>JANEYF010000117.1:90000-836207 GCA_029963845.1 Rhamnusium bicolor
TAAATGTTGGGGACCGCTTCATGAGGTAATATCAACTTTTAATTATTAAAACAGTCTAGTTTACATCCGACGCCTGTATATGCAAGAACCTCGAGGAAGTACATATAGTAATAATTTGTTTGCAACCCACATTTTAATAAGATATTTTCCATTTGTAACCTGCAGACAATCAATTTAATTAGTTTTTTTATATGATGTTTGTACAATACAATGAATAAAACAGTAAAATACACGTTTTAAAACTTTATTACAGAGTATAGGGTAAGGATATGCCGAATATAATATACAGTATATTCATATTCTAATAAGATTTGATAATATTAACATAATTGGAATGACAAATTTATAATCTCGACAAAAAATATAAATTCGATTTATGTAAATATGATTCACAAACAAAATAAAATGTTGAAACTGGTATAATTTATCAATAAAATTCATTCTATTTTGAGTCAATAATGGTAGAATTTAATAAAATACTATACAACATTTTGATTCAAATGTAGACACTTAATTTTTAATAATGGATTCGTATGCTTGAAAAACGTAAGGTGCTACTTCTACAGATCTCGACTTCAAACTTAACGTAGCAGTCGTAACTCCTGGTTGAAGTTTCAACTCCAGGAGAACCCAAATATTATTTGTGAGTTTTAGAGACTGGTAAAGCATATCTTGCCCCTCAACGTTTCGTTTGGCGATGGTAAAGATGTTGTTCAAGGTCATTTTGCTTGAAATTGTGTCGGTGGTGCCTTTAATTTCATTGAGTGTATACTGCACCTAAGAAAGTGAAAAATATCAATGAGAAAAAAGACAGCCCCCGCATCTGCATCGAAAATGAATTTCTTATTGTTAAATTACCAAAAAAAGAACTAACCTCGTTTGCAGACGGTATATCCCTCCAAGTAGTAAGAAACACTCGTTTGTCTAAAGTACCATCTTCCG
Source organism: Rhamnusium bicolor (assembly GCA_029963845.1). Classification (NCBI taxonomy): domain Eukaryota; kingdom Metazoa; phylum Arthropoda; class Insecta; order Coleoptera; family Cerambycidae; genus Rhamnusium; species Rhamnusium bicolor. The sequence continues at coordinate 90,943 of JANEYF010000117.1, forward strand.
TGAATAAAATCTGTATTGGAATTTGACATGCATAATAAAAGACATCTACATTATTCTTAATAGCCACTTGGAGAGTTGTAAGTGGATCCATACGTTGGACAGGACCACTGGTATTAAGAGACAGGCCACATTCTAAGCTTTGGCCGGGTTGTAATGCAGGGACTGTTAAAGGTGAAGCTGGAGTGATACCAAAGCTGTTTTTGTTGAACTGAATGGCAAAACCTGTCATTGCCTACAAAAAAAATCAATTATTTACAATTTTAGAAGACCCTGGAAATTCTAGATCAACGCCCATAACATATAATCTACCTGCATTGCTTTGTTCACTAGTGTCATATCCATGGACATCTGTCCAGCACGCCTAGAGAATGTTCCATGTATTTCGAGACCTTTGCCTTTTTCTGCAGGCAACCAACACGTCTTTGGTGGTGTGTACATAGTAGGGGCTGAAGTAAGTCCAAAAATATCACCCAGAAGGCCAGTTGTTGATGGGGCAACCCCTCCGGTAAGATCTGGGCCACCACCCAGCTGAAAATAAATAGTCATATTAACCCACGATTGTATTATATAAAATAATTTAGGTAAAATGTAAAATTAATAATAAAGACAAAACTGAAAAGCTACAAAAAACAGGAGTATATGAGTTAAAAATGTAGTGACTGTGATGTTATATTGGACAAACTGGACGAAATGTAAAAAAAGCGATTCGAGGAACACAGGAAATCTATTGTAAACAATGTATATAGTACGGGCATGTCAACACATTGTATAGAAAACAGTCATTTTATAGATTTAAATAATGTCAAATTACTCCATTTGGAAAAGAAAGGAAAGAGACTTGATCTATTAGAACAATTAGAAATAAGTAAGGCTGTTAAGAATAAGAAAAATGTAACGAATGAACAACAAATTTTTACCGGCCACCATATTTTAAATAAAATAATTTAGATTTTAAAAAATAAAGTAATATTCAACTTTTAAAAACATATTTTACAATAGTTTTATAGTAGGTACCAGATGTGGTTATATATAAGCAATGAACACAAATTTTACTGTTCAGTATTCTCTGTACTCTTGACAAAGGCCTAAAAAGCCGAAACACATGTAGAGTTTCTAATAAAATATTTTTGAAACATTAAAAAGCAAATTTCTTTCATATATTTAAAATATTGTATTATGTGACGACAGTAAAAACAAAATGTAATTGTGAGCCGAATTTAGTATATGTGTTTTATTTCCTTGAAAATACTAACGACAATATGTGATAGTAGTGAATTTCATATATTTTTATAAAACTATTAAAAATGTTTATAATTATATATCTGATAAGTACCAAAACATCTAAACCTCCACCGAGCAGGTCAACATTGCTAGTGGGAGCCGAGATAGGGGCTGGTGCTGCTGGAGCGGTACTACCGAGATCCATTGACAGCAAATCTCCAATTAAACTGTCTTGACTTGGAATAACAGTAGCCTCGGCAGGTGCTGTAGTTTCTTCAGATGAACCTTGGCGGGCTGGTAGAGTTTTTCTTATACCTTAGTAAAAAAAAACACATATAAAAATGTTATAACAATGCAGTCACATAATTAAATAATCACCAGCACTTCTGCCTTCAACAAAGGCCGTTGGAGGTTTGTGATACACGCTGGCTAATGACGATATGTGACAAATAAGTTCATCTAGCAACGTAGGCTCCAAAAGGTCCGTTTCTTCTGAAATAAGTGGTTTATCTGCCAGAACAACTTCTTTGGCAGCCGCCGGATCAGTACTTAATAATCTAGAAATAAGACAAAATCTCGATAACTAATATTTGCTGGATAAGAAGTTGCTTAGAAGAAATGCATTTTTGTGATATAAAAATATATCGCACGCTACAGGCATGTTCGTAATTATAAAAAAATATATAGACGTTCTGTAGAGCATCTTCTATACCTCCAATAAATGAATCCGCGGTCTCTCAAGTCAGGATTGTCCGAATCTTGAGTGGCTAAACTTAAAACATGTTGTACCAGGCCTTGGGTATGCTGAGGTCTCTTCAAAAATAGCTTTACCACGGCTGTTAACAGCTGGAGTTGAACTTGGGCGTTTTCATCAGCAAAGCCTATAAAGCATAAAAGTAAAATATATAACAATCTTTACCACATCAATAAATAGATAACCTTCTAAGAAACTGTCTAATAACTCATCAGCGTTGTCTATTCTTTCAGCATACTCCCCAATGATCCATACCATACTCGCCCTGGCTTCAGGTTCATCTAACGTGTCCAAATTCTCACATAATGTACTGATGATGCTCTCGTATTTGTTGGGGTACTTTCTAAAACAAAGTTGTAAGGTTATTATTGGAAATCGTTTTGTTATCATGGAGCATTTTAAACATGTGTGCCAGCCAATCAAGGCTTAAGAATATATCTGTGGTGTTCACAGGCAATATTTATAATACTAAATCATCTATTAGCTGAAGTGAGCCGCGCACCCCACCGCAGGTGCCTCTGCAACACAACAGTTTAAATTGATATCAATTGCTCTTTTCATTACCCGTGGACTAGTTAGAAGTTAATAAGCAACCTATTATACAACTAGCGATTTACAAAACTAGTGTGCGAACACGGCCATTGCTATGCGCAAATACGTTTCATTACGATTTTCGTTCCCGAGAATGCTGTGCCCCTTCCGTCCTGAAAGGCTCGGCACGCCACTGAGCGGACGGGGATCCACATTCGCGAATCGGTGAGCACAGTTCGCACAGCTGATGCACCGTGTTCGCCCATTTGTGGTTTTTTTCGTATAACCGTATATAGATCGAAAAGCCCTGAAAGTTTCGTCATTTTCGGGTTCATGGCTAACTTCACTGCAATAAACGACATTTAAATTTAACAAATGCTTCATTGCTAATATCGCAATACTGTTATCAATATAATTTGTGAAGATAAAATTATTTTCTTTTTAGGCTGAAAATCGTCTTAAAACAGGTAAAAATAAGAACATTGAAATTAATTAAACATCTTATCGTATTCTAAATAATTACCGACCTGGTAATATTTGCTAATTTTTATAACCTTGAAATCGTTTAAAATACTTGGGGCGGGGCAATTTTATAATCAATAAAATCTGACGAAATATCCTAATTAACAATTTAGTAGGTACCGGCTTACGCTTCAGAATGTTGGACGAACATTTACTTCAAGAAAGACTAAATCAATTTAATCCAGAACCACTGGTTGAAATCGATGATACTAAAACTAAAGAAAACATAGAATTATACGTCATAGTGGAAGATGAGAACAATGTGGATTTGACCAAGACCAACTTTTTGGACGTTCTGAATAGTGACGAGATCAAGAAATCATCTGAGAATATAATCAGAAAGTATGGAGTAGGAACTTGTGGGCCTAGAGCATTTTACGGTAAGAAAAATTTTAATACGTAACAAGTCCATTAACAGTTGAATTTTTAGGCACTACTGACATCCATCTGGAATTGGAAGAGCGCATAGCTGAATTCTTAGGTATGGAAGAAGCCATAGTTTACTCGTATGGATTTGTTGCAATTTCCAGTTCAATTGCAGCCTATTGTAAGGGACGAGACATTATATTTATTGATAGAGAAGCCAATTTTCCAATACAACAAGGTTTGATAGCAGCCAAAAGCAAACTGGTCTATTTTAACCATAATGATGCAAACAGTTTCCGAGAAGAAGCTCAAAAAAATTGCTCGTAGCGAAAAAAACAAAAAAGCCCGCTAGAAAATTTTTGGTAGTGGAAGGCGTCTCTTGGAAAACTGGTAAAGTTTTGCCTCTAGAGGAATTTCTAAAGGTTGCTGAGGATTTTAAAATGAGAGTGTTCCTTGAAGAAACATATTCGATTGGTATATTTGGCGATCACGGAAGGGGACTTACTGAACATTTTAATATTGATCCAAATCGTTTAGACATGATAATTGGTACTCTGGAATCTGCCATAGGATCTATCGGGGGCTTCTGTGCAGGCTCCAAAATGACCATAGAACACCAGAGGCTCTCAGGCTCTGGCTATATATTCTCAGCCTCTCTGCCTACCTACTTAGTTCAAGCATGTTTGGAATCTATCAAAGTAATGGGTGAAAAACCAAAGAAACTGAGAGCTTTAGCCAGAGAATTTCATGTATTTTTAAAAGAAACATGCAAGTTTGATGTTATAAGTGACCCAGAGGTAGCATTCAAAGTATTCACTGTCTCTAACGAAGAAAACAGAAGAGAAAAAGAAGAAGAGATACATAAATTTTGTAAAGAAAACGGAATTCATTTTAGGATTAATGAAACCGGGTTATTAATAAACTTGAATGTGGCTTTATATGACAATAAGCCAAGGCTAGAAAAAGTTTACAATGTATTGAAACAAGCCTCAGAATTATAAAGCTAGATTTTTTATATTTACGAAAGTTATGTATTCCTTAAAGGAGGTTATGCAAATGTAACCATAATTGTTAGTATTAAAAGATTTATATATTTTAGAAAGTTTACATTTTCAAATCGTAATCTATATTTTATTGGTAATAAAGATTTTACATCACATTTTACTGGGTTTTTTTATGACCATTAGAATATAAATATTTGTAACATGAAACATGATGTACTTGAAGATAAAGATCAGTAAACATTAAATATAACTGAATTTTTTATCTCGTATAGCAATGTATCGATCACTGATACACTCATTTTATCTTAAATTTACTGTTTCGTTTCTATTCTTGGATTCTATAATGTTTTGAAGAAATATGAAATGAAAAAGATATGGCATATTGTAGATTCAAAATAATTTTTATAGTTTCTACAGTTCCATTTTGCTATTTATGCAACAAAACAAGCTCCTAATATCTATTTAATAAATACTTTTTCTGTGTACTATGTACATAATTTTTATAATTTATTTAGTAGTTCAAGGCCCAGTACTTGGTACCACTTATCCCTATTAATAAATTAATATAAAATTATTCTTAATATTTTATGTTTGGGGATAAATTTATTTTTGAAAATTATAATTTTACACGACTGGCGAGGACTCTTAAAAGCCAGTTATTATTGGCTTTTATATTTTTATCAATTCATAATTGAAGCCAAATTTAAATTAGGATTAAATGAAAAAACCAGTTGTAAAAAGTTTAAGCAGGTTTTTTTTAATGACATTTATACAGTTGAACTTCTATAACTCGAACTTCTAAAAGGTGTTTCAATAAGAGCGCAAAATTTGAATCGCACGCCAGTGTGGCTGTCATGATGTCACAAGATTATAACAAGCCAGATCGATAGGAGACAGATAGGAGTTAATAAACATGGAGCATTACACGATAGAACAACGCGTCCTGGTTGTTAAACAATAATGTTTTTGATAATAATCAAAATGGTGTTTGATTGCAAGAATCGTAAATTGCGTACAATTTTAGGTCGTAATAATGTTCCTCATTCATCTACTGTGAAAAAAATAATCGAAAAATTCGAAAGTACTGGTTCCGTTAGTGATGTGAAACACACGACACCAGCTCGTAGAGGTCGTTCAGAACAAAACATCACGGCAGTTCGCGAGAGTGTGGCCGAAGGTCCAGGGACGTTGATTTGTCAACGTGCACAAGAATTTGACGTTACAACAGCCACTCTTCAGCATATTCACACTAAAGATTTGCATCTCCATGCCTACAAAGTCCAATTGACTCAACAACTTCTGCCAACAGACCATGCACAGCGAAGAGAGCACCAATTGGATCCTTGAACAACAAGAAGTGAACGCCGATTTTACGGATAAAATCATTTTCAGTGATGAGGCCTATTTTCACCTCGATGGCTTAGTTAATAGGCAAAACTGCCGCATTTAGGGCTCAGAAAATCCACGAATGATTCATGAGAAAACAATGCATCCAAAACTATTTGATGTGCATTGTAGTTTGGAGGAATCAATCGAAGACGAGGCAAGTAATGCAGTAATGGTGAATGGCTAACGTTATCGTGCTATGATAACCCAGTTTTTTGTGCCTCAATTGGAAGATATTGCTCTAAACCAGTGTTTCTCAACCGCCGGTCCGCAGAAGATTTATGCCGGTCCGTCAAACTCAAAAGTAATAAGTATAATAATACTGACTTGAAATTCATTACTGATGCAGAATATTTTGCAAATCTGGCAACTCTTTATTTTAAGAAGCATGCATCTATGATTGTGGCCGTGATCAACGATGACGCATAGAATAGAACGTGATTTACGACGACTATAGCCGAACTAGCGCCAGCGAAGCTTCACTCCTTCATTTCACTTCACTTTAATTCACAGTACTTGATGAAAAGTTGTATCGCCGTCTATTACGAGCGAGCGTCCGGGTTTTGTGTTTTGCAAATTGATAAATTGCCCCACAATCAGTAAATAGTGAAATATTATATATTTAGCTGAGCCCATTCCCATTATTTTATGTGCATGTGAATGGAAGTTTTAATTTTTTAACGTAAGTATTAAATTTCGAGATTAAGTCGTTATAATAAATTCAATGACTAATTTAGGTTAGGACTCCAAATACTGAATCAAAATGAGTAGAAAACCAGTTAGAGGCACATTACTTGATTTTGTATTCAAAAGAAATTCTCCTTCTCCAAAGCCAAGCACGTCCACTACAAATGAAGCTGATCACGACCCGCAGCCTGCTAAAAAGAAAAGACGGGTTTTGTTCGGCGTTATAATGCAGACTATCTGAAATTTGGTTTTGTTCTTTGGTCACAAGCTGAAGAAAATTGTCCAAGACCTGAGTGTGTTGTTTGTGGGGAAATTCTATCAAGTATGAAACCATCAAAGCTTATGCGACATTTACAGTCGAAGCACCCAGGTTTAGAAAGTAAGTCGATTGGCTTTTTTCACCGAAAAAGTTTAGAAATGAAACTTCAAAAAAGTTCTTTCAAAAAGTGCTTTGTGGTAGATAAATCACTTCTAAAGGCATCGTATTTAGTGGTTCTACAGGTTGCCAAATCTAAAAAGCCGTATTCAATTGCTGAAGAACTAATTAAGCCTTGTATGGTAGAAGTATGTTCTGAAATTTTTGGTCAAACAGCTGCAGATAAAATAAAAACACTGCCTCTTTCCAATGATACTATCGGACGTAGAATTTGTGACTTATCAGAAGACACTGAAAATCAGATGGTGCAAGATATTCAGAAATCCGAGTGGTTTACGATGCAAATGGAGGAGTCAACTGACATTTCAAATAAAGCCATATTACTATGTTATGCACGTTATATTAATTATGAAGCCAATGATATTATAGAAGAATTATTGTGCAGTATTGAACTCCCATCTCAAACAACTAGTGCTGAAATATTCAAAGCCGTTAACGAATACATTGAGAATAAATCAATTGATTGAAAAAAGTTTGCTGGTTTATGTACCGATGGTGCTGCAGCCATGACTGGAAGACATTCTGGTGTTGCAACACGAATTAAAGCAGTAGCATCAGACGGAACGGTATTTACCCATTGCATTATTCACCGTGAGCATTTAGCAGCGAAAAAACTATCTCCATAACTGAATGAAGTTCTTATAGAATCAGTTAAAATTGTTAATTACATTAGGAGTAACGCACTATACTCACGATTGTTCTCAATTTTATGTGAAGAAATGGGGTCAGATCATAAACATTTATTTGCATGCAGAAGTAAAATTGTTATCCAGAGGAAAAGTTCTTGCTAGGTTGTTCGAATTAAGAAAAGAAGTAGAAATATTTCTGAACCAGAAAGAATCTTTATTAAGCAGACATTTTCATAGTAATGAATGGGTTGCCAAGCTCTCTTATTTATCGGACATATTTTCACTTATAAATGAATTAAATCTAAGTCTGCAAGGCAAAAATACTACTGTTTTTAGCTTGTACTATAAAATTGATGCGTTCAAGAAAAAGCTAAAACTTTACCACAAACGAGTACAAGATAAAAACTTCGAAATGTTCACTGTGGATAGCTAATCCATATGACCACCCAAATAACAAACTTACTACCAAGGAAGAAGAGGAACTGATTGAGGTCAGTTCAGATCTAGGATTGAAATCCCAGTTTGATTCAATAGATATACATCAATTTTGGTTAAAAATTAGAACAGAATACCCATATCTGTATGCAAAAGCAATGAAGGTTTTACTGCCTTTTTCTACCACGTATTTATGTGAAGCTACGTTTTCAGCTATGACGGTGATTAAAACAAAGCAGCGAAATCGACTTCAGATTGGTCCTGCTTTACGTGTTGCTGTTACCAGTTTATCTCCTAGAATTGACAAGTTACTCAATGAAAAAGATCAACAGCAATCACATTAAAATAACTTTATAATGTATTTTTTATTTATTTTGTATTACAACTTAATATTTGTTTAGTTCAATTAAAATTATTTTCAGTTTCATTTAATAGTTTCATTAATAACCAAAATGTGAGGAATGTTTGAGGGGGTATTTGTAATAAACCATGTTTGAGGGGGTATTTGTAATAAACCCTTACTGGTCCACGTTAAAACATTGAATTTTTTAGCCGGTCCCCAGGGTAATTTGGGTTGAGAAACACTGCTCTAGACGACATTTAGTTTCGGCAGGATGGTGCCACTTGTCATACCGCCCGTGAAACATTGATGGTCTTGCACGAGTCTTTTCCTGGTCGTGTCATTTCTTGGTTTGGTAACCAGAATTGGCAGCCACACTCTTGTGATTTATCACCTTTGGACTTTTGGCTGTGGGGTTATCTGAAGTTCCAGGTTTATGACAACAAGCCCGCGACCACTGAAGCACTGAAGGCTGAAATTAGACGCTATATCAACGAAATATCACCACATGTATGCAACACCGTTAATCAAAATTTCGTCAAAAGAGTACGCATGTGCTAGCAAAGCCGGGCGGCCATTTACCAGATGTGTTGTTCCATACGTAACTCCCAAATGTCTACATCATAACTCAATAAACTTTAGTACAGAAAACCATATTTTATTGAACCTTGAAATATTCCGCTCTTATTGAAACACCTTTTACATCTCGAAACTCTCTGTAACACGAATATGTTTATGTGCCCTTGACATATACTTCGTTTTAAAAATATTTTCTTTAACTTTAACTCAAATTTTCTTTAACTCAAACTGCTGTGAGGTATTTAGGTTTGAGTTAGAGAAGTTCGACTGTATTACACAACTCAATCAGAACAGACACACGCACAACAACCATTTGTCAGATGCCGCTGAGACTCAAACTCAGGATATAGACAGTCATGTCACAACAATGCCGTTGCCAACTGTGCTATCTCAGTATTTTAAAAACGCCACTATACTTGCATGCCTTAACCAGGATTCGAACCTAGGACACTTTGGTCTCAAGCCTAACGTATAAGCACCGAGATACTGAGCCGAATTCGTGATATAATAATTTAAACCAGAAGTTTGTGTGATTGAGCAACTTAAATCTTCTATTAATTCTAGACTAGAGGGGAGCTCTTTTCATTTCCCTCAAGATAACTATATAACAAATTCTGCAGAATAGATTTTCATAACCCATTTCTCACTTACCTGAATATATCCTTTATGACAACTATAGCCTCCTGCACGACATAGTTGACTTTTGTTTGAATCAAATCCAAAAGAGTAGAAACACAACGTTCAGCAGATGGTTCTACTTTGATAGCACACCTTCCAATAGCCCTGACTGCCTTTCTTACAAAATCCACGTCAACCTCTGTCGCGTATTCTTTAAGTTCACTCAAAACTTGAGCAATATTGGCTTGCGATGCCAAACGAATCATAATGTCTAATTTTTCAAGCTTCACATAAATGGGGTCATTGTATTTGACAAAGAATACCTGTGTCGAAAGAAAAGATAGCAGTAGCAGTAGAAGTAATTTTCATAAAAAAATGTATTACCTTCATCTCATGTTTCAGTATGTCAGGCTTCTTCTGAACAATTAAGTTGATATTTCTCAATGCAACGTATTGAACCTCAGGCTCTGAACTAAGAAGGGTTACTAGAGGTGGTGCCAATTTCTTGCTTAATGTGCTACAAAACTCAGTATCGCCAGCCAATATTTCCATCATTTTAATTAAAACCTTAACTGCAGACAACACTACAGCAGCATTAGCATGTGCTAGACGTGGAGTTATGCGTTCACAGATACTCTGCGCTTCACGCTCATCTCTAGGAGTGTAATTTGAGAGCGAGTCCAAGATAAAAACTTGGCCCCATTCCGTACATTCGTTAAGAGCAGTTAGGAGTTTGTTGATGGTACTAGTACTAAGTTCTGAAAGTAATACTCAGATAAAATTAGTGTTTATTCTTGTCAGTTATAAATATTAAATTAATAACATAAGTGGCTGCTTGGCTTACCTACAAGTGGCTGTCCAGTTGGACTACTTTCGTTAATCTCTGATAAAGCAGCAACCGCATTGGCCACCACCATGGGGTTTGAATCGCTTAGCAATTCTTTTAACTGCTCCAAAAAACCTTGATCTTCTACCAAACCTATAAATAATTATAATTAAAATAAAATGGCTTATACACTGACTAAAATCTTGCCTGAGGAAATATCATATAATTTTGCTACACAAACAGCTGCTGTTTTCCTTACGTAGGGATCCTCATCCTTCAAGCACTTCCTTAGGGGTTCACAGAGATACTCTGTGATTTTATCAACCCTGATGCAACCCATCGTTCGCACAGCCAGAGCTCTAATCAAAGGGTTTGGATCTTCACAATCCTATTAAAATAAAGTTACAATGTTTTGAGTTGTAAAAGTAAAAATTGGTGTACAAAAAAGGATACTAAAAATTACCTTAAGGAGCTGTGAGGTTGGCAAATCCTTGCATAAAAATCATAATATAAGAGCGGTGCAGTATAAGCGTACTCATATAAAAAAATTATTGCGTCAACTCACCTTAACAAAAGTGTTTACTGCCATGATTGCCATGTCGGGCTGAGATTTCGCATAATTCATTAGATATAAGTATACCAGCTTCTTTAACTCTAAGTTGTCGGTTTGCATGCAGTTTACAACATCGGGAAATAGAGCTGAAACATCTTTGCCTACCGTCATGGACGCTATAACCTGAAACACCCATTATTTAATTGCTTAATGTATTACAAATAAGGAATTACCTTCTTTACTGCCTCCTTTTTCTTTTCCTTCTTGTCATTGTTCAATTCCGACTTTAATTCGAATATTTCTCCCTTTTTAGTTGTAGTAAAATATTTGGAATCAGTCATGATTGGAGATTATCTGCAATAATCAATAATAATGAAATACTAATTTAATTTATATAACAGGCCTTAGAAATAATAGAAATGGTAGTAATACAGGCATACAATTTGTTTAACATTACCGCAGTTATATGGAAGCAATTACTTGTAGTCACAGCAATTTTTTAAAAGAATAATTTAATTTTTGGATAACTACAAAAACGCCTACTGTTTTGACAGATAAACGTCACATCACCTTTGATTAATGCTGCCATCTGTTAGAATTTGTTACGTATTATTGACACAGAATTCTTTAATTCTATGATTCTTGTCCAAGGGTTTGTAGAAAAGGTTATTCCATTTTAGAACAACAATTTATTTTATATAATTGCGGTGCGTTCTTTCTTACTGAGATCTCAGTTAATCTATGTAATTTTACGCTTACAGAGGCTACATCGAATGAAATTATGCTTTTATTTATGCAGTGTAAGCGTAAAACATCTTAGATTAGATGAGATCTCAGTTAGAACGAACACACCTATATGTACATTGAACAACGGACTCGTAAATGCGGGAATTATGCATAATTGGCTTAATTACCTTTATAAAATAACAAATTATTTACATTTTATTAGGTAACATCATTTTGTAAATATCTTCCAGGAAATATAGTGTTTGCCTTGCCAGATTAGCCAAGGAACGTCCAATGAAGTCTAATACTTTTCGAACAATATGAACGACAGGATTCCCGCTAAATGTATGGAGTGTAGAGAAGGAGGAACGTCTCTTATGGACGGTACGTTCAAAATGTGGTCTGAATTCTGTAAGGTATGAGATATGGCGCTGATCGTATTATGGGATTGAGTCTGAAGTTAAACACTTACTATATCTCTGAAACTAGCTTCAGATTCTATAAACTAACGAAAACATAATATTATGTAGGTGTTGAAAAGAATTATACAGCGTAAAAAAATAATAAAAATAGTAAAAACAAAATCACGTAGGATACCTCCTCTAAATCAGCGCCACCTATTCTTCCATCGAAAATCCGATCAAATTTTTTAACACGGAGACGTTTCTCCTTCTCTACACTCCATAGCTAAATGCCTTAGGTCACGTATCTAGAAATTGAAGTTTGTACCCTAGATCTATGTGTGTAGGTAACTGGACATCTTTGATGACATGAGACATGAGATACTTAACCGAGCGGTCCCTTGTTTGACATTATGAAACAGGGATAAGGCGTTACGAAACCTACAAAGCGCTTTAACCACTGGACGGTGATAAATTCATGCCGGCGAAAAAAGGAAAGCCAAAACCAAGAGCGGCCGAAGAGGCGTACGTCCTAACGACATGAAGCCAGGACCAGAGGTCTGTCGAAACGATCTACACCGTCTAAATTTGAAGCGGGAGGGTGAAGGAAACAGGTCCATCAGGGCTAAAGAATAATAAAGTCCTGCTCAGCCGCTGTCACTTTTATGCCATCGTCAAAGCTAAAAATGTTGGCGCGTGGTGATGAATGATGATTTGTTCATCATTCATCAGTGATGAATGCACTCATGGACTCCTTTCGTCTTTTTCTAATCTTCAGATTTGCGAACCAACTGGATTTATAAGGACTTTCGATTATATATGATGGTGCAGATAAATATCTGACCGTATTTACCACTGAAGATATAACAGTGTGATATAGTGGCGTGGAAGAGACAACCTTACAGTTATAGAAACTTGGCCTATGAAATCTTTGGTTGGGACTATTTAAAATGGTTTACTAAAAATTTTATGAATATTCGATTTTAATGAGGTTGTTCTCATATCAACAAATTTGTCAAAAATGGTTGTGTAATATGTGCATTCAAGAATAATATCGGCGTAATGTAACCACAAGAACTGTAACCTTATTCTTGTGGTGTAACTTTAGTTACTCCTTTTTGGCACAAATTTAACAACTGCAACTTCATATCGGTGTAAATAAATAGTTGTCATTTGGTGGTTTTGTAAATTGTGTAATATCTGTGGTATTTTGTTTATAAAATGTTATTAACCATGAAGAATTTATAAAAAAATGGGTGCAAAAGATTCAAAAAGAAGTTGCCTAAGCTACGAGGATGCTGTTAAACGGAGTAAGTGCAATTTCTATTATTTGTAAATTACCATTTTCCAGTGCTTATATCATGTGATATATTAAAACGTAAATAGTATTGTTAAAAAGGACGTGTAATTATCTTATGTATATTCAAGGAAACGGCAATAATACTAACAGCGAATTGGTTTTATTATTTTTATTTCCGTTTTTATAACTATTTTATCTGGTGATTAATTTGATTTAATGACTAACTGGTATTTGCTTATTAATTTATTTAATTAATTAATAGACGTAATTTGTTCCAAGTGATAACATTAATGTTGATTGTTAGTTAAACGGTGATTTCCACAACAATTTTTTTAATTTGTTTAATCAAATTCAATTCGGTGGTGTTCTGGTTATGCCCCCATTTAGTTATATGTTTGTGTAACATAACAATATAACATGTAAACTTTGAATGTTTCTTGTTATTTGCTGTGTGGACATATTTCACATATATACATATGCAAGTGTTATTAAACTTGTTATTTAAATTATGTAAATAAATAAGGACAGTGATAAATGCCCCTAGAATAATCTATTTGTTAACTAATTAGCATACCACAATGCAAATAAAAGCATGTAGGTGTTATTCTTGCTTTATTTCTTGTTAAAATTATAAGTTAATTTGCATCGGTTTTTCCAGTATTTTATGTAAGTACCTACTTTGTGAATAAATTAGAATTACACACGCATAAGATATAAGAACATTACACTGGCAGAGAAGACTGTAAATTAATAACGACTGTAATAAGTGTATCTATTTAAGATTATGAAATGAACGAAAAAAATAAATGTACGATTTTGCAATTACCTTTTGTTTTTAAAAAATACTATAGCGCTTTGAAAATTAAGTTTCCGATGTTCGCTCACACTGTAAAATTTGCGAACCCCTTTTTTTGGGCCAAAGTTAATTTATATTTTCACTACTAAAAGCAAGATATCAAATCCGAGTTCAGGACTTTGTACCCTAAAAAGATCTATTTAAGCGTTTCAATTGTTTGTTGCAATTTATGGTGATCTAAAAAAAAAAAACCCAATGTGATCGTGTCGCCAAATAACTATTGTGATTTTATTAACTAGTAGCTATAGTTTTGTAAAAAAATAGTTGTGTTCTGCAATGAACTATTTAATATTGGTATTAATTGAAACAATGATATCAGAGTTTTCTAGAAATAGATAAAAATCACAATATAATTGCATGTACATAATCAGATAAATTTAATCAATATTATTTTTATTGTATAAAAATCAATTTAATTGGTGTGAATCACAGATAAAACCTTTATTTTTCTTGAATTAATATCCCTCCTTTCCATAATTGATTAATGATTACTTTATCTTTATATTCATTTATTTCTTAATGTATCAATAAATTTTATTATCACTTGCTGACTTATTAATATTATATTAATAAATAGATATGTTAAGTATTTGTTTAAACTTGTCTGGTGTACATTTATATTATTATCTCATTTATCGGCATACCTAAGAATAGAAACAGTCTACATGACATTAGACTTAGAACACTTAAAACTTGGCAACATGGTATATCTCCTAATAAGTAGGGCTGGGAAAAAATAATCGATTAATCGAAAAATAATCGATTAATAATTAAATTAATTAATTAAATTATTTCTTCTTATATAATCGATTAATCGATCATTTGATTAATCGATTAATCGATCATTTGATTACTCGATTATTTGATTAATCGATTAATAGATTATTATCGATTAATCGATTAAACAAATAATCGATTAATCAAATAATCGATTAATCAAATGATCGATTAATCAAATAATCGATTAATCAAATAATCGTATAATCGAAAATCGGTTATAACCTATTAATCGTAAAAGCGATTAATCGATTATAGTCGATTTTAACCAGCCTTAATCGATTATTCGATTCTCTTGCCCACCCATAATTTACGGAGCTGTAGGATTCATCTTAGGGTTATTTTCAATTTTATTTACGTACTGTTTATTTATATGACTATTATACTATAATAATTGTATTAAGTAAAAAAAATAGATGAGTATGTAGAGCTGGGAGATTGTCAAAAGTCATAATCGATTATCGATTATTGAAAAATAATCGATTTTTTTCGAATAATCGATTATAATCTATTAATCGATTAATCAAATAATCGATTAATCAAATAATCGAGTAAACAAATGATCGATTAATCAAATGATCGATTAATCGATTATATAAGAAGAATTAATCAAATGATCGATTAATCGATTATTTTTTCGATTAATCGATTATTTGTCCCAGCCCTACCAGCCCTACATCCTCATTATCTATTTTTTTAATTAATACAATTATTATAGTATTATAGTCATATAAATAAACAGTATGTAAATAAAATTGAAAATAACCCTAAGATGAATCCTACAGCTCCGTAAATTAGGGATGGGCAAGAGAATCGAATAATCGATTAAGGCTGGTTAAAATTGACTATAATCGATTAATCGCTTTACGATTAATAGATTATAACCGTTTTTGATTATACTATTATTTGATTAATCGATTAATCGATCATTTGATTAATCGATTATTTGATTAATCGATTATTTGATTAATCGATAAATCGATTATAATCGATAAATCGATTATAATCGATTAATCGAAATAATCGATTATTTTTCAATAATCGATAATCGATTATGACTTGACAATCGCCCAGCCCTACTAATAAGTAGGGCTGGGCGATTGTCAAAAGTCATAATCGATTATTGAAAAATAATCGATTATAATCGATTAATCAAATAATCGATTAATCAAATAATCGATTAATCAAATAATCGATTAATCAAATAATCGATTAATCAAATAATCGATTAATCAAATGATCGATTATTTGATTAATCGATTATTCGATTAATCGATTAATCAAATAATCGTATAATCGAAAATCGCTTATAATCTATTAATCGTAAAAGCGATTAATCGATTATAGTTGATTTTAACCAGCCTTAATCGATTATTCGATTCTCTTGCCTACCCCTAATTTACGGAGCTGTAAGATTCATCTTCGGGTTATTTTCAATTTTATTTACATACTGTTTATTTATATGACTACAATACTATAATAATTGTATTAAGTAAAAAATAGATAATGAGGATGTAGGGCTGGGCGATTGTCAAAAGTCATAATCGATTATTGAAAAATAATCGATTATTTCGATTAATCGATTATAATCTATTAATCGATTAATCAAATAATCGATTAATCAAATGATCGATTAATCGATTATATAAGAAGAAATAATCAAATGATCGATTATTTTTCGGTTAATCGATTATTTTTCCCAGCCTTACTAATAAGGGCCTTCATACCAAATTTAAATAATTTTAATTTCTTTCATTTTTGCCTAGAAAAAATAAATAAAAAAAGGAATAAAGTAGTATCTTTTAAAAGCTATTTGTGCATCGAGAGCGATAATTTAAGATTTATAATTTTCTATGTGTTGTAGTGTTTATACAGGGCATTATTTCACAGTACACTTTTCGCATAGAATAAAACTTTTAAATTGACTGCTTGAAAATGGAACTTTTTTTAAATAACCTTGAGATTTTAAAATTTGGTATCAAGATTAAATAAAATTGATCTACAAAAAAGTTGAGGCGCATTGTACCACTGATCCCCCCTTGTTTAGGATGCCTATGATTAAATGTTTTAACAGTTTTTACATAATATTTTAGATATTAAACTTAATAGATATCCAATGTACCAAAGTTTATAATTCTACTTTCACCTGTTTTGGAGATATTTAGAGAAAACTATTGTCAGGTTCCCCATTTAGGGGGCTTGTAGCTCACTTAGGAATCATTTTTTGTTTATGGGAACTTATTTGTGATAGTAGAACGTACATTTTGGGACATCCTGTAAAATTTCAATTTAAAGATTTATTAATCTTAGTCCCGATTTTTCAATTCATAGTTAACAAAATTATCCGTCGGTTAATGTGAAATGGATGAATTCTATTGGCCGAAAAGTTACTAACTGACGGATAATTTAGCTAGCCAAGCATTGATAAACCGGCCCTTAGTATAAACATTACATACATGTGAAACGAATAAGTAGTTGATTTATGTTTGAATAAATACATTTATTAAAAAATTTGAGAAAATCGACTACTAAATTTTCTATTTATGACTGTTTTCACGAGGAATCTAACTTAAATCTATAAATCGCTGTTAAAATTTTTCTGTTAGGAATGTCGACAAACGAAAACAACCGATTCATCCTAAATACCATATAGTTTTAATATATAAAATTATAGGCAATACTGGTGCATATATTTTTTTTTTATTAATAGGAAATGCGATTATTTAGTTTCACAAAATGACACGAAATAAAATATTCGTATTTCTTAATAAAAAAGAAAATATGCTTCAGTATTGTCTGTAATTTTATATATTAATCCATATGGTATTTAAGATTAATCATTTGTTTTTATTTTTCATTTTCATCAATAGGAAAATTTTA
This sequence comes from Rhamnusium bicolor, assembly GCA_029963845.1. Taxonomy (NCBI): domain Eukaryota; kingdom Metazoa; phylum Arthropoda; class Insecta; order Coleoptera; family Cerambycidae; genus Rhamnusium; species Rhamnusium bicolor. Next base: position 108,770 of record JANEYF010000117.1, read on the forward strand.
ACAGTGATTTAAAGGCAATACTGGCGACGAGGGCGTGCTAACGCAGCCTTAAGAATAATCTCAAGTAAATCGTACTATTCATTCGAAATAATGATATTTTTCATTACACAGAAATTTATCGTTTATTTGGATTAATTTTATTTATATATTAGTTTTGAGTATAATTTTTTTTTGTGTGTGTAGAAGCTAGTCTAAAGATCAAACACAGTACACACAAATAAATTCTTCCAACAATGTTGTTTAATCGCAATTCGCAAAACAGGTCTGTTTAGTTAGTAGCCAGTGGTGCGGTTAAGATAACATAGATTTTTTTTTTATATCTGATATGGAAAATTGCTATTATAAAAAACAAATTTATACCCATGTCACATGTTTTTCAAATCTGGCAATTGATTCGTGATTGGCACAAAACCAGGTTTTTTTAAATTAAACTGTTTCTGGCTCCATCGCTTAATACGTCGAAATATGAGACACCCTATATACCTGCAATATATCTCAAAAATTAAGACATTTCACATAAATAAGCAAAATTTACATAACGGTCTACCTAAATATTTGACGAAGTGAGTTAAATAAAAAAAATATTTACTTAATTATCAGCAAATTAATCTTATTAACAAAACAAGATTAAACATTTTTATTGTTAAATAAAACTTTTAATTTGTAGACCAGATAACGGCATTGTTTTTAATGTTGAGATAAAAACAAATAGATTACATTTTTTCTGTGCTTGTTTGTTTTGTAAATATTTGATTAATTTCATTACAGTATCGGAATAAAATACAATTTATTAAATGGAGATGTATATTTGACGCTGGATTTTTATATTGTGATTCTAACATTCTCTCTAATATTTCAGTGACAGATGCTGAATTCAAGCGAGTTTGCGAGGCATTTAAGAGACTAACAAATGGGGGCCAATTTTTAAGCCGGCATGCCTTTACACAGAATGTGTTGGGTGATGGGGTGCCCCTGACAATAGCCGACTGGTTGTATACGGCTTGCGGAGGTAGTTCAAGAGGTATAGCTCTGAGAGACTTGATTTGTGGGCTTGTGCTTCTTACCAAAGGTACACAAGAGGAGAAAATCAAGTGAGTTTTTTCATCACGTATACACGCAATTATTTTACATATTTTATGAATATAATTATTAATTTTTTATAAATATTTATTTGTATTTATGTGATACACGATTTGGGGAATATGTTTTTATGTATCTGAGTATCTGCTAGGGTTATACAAGTGTATGATATAACGGAGTTTTCATAAAATTCAGGTGGAATTTATTACTAATAATTCACCTTGAAATTCCATTGTCATTATAATATGATAAGGAATTAAAATGTAAGGATATAATATCTATTTGTGTACTTTATCCAAAAATGGCATAACCATATTGGTACATCTCATACATTGAACCATGATGTAGTGAAATTTTCAAATAAGGACATGTACAGGGTGTTCATTATTGTCTCACCACGCATAACAATATAAATCACACTTAAATACAAGAAGATGGAAAAATGAGTTATATTTAATGACTCAACATCTGTTATAAATAGTAAAAATTGAGAAGTGGAAAATACTTTCCTAAAAAATGTGTGTTAAAGGACCCACAATTAATGAGATTTTCTTTATACCTCTTAAAAATAGCTTTATTATGAATTGTCTTCTTTCTGGATAGCGATTGATAGACAGTATTGGAAAAAAGTTTACTTGGAGTGCCTGCTTTGTGTGTGTGCATAAGGGATAAAAATAGCAAAGTCATGTATGCGACAGAAAAAGACTTTGTATCACTGTTGCCTTTTTCTGCATTATTGTGTTTGCGAAGTAACTTCTACTTCTCATTGTATCCCTTCCACATGTGATCCGATACGCCTCCAGTCCTCAGTCATCACATCCCTTCCACATATGATCCCTTCCCTTTTTACGCTCAGTTTATTGCAGATAGAACAAACAGTGTTGCCAGATGCCTGGTAATTACCAACATCTACAATTTGGAATTTTAACTGGTAGTTTTTAATGGAGCCTCTAATAATGGCATAATCTACGATAATTTTTTGGGAACGTCACTTTTTTTATAAAATAATTTACACCTTAAGAAATAACTAAAATCGTTTCATGTAAAGTGTATAATATGCAATGAATACTGTTCCATTTTACTAACTGCGATGAGCATTTGGCGACATCTTGTTAGTAGTAGGGCGGCATACGAAATTTAGTTCATGCAGCTACGCTCATTTATTTTATAATTATAAATGCTACACTGCACGAAAAATGAGAACTCTACCCCTCTTTTGCAATGAGTGCAGACTGCACTCAGTGCTACATGTGGACGCATTTTTTCAAAGGTTAACATAATTCAATCAAAACCAAAAGATCAAACCTGTAACCAAAAATCAATTAATGACGAACATAATAAATGGTATTTTATTAAGTTCAAAATGCGTGGAAGAATCATAAAATTCCATAATATAAAAAAAATATAAACGAAAATGAAGATGATAATATAATTTCTGAAGTCGAACTTGTTATTTGAAAAATTTCTATTCAATATACTTATAACTGTTTTACTTTTGTTTATTTATTTTTTATAATAAAGTAATACTGCTGAGGGAGTTATCGGGCGATTCATTTTTACATTTGCATGGAGTTGATGGAGTTGTACATATGTGGTTATGTAGTTATTTGAGTGGCAGAATGCAAAAAGTAAAGTATGACGAGTATGTATCGACAGCAAGTGGTATAAATGTTGGAATACCGCAAGGAAGTATTTTGGGTCCACTTTTATTCATTTTATACATTAATGACTCAGCAGCTCTGTTTAGTAACTGTTGCTATCATTTGTTTGCAGATGATACGGTCATCTATATAACAGAAGATAGCGGTGGGTCGATGATGAATAGAATGAATGAAGTTCTAAATGAAGTGAGTGAATGGTTAGAAGTGAATAAACTGAAGTTGAATGTGTCTAAAACAAAAGGTATGATAATGGGAAAACAGAGGTTTAAAAACGAAATAGAACAGCAAGGACTAGAGTTTAGAGCTAGTGGAGAAGTGATTGAAGTCGTCAAGGAGATTAAATACTTAGGAGTAATCATAGATGATAAACTTAAATTCAGTAATCATGTCAATTATGTGTGTAAGAAGATTGCTAAAAAAAATTGGTGTGTTAAAAAGAGTTAGTTGGTATCTGACTATAGCAAGTAGAAAATTAGTATACAACGCTTTCGTTTTACCGCACTTTAATTATTGTAGTACGGTTCTATATCTCGCAAACCAAAGCGACGTGGATCGTCTGCAAGAGTTACAGAACAGAGCCATGAGGGTAATATTAAAATGTAACATTTACACTAGAGTGAATGACATGTTGAAAATATTGGGTTGGATGAATGTGTACAATTATATCGAGTTCAATGTATTGATTCTCATACATAAAACTAAATTGCAACTGGTACCTCCCTATCCGCAAGAAAATGTGCAAACTTTTGAGGATTTTCACAGCTATAACACTAGAGGTAGAATAAATTTTATATTGCAACGAGTAAACACAACTGCTGCACAGAGGTCAATTTTTTTCAGGGGTTTAAATACATATAATAGCCTTAGTAGGGAAGCTAAGCAGGCTAGTAACATAGCTTCTTTCAAAAGAATAGTTAGAGATATTTATATATAGGATTTCAATTACATGTATTAATATAGTTAAAAGAAGAATTAATTTTTTACAGATAAGTTATGATAGGTGTATAGTTAAGAGAGAAAGTGCATATATGTGTGTATATGTGCATGTGTACATATGTGTGTATATATGTATATGTATACATATTTTTTCTCGTACCACTGAAAAATTGTAAAATATGTATAGCAAAGTGCTAAACAAAGGTCTGTTATTATTATTATTAAACTGTCCTGCCCCGACGGTTCAAACTGTATTAAACATCATTCATAGTTTGAGTCTGTGGAATGTGCGACAAATTGTAGAAAATGTAGTCATTTAACAAACTTTTATTTATAACTCGAAAACAAATATGATAGCAAATTTTGTTTTCTCCAAAAAAAGAGATGGGATGTCATCCCAGAGACGGCTTTAAATCTAATACTATATTCCGAAAAACGCTTGATATAATAGTAATAAATTGAATTGTAATTTTTGAGAGTGTACTTACACATTAATTAATTTTTTTGCATATAAAAACCGGCACAAATGAGCGGTCGTCTACCGCCGCGAATTATATTGGCACCTATGAGCGGCCCAGAACTATGTTATTTGTGTACATAGTGTCAAAGAGGGAATATCGCTTGCTATATTGACCTATTTATTTAGAAGGAGGGAATTACTTTGTATACATCGTTGCTCTATGTCTATGCAGTTTGTAATTTGTTCAATTCGATAAGGACTATATCTAGCGATCCATTGTGTGTAAAGCGAGTATAGACATTTTTTATTTATTCAATATTTTCTGTTCACTGTAGTGCGTTAGTGGACGTAAAACATAGCGGGGCTATCCGCGTCTTCAGAAACAGTGATGTATTGTGTGTTGTTATGCAAAGTGTGGGCGCTGACTGTCATGTAAGTCTAGTCCAATCATTGGTAAATCCATTGTGACGAAACATATGTCGTTGTAAAAACAGCAAATGTTGATTGTTGGTGACAAGGCAGTGAAACTGGGAGGAGCTGTTATGCATAAAAGTTTATAAGGTAAACACTGTTTACTGTACTGTCTTCCCCTGTTTTACATTGTGCTCCCAGTATTTATATCATGGCATCCAACTTCCCTATGTATACATATGGCTTTGTGGTCGAGCGGTAAGGATACCTGTCTCTCACCAAACGTATATTACACCCAACCATCATTTCCACTAAATCTAAGTTATAATTTGTTTGCCTGTTAGTACATATTAGTAACATTATGACTCATACACTTTTTATGACTCAGAATATTCGCTTTGATGTTGCCGAAGGCAATTTTTTACAGCTTGTGAAACATAATTCTGTATTGTTAAATTGCAACTTGGGAAGTCACAAAATCCACTTATTCAGTTTATCCTTTGAAGAAATTAATTGAACAAGATATCCATTGTCTTTAATTTCACACAGATCTACGTGTTATTCACATAGACTTTTTATAAATACTACGTATTTAGAGTATATTGAATTTCAACACGGGGCAGTAGGCGTAAGCATGATATGTCAAGCCAAGCGATCCGCCTGGACACTCGACAATAACGATCATTTCCCCGTCAAGATGACGGTCAGTAAGTAATTGTTCTTTATAGCTACAAGCCGTCCAATTACCTGCTAAAAACCTAATTTTTTGTTCCCATTTTTATTAAGATTATTAGCAGATTTATGGCATAGTATATAAGAATATTTTATCATTTCATATTGTTTGGGAATATTTCGATAGGTGTTCACAATATAATATATTCTACGTAAAAAGTCGTCTCTGGAATTTTTCACTACCTCCTGAACTATAGTTGTATCGATTGACACAGAAATTGCGGCTCGAAATTTATATGTAAACAACGATTACATCACATAAATGGCGAACATCAACAAATAGAGTGACGTCACCGAGATTCGCCAGTCGTCTGTCAGTGTTTAGAAATCTGAAAATAATTTAATGAACAATTACATAAATATAGCATACATTGATATCAAAGTTTTATTGAAATTCGACTTTTTATAACTTTAACTACATAATTAATATAATTTATTTTAAATTATGTAAAGAAAAGAAGAAATATGTGGAAAAACTATAAATTATGTCACCACAATTAAGTCGATACGTTGGACAAAATAAAAAATCTAAAGGAAGTATTTTCTTACATAATATTAGTAATTAAACCATAAATACACAAAACACAGTTTAAATTTTAATAGTTTTCAAGCCTAATAAGGTAATAAGTGAACACCAATTATTTGAAAATACGTTAATATTTAGTTTAAACGATGACAATGCAAATTAAATGATATTGATGGAAAAATATGCTAAATATTTCCCACAATTTTTTTTGCTTGTCTTCCCTGTTGGGTATGTTTTGAATATTACAAGTGAAAGATACACACTACCATATTGTGTAATTAAATCTCTGCAAGTATTTCTGTTTAATTAAACATAGGTTGGCTTGATTTCAACGATAGATCGTCATCGATAAGAGCAGCTTTTAAAAAATAGGGATGTTCGATTATCGGTAACTTATTTTATTATATTAGTAATTTAAAAAGGTAGGGTATGGTAATGTTATTGGTAATTTATAAAATTTACTTTTGACTGTAGCATTATATGTGAAATCATCAAGACGATCATATCGGTACCAAAATATAAGGTTTTTTTTTTTTGCAATATTTACACTCGCCAAATCGCCATCACTAAAGCATGATTTGAATATAATTTAATAAAGAAACCAAAACCACATGGAATAAAAAGGAAAAAACGCGGAATCTAAGAATCGCTTAATGACGGTAATTCTACCCTCAAAAACACGATTCAAATGTCAAATTCAATGACTTTTTGGCGGCGTGCGTCGGTAAGTTACCGGTAATATAATAGGCAAATGGATAACAATGGAAATTACAAAAAATAATAATACCGATTTATAATCAGAGGTAGGAATTACCAATCGGATATGACGTAAAACCAGGGTTGGCTTTAGGTGGTTATGTGTCAGATTTGCATGCATATATGAAACGATTTTTTTTAGCAAATTCCGTATTATCCAAAGTTAAAAAAAATTAATTTATTATAAACACTCATTCAAACAAAACTGGAAGTATAGGGGAATGTACTTAACAATAAACTACAAACACACGTATTTTCACTGCTAGTTACAACAATAAAATTATATTATTAATATCTGTTCTAATTGTTTTGTAGGCGCTTACTTAAAATATGTAAACTTTCGCAAAGTCACCACATTCATGAACAATAAAAAAAAATCGATGTTTGTGTGGAGTAGGTAATATATTTTATTATTTTGTGACAGATTGGACTATTGTAACACAATGACTTCAGAGTTAATTCTGACGTCATTAGGTGGTTCTTTCTAACTGAGATCTCAGCTAATCTAAGTTGTGTTACGGTTACACTGCATAAATAAAATCATAATTTTATTGCATGTAGCCTCCATAACCGTAAAACTACTTAGATTTACTGAGATCTCAGAAAGAACGTACCTATTGTATATACATTTGCTTAAAAACGTACCTGTTGAATACTATTGAGTCCTGATAGTCTATAAAGTAAGCTGCAATGAAATCCATATAAATGCCAGTTTCAACTGGTTGTGTTTATGTTCTGCTAACATTCACCAAATTAAAGAATGTTTCAAATACAAAATTTTCAAAATGAGGAATTGTCTAAACGAACTTGTCAGATACACCGTTACTGAGAAAAACGGTCAAATTAATTTTACATTGATATGAAAAAAATAGTCGGTCTCGACAATATTTTCTTATTATATCCAATTTGAAATAAATGAGAAATTATTTTATTTATTTCTTTTATTTTGTTTGTTTTATGTCATTTGTTTTTTTTTTAATTTTTTTTAAAATTTATTTTATATTTGTCATCTTCAAATGAAATAAATAAAAAATAACATAAAACATGATGTAAATAAGTAAAATCAATAAAATAAATGAATTAAATAAAACAAATAGAAAACAAAAAAAATATGTAAGTTAAATAAAGAAAATGAACAAAATAAATTAAATTCATATTTTTAATTAAAATAATTTACTTCTTTCATTTCCAATTGAATATGACAATGAAGACAGTAGTATAGAGTACAGTAGTGGCTGGTGAAATTTAAGTTAGTCATATCTTAGTACTGGAGCATAGGACCCAAGCGATACTTTAAGGTATAACTATCAAGACTAAATGTAGAAGTTTTGCAGAGAAGAAATTGCACTGATATTTGCGAAAAAGGTTGCAAAAATTGTGTGCACCCCAAGATTATTTATTAGACAATTTGTAAAATATTTGCAAAACATTTTTTTTTCAGAATCAGGTGGAAAGTATACCAGATTTCCATTTTTTAATAAAAAAATATTGCTTTTTATAGTAACAACTTTTTGAAATTTGCAAAGTGAAAAATGAATCTCAAATAAAATTTCAAAACGATGAAACTTTATAACACATTTAATCTTGATAGTTATACCTTAAAGTATCACTTGGATCCCATGCTCCAATACTAAGATATGACTAACCTAAATATCACAACCGCTATTGATTGAGGAGTACCTGGCCGAGAGAAATTTGTTATACTTTTATTTGAAATTATTAATTACTAAGTAAATCAAAACTTCTGTCAATTTATTCACAGATACATATTTCATTGAACAGCAAATATAGATGTTGAAAAAAATTATCACATGTTTCTTTTTCTGTTATGAACCAGGCATTTTTCTTATTACATTGGAACATAAAAAAAAATTCCAAAGCAATTCACAGTGGTATAGTTATTACTTCCTCTAAATTAATTTTTACTTTGCAGAAGAACTTTTTTGAAAACGACTCATTTATTTTATGCCCTCTTTTTGCATAATATTCAGTTGGCATTTATAGCGATAACATTCTAATTATTGCAGGTTCCAAATTGTAATTTTTTTTATAATATGTTTTAATTCCAAACTTATTATTTTTACATGCAAAGAGATAATAATCCATATTAATCCGTTTAAGAGATGCCCAATGTTTTTTAGAGACCATACTGTAAATATCCCTTTTCAGATTTCTGTGGACCTTGTACTGCAACGATTCAGGCACACATATTACAAGAAATGAGTTCCAAAGTGCTCTGCAAATCGAGGGTACACTGCCGCCACCCGATGGCACAAACAAACCAAATTTATTATGGGACCGAACACTTATTTCACTGTTTGGCGTTGGTCAAGATAAAGTTACTTTTGAGGATTTCAGAGCTTGGATAATCTATAATAAAGAAGCTACGATATTGTCTAAATGGTAATCTATTGTTTGCATTTATAAGTTTAGATAACTTTTGTTTATTTTAGCAAGTTTGATAATATTGGCCGTGATTCATTTAGGTTTTTTAAAGAAAGTATAAGATGTTTATTGATGTTCATTACAGGCTACTCTCAAACCCATGTGTTTCTTTGAGTTCTGAATTAGAGACACCTACATTTTACCAAACACTTGCTGGTGTTACGCACCTCGAGGAACAGGATATTTGCGAACTCGAGAAATGTTTCTGGGCATTACAAGGTGCTTCTGTGTCTGGCCACCTTGATTTTAATTGTTTGAAATCTTTAGTCTGCCCACCTGTACCTCTTACAGCATGCAAAGGGTAATATGAACTTATATCCGTTTTTAAATCACTTCTTACTCATTTTTGTTGTAGTTTATTTTTGGCACTAGATGTTAATAGCGATGACCATGTAGATTTCAAAGAGCTCTGTTGTGGAATTTCTGCGGCATGTAGAGGGCCTTTAGTAGAAAGAATGAAATGTGAGTTTGAAACCCCTTTTTCGCTTGTTAGTTAAAATATTTTTTCTCTCTTTCCTGTTTTTAGTTTGCTTCAAAATATTCGACATGGACCGAGATTGTTATTTAAACACTGAGGAAGTACAGCACATGTTACAAACTTTGCTTTTCATAGCCAATGAGAACACGTTGACTTATTCTGTTCAATCGTTCCATGAAAATCCCGCACATCAAAAACGGGATCTGTTTATAGAGAATGTGAAAGATGATTTTCAGAAGAGTAGTTTGGAAAGTGATATAGCCAGAAAGCACAGCAAAACTTTGGAATCTGTGAACGATAGGTTGGACCAACAGGGTGGTTTGACGCAAGAAGACTTCTTGGTGTGGAGCGTTGAAAACAACAGCTTGGTCGCACCTCTCTTAGAACTGTTATTTCAAGTGTGCCATGTATCCTTAGGTTTAAAGCCTCATTGTCGTCATGATGAATATGAAATAGGTACGTATGTATATATCACCAGCAGGCAGTTTTTAAAAGATTCCTTCTAGTGATGGGTTGGCTGGAGAGAGAAGAGCGCCGTGGCTATCATGTAGGTCAGTTCTGGTATCTAGTTTCATCGGATTGGTGGCAACAGTGGTTGAACTACACCTCTGCACCTAGGTCAAATTTGGATTTTTGTAATTGCCGCAACGAACCAAGGATGCCCATCGAGGAGGGAATTGTCTGCGATGAAAGCCTCATCAGTAATACTACAGATTATACGTCAACTTCTAACGAATTTAATTCCAACAGTATGGAGTCGATGGGGGACGTTTTAAGTAGAGGAGATAGGTTAGTTTATTGGAGTGCCATAGTTTGTATTTGTAATTTTTTCAAAAATTATTGTAAAATATTTTTGTGCCGTTTTTTTAAACATTTTGCAGTTGCAGCATTGCTTCTAGCTCTGGAGTCTCCAGCAGCTCTGGAACAGGCCCCAAAAGGAGCTTGGGACAGCCAGGTCCTATTGAAAACTCTAATTTGGTAGCAGAACCTATGTTCAAAGTACCAACTCTTACAGGAGAAGGTAAATCACAGCAATGATTTTATAAAGCGGCCCTGAAATATTACCTTGTGCCATTCAACACAGTTTTTTTTTAAGGTGGTCGATTAAAGAGAGATATCGCCTTGGTTCAAAGAAGAGATTTTGAGCTGGTTCCTGATTCATTATGGAAAGCCCTTTCGATGTGGTACGGAGGACTTTTACCTCTGCCCAGGCAGGTTATAAGGCCTCCTGGCAGGTCAGAAGTTGAATTGGAGCTTTACCCATTATATTTAAGGATTTTGAGGCACCAGACTCAGCAATCTGTTGGAAATACTGCTTCGTGGAGTAGCGTTGTAGGAGGGTATGTACTAAATGCATTCTTTTCCGGCTATACCTTTGATTATGGCTAATATGCAGGTATGGTGCCGCCGCTTTAAGCACGGCAGGTTTGACTTCCACTGTAAATACAGCAACTAGGCGTTATCTTGCACATACAGCAGCATTTTCTCGCCTAGCTACAGTTCAACAAGTTACGGATTTTTTGTGCCATCGTCTGGCTTTAAGGTCCGAAGAGGCACGACTGTGGCTCCTAAGAGAACATTCCTCAAGCCTTCTAGATGATGATAATGCTACTTTGCAAGATCTAGGAATCCTAGACTCTGATCAGATACTGTTGGAGGTTAGAAATAAGGACTTGACTTGGCCTGAGGAACTGGGACAATTAGTGGCGAGTGGGGGACATGATGTTGGCTTAAGCGTGGAGAGAAGGCCTACGATATGTCTTCCTCCAGGTATGAATACAGATCGTTTCTCCCATTGTAGACATATTTAAAATTAATTAATAGATTGTAGATGTACAGGTGAAATGTTCTCAGCAGAAAGAGGTCATTACATTTTGTTTTCAGGTGCTACGGGGCTGCATAATTTAGGTAACACATGTTTCATGAATTCAGCACTGCAAGCAGTCTCGAACACAAGACCGCTGACTTTATACTTCCAGAGAGACAGTCAGTTGTCGGAATTAAATAGCACTAATCCACTGGGCACAAAAGGTGCTGTTGCCAAACGTTATGCAGAACTGTGCAGAGAATTATGGGCAGGATCTACGAGAAGCGTGGCACCATTGAAACTTAGGTATTGTGTGACGAAACATGCTCCCCATTTGGGAGGTGGTGGACAACATGACTCGCAGGTACTTGTCCTTAAAGATTTTTAGTATGTTTTTAAGGAAATGTCGGTTTTTTAACAATAGTTGTTTTCAGGAACTGTTAGCCTGGTTATTGGATGCATTGCACGAGGACCTCAACAGAGTGGCTAGGAAACAATATACTGAATTGAAAGATAGTGGAGGGCGACCAGACGATCTTGTAGCAGATGAGGCGTGGCAACAGCATTTGACACGGGACCATTCTATTATCACCGATCTGTTCTATGGACAGTTAAAAAGCAAGGTAAGTCAGAATGGAAGATTTGGATAAGAGTCGTTCACAATCCTTTTGTTTATTTAGGTGACATGTCAAACTTGCGGGCACGAATCCGTTCGATTTGATCCGTTCAACCTCCTGAGTCTGCCTTTGCCTATGGAGAGTTACACTTTATGTGAAGTGTTAGGTAATTTTTAGCTGCGCAATTAGATTGTAAGAGTCCGATAATTTTGATTTAATTTATAGTTGTGTGGTTAAACGGTGAGTGTCCCGTTAAATATGGCATGCGTCTAAACTCGGAGGCAAAATATATAGAGTTGAAAGAACAGCTGTACGGCTTGTGTGGCATACAACCAGATAGGTTGTTGCTTGCCGAAGTAGCATATTGCCAGATTCGTACACTGCTGGCAGATGATGTCCGCATCAACCATGGTACAGCCACGGAATTGTATGCTTATGAGCTACCAGATACCAATGAAGTTGTTGAGAACGAAGAGGCTGATCATGAAATAGGTTTGTAAATTTACCTACCAAAGGAATATCTATGACAAACATTGGTTTGCTTTGTGAATAAAGTTTCGGGTGTGGTTTAACAGTTTAACAATGAACGAGTTAAGTCGTGTTGCCTTTTAGACTAGTTTTTTTATACATCGGACAACTATGAAAATTTCATTCTGATGGCACTACTTAAGGCCTCATGTTTATCAAAACTGATGTTTAAACCATACTTGTATTCTTGAAAGAAAACTCATTCTTGCAAATTGTAGACCAACATGAGTTTTCCGTATATGAAAACGGAAAGTTTGTGTATCGTCTAAGATCAAGTATAATTTTATTTTTCTTCTCAGACACGGAACTGGCGATTTCTGAAAGCCCACTCGCTCGAAGTCCAGAGGTAAGCGCTGGTTCGGCCCTATGCATGCCCAACATTCTATGCTTCAAGGTATGCACGTACCCAAATAGTGCCCTATTGTGTATGTTTGTCGAATGAACTGAGAATGTATGTTTTCTTAGGTGTTGCCGTCGACTTAACATTTGTTCCTATTAGGTGGAATTCCGGAAAATACTTCGGTTGCAGTTTTAAATTCTATGTACGGTTAAAGGTTAAAGCTTATCTAGCAGTGGAAGTGTTAAATAAACATAACTATTCTGATATGATTCAAGGAAGATAGATCTCACACTTTAAAAAGCATTACAAACAGTGGTTTCTGAAAGAACAAGCAAGGAACTAATTTGTAAATAGGTTTAGCCTCAGGATTAATTTTAAGATTTGTTGCCTCGTAATATGTGTTAATTACGTAAATATGTTATAATAAATTACGAACACAACCATTTGTGAAAATGTATTTTTTATTTTTTCACAATAAATATTTTCTATCTAGCTACTTTTTTCTATTTTGGAAATCGGTCTCGTAGGACGAACTTTTTTTTCTCGGGCAGGTGAATACAATTTCTTTTTTTATAAATTATGTTTAGAAATTAACAATATAGAAGTTGGTGTATCAATGGAAGAGAGCATTTTTATTTTACAATGAGGCAAACCAATAACTGTAACGTTGGTCTATGATTTACCGTCCAGGTGAATACAGTTTCTTTTTTATAAACTATGTTTAATAGTTAACAATGTAGAAATTGCTGTATCAGTGAGGGAGAGTACTTTTGCTTTATGATATGAGGCAAACAAATAACAATATCAATTTTTGCCAAACAGAAGATCATATTCATAAAATTCATGTTTTACATTTTCGAAAAAGCTCTTATTTCGCAATATTTGTAAATCATGGAATTTTGTTTTAAAATTTGTTTACTAAACTCGTCCTTATTCATTAATGAGAACTCAAAAAATCGTGTAATTTTCCATTTACGAAACGACTTTAATAAAATAATTTTTTTATTATTAATCGTCAGGTTTTTTTTTTATTTCGATGTCTCAACTCCCGTATCTGGTTCATTGTTTACATGGAAGAGAAGTAGAAAAGCAAACATTGTATATGTTGTATTTATTATTACTTTTCAAGGGCTTATTGTCACAGGCATATCTACAAAAGTACAAGCCTTAAAATTTTTTTGCAGTTAAAACAATGAAACTTAAGCTATAAACGCCCTGTACAATCTTCACAAAGTTGTGTAGTTTCTGAAACTCATTTAAGATAATCTGATTACTTTGTAATTTGTGGCTTTACACTGAAATGTGTAAATAATTTTACTTCTTCATTGTTTTCTTAAAACGTTAAAAATGCAGATACGTTATTCTCACAAAAATGGATCTACAAATTTTACTCAAGGAATAGTTAAAAATAATGAAATTTGAACTGATTTTCAATTGAAACAATAAACCAGTAAACATCGTGAGGATATTTTTAAGACAAAATCGTGCTATCCTGATTTTTTATATTTTCTCGGAACCACAGAAACGTAGAAATGCTACTGTAACAATAAGCTCCCGTATTAATAAATGTTCCATTTTCAAAGGTAGTGTTTTTTCTGTTATGAATGCTATAATTTTGTAGATGGGTGTTTGTTTTATATTAGTTTTGGGTACTATTTGTTGTTATTGTTTTATTTTTTGGTGTTTTACATGGTGATCTGTCAACACTAATAATGAAATATAAATATAGTAAAAATAATTCATGTAACATGTTCCTTGTCCTGTCTATGGTCTCAGAACTAAGTTTATGCAGGCCACCTTGCGTGATTGCCTGTTGTTACTTTGAAAGTAGTAGTAAATTGCAGACTGAGGAATCAGATATTTTTTGACAAGTTGTGTAGGTCACCCTGTATTATATATGTGGTGTCCCATTTAAAATTAGCCTATGCCTTTATTATTTTTAACGATACTTATATGACGTTTTAGAGCACCATTAGGATTTTTTAATAGCTTACTATCTTTCATTTAACGGAAGTTCGGATTATTGATTTTATTAGGTTTTAAAACTTGTATCCAAAATAAAGCGATTTATATTTGAAAATTTATAAAAAATTTTTATTTATTTTGGATTTTAGCTAATATGAAATTTCATCCATACAAGTATAGTTTGTACGAAGTCAATTGAAATCGTATAAAAACTAAAAGCCTGCAAAAACCATCGGCATCTCTTTATTGTACATGGGCGGAGGTAAATAGAAATGCTTGTCATAAGAAAATGTTATACTTGTTTGAAAATTGTATTAATTTTTATTATTTTTTGTTTATTAGATAGGCTATTTTTGTTCATTTCGCCAATAAAATATTTTTGAAATATTATATCAGTTTTAGATATAAAGTCTAAATATTTAAATTTATTGGGTTTAGTTTTAAAGTTAACCCATACTATATTGAAATATGTTATTGCTCTGCAAGGACCAACGAGAAGGTATGAACATATCCTTGCCAGGATGAGGGAATGGGACAGGTTAGATTAGCGAGGGGCAAGGATGTTATATAGTAAAAAAATAAAATAAAAGTTTCTTCTAAAATAAAAATGTAAGTTTCTTAACCAAAGCAAAGAATTAGTACCACAAAAATAAATATTTGTTTAGATAAAACATAAATAAAAACAAAACCAAAATATGTCTAGAATAAAATAACTTAAATTAAAATTTCTTGTCAACTAAATAAAATATATTCCAAGAAATGTAACAATAAAAAAGTAAACCTCATACCTAATATAATATCTAAATATTTTGTTCTGAAAATATATGTATATTAAAAAAAGTTAAAGGCCAAAAGTTGACGCGTCCGAATCTTCACTTTCTGAAGAGGAATCATTACCAGGTTGAATTATAATCGGCGCATCTAGATACACTATATGCCTGTTTAGTTTACGATATTCTCTGATTTTTTCCAAATAATCTACCCGAAGTGCTACTATACGTCGTGATTCCATAATTACCATACGACTGTCAAGTTTCTTATGTTTAAAACCGCATTCTAATAAAACATTTCGTAGTGTATCTAAAGAACTATAATTATAATCAGGATAATCGCTTAATTTTTCTCGAATCATTTTTAACGTAGGAACTATATTTTTTTCATACATATTATAAATTATACGCCGTATTACATCTTTGGTAGCATCATCAATATTTTTTATTTTCATATTTTTCCGTTTCCTATTTGTACCGTGATCTATAACATCTCCTTTTTTTAATTACACGATAAATTGTTGATTTTGATATTTTAGTTAATTCGTTAATACGTTCTATTATTTCTTTCTCACATTTTTCACGATTTTCGCTTTTTAAACGTTCATATATATTTAAAATAATGCGTTGACTTTGTACGTGTAAATCTTTATTTTGAAACTCTAAATTTATTTCGTCTTCCTCGACAATAACAGGCTCAACTATTTCGGGATTTTCGGGCGTTATTATATTATCTTCTGTTTCAAATGGTCTCCAGAAAGCCATGGTAAATTAGTAAATACCTAATACAATATCTTAAATACCTTTTATGTAGTAATAAATATTTACCAATATGAACACTAAGTATAAACCGAACCACCTTGATATTATAATAGGTATTTCTGCACTGCACTGGACAAATGTAATAAATAAATAGGTAACATCCGAGTCCACGTTGACTGCTGACTGATATAAACTCAAACACCCACCGACCAACCGGATTGACGAATATTCTGATCCCAGCCAATCGTCGCCCATCGTCCTCAAAACATAGCCAATGCCGGCACATATCACAAGTTTCCGTAATTGCGGAGAAACGATTTAATGAGTTTTTTTATACTAGTGGGCCTGTCCGTTTTATTATCTTTAAAACACGTGCAGTCGTAGATGGTTCGTTCAGGCTGATTACATTGCCAGTCTCGGACTCACCTGCACAATTTCAACTACCATTTGATTCTCGATACCATTGCTAAATACATATAACAAAATATCAAGTTAAGTGCGCACAGTCCTGTGCTTTAACAATGACCAATTTCAATTGACTTCGTATAAACTATACTAAATAATATTTATAAACTATTTTACATAGATATAAAAAGGGGAAAAGAGAAACAATTGTTTTTCGTCAAATAATTACAATTATGCATACTTTTATTAAAAGTATATACGGGGTGTTTTTAAAATCGCCGACAAACGACAACTGAATATTCTTTGATCCAAAATAAGACAAAAATTGTTAGAAATGCTTTTCTGAAACTGAAAATGTTTTCTAACCAAGACGCAGGTTGTTGGTAGTTTTTTTTGAGATGATTTTTTTACGATTTTAAAAAACACCCTGTATAAAAGTCTAATGTGAATCATTCAAGTAGAATTACATACAAATACGCCTACAAGTGTGATATCAAATAAAAATTACTTTTAAATATTGAATAAGCATCCAATTAGCAACAACGGACCAATTTCTATCTTGTTAGACGTCATCAGCATTTTATAGCAGCGGATATATGTATAGAAAATATTGCATTCTGAAGACCAGGCAAATAGTCCCTCATTAAGGAAAAAAAGTTATGGAAAGATGTAATGATGCTCTGGAGAATTTTTAAAAATAATAAAATTATAGGCTTCCTGTAAATATATTTTATTTTGTTGCATAGTAAAAAGTTATTGCTTAGTGTTTTTTTTTTCTGCAATTTTTTTTGTTTTTATTTTTGTACATTATTTAAATTTTTTTGGTTTTATTATTGTTATTTTCTTGCTTAAATTTTTTTAAGCTTTGGCCAATATTTTTCTATGGTATTTAAGATTAAATATATTTTTATGTTGGATATTGTCAATGATTGATCTCTGAAATTTGGTTTATTTTCAAAGAGCAGTAATAACGTCAAATACAGAATGATATATTTTTTTTGTTACCTAAGCAACCTCCAATTATAAATATTTTTCACATTTTTTAAAATCACCAAAAGTAAAAAAAAATATTTTTTGATTTGTGTAATATGTTGATTTAATATGATGTAGATTTCAAGAAAATTTTTTTTTGGTTTTTTCTTGTCGAGGTTACAACCCTTTGAAACCAGAAAACCGTTTCATTTGCTGAGAACTCTATTTAAGACTTTACAGTGTCCAATTTCAGTAAGAACAAATAAATACTTTTAATCTCTTATAATGTAAATTTTTATCTACAAAAATACTATTATATTTTTTCCTTATGTAAAATTCTATTAAAAAAACTTTCTGTGATTATAAATTAATAAAAATATCATTGTTTACTAATTAAATTGGCAATGATTTTGTTAGATAATTGTGTTTATGCACGCAAAATAGTTGTCAGTGAACGTCATTAGAGTAAACTTTTACTAATATAATACTCGATGAAATTTTTAGCAAATGTTATTGCAAAAAACAGACCATTGTACTTTACGAACATACCTGTTTTTCAGAATAATAAAAATAGACAGGAATCTCGGATTAGCAAAACGGTGCCATTTAAGAAATCAAGCATATCGATACATTCCAATGCCTCGACAGTGTCAGGTGAGTAAACACACTCTCAACAACATGTATTTCTTTATAATCGAATATTTTAACAGTTTCTTCAGATACCAGTCAAAAGAGCCCGTGCTATCTGATAGCGGTACACAGAAAGTGCGTCAGACAGGAAACATATTTTCTCTCCCAACAGAAAAGCAAACCTAGCCTCTTCGGGTTGCCACTACTCATAGGGATCAATCAAAACAGCACATGTCAGGGCCTTTATGAAGCTGTCTGGGGCCAGGTCACAAGACTGTTAAGTCCTATGCCGCAAAGTGACCAAACAAATCATGCTACCGACTGGTAGGTCAAGGTTTACATTTTTTTTTTTTTATAGATTTATTTCATACTAGGGACAATACTAAATTGTTTAGTACAAGTCAATGGACGTGGGCTTCGAATTCAATGCTGGTCTGTTTCATTGAATATTGATGTCCACTCGTAGTAATAAAATTACACTAAGTTGCCTTACAATACACATTTAAAAAAAATACTTAGTACTAGCAATATAAATAACATTATAAAATAATAGGAACTGTTTTGGTTTAACAAACTATAAAAGAAGAGGAACTATTTTCATTGTTTTATCACAGTTTATAAAGGGATTAAAAGAAAAGAAAAAAGGAACAATAGAGAAAGAAATATATTCGCACCCCAGAACTCGCAAGTGCTTCACAGGAAGGTAGATTCATTAATCTCGTTCATATTATATGGTTCTGATTGTATTAATATATCCTTGATTGTTTTTTTAAAGAGTCGTTGAGTTTTAATTTCTTTTATATATCTGGGTAGGCAGTTATACCACTGCAGACATTTATAATAACAGCCTTTTTCAAGTAAAGCACTTATGAACTGGATAACAAAAATTATCTTTATGCCTTGTGTTATGTTGATGTTTTATAAGGGCATTTTTAAAGTTGTCTCTGTTGTAAACGAAACACAAACTTTCATATACATATACACCTGATACAGTTAAGACTTTAAGAGTTCTGAACAGACCACGACATGAATCGCTTACTCTGTGTCCTGTCATGACCCTAATTACTCTTTTCTGGATCCTAAAAACTTCCTGACCGCGTGAACCCCCCCAAAATATTATTCCATAGGTCATTAATGAATAGAAGTTACCATAGTAAGCTGTTAATAGCGTGCTCTCATCTACCACCTTTTTTAGTTCCTTAATTGAGTAGCAAACTTTGCTGAGTTTTCCACAGAGCAAGTGCACATGGTCCGACCAATTCATATTCTGATCAACAGTGACCCTCAAGAATTTAGTTGAGTTTGTGAACGCAATGTTTACATCATTAATTTTTATATCTGCAGGATAAGTCTTATCATTTCTACTGTGCCTGAATAGTATGCAGTTGGTTTTGCCCGTATTTAACAGTAATGAATTATTATGAAACCAATCTGTGATTAGTGACATACTTGCCAGTGTCTTTTCTTCTATTATGGCATAAGTTTTTTCAGAATAGAACATTTGTATCATCTGCGTATTTTGTTAAAATAATTGCATCATCTGTGATTATCGTTTAGGTCGTTTATATATAATATGAATAAGATCGGACCAAGCACACTGCCCTGTGGAACTCCCATGGTTATGCCTTTTGATTCTGAGTAATAGTCTGTACCATTATCTTTAATATTTACTTTTTGAATACGCCCCTTAAGGTAGGACTTCATTGTATATCTTAATAAAAACAGTTGTTTTTCTTGCCTTAAACTTAACCTGCAAATGTTGTAGCGATGATTCTCTGGGGTATGCGTTTCCGTTCACGTTGAAGGCGGTACTCCAAGGAGGGCAGATCTGTGCAATTTGTCACTGGACACAGTTCTGTAGGGGTTGCATCCTACCCTGTTCCGAAGAGTTGCTCATGGAGAAGTCCAAGGGCAGTCAAACTACTATGTTTATTGCCATCGATTGGGATCCAACAGCTTTGCATTTAAGATATCAGAGCAGTAGAGAAAAGGTAAGGATTGGGGTGGTGTTGTTTCTGAAGAATTTAAATTAGTTTTTTTTTTAGTTATGGATAGAACATGAATCGGTTGCTACGTGTAGGAAACTGCATACAGAGCCGATTGACCTGGATTACTGTTTAAAAGCATTTACTTCCGAGGAACGATTAGAAGCCAAGTATCATTGCAGCAACTGCCAAGACAAGCAACCAGCTACCAAAAAGTTACAAATTTGGAGACTGCCTCCGATTTTGGTAATGTACTTAAGACTCTTCGATTTATTGCTTTTAAATCACTTGGCTTTTGCTTTACAGATTATACATCTCAAGCGGTTCGACTGCGTTAACAATAAGTGGGTGAAAACGCAGAAAGTGGTCAACTTTCCTTTCAAAGATTTTGACCCCACTGCATACCTTGCTTCTGTCCCTCAGGAGACCATACTCCGCCACGTGCAACTGCGGCTGGAAAAGTCGGCCCGTGATGAACTGGAAAAATCAACGGACACTCAGCCGGAGAGAATCGCAGAAGAATCTGAGTCAAATGGTAACGGTAATAGTGCAAAGTCGAATTCTGATAAGTGCAATGATGAGTGTTCAAATAACAAAAACATTTCTAATGGTTCGGCGTGTAATACGGAACACTGTAAACTGTTAAACGAATGCGATAATAGTTCAGCAAGTGATAGTGGCAAAGCTGTGAATAAAAGTAAGGTTAGTGAGAGGGTGGGTAAGGCCAGAACCAGGCTGGAGTCTACGAGTTTGATGAAAACACCCATTATCGACGAGCAGTTGAAGGACTATCATCAACATCAACTTTTGCCAGGCCAGGATCCCTTCGATTTGAGATACCAGCTGTATGCTGTAGTGGTGAGTTTCCAACGTACTATCACATTTGTTTTAAGAGCACAAACTATACAGTGTGCCTGTAAAGTATGGAATAATTTTATTATTGCCGAAACCAAAGAATATTTAGAAAAAAATCCTCGGACACGTCGATTTTTAATTTCAATTGCGCACCTTATCCTTTATTTTTTGTTATGACGTCATCACGGTTTCCGTTATGACGTCATTGATATATTTTTTATATTTATATTTCTCCATTTTTGGATTCTGAATGACAGTTGATTCCAAAAATGTATCACACTTAGGGTCTAAAATAGATAAGTTGAAAGATACGGCCATTTTGAATGTACGAATTTACAAATTTTTCATGTTTTGTTTGAACAAATAATAGTCACTAGAATTAACGGTTAGTTAATAATAAAAACAATTTATAATAAATGTTCGAACTGTACTCCTTGTAGCTGACAGTACCCTAAACGATGAATAAAGTGTTGCTGAACCTTGTTTATAGTTTCCTGAGAAATGTTTATTTCTGTTCTAATTCTCTCTTTTAATTCAACAATGTTTTCTGGTTTGGTTTTATAAACCAAGTTTTTTAGATGGCCCCACAGAAAAAAATCTAACGGATTGAGGTCCAGTGACCTTGGTGGCCATTCGATGGGTCCACGTCTACCAATCCACCTGTTCAGAAATATTTGGTCAAGATACCTTCGAACGTCTCCTGCATAATGGGGAGGTGCACCATCCTGTTGATACCACAGGCTTTTGTCATCATTTCCAAGGTTAATTCTGCTGGGGAATAAATTTAATAATGTTAGGATGAGATAGCCCATTAAAAATTGGGGATATGCCAATCCGTTTACAGTTCCATCGAAAAAATAGGGTCCAATGATTCTATTTCTTACAATTCCTGCCCACACATTTACCTTTTGTGGATACTGTGTGTGTTGCTCCCGCATCCATCGAGGCCCAGTATCGACAATTGTGACGATTCACTTCACCATTTAATTTGAAAGTGCATTCATCGAAGAAAATAATATTTTTTATCAGAAGAGGATCAGCATTGCACATATTCATCATTGTTCCATAAAATTGTATCTTTCGATCTGGATCATCATCACTTAGTTCTTGCACAACCTGAATCTTAAAAGGAAGCCATTTTTCTAATTTTAATACTGTATGTACTGACGTTTTAGTAACGTCATAATCACGACTAACCTGGCGAATGCTGGTATGTGGATTTTCTTCAACAGCCAGTAAAATATTTAATTTTGTATCCTCATCAACACCTGGGCAACCTGTTTTGGGTAAATGTTAACACCATAACAGTCTCTCTGAATTTTTTTCAATTTTACTGTCAATTGAAGTATGGGTCGTTCTGGATATTTAGTATTAAATAGATAGATAGATTGATTTATTAGCTGAAAGCTATTTACATTACTTCTCTATATCAATATTACCTTAATTGTTAATACATACATACATATTTTAAAATTAACTTAGTTTAAAATTTTACATTTAATATAATTGTAACGGTCCATTTTTAGATATAATTAACTTGCGTTTCGATTAATGCTAATTGCATAATTTGGTTGAGGTCAACCTTAAAAATTCTAAAACCGACTTACCTAAATTGTAAATCTTTGATAATTTATGCGACCACTGGACCTTTAGTGCACCAGCGCGAAACTACTGCGGTGTGGGGACAAAGGGGGAACGCTTGTACTAAGACAGGACTCTCTGCCGAGCCACGGCCGAGAGCGGATGTGTGTTCCGTTTTGGTATCTGTGAGTACGTTATTTTATGTTTTATATAAGAGACTAGAGTTGGCCTTTGAGCGAGGTAGTAGTGTACGTTGCTGAGATTGTGTTCAAGATTTCGTCTGGTTGAGCTGTTATGGTAAAGGAGTTACGAAGTATGTGACATAGGAAAGCTATGTGAGAAGGTAGGATCCCTTCTTATTATTATTAAAATAGGTACCTATTAAAAAGTAAACATTTTCCGCTCTGAGTTTGAGCTGGAAATCTGCAGATTAAAATTGGCATCAAAAGGCTGATTTGCCTATCTATCTAGAGGTGGAGAAAGCCCCCTAGAGTTTAGTTTTGCTCTTGAACTGTGCAATAAACTTTTATGAAAATTAACCGTTCTTTCCCCCTTTCAACGGCATTAGTGCGTTGTAACTTTTTTTTGACTATATATGTATAAACAATAAAGAAAGGCGGGTGGCGCCCTTTATAAAAAACTGTTTAAGTGAACTATAATATGATTTCAGTGTTTAGTTTTAAGTTAATGAAGGTTTATTACTTGTTGACCACGCCCGAATGAGCCTTTTTGCTTTTGTATGTAACTTATAAATATATGTATTTTTTTATTTTTTATTGTTTCATTTGAGAACTAAAATAAAGTTAATCAAAAATAGCGAGGGAAAACACCTCGTTATATAATTCACAATTTGTCTTTTAAATACCTTTATATTATGTACATTTTTTATATCATTAGGAAGGGCATTAAACATTCTAAGATCATTGCAATAAATACAATTTTGAGTAAAAGTTCTTTTCCTGAAGAGTATGTAAAAATTATTTCTGCCTGGTTTCATGCTCATGTCTATCTCTCATATGCTCTGTATTCTATCTACTAAATATTTAGAAAATAATTCTTCTCTAATTTTAGAAATAAATATTAGGGTATTATAACAAATCCTTTGTTTAACAGACATAAATTTTAAAGCATCTAACATCAAGTCAATTGGTGTATACCTGTTACAGTGTAAAATTATCCTCATTGCTCTATTTTGTAGTTTTTGTAATGTTGTAACATCCGTCTCGTTAATAAAATATAAAATTGTTCCACAATACTTAAAATGAGGCGATTTATGCTTTTGTAAATTGTTATTTTTGAAAATGTAAATATAAAATTACTAATCCTAGACAAAAAAGTTTATTTTTTTAGCTACTTTCTTTATTATACAGTGTGGAAATTAAGTAACGCATAAATTCGGTAAATCCGTTGATATTAATTTTTTTGGAAAAAAATCTCGAAAGGGTATAGCGATTTAACTTCAGCAAATATTTTCAGTCTATTTTCAGTTTCTTATGTCATTTATTTTTAAGTTATGACGTCATCGACTTTTTTTTAAATGACGACCTAGGTATATTTTTTATTATTGATTTTGGTAGTAGTTTTTATTCCGGTTCCAATCGTATACAATTTTCAATATGTGATTATTTGAAAAAAATCGAGAAAAACAGTCTTAAAGTTCAAATAACAAAAATTCATTAAATTGGGAAAATTTATCTAGTTGCCTAAGTTTGACGGAAAGTTATCGACGGCACATTCGTTTTTATTTTTAAATTATACAAATAGTTGAAAAATCGAACTAGAAATTTATTATCTGCTCAAATCAAAGTTAGTAATAACGATAACTTCGTGAGGCAAACATTGGTATAAAAAGAAACTAAATTGATTAACCAGAAAAAACTAACAATATCATCAAACACAGAAATAAGCACAGTTGTTGAATTACATTTACACTAAATATTCAAATTGACGACCCTGTACCATTTGACAATACCCAAGATGATTATAAAATTCATTTATCACATTCTGAATAGTTTGAGGCGATATTAACCTAATCTCATGTTGAATTCTTTGCCTGAGATCGTCTAAATTATTGGGCCGATTGTCGTACACTTTACTTTTTACCCCCATAAAAAGAAGTCTAATGGTGTTAGATCAGGAGACCTAGGCGGCCATTCTATCTGACCTTTTCTCCCTATCCATTTTTGTTATTTGAACTTTAAGACTGTTTTTCTTGATTTTCTTCAAATAATAACATATTGAAAATTTTATACGATCGGAACCGGAATAAAAACTACTACCAAAATCAATAATGAAAAATATAGGTTGTCATTAAAAAAAAGTCGATGACGTCATAACTTAAAAAATAAATGACATAAGAAACTGAAATAAACTGAAAATATTTGCTGAAGTTAAAATCGCTATACTCCTTCGATATTTTTTCCAAAAAATTAATATCAACGGAATTACTGAATTTATGCGTTACTTAATTTCCACACTGTATATTGTACATGTGCTTTAAAATTCAACCTGTTATCAATGATTACCCCAAGATATTTTATTTCAGATACTTGTTCTAGTTTCCTATTATTTATATAGATATCAATGTTTGGATCTTCACAATTCCGTTTGCTATTAATTAGTATGTTTTTAATTAATATGAAGACATCCAGTTTTGCAAGGCTAAAATATCTGCATTTAGATAGTCTTGTATTATATTGATATTTTTATCATA
Organism: Rhamnusium bicolor; assembly: GCA_029963845.1. Taxonomy (NCBI): domain Eukaryota; kingdom Metazoa; phylum Arthropoda; class Insecta; order Coleoptera; family Cerambycidae; genus Rhamnusium; species Rhamnusium bicolor. The sequence continues at coordinate 134,185 of JANEYF010000117.1, forward strand.
TACATACAACATACCGTCATCGGCAAAGAGATTTATAAAACAGTTAGTAATAACATTTTTTTATATCAATATATAATGTAAATAGGAGAGGTCCCAAGACCAACCCTTGCGGGACTCCATGTAAAGTTTCTTTTTTTGGTGATATCTTTGATCCATATTTTGTTTTCTGATGTGTCATTACATATTTCTTGTTGAGTTCGCATCCTATCACTATACCCAATCATCGTAAGAATTTCAATTCTCTGCTTTACAGATACACTCATGTTAATCGACAACAATTATTGAAAAGCCACTATTGGGGTAAAGTATTATTAATTGATTCACTGTCAAAGACGATAATGAAAAAACAAAAAAACAAACAAAAACTAGCCTACTTCAAAAATTAATAAAAAACGTGTTTATTTCACTTTTTTACTTGTTTTTTTTTTTAATGGCCAACTTATCAACTTCTAACATATTTGGAATCAACTGTTGAAATAGAATACAAAAATGGAAGAATATACAGGGCGTGCCATTTAAAAAATATCGATGACGTCATAACGAAAACGGTGATGACGTCAACCAAAAAAAATAAATAAATAAAGGATAAGGTGCGCAATTGAAATTAAAAAAGGAACATGTCCGAGGATTTTTTCTAAATATTTTTGAAATAATTTAAGAAATAATGAATTCATTCCATACTTTACGGACACACTGTATAGTGTGTTGTAAAATATATTTGTAAAATAGATCAAAAGATTAGTCCGCCTTTTGGAATATCTTTTCCAGCATATACTATTCTCTCTAATAATAAAGTTAGTCTCTGGAGGTTCTACTATTTGAAAATTTTTTCTGCATTATAAATATTTTGTTAATGTGAGCAGATTTACCCCAAAACATTAAACCATAACTAATAGTTGACTGCACTAATCCATAATACGCCAGCTTAAGAATATCACGAGATACTGTGTTACATATTGTATGATAAAACAGGTAGTACTTATTTTTTTTTTAAGTGCCTCAATATGTTGTTTCCAAGTGAACTTTTGGTCTGCAATAATACTGAGAAATTTTATGTGATTTGTTTGCTCAATGCTTTTATGATTTACTTTTAAAAGAGGACTTAGATTATGGTTTACGTCCTTTTGGCAAAAATGGCATGTAAAATGTTTTGGTTAAATTTATTAATAATCCACTATTTAGACCCACTCATGAAATTCATTGGCTGATTTGTTAGCTTTAATTACGGTATTTTGAAGATTATTTTCAGCTATTAAGGTATTAGTGTCGTCGGCATACATAATTACTTTCTGGTTGTTGGTATAACTAATCTTCTAAGGAAAAATATTGTTTTCATTATCTGCAACCCTCGTGTGTAATTTCCCTTTTCTTTTGTTTCATTGCAGAGCCATTCTGGGTTACTAAATGGTGGCCACTATATTTCCTATGCGTGCAACCCGAATGGTCACTGGTATTGCTATAATGACAGTTCCTGCCGTGAGGTCCTGACCGATTCTGACTCAAACAATAGCAATAAATCGACTCTGTCCATAAGTTCAAAAAGCACAGGGTGTACCCCCCTCAGTAGGCGAAAAAACATGCCCAGAAAGCTCAGCACTAGTAGCAATAACTCCGATGATTTAGAGAAAAAAGACAAAACGGCACCCCTAGCCACCGTAGACACCACAATCGCCTGTACCAACACCCTGGGCAGTTCCAGATCTGGATCTATTAGCTCAGTGGACAAATGTGGCATAAACTCGGACGGTCTTGGTGAAAACAAAACAGGCAGTAGCGAGAAGTTGCTAAAAGATTCTCCATACTCTAGTAGGAGGTCGCTGAATAGTTACAAGTGTCCCTATGGGGATGTGAAAGTACCGAAGATAGATACAAGTACAGCTTATATTCTGTTTTATGAACGATCTGGTCTGGATTATAAACCTTATTTGCCTAAAGTGGTGCCGAACGGCAATGGAAAACAAGTGCCTGTCGAGGATTTGGATGAAAACGAATCAGAACTAAGGAAACAGCTGTGTTCTATACAGTAAGATAGTTTGTAAGTAGGTGAATTTGTTAATTCTTTTGTTTTGGGTTTTGTTATTGCTCTTTGGCGAAATGTTAAAGTTTCTCTAAGAATGTTCGTTTTTGTTATATGTCTTGTTGATTTTGCTGTCGAAGACAGGTCTATTTAGTTTTTTTACGAGAGGTTAATAGTTGTATAGAAAAAGAATGAACAACGTTTATAAAAATATAGTTTGGTTAAATGGACAAAATGGCAGTTAGAAAATAAAAATATTTGTGATAACAAAACTAAGAAAAAATTTCAGATTCTTATTTTGATGAAAATGAGGTTCACAGTGAGAACGAAAAGACCAAATGCTAAAAGTATCATTAGCTACATCTTGTAGATTATAGAATGTGGCAACGTGAAAGTGCATTTAGTTCTTTGATGTCTTGAAATAACGTGTAAAAAATAAAAATGAAAACAAATATTTCCTTTATGCAAAAAAACATGCAAAACAAATCTACTTCGTAACTCATAATCTATGCTATTCAGTCTTCTTTGGACACTATATTTTCCGTACTAGAGGTTCAAATATTGTATACCATGTGATGTTCATGAATATTTTGTAAAATTAAGAACAGGGTAAATTAAAGTTTAGACAACCAATAATTAAAAAATTATTTTTTGCGAAAATTTTGTAAAATGAAAAATCTTATCTAAAATGTTGGTACTTGTGTAAATATTTTGGTGAAAATCTATGGTTTGGATGATTAAAATTAAATTTATGCCGAGTATTTTATTCAAGACATTCTCATGTGAAGTAAGCCTACGAAATTTAGGACACATAAGAGACTATTTTCTTATTGTATTCAATGACTTTCCATTTTGAATATAATTTGTTCAACTTTTGATTTTTTTCTGATATGCTTAATAAAAAAATAATTATATTAAATAGAAATATTTAAAAACATTTCATAACAAAAATTTTTTTTTAAATTGTGGTTAAAGGCCATGATTATGAAAAAAAGCAAATACAGTATGGAGATTTTAGGCTAAATATATAATTTTTAGATATCCAACAAACCTATTTATTAGAAAATGTCATTAAATAATTTTCTTTTTTGGTACACCGCGTGACCACGAATCAGGTAAGGTACACAATATTTTTGTTTTTATTTTATCTTATTCAATATGAAAATTTGACACCTAATATATACGCAAGACGTCATTTTTTTATTCATTCTGCACTTCCTAACACTGCCGGGTTCACACGAAGTTATCTTTGCTTCTCTATTTTAATTACCACCATGTATATTTTTCAGATTTTGATTCTGTAAAAAAAAAATGTTTTTCCAATTAGTTGGCCATGAAACAAAGCTTAGAATTAAAATGATCAAACAGACCATAGAAACAAAAGATAATGGCAAAAGTGGAAAATTGAATAAGAAAATTTTATACATTTGATAAACCGAAAATGAAGTATTGGGAAAACCCAAACAAAAAAAATCCAACAATTTTAAATTAAGACCATGCCCAGTCTTCTACATCCTCGATGTCATAATTCAGGTCAGTTTCAGATTCCACAGGTCCCATAATATTGATGTGTGTCGATGACAGAGATTTGAGCTTTTCTCTCCACATTATCACTCTCATTATTTATGCCTTCCCCCCCCCCCCAACGTCTCTTTCCCCAAAACAGTGATCTGGCTGGTTCACCCATTGTATTTATGTTTTCTGTAATCTGTCCTGTTTGGTAAGATATTGAGTTTTTTGTAACCTGAAATTCTGAGCCACCAAAGTATGTTTTGAATACTGAACCATACATTTAACTTGTATCTATTTTCTTCTAATTATCTGATAGTCTTGAAATTGGCTTTACTGCCCTGAGTTGCTTTTAATTCATATCCATGAAGTATTTGTTGAAAAAGTTCTCCTTTATCAAATGTTTTCGACACGATATACATTCTCATCCCAAACAGCCTGTAAAAATTACTTTCTTCACTATACACAAATATTCCCTCGCATGCATCAGTGTCTACAACCGTTCCATTTTTTACTGTGAATTTCATTGGCTCCATTGGTACTGGTAAGTATCTTTCTCTGGGGGTCCATCTGTGTCAGGTGCATTCTTATTTGCCTTGTGAGAAACAACTTTTTACACAGTGTTAGCTCCATCAAGCCTCTCACTTTATTTAATGTTACTTCTATTATTCTAGGGTTTGGCAATGTATAATCTTCGAACAAGATTTCCTTTACGGCCTGCTTCCTAATAATTGTTTTGGGTATTTCGATCTGTGGTTCACACCTTGGTACTAGTTTTCTTTTTAGTATTGGTTGCTCCCACTTTATGCTTACCTCTGATCATTAAACATTGTAAAAATCTTCTACAATTTTCCTGCATTGTCTTAGTAATATTTCAGACACTTTTTTAGCTTCTTTTTTTGCAGTCTTCCCATATTCATGTGTTACACTGCTTTTGTCTTTCTTTTTCAAGGAGATATTCTTTCAGAATGTTAGCTTCTCTTGCCTTCTGTTAATCTACAATTGTAGGAAATTTAGTGTTTATTAATGACATAGTTCTTGCTATCGGGTTTGGGTCTTTTGTGCATTGTGTTGACCATTCTATTATTCCATTTTTATTTGTGTACTAATTTATAATTGTAAGGATCCGTTGATACTAAAACTACTTAAAGAAGTGTATATTTTTTCAAATAGCAGCTCGCAATTTTTTTATTGGTCTGCTTTAACGTGCCATGAATTTCCTTTCGATAGACACATCTGCACAAGCAATACAAATACAATATTAAATGAATTAGCAATAAAAATGTTATATAAATAACGTTTCAATTAATATCAGTCTGAAATAAATTCATAGCAAGTTAAAATAGACCAATAAAAATCGAGTGAAGTACACGTTTTCTTTTCCAATATTTATGGAAAAGAAACAAAACATGCATACAATTTTCTTATACAATTTTATCATTTTCCTATATTTCCATACTTAAATTTACTGGGGCACCATAAATTAGAAATTTGTCCTTCCTATTTTTTTTTATCTGTTATAACGATTGATATATAAGCTCTAAAAATCTTAAGGTCCAGTTAAACTGTCTCTCAACACGTTCGTAATTATGACCGAAGTGTTATTTCTATTATTTTTGTGTCGAAACTAAATTGTTAATAATAAGAACTATTTGTGTGCTTTCTAGCACCTCAAGTTGAAGTACAGTAAAAATTTAGTAGCATAAATTCCTTCTTACTGAAGAAAAAGTTGCAGCAAAAGTTTAAATATTTTTAAAGAAACTTGTCGCCAGCCTTGTTAATTTATCAGTACTAAATTTGTATTGTTATTGAGTTGCGAATATCTGAAAATGTATATTTTTGTATGTGCCACATGAAAAAATTTAATTTCTTTCTCAATTTAATTAAATTGGTTAGAATTAGTATTATTTATGTTATTATTAAAAAGATCTATTTTATTTATATTCTTATATTTATATTATTACAAAGAGAAATATTATTGTGATTGATTAAACCTAATGCCTAATGATTGTATGATTAAAAAATACTGTTATTTTTTAAATGCTTATATAGGATGAAGGTTTTTTTGTAACTTAGGTAAACCAAAGATATTTTAAAATTTGTCATTTTGAACGATTTTTACTGGTAAGATTGTGTGATCTTGTCGAAATATTTTTAAGTTGTACATTTTTTCCTAGTCTGATATTTTAATGATTCCACTATTTTTAAGACATTTTAACATGTTATGATTGACAAGTTATTCCATTTATGTATATGTAATATGTTATACAGTTATATGGTGCCATTACATAATAAATAAAGCTTGTACATTGTTTATCTGTATTTTTATATTGGCCCCAACCAACGATGGCAGATGATGAATGGCCATTAAAGAATTGGTAAGTGACAAGGCAATGTAACATGATAATGCAATGTAAGCAGTCAGTTTTGGTCATTCAAAAATAATGAAATCAAGGTTCGGATTGATTTTTTATATATATATATATAATAGTAACTAGGCAAATAAGAAAAAAGTGTTGACAATCAATTCAAACTAGATTCAAGGAGCATACGACTCATCTCAAATATGGTAGAACAAAGTCTAGTATTGCCCATCATGCGTTTGAGAACCAGAAAATAGTTTATTCAATTTTAACTTTTTTCGGAATTAGTTTTAAAAATTAAATTCCCCACGAATATTTTCAAATCAGTTTTAAACGAAATTCGGACGAAAAATTTGCATTTTGCAGTTGTATGAGACCTTAATCGCATGAGTGATGTCAAATAACAGGACTACCACTTCAAATTGTGTGCATATGAAATTTCCTACACGATAGGTCCTGTACAAAGTAAGACGTAAAACAACAATGGTATACAAAAATTCTGTATCAAAATGTATAATTAAAAATATGCTACGTATTAAGACCAATATTATTCACCATTTATAAAAAAGTAATTAAAAGTAACAAATTCTTGAAAATAATAACCGTTAGTAATTTCTGAAAAATAAAAGTAACTTTTTTTACTTTTTAAAAGTAACTCAATCCAATTCCCGTGAAGTGTCAGTTGTTGATACAAATTTACAGGAAAAAATACATTGCGTTATTTGTGTTTTTGAGTATTAATAGTTTTTAGTGTTGGCAGTCACTCAGTCATGGTCACCATGGCCGGTCAGGTCACGATTAAATTGACTGGTCAAATAGCAACGTGTCCAAGGTGATCACAGGCACAGTAAACTTGTCCAAAATTTTAAGTGTCCTGGCATTTCACTTGAAATTTTAATCATGACACTTGACAACTGATGTGTAACTCAATCACCTATTTTTTTTGGACAAAACAATTGAATTAAATCCTCAGTAATAACAGACCAGCAGGCTTTTTCATTTTCTTTTTGTTTAAATTATGTCAATAGTTAGAAAAGAAACCCTCGTTTGGGCTTTCTTTGGAAAAAAACCGATTGGTGTTAAAAAATATGCACAGTACCAGGTTTTGTAGAATGAGGTATCAAAGCCATGCCACCAGTGGGGGCTGATGAAATTTAGGTTATGTTCTATCTTATTATTGGAGTATGGAACCCAAGCGACACTTTAAGGTATAAAAAAATTATATTTCTTCTTATGAAATTTGAAATGTTTATATTTTCCTCCCTCCATCGTAAAAAAAAGGTGCAAATATTTTACAAATTGTTTAAAAAATAACCTAGCGAGGCATACAATTTTTTCAACTTTTTTTGCAAATTTTAGACAACTTTTTTTTCTGCAAAACTTCATTTAGTTTTGACAGATATGCCTTAAAGCAACAATGTGGTCCCATGCACCAATAGTAAGATATGACGTAACCTAAATTTTACCAGCCGCCATTACATGCTACTTACCTGACAGAACGCATAGTAAAAAATTGCCAAAAATATGAAGCAATTATTCATTCCTAAAGAGCGCAACTCCAAAAAATGTTTTGGTGGATAAATTCGTAACAAAACCAGCGCGCAACGAGGCTATCTTTGATGACGAAATATTTAGGTGAACTCAGTTTAGACGATGGGCGTAAAGAAATATAATGCCAAAAAATTCTAATTTGCATAATTTCCTTCAACAAAACCTCATTTATACAAGTATTACACACCATTTTAATGAGAAAATTATGATACATCCAATGGCAATTTTATGTAACATTTTTAAAAATGACCGGTTTTGTGACTCATCTTGATTGGTCAGTCATGGAAACATTGTGACCGGTCAACTACCCATCACTAGTATTAAACAATTCAGCTTCTAAGCTAAAATCATAATATATGGCTAAAATGCGTGGAGCCCCTCCACTGGTTCTTTTATATGTTGTCTGCATGCAATCAATAATGCACATCTATGATTTTCATTACATTATCTACAATAGGAAATTTTATACAGGATCAGCAAGATTTTAATCGGGAATCTTAAAGAATCGATAGAACACGCGAAAACAATATAGATGTATCGTAAGAACTTAATGTTTAGCATTGACGTTTTAATTTAGTTTCAGTTGTTCCCATATTTCTCCGGAAAAAAATTGTGTTATTGTTATGAAATTAGGAACGCGAACGTTGCGTACATCAATACACTTCTACCATAGTTTTCATATCTCAATTCTAACCAGAGGCAAAGACATTCCTCCCAAAAACAAAACGGAACACCACAGACCTAACCTATTTTTCTCTCTTTTCCCACATTTAATACCATTAATGCACAAAAACGTTTCTTATAATTTTTTGATAAGTGGAACGTTTTCGAGTTACTCATTTTAAAAATTATTCATCCCTATTTATACGTTAACTGTTAATTAAGAATCGTTTAAAATTTTTTATGGTTTTTGCTAGTTTCTATTAATATAATTTTGAATGGAGAGATGAAAACTATGGTTCGAGGTGTACGCAACTTGCACCTTCTGAATTTCATAACTATGTCTCAATTACTTCCAGAGAAATACGTTCTTTATCTCGAAAACTATGCATTATTAACTATAAAAGTGTATGTGACAAATCTACATTATTTTGGCGTATTCTACCGATTCTCTAAGTTTCCCGATTACAATCAGGCCTACCCTGTACAGGGTGTCCACCTAGTGCGTGTTTGTGCCATAACTCTATTACAGATAGAAAAAAAAATGAAAACTAAAGTTGGTCAGCATTCACCATTGCATACTCTAAAAATATTTTTAATCATACAGGTTACTTTGTTTTGTCTGGGTGGTAGTCAACTTTGTTAAATTAAATGAAACACCCTATATATTATTGCATATTTGGTTAGTGAACATCAAGAGCTTCTCAATGAACTACCCATAACATGTAATGTACAAGGTAAGTCACATAAATGTTAACCCCCTGTTACTTCTGTTATTTTTGACCTAAATGGTTCATTCAAAAAATAAACCTGAACGATTTTTAATGTAGAGTTTATATCTGTTAATGCTTTTCTAAACCTGCATAAAATATACAGGGTGGAACATCAAGTATGATTTTTTTAAATGGAACACCTGTATATTTTTAAATATTTGAATTTGCAGATCTCTTCTGATTATAAATATATATAATTATAGCATGATTGGTCTAGTAGTTTTTGAGTTATTACCAAACATATTTTAGAGAAATTGATACTAACAATGTCGCATAACATAATTTAATTAGTGAGCTAGGAAACAAGTGGATTGCAGAACAAATAGAAAATATTATTTTATAACAAAACAAAACAAATTAAATATACAAACGGTAAGGATAGCATAATAAAAGTATCAAACGAACACAATCTCACATTTCAGTAACATAATATATGAAAGTAAAATAATTATTGCATCACATTGTATTTTCTACATAACTTCCATTATTTTCTATGCATTTGAAACATCGCCTCAAGAAATTAGTTCTAACTTTTTCAAACACCGCCTCATCCGCATTAAACAAATGAATGGCCTCTCGTATCAGATGTTTAAGTTGTTCAGTGTCCCCTGAGAGTTGTCCACTATAAATATTATTTTTTAGAGCACTCCAAAGATAAAAATCTAGAGGATTTAAATCGTGACTCTTCGCTGGCCAGTAGATTGGATCATTTTTCCCAATCCAAACAGCATATTTTTGATTTAAATGGTTTGTGACAGGTTGAACATTATGCGGAGGAGCTCCGTCTTGCTGCCAGATTGTTCTTAAGCTTAATAGAATTGGCAAATTATCCAAGTATTCTTCAACTTGCTGTTGCAGAAGATCGAGATAAACTTCACCCGTGAGGTTTGTATTTATAAAAATAGGTCCAATTATTTTATTTCTGTGTATCCCACACCACACATTAACAGTTTTGCGTCCCTGCTTTTTAATTTTTTCAGCATTCGAGGATTTTCTCTAACCCAATGATGAGTGTTATGTCGATTGAATATTCCGGCTGTGGAAAAGGAAGACTCATCGGTCCAAAAAATATTGTGCAATGAGTCATTATTAGCATTGTATCTCTCAATTATTTGTTGACAAAACAATATTCTCTGTCAGCAGTCGTTTTCATTTAAGTCCTGAACAGGGGTAATGTGAAATGGTTTAAATTTATTTATTTTTAAGGTCCGCATAACACTTCTCTGACTTAAATTTAATTCCTCAGCTACAATATAAGTAGACCGATTTGGCTCTTCTATGAAAGACAATAAAATATTCATCTGCATTTCCTCATCAAGAACAATCTTTCTTCTTCTAGTTTTATTTTTTAATGAATTAGACACAAAATTTATTATAAATTGCTTAAATGTCATTTTAGAAGGCGGTTCCTGATTTGGGTATCTTCGTATAAACTGTGCTTTTGAAGCAGTCATGTTTTTATTACAATATAAATATATTTCTAAAATCTTACGTCTTTCTTTCAGATTGTAATAATGCATAATGCGTGTTCTTCACCACAATATCGATTATATCGATAATAAAACAGTCACACTAATTGTAGATAGACTTTGACAGTTATACAAATTCACTAAAGTTTGATTGTTTTCATAGCCTACCATCATTATTAGTGATCTATTATTGGAAATAAAACTGATTTATATTTTTGGTAATAACTCAAAAACTACTGGACTAATCATGCTATAATTATATATATTTATAATCAGAAGAGACCTGCAAATTCAAATATTTAAAAATATACAGGGTGTTCCATTAAAAAAAATCATACTTTTTGTTCCACCCTGTATATTTTACGCAGGTTTAGAAAAGCACTAACAGATATAAACTCTACATTAAAAATCGTTCAGGTTTATTTTTTGAATGAACTATTTAGGTCAAAAATAACAAAAGTAACAGGGGGTTAACATTTATGTGACTTACCCTGTATTTTCTTCGAGCAGTTCAGGAGTTATTTGAAATTATATAGAAATTTTGACGTATGTACACCTTTACAAGAAACGTATTCTTTTAATTTCAAATGCTTTTAAATGTTTCAATGCGGTGGTGTATTACCATAGAAAAGGGATTTCAAACCATGTATCCTGTTTTAGATTTTTCTCTACAAGATGTCTATAATTTTATGGAACAAATACGCACTAAGTGGACACCCTGTATAGGAAAAATAAAAATTTCTTTGAAAATCAAAATATCAGTTTTAATTGTTATGATATTATAATTTCAAAATTAGTTTTGAGAACTGCACCAGCAGCTAATAGATAAAATAAGTAACTGTACATTATAATAACATGCCTGTAGCATTTTCCATCTGATCTGACTCAAAATAAACATACCTGCAGCACTCTTAAACAACTAAAATACTGTTAGAAATAATTGGAAGTTTTTTTATCAAGTTCAAGTAAAATAAGTTCATTATGCATCAGGTTATATATTTATTTAACCTACTTTAGTGCTGACCAGGAGCCTAACTGTAAATTGTAATTTAAATTCTGCAAACATTGTGTTCAATTTATTTCTGACACAGTACCAAAAGTGAAGAAGACATGGAGCTAAAAAGTTCCTTTAAATGTCGTTAATAATAATACATTGACATGATTTCTAATTTGTTATAATTATTTCATTCATTTCATTTTCAAACGATCTAGCAACGCGATATTTGCATTTCTTCTAGAGTTATAGTTTAAAAAATTAAAATGAGATTGATGTGTAGAATATTTGTAGTTTGTGTATTATTGGCAGTGATTTCAAATTTAAGTGAAGCCAGGAGAAGGAAAAAGAACAGCAAGGCAATGATTTTACGCCAGAAAGAAACTAATCCAATTAATTTTATCAGGTTGGTATTCCTATTATTTAAAATTTTAAGGATTCTGATTATTCTTTACATATTTCACAGGAACTAGTTTTATAACATTAAACTACTTCTAAAAACTTGGATTTTCATAGAAACAAAAACGGCGTCCATTTTCCCAACATAGCGCCCAAAGATAATCGCTTTTTGCATGTTAATTGTAAAGACGTTAGTGTCAGCAGAAAAATTCAGCTTTATGGGAATTACTTCCATTTGTGGATAGAAATCAACAAATTTTGAACTACATATACATATTTAGATGCAGAACATACGAGTTTGTTCCAATTTTTCCAACTATTTTCGACCATTTTAATTTTTTGTTGTGAAAAGACCAACGGTTCTCAAGTAAAGTATAAAAAAAATCGAAAGCCCGGTCGACTTTAAAATATCTTACATAAAAAAAGTTGCACGTTATAATAATTATAACTGATCCAAGTGACCTTTGTTAATTTTAGGTTTATACAGGGTGTCAGTTTTTTGTAGAGAAACTTTAACAGGAGATAGAACACATGTTTTTAAAAAAGAAAAGTTCCTATAAACATATGTCGTAGAACGCTTCGTTTCCGAGATACAGGGTGTTGAATATAATTTTTTTTTCTCGAATTTTCATTATAACTTATAAACGAATGCTTAGATTTTTTCCATGTTTGGGGTATAATGCCTATTAATTAAAGGGCATAAAACAAGCGATAAGAATGTTCAAAAACTTGCACAGTGGCGGAGTGGAGGGGGTGCTCAACCCCTTTCTTAAACAGAACTTCTACACCAATGACTATTTTTTTAAAAAATTGTTATTTTCGTTATCTACATACAGTTTGACAAAAATAATGTCCCTTCTTCTCTTTCGAAATTCCTGTGCGTTTTCGAGTTATTTTGATTTTTAGTGTTTGATGTGGTACTAAATTAAGTAATTTATTCAGTGTGAGTCAGTTTTTTTGTAGACAAACTTTAACAGGAGATAGAACACATGTTTTTGCAAAGAAAAGTTCCTATAAACATATGTTGTAGAACGCTTCGTTTCCGAGATACAGGGTGTTGAATTAAATTTTTTTTTCTCGAATTTTTTAAGTATGTATTTGTATGTATTGTATTTGAGTATGGCTTGATATAACAAATATTTATTTTGACTACATTGGAAAGAGACAAAGAATAAGAGATTTCGGCTTTTTAGAATCCTTAACAAACCATATTTAGGTACGTTTCGTTGAAAGAATTAAATATTTAGCCGATAATTGATAATAAATAAATTACTTAATTTAGTACCACATCATACACTAAAAATCAAAATAACTCGGAAACACACAGGAATTTAGAAACAGAAGAAGGGACATTATTTTTGTTAAACTGTATGTAGATAATGAAAATAACAGTTTTTTTAAAAAATAGTCATTGGTGTAGAAGTTCTGTTTAAAAAAAGGGGTTGAGCACCCCCTCCACTTCGCCACTGTGCAAGTTTTTGAACATTCTTATGGCTTGTTTTATGCCCCTTAATTAATAGGCATTATCCCCCAAACATGGAAAAAATCTAAGCATTCGTTTATAAGTTATAATGAAAATTCGAGAAAAAAAAAATTATATTCAACACCCTGTATCTCGGAAACGAAGCGTTCTACGACATATGCTTATAGGAACTTTTCTTTTTAAAAACATGTGTTCTATCTCCTGTTAAAGTTTGTCTACAAAAAACTGACTCACCCTGTATTTAATTAGTTCAATGGTAGCTTTATGGACATTTATCCTGCTACCTTGCTTACAAATTATACCAAAATGGTGGCAACTAATAAAAGATTTAAAATTTTTTACTAAAAAAAATAATTATAGCTGAAAAAAAAATGTAACCATTTATTTTTGAATACCCTGTATATATTTTTTTAGGTTAGCTGCAATGAGACTCATTTATGGAATAGCAACTAGAATGGGCCTTGGGGAACAAATATCAGAGGCTTTAAACGGCGCTTTTGTGCCGCCTGGGGCCGAGGACTATGACGAAGGAGGATTTTTTGATAGAGACGATGATGATTACGATTATTAAAATTTATTTTCATGGACAGATGGCCAAAAATGCTGTAAATTGCTTCTATTTATTTTAGTATTAAGTATTATTTATTTCACTTTGTTCAGTAATTTTAGTGTCATACTTATGAAACGTAATGTAAATGGTAAAAAAAAAGGTATAATTTACCAGTACATAAATAATTAAAACTAAATATTTGTTGTTTCTTTCATGTCCCATGTTACAGAGTAATATATATGGTATAATCTATTTCCACAGTCAGGTGCACCCAAATATATACGGTGTGTTGTTTAACTTCAATATTTTCCATACTTATTAAATCGACAATTAAAAAATCTGGCATATGAAGATAAAATGCCAAACAGGGTGCCTTTATAGACTTAATTTTGTTTCTGCTGTGCGAATTCTCATTTCACTTTTTATATTGTGAGGGAAATGCTTGGACGACTGTCGTAATAACTACTTCTTAGATGAAACATAAATTTATATAAATATTTATATGTCGAACATAAGAAACCTAATAATACATTATCACAAAAACTTAACTTACTATACTTCATGAAATTTTGGAATTTAAATGACCATTACTATGATTACTACTTTGATTATTAACATTTGGGTCCACGTTGCCATTAACAGCTGGAGTAGTCAACAAGCGACTCCGCCGCCTTGTATAGTGCTGCCACAGTAAGATCTGCTGATCGTCTATAAACTTAGAGCACTGAGCATTTACTAATTCTCGTCTAAAATGTTCGTATTGCAACAAATCAAGGAAGTACAAACACATTGGATATTTCAAATATTTAGCGTAATCTGGTTCTTTCCAATACAGCAAATACTTCAAATAGTTTATAAAGGTGCTATCTTTAAAATATCCCCTCTGGGCCAAAACTAAAATAAAAAAACTTTATGTATACAAAAAAATACTACTACAAATGAGGTTAGGATACATACAGTTTAAATAATTTGGGTTGCCTAAGCATTGCACAAACTCCAGTTCTACTTGAAACCGTAATTTCTGTTGTTCCTCAGTTTCTGGTACCCCTGCAACGTAGTTCCAACCTTTTAAAGGATTTTATTTAAGGTTTCATTATAATTTTCTAACTCACCCTTTCCGGCAATAGCCGCCATTTTTGTAATGAAGGAAGACTGAAGAGCACCTAAATGTTTTTCTAAACGTTTCAAGTTTTTCGTTTCTTATCAGGCAACCAGGTATACACATAAGTGAACAGTATATTGCATATAGTATGTATTAATACAAATAACTAATATTCATCAATAAATAATAATAAAGAAAATAAACTAACAATACATTAACGGCTCATATTATCAAACATTGTTAACTAAATTGATGTAATTAATTAAATGAATAATGAAATGACTAAATTTTGTTAATTATGACAGGGTCGGCTTCAGGTGTCACTGTAGTAAAGGTAATGTTTAAAAGAAAACGCCGACAAAGAGTATAGTTATAATAAAACCGGGAGCAACAAACGCATAATATAAACACTTAATACTGATAAACAGTATAACATAAAATCAAGTGCGACAAACTCCTTGTATACAATAAACAATAATAACAATAATATTTGAGTAGTATCGAATATGACGAATGGATTTACGTAATATATAATAACCGCAAAATATTGACAAACAGTAAGTATGCAAAACAGAAAAATGTATGAAGTAGGAAAGTAGTTACTATGGCATCATTGTATTTTATTAACAAACAATTTAACTGATACTTAAGGAACTATTCACTGCAAATATTTAATAATTTAACAACAACAAGAACTTTATCCATCGGTAACTATCACACATGTATCACTGTACGTTCATGACAACGACCCATGTAGTACTATTACGGTCTCATACTGCCTTCCCCTCTCTCGGCATTGCAAACGTAATGCACTAATCATCCTATACTTATGACGTAGAGGCTTGTTACAGTTGCTAAGGCAACGACATGTTAGTCATATTTTTGTGAAAAAATATGAAGAGTTCATATTTCAAATTTAATTACCTAGCATATCCTTAAAGGTAAAAGGAAATAACACATACCTTATTAAGCAGAATATATAACACATTATGACACAGAGACTAGGAAACCTCCCAAAATTTTCTACAATTTTTGTGATGGGATTTTGAAATTTAGACAAGCAATAAGGGCTAACATTTTTAGGCTCACCAGTTGGCGCCACTGGCTAGTAAGGTCCTGTCAAATTATTGTTAGGCGCGGAACAAGTTTATAGGGTTTTATTATTATTATTTCGTACACCAGTAAATAGAAAAAACTTGTTAATTATGCCTCAGTGTTGTACATTTCCATTTTGTTCGGAAACAAAAGGCGGACATATGCTTCCGAGAGACAAAACTCGCCTAAAACAGTGGTTGGTAGCGATGCGCAGGGATAACTTTACTCCTTCGAAACATTTTAATCCTGACGATTATGCGTTACCAAAGGAGTCTACTACAGGAAATCGTAAGTAATAATCATGCACATTCGTTGTTTTCATGCTCATGCTTGATATAACCTCACTTTAATGACATGAGATACCTCTGATAGGTACAACAATTTCCCTACTGAGCAAGTAAATTCTACGTTCCCCTTCTGCCATCATTGTGTTAAATGTTTTTCAGCTAATTTTTACAAAAATTATTAAATACTCGCGATAAAAAGCCATAGTAAATATTGACGTCCAGTGACATAGACCTCACCCTACCCTAGCGCCTCTCTTGGTGAATTGAAGCGCGGTAGCCCTCATTGAAGGAATGAATGAGGGCTACTGTTTTTAGGCTCACCAGTTGGCGCCACTGGCGAATAAGGTACCTGTCAAAAGTTATTGTTAGGCGCGGAACAAATTTATAGGGTTTTATTATAATTATTTAGTACACCAGTAAATCAAAATACTTGTTAATTATGCCTCAGTGTTGTGCAATTCCATTTTGTTCGGAAACAAGAGGCGGACATATGTTTCCGAGAGGCAAAACTTGCCTAAAACAGTGGTTGGTAGCATTTCGCAGGAATAACTTTACTCCTTCGAAACATTCGCGCGTTTGTAAGAAACATTTTAATCCTGATGATTATGCGTTACCGCAAAAGAGCCTACCACAGAAAATCGTAAATAATAATCATGCACATTCGTTGTTTTCATCATGCTCATACTTGATATAACCTAACCTTAATGGCATAAGACATCTCTGATAGGAACAATAATTTTCCTACTGAGCAATTAAATTACTAATTTTTTCTAGCTTTGTTTTAAAGCACTCACATTCGTCAACCCGTACCGTATATCTTCCATATTTCATCAGAATTTTCACAATTTTCATAAAAATCACTAAAAACCCACGTTAAAAATCCATAACAAACATTAGCGTTCAGTTACATTTGAAATTTCTGTACCTTCCCTACACTAGCGCCTCTCGTGGTAAATTTAAGTACGGTAGCCCTCATTTCAACTTTTTTAACTCACAATCACTTTAATCAGAAGTACCCTCGGCTTTCTTATTTTAATAGCACTAAGTACGGGTCTTCATAAATGATCGTACACTACTTGACCAATTAGTTAACTATAGCCTCGTCGAGTCGTCCCGTCAGCAAAAGATGGTTACAAACTATTCCTTAGACACATACGAAATTGAAAAATATCAAGAGTTTCTTCTTTTAGGCATTTACCTGTTTACGTAACTGTACAATAAAAAATTAAAAGTCAGTGGTGTTCATATTTTTTTAACGAAATTATTAAATTGCAACCCTGTACGTACGCCCCTGATGAAGCTATCCACACCATTTTAATACTAAAATATGTAGTGTTTTAAACACTTTTCACAATCTAAATATGATTAAAATTGCTAGTCGTTTCGGAGATATTTTGAAAAAAACTGAAAAAAATAAAAAAGACTTTAACACCATTTATCTCAGTAAAGAAGCGTTGCCGGGCCCATGCTGACACGAACTATTTGTCTTATTTTTGGGTGAGGAATCTCCCATTTAAGCGAAGACACATGTTTTTTTAAACACTCTGTATTTAGGCGGTAATTTTTCTAGCAGATATTTAATTTCCCTATACAAAGCTTTTTCACATTTGAAATCGGCTCATATGTATAAGTAATAAAATAAATAAGAAAGTAATAAACGAACTACTCTTATATATTGTAATTAGTCTTCAAATCGTTAATTTGTTTATTTATAATTTACATTTTTTCGATATATCACCCTGTAAATGTATTTTTTTTTGGTATATTTGTTCTCATCAAATTATGCTTTCCGATGATGTACCGGGTATTCACGTGAAATTGCGCACCCCTATTTTAGTCCTTATTATAGCATATACGAAAAAAACATAAATACAAAAGTTTTAGTAAATCTCTGTAGATTTAGATGGTTATGTTTTTTGTAAATAGAATATTATGTATATTTTTGTATTTTCAAAATGTCCTTTATTTTCTGATTTCGCAAATATATACTTATGATATATTATCTCTTGCAATTTTGGAAATATTTTAAAAAAATATCTTCCGAATATTTCTGACGGTTTTAAACTAGTCCGAGACTGCTGTTGGAAAAATTGAACCACATAGCAACACAGTACCTAGTAAAAGTGAAGGGAATACATAATGCTTGATCTGTATTGACTGACGGGCTGTCGCTCGCGATATTTCAATTCTCTGAAGTCGGCTTTAGTCTTAAGTAATGTAAACAAATATTACCAGATTGTTAAGTAACCTCTTTCAGGATTTTATTTTTATTATTAATGTTAATAGCTTTTTACGTTAAATAACATTTCTCTAATTTACTGAATATGGTTACAATTATTGTTACGTGTTCGCTATCCACACAAACACCTATATACTCGTAGATTCGTTGATTGAAAGTCCAGGTAACACTTACTACTTTATTTACTAATTAACAATTGACAACAATATATTAATTACTGTCTTAACTATAATCACACTTGAACACATAAGTTTCTTTCTCATTTCTTCTTTACTCGTTCACGTTCAATTTAAGCAGTCTCGGCCCACCATGCGTCTTATTTATACATCTGTTCATACGATCTAGAACATTCCAGAATATTCCTGGCCGTTCTCATACAATACCAGTCTCATCTAACCAGTCTACAGAGTCCAATGGTGTAACACTGCCCTCTCCTTAAGCCTGAACATCCCGATCAGGCAATTCATTGTTCCTTGCATACTTCGCGAGTCTCTTTATATGCACCACCTACATCTTTGATTTTATACTTTGCTGAATTCCGTATACAACATCGTTTAGTCTGGTGACGACAGTGTATGGCCTTTCCCAGGGCGCGTGAAGCTTCGGGGACCTGCCTTTCTTTCGTTCTGGGTTATATAGCCAAACCAACTCTCCCACCTGGTACCCTCCCGAATTAGCCTTAAGATCATAACGAGTCTTCATACGGTCACTTGTTATTGCAATTCGCTCAGAAGGAGTCCTGGCGTTATATTGCTTATTTCTTATTTGTGGCCCCATTCTTGCCGCGCAAACTTCACATTGGTGGCACCAAGTCTCCACATCTTGACGACTGTTTACCCAGTAGAAACGTTCTCTTACTTTTGTCAGGGTTTTGTTGATGCCAAAATGTCCGCCAGACGTTCCATTATGCACTTGCTGAAGTCCGTTTGCTACGTGACACCTGGGATTACCAATTTCAAAGTAACTTTCCTCCCACCTGGACTTTCCCACGCTCTCTTCAGCAGTCCATCCTCTACTCTAAGGGATTCCTGTTGTGCCCCTAAAGCCTTCAGCCCCACTGAATTATTTGAAATATCTTTCCTATCGGGTCGGGTTCCTCTTTCTTTCCATTTCGGAATAGGACCAGTTTCCTTATCGTTTAACTGTGCTTCCCTTAAATACTCTTTTGTCCAATAATCCAGAACTTAATGGTATTCATAATTTGCATATTTCGCTGTTTCTCCTCACGGTGGCAAGGCTTGCAGTCTTTCTGTAACGGTCTGTTGGAAAGGCCATCTGCCATATTCCCCAAAGTACCAGCTCGCCAGTTTTCCTGCGGCTTCTTCATTACTGCGACAGTTACCCCCTCAGGGCTGTGGTGACGACAGTTACTCTGAATATGGCCCACTCTGCCACACTTATAACAGCGTATGCCTCCTCCACTACTTTGCTGTTGGTATTGTCTCGGCTGGAGACTCGAGTTTATCAGTAGTTCCATGTTCTTTTGTACTTCGGACATTACATCTTGAATGTTGAGCTCATGACAGTTCCTCTTAATATGGCCGAATTTGCCACAATTATAACAGCGGATACCTCTATTCGGGCTACCGCTATTTTGTTACTCTCGTCTCGTTTGGGAATTTATCTTTGTCAATAGTTGTACGATCAACTTTTGTAACTCGTTTAATACGACTTGCATGGTTTTATCTGTCGGGGTCTCTTCCACAGCCATGGCTCGCACTCTCTGGTCTGATTGTGTGGTATCCTCATAGGCAGCCTCAATCTCAAGTACATGTACTAGGGCGTCACTACTTCGCTTGTGTCTGGCTAACTTAAGGATTCGCCTAACCTCCTGGTATCTTACTAAATGCATCAACTGCTAATTGTTGTTGAAACTCTATTGGTGCATCAGGATAGGCTAGATGGGCTAATCTCTCTACAGCAGCCTCGAACTCCTGGAAGCTTTCTCAACCCCGTTGTTTGCGTGATTTTAGCTGAACCTGATATACTTGGGCGAGATGTTGGTCGCCATATCATAGTTCTAATGCTACCTCTAGAATACTAAAGTTTTGTTGCTGTGCTGCAAGAATTGTTTGGAGCAGGTCTAATGCTTGGCCCCTTAGTGCTAATACCGAGGCTGTTGTCTTTTTCTCATTGTTCCAGTTATTTAAACGTGCAGCTGCCTCAAATTTTCTCTTATAAGTTGACCATGAACTTTGACCGTCGAAGAAAGGTGGTTGTATCGTAGCACCAGACGACAGTATCAATTGGCCACTCCTCTCCCTTAATTGTTGCTTGAGCCAGGCTACTTCTCCTTCAACAATACTGACTATTCCCTCAACTTGACCGACTTTTTCTTTAACTTCACTGACTTGTTCTTCCACTTCACCGATTTTTTCTATAACATTGACTTAAAATTTTTCAGTGAGGGTGAAAATGGCTGCCTGCTGTTCCTCTAGGCTTCTTTTTATATCTTCGTTTTCCTCCAATCGTCTTATTTCCAGGCCCTCCATTATTTTTCTTAAGTCTTCTTTTTCTTACTGTCGTTTTCTCTCGTCCTTCTTTTTCTTCCTGTCGCCTTCTCTCTTGTTCTTCTTTTTCTTCCTGTCGCCTCCTCTCTTGTTCTTGTTTTTCTTCCTGTTGTCTTCTCTCTTGTTCTTCTTTGTCTTCCTGGCGTTTTCTCTCTTGATCGTTCATCCGTTCTAACAATGCTGCTAGCAAGTCCTGTGTTTGTTTCTCCGTCATACTTCTTGTTATTGGCATTAACTCACGACACGTAAATCAGTTCGAAATAAAGTTGACGACGCTATAATGTCCATGAAATGTATCTATCACGTCTATTTTAATAATAGAATGTTCCAAAAAAATCTCGAAACAGCACTAGAAAGTCTTATTTAGAGTTTATGTTACTTTTGTGTTAACAAAATTCACTTATCTCCACTAATTGTGCAATGGAATGTTCGAGAACTTTCACGAAATGTCACACTTAAGTCGTGTTTTGAGTCTATAACACGTTACCGATAACACAGTTCACATATCTTCTGTGGTTTCCAAATCGACTGTCCTAAAATTGTCACTAAAAGTCACTTATAGTCTTGTTTTTAAGTCTATAACACATTCCCGTCGACACAATTTAGATATCTCCTATAGTTCCCAAATAGAATGTTCTAGAATTTTACCGAAATTGCACTAATAGTCATTTTTCTCTGTCCACAACACGTTATTGCTAGCGGCACTCGCGTATCTGCAGCAATTTCTAAATTAATCAAATGTTCTAGAAACTTCTCGAAAATCCGCTTTAAAGTAACTATTTGGTCCAGAAATAGTCCTCAAACACTGTCCAGTAGTTTAATTCTTCGTGTCACCCCTAATTCCTGTAGAACCTTTTCGAATATTCCAGAAATTTCTCTTCCAATCCACTTCCGACACCAAATTGTTACGTGTTTGCTATCCACACAAACACCTATACTCGTAGATTCGTTGATTGAAAGTCCAGGTAACACTTACTCACTACTTTATTTACTAATTAACAATTAACAACAATAGATTAATTACTGTCTTAACTATAATCACATTTGAACACTTATAAGTCTCTTTCTTATTTTCTTTACTCGTTCACGTTCAACTTAAGACTGAGTCTCGGCTCACCATGCGTCTTATTTATATACCCATTCACACGGTCTAGAACATTCCAGAATATTCCTGGCCGTTCTTGTACAATTCCAGTCTTATCTAACCAGTCTACACAGTCCAGTGGCGTAACAATATATTTACCCAATAATTCTTTTAGTTTTATCGCCAAGAAAGATAAATTTTCTTGAATGTGGCTATAAATTGCATATTTTGGCAACCCTGCTCAAACTTTACAACCGCTATTTACTGCACATGCACATCCTACCTCTCCAAATTGAAAGGTGTCTTGGACTAGTCCACTTTTCCAGACATATCTATTGGACTTTTCCAGTGGATTTGTCTCGCCGAACAGCAAGAAATTTTTAAATGCACAGGAGCATTAAGTGCGACACTGTTGATGCGACCAAGTCGTCCATTTACTTGCTCGTAAAAAAATCCTCACTGTAATAACACCGGCACACAAAAAAAAAGTTGTTTGTAGATTTGTCGCCACCTACCTCCCGACATGTATTTCGACCCACTGAATCCGAATTTGAAGTCAGTTTGGACCGTACACCCTCAAATATTGAATAAATTGAAAAACCGTAAAAAATAGCGACAATTGGGTGTTTCGGTAATAAAAAAAATTTTTGTGGATCTAAACCAAGCCTAATTTTTATGTATTTCGATCCGCTGAATACGAATCTAAAGTATATTTAGACCATAAGCCGTTTTAAATCTAAGTAAATTGTAAAAACCCTCGAAAATTGCTAAAAATGGCAAAAAATTGTGATTATGTTGATGAAAAAAAATGTTGTAGACCCGGATCAAAGAGGATTTTTATGTAATTTGATCTGCTGAATCCGAATCTGAAATATATTTGGCCCATTAATCCCTCAAAATCTCAAAAACCGCAAAAAACCGATAAAATAGCAAAAAATTGCAGTTGAAAAAAATTGAAAAAAAATCTATGAAACATGATTAAATACGTTCCTTGTATTTTTTTTATGCATAAAATACAAGTTTAGAATCTAAAAATGTGAAAAATTGTAAAATCTATAAAAAATGACGTATAAACAGAATGAAAATTTTTTTCATCAACATAATCACAATTTTTTGCCATTTTTAGCAATTTTCGAGGGTTTTTTACAATTTACTTAGATTTAAAACGGCTTATGGTCTAAATATACTTTAGATTCGTATTCAGCGGATCGAAATACATGTCGGGAGGTAGGTGGCGTCAAATGTACAAACAACTTTTTTTTGTGTGCCGGTGTAATTAATATTTACCTAGCTACAGTTAAATAGTAGTATACACCTCGAAAACCATTAATTTATACGTAGACTTAATTAGGTATCTGCAATAAATAATTTCATAATAGAAAGGAAATAAATTAAAATGTAGAATGGTACATGTAAAAGTATAATGCATTTTACTCAAAGAGGTTTATTAAATATATGATTTTATTATTAGACAGATATACTATGTGAAAGTATATTTTATTTTCCGATTGTTTGGTCTATGCAATTATTATCATTACATTACTATACAAGAACCATAAGCGTCAATTGATGATATCGGTGGGGGTGCTTTTTCCTCTCCCAGGAAATGGAAAGATAAAATAGAGATACAACACAATTGTTTTAATTTTAACAAATAAGCACTGGCGGTTCTTCTATAGGGTCATTTGGTCAATGACCTCCCACATACAAATAAAAAAATAGTGCTATTGATTTTCTGAAGTTTAAAAATATATAATATATATATATTTTTAATATTCTTAAAAAAATATATTAAAGTTTCTAGTTCATTCTATGCACAATACTATTCCAATATCTAGATCATTACATTATTCATTTATAGAACTTAAAAATCTTGGGTCAATCCACAACGTGTCCTCAAAGCTAGCTATGGACCGAATTTACAATGAATTAAAGTGAAATAGACTTATGCGCGAATCGTCAGAAAGCAAAAGAGACAGAAAACACTGGCGGGGACAATGTCCCTGACACATTTTACCGAAACGGGAACGCACGAAGTTCGTTCAGTAGAGCAGTCTTGTCATAATGCTGACTATGTACGCGTTGGTCGGTAAATTCTGTCGCGTTGTTTTTAACGTTTTTATTTGTGAACATTTTATTAGTAAATCTCTACTTGTCGTGAAATTAAGTAAAACAGTGTTTTTGGTGTTTACTATTAAATATGAGTGTTGTACAAAATACATTAAAACTGAAAGATGGACATAAGCTGGGTTATGAAGACCGAGTGAAATTCAAAGATGGTGGCCGTCCAAAACCTAATATGACGATAAAGCAAACATCTCTTGATAAGAAAAAAGAAGTTAATAGGTATTTTTAATTAAAAAAAGTTATCCTTCAGCAAATTTTATTCATTGTTACGCTCATCAACTAAATTTAATATTACAAAAAGCATCAAGTCAGGATAAAAGCATAAACATTTTTTTTGTTAATTTACATAGCTTATTTTCATTCTTTGGAAAATCGCCAAAAAGAACAGCCGTGTTAGATAATGTTGTTAAGGTGAGATTACCTAAAGCGGCTCCAACACTATGGAATTTTAATACAAAGTGCATAGAGACTGTTTATAATACCTATCGAACAGAATTATTAGATTGTTTAGATAAAATCATTCATAATGAATCAGAAAACAACACTCTAAACCAAGCTATTGGTTTAAAAAACTATTCACAAAATGAACATTTTCTTTACTGGTTAAATTTTTTTCATTTAGTTATGCCTCGTGATATATTGTTCAATCAACTACAAAAATGTAATATCGATGTCATAACAGTAAATAAGTGTATTGGCGTTTTTAATAGTAAAATTGAAGACATCAGAAATAAAATTTTGAATAACTATTTGGAGCAGACATCCATGCAGTCTGCCCAGAGATGTAAAACGGAAGAATCAAAAAGGAGAATTTCATTAGAAGTTTGTGATATAATTACATCTGAGATCAAAAACTGGTTTGGCTTCAGTAATCATTTAGCAGTGTCTCAGTTATTTCACGCAGATCGATTTAAAGATTATAAAAAAAGCTTTCCTCAAGATATGTTTTAATTAGTTAAAACGGAGTATCCAGTCATAAATCATTCGAAACTTAAAACTGAATTAGAAGTATTATATAGCCGAGAAGATTTTTCCAATAGTGAAGGTGCAGTTGCTTTGTTACAGCATTTTATTAACAATAATTTGTGCAATACTTTTTCTGAAAGTGTCAAACTGTTAAAAATCTTGTGTACTCTCCCTATGACTACCGTCGAAAGTGAACGTTGTTTTTCCACCTTAAAAAAGAATAAAGACATTTTTAAGAAATACCATGGGTCAGGAAAGGTTATCTTCTTTAGCTATGCTTACCATAGAAAGGTCATTAATAAAGAAGATAAAAGACTTTAATGAAAAAGTAATTGACCACTTTGCATCTCAAAAAGACCGGAGGATCGACTTGGAATTTAAATCACTTTAAAAGGTAGGTAATATAGTAAACTTTTCTAATTGACCTCCCTATCTCTTGACCCACGAACCGCCGTTAAGCTAGTAACTATGATCAATTCACCGCTTTTTAGCATCTATTAACTAATATCGAATAACATTCGCAACAAAAACCTGCTTTGTCTTGCCACGAGCCGGTACTGCTATTGTGCAAATACGTTTGCCCCTCCAAGAAAATTTATTCACATGCCGCCCATTACACACCTTTATTTAAAAACACATAATTTAATTAAGATATTTCCACACAGGCTCCAATAATGCAATAAAAATAATTATTTGAAAGCGACAGGAAACGCGTTGAAAATGAGCATGAATTTTACTAAAAACTCTAATTAAAAATAATGTCAGCCATTGCTGCTTCCTCAGATCTATAAACAATTATAGTTTGATCAGAAGATGTCTAAACATTTTTTTTGTTAAAAATTGGAAAATCACTGGCATCGATTAATATTGGCCCATTGATGACGTTTTCAGTTATTGTCAATTTTAAAAATGCTGGGGGGGGGGAGGCTGCGGTGGTATTATTTGATCTTAGTTTTAAAAAAATACAATAGATACTAACAGGCCATTTCTATATCACAAATGGTTTTAGTAGTGAAGTTTTATGTAAAAGATAATCTTATTATTAGTTTACATTTACAGCCAACCAGTGATGCGGGGGTGGTAGAGGGTAGTAGAGCGTAGGGCAGTTTCAAGAGGCATATGAAACAATTCCAAGAAACTGGGTAGTTTTTAGTCAAAAGTAAGTATTTTTATTTATTTTTCACTATGTAGATTAATGTCGTTTCTTACAGTTGTTTCACATTTTTAGTTTTTAATATATATATTTTTTTTCATTACAAGACGAAAAAAAAGTATATGTATATTAGTATTTTATTATTAATTATTATATGATTAGTAGTAAAAATTATCATCTGTTTTAACTCCTTAGTTCTAAATAATAATAAAAAAAATGTTTGAAAGGCTGAAGTGATTTTATTATTTTAGGTAGGACTTATATTTTATTTTTCATCTTCCTATTATCTTTTCATTTAAGTTATAAACTAAAAGTTTTGTAAACGTACAGAAAGACCACAGGCTGTATACTTTCGAGGAGTTCTAAGCTCTCCTTGCATTCGCCAAATACTTCATCTCCTATTTCCTCCATTGCACCAACAATTTGAACTCCCATATCGTCAAGCCCTTTGATTCTTGTACCCTTATTGGACTTTTGTGACTCCATAAAAAAGTTGCAGGGGTCATATCAGCCGAGACGGCCACTGTACTTATCTACGCATAGGCACTTTTAATTTTGATTAAACAGCTATGCTTTGTTCGAAGAATTTAATTTTCGTTATGCAACCCTATGAAAATTGTATTCAGTCGTATGCAGAAAAATTTGCTGATTCCACAAAAATTTAAAAAATGTAGTGTGCTACTCGAAAAAATAGAGTTGATTGCCAAGAAAGCGGGACTATAGCAGATACAAAAATCAAAGGTCACCAGAATATGTAGAGAAATTAACAAAAAAAAAAAAAAGATACCGGCAATTCCATACATATGCCGGATCCCGCATAATGATCCTAAATTTGTACTATAAATTTATTAGGAAAAAGTGTATGTCGAACCCAAAGAAGTCCAACATTAAAAATGCATTACTGGTGGGTAATATCATTATCATATGGGGATTTACTTATTATTATGTCTAATGTACTGATGTGAAACGATAAGTAGTTTACTGTTTATTCAGTACTTTTAACTTTCACCATTTCATAATAATCATAATTCATAGCATAATAGTGTTTACTTAGTATTTATGAGTAAAATACTCACACTCGCTTATACTTACGATGCGGTTATAATTATATTAATATATGATTAAAATATCCACTAGGGCAGATGACATAATAATTTTCTTAAAATTTTGCTGATCATGTAAACAAAAAAATATCACAAGGGTCTAAAATATATACAGGATGGGGCAATAGTGCGTCCGACTTCGAAATCTCAAGCTCTATGATAGCTAGAAACTTGATTTAAAAACATAAGTAAACTAGATAAGAAAGTCTATAACTGGAAATTGTTTTCGATTATTTACGATGAGCCAAGACGATTCGACATGGTCAAGTAAATTTTTTTTAAATGAAATGCTATGTACATCAAAATATTTTTTGAAACCTCTTTGTGGCTTCCTTTCACTCCTGTATTATTATCGACTTTCTCCCAACCACTTGGATGTAATAATTTTTTTTTGTTGAAATTATACCATTTACACGTGTATATCAAAAATATCACTACAATCACAACTATCGATTTTAAGAAAAAAAATATGTTAGTACCAGTTATGAGACATCTGTGTGATGACACTCGGCCATTTTCACTTCCTAAAAGTATACAGGGTGGCCAAAGAGCGTAATAGGTGTAACAGAATACAATGAGATAGATTACCGACTCAGCTGCTATACCCATGTAAATAAATTTGACTTTTCTGTTTTCCAATTTGCGATATGAATTAATAACGATGATGACACTTTTTTTAAATAGTAATTCTCCAACGTTGAAAGATCGAGCGAACAAAGGAACCGAGTAAGTCTATACTTTTACCGTCTAGTTAAAAAACAGCAAATTATTTATTTGTCGAATTTTATGCTGTAAAATCGTGTACATTTACATGTGGGTTGATCATAAACAACGTTTCCTAATGGCGTTTTCTCCTTTTTTTCTAAATAATGGAATTTTCGAGCAATTTTTGAAAATTATTTCGGATACACCGAAAAACTTTTTGGATACATGTGACAACTTTTTTTTTTTATAAATTAAATAATAAAAAAATCCCTTAATATGCGAATTATTTGGTATATCTACTTATACTGTATATCCGAGACAACAATTCTTATCGGGTAGGTAAATTATTAATTTTTATAATATGAGATAAAAAGAATGACAAATATATTTTATTCAATTATTTCAGTATTCGATACAAGCAGTCCTTTAAAAATTAATACAATGGAATTAACATAATTTTTCACATTCATCCATCCTAACACGTTAAACATATGATTCACTGTAGTATAAATACTATACTTCAATATAAGTCTTATAGCCCTATTTTGCAACGATCCAAGTCACTCTGATTTGCACGACACACACCAGTATTACATTAATTAAAATGCGGTAATATAATACTATTATACTAATTTCCTACTTTCAATTGACAAATACCAATTAATTTTTTTAAGACATCTATCTT
This sequence comes from Rhamnusium bicolor, assembly GCA_029963845.1. Classification (NCBI taxonomy): domain Eukaryota; kingdom Metazoa; phylum Arthropoda; class Insecta; order Coleoptera; family Cerambycidae; genus Rhamnusium; species Rhamnusium bicolor. The sequence continues at coordinate 163,009 of JANEYF010000117.1, forward strand.
TTCAGCTATCTTTTTACATACATAATTGACATGAATTTAAGTGTTTCAACATCAATGATTACTCCGAAATATTTAATTTTCTTAATAATATCAATTACATCCCTACTAGCCTTAAATTCTAATCTTCCCAGTAATATTTCATCTCTAAACTTCTTTTCTCCTAAAATCGTTCCTTTTGTTTTTGATACATTCAACTTTAATTTATTAATTTCTTTCACCCACCTCTTTCAAAACCTCATTAATTCTGGTCACCATTAACGTACTTTCCTCTGTTATATAAATAATTGTATCATCTACAAACAGAGTTGCTGGGTCGTTTATAAATAAAATTAATAACAGCAGTCCCAGATTACCTCCTTGTGGTACTCCAACATTTATATCTTTGTACTCGACACATATTCATGTACAGGTCGATTCAGATCATATCCTTTTCCAACAATCTTTCTCTATCTGCCGTTTCAAAGGCACGCAAGACATTTTCACAATTATGACTTTCTTGAAAACCGGTCTGAAATTTGCAAATTAAATAAAACTTTTTCCGGTATTTTCTCAAACGCTGTAAGCATATTTATTGGACGACGCGACGCTCTAATTGTTTTAGTAACTTTTACCAGTATAACAATGGTTGATATTTTCAATGCATCAGGAACAACCTCTCTTTGCAACGAAGTGTTAATAATATTAAGTGGGTCAGCTAGTACTTCAAAGAAACCTCTATAAACAAATATTATAATATCATCAGGGCTGCTTTTATTTGTTAACGAAAAAAATTTTTTTCAATTCATTTTGTTCCAGTAACTTAAAATTAGAAATTTTTTTACGATTGTTCGCTAACTGATACTCTATCATCAATTCCACTCACACTACTTTTATAGAATTCATTAAACCCTTCCACGATAGAATTCATATCTCTCAAAAGGTCATGTTCAAACAATACTTCACTCACAACCATCCTATCTTTACAGGATATGATATATTTGGTTCATTCAAAACTAAGACTTGAAAATCCTTAATGACTAAATCGATTATATTACCATCAGTTCCGAACATGTGTATAGGAGTTCACCATTTGCTTTAAATCAAAGTCATTAGTTACATTTTTTAAATGGTTGCAATGCCAAAAATTTTCTAGTTAATATTTAAATCACCATACATTAATTACTTTGTTAATTAATATAATGTACAATGTACAGTACCTTGTTGTTTATTGATTCTTTATTGCGGATATTGTATGTTCATATAGGTACTTCGTACTGGGGATAACGTTATTCCCATTAAGAAATGTTGTACCGTACCTTATATCCTGTGATTGGTAAGCTCAAACTGTTCCTGCGAAAACATGTTCTTAAGAGAAGAATATAAATAACTGAATATTATTCCCAGTTTTTGTCTGTTTTTCATCATAGGTTATTTCATTTCAGTGGTGAAAGTAGAAGAACTCGTAGATTTAGGCAACTGGTACTGGTTGTGGTATTATTTCAAACAGCTACATTGCCTGGGACGAATGTTATTGCAAAACCTTTTTCTTTATTTCGTTCATAGATAAGACATATTACCAGTATCAAATAAGTAAATAATTATTATGTAAGAGTTAACTTAAAACCATGAAAATAAGACTCTGGTTTGATTTGAAACTAATAGAGATCGGATGGTGGCAATAAATTACAGGGTTGATATTAGGTGATGTGTCACCGCGTAAATATATTCTTGCATATTTGACACAATATCTTACCTTATGGTTATTTTGGGTAGTTCGGCTGAAAGTATTGGTAAATGTAAGACACACACATGTACATATACAAGAGTAAAAATATGTTACTAATATTAATGCACCCATTAACAGATTTGCCACCTTTCAGCCGCAAGCATTGGTGGTCTCGTCTACGCTAATCCAGACGTATTTGTTATTTAGTTCAGAATTGTGATTTCGTGAATGGGGTTGTAAATGCTCTCGATAAGTCACAGGTGGCATAAGGACTCTTTGTTGACCTCTCGAGTCGAGTCATTTGACTGCGTAGACCATTCCATTTTACTGTCAAAATTAGGGACATATAGGATTAGATGTGTAACTAATGCATGGCTAATTCGTTTTTGTCTAATCGATTGCAACAAGTTAAAGTCAACAACAATGTATCACCCTTAGGAATTGTTAGTACTGGAGTTCCTCAAGGATCTATTCTGAGACCAACTCTATTTATAATATTTATTAATGACTTGCTTAGTTATTTAGATCATCCAATGTGCTTGACGGTCTCCTATGCTGACGACACCAATGTTCTTATTTGTTGTAACTCTATTAAATAGATTGAGCATTGTGCTGTTTTAATTTAAAAGAGAATAAATCTATGGACTACTAAAAATAGATTATGTATAAATTCCGATAAAACTACTATAATAAATACTTAAATATATTGATGATGTTCTCAGTATATATTTATGAAACGGACTGTTAAGTTTATAAATATAAAAATACATTTTGTAAAAATGAAATTAATCACTAATATAGCACGAGAAAAAAGTATTACCTAATTGATAAACATGAATAGACAAGAAACTATTTTGTGTCAAAAGAGTCTCTATTACACAGGATGTAAGTATTTTAATGCTCTACCTGAGAATATTAGATCGCTGCCAACGATTTATAAATTTATATCCGCTGCGAAATCGCTGTTATTGGATAAAAACTGTTATACTGTTCAGGAGTTTTGGCCACCTTGTTAATTTTTAAATGTTGGTATACTATGTTTAAATGTTATAGTTAAGTTTTAACCTTGGCATTGCCTAAATATTTGTAATTGACAATGTTTCGTTATTTATTTAATTATTTTTTAATTTTTGTTTGTATTTAGCTTATTTTGATATTACGGAATACAAAAATGTAACAAAATGTAAATTTGTAAGGATTAAATGCTGTTGATAAAATTACTTAAATTATGTACTATTTCTGTACTGTTTTCAGAAAAAAAAAATAAAAAATAAATTTGTTGTTTAATGTCTCGTCTCTGCGATAAACATTTTTTTTTTAGTGTCGTTTCCGATGGCACCTGAACATTGCTATACTGCACACTATAATACACTTTTTCGAAAATTGATTGTCTGTTACTGTCAGCAATATTACCACTCACACACTTTTTATGATGGTCTGAGGAAAACATAACCTGCATGGACATGTTTTCGCGCCTTACTATATAAAGAGTCATCTAAGCCCAATTGTGTTATATTGCAAATGCGTCGGTGCTGGTGATAACATATCCTTGAAGTAAGTTTATAAATATTAAAAATATTTAACAGTTTAGTTTGGGATAGTGACTTTTGTGTGTTTTGTCAATTTCTAAAGGTAAGTGCTTCCGCAAATACCTATATTAAGTGAGGCATGTAGAAGCAAAACTCGCCTACTCCACTTTTGGTGAAAAATGAGTTGCATACGGCATAGTGTTGTTCTTTTTAGCCCGTATATACTAGATACAATGTTTTGTATCAAATATCGCCTTTTCTCTTTCAAATTAAATAATAAAACATTGATATCGGTACACAACTCGCCTTATCCAACCTTCATATTAATGCACAACTTGTCTTATCCGCGCAGCCAATGGGAGACGGTAATTGCAGAACACGTGTCTCGCTGAATAGTTTGCCGCCAATATTATTTATTATTGTATTAGTACTAACTTGTCTTTAGTTCAGTGTGTTATTCGCAAAGAATAGGAATAAAAATAATAATTTTATATAAAAAATATAGTGTTTATTGTGCTGAAAAAATGGGGAGTAGAATTGTACCAGCAACACCAGGTAAAGGCGGGAAAAAAAGTTCGTGATAAAGCCAAATGGAAAAGGGAATTGGCTAAACGTAACAGGTAAGTAAATACATTTTAGTTTTTGTCATAATTGTGGTTATTTTCGAGGTTATTAAAAGGTTATTTTTATCATTTATAGATGTGATATTAAAATTAAAATAAAATGGAAATTTTCTGTCAGTCTAACAAAATAAAAATATGTTTCTGCAAAATTGCTTATATCCTAACCTTGTTATTGCAAAACTTGTCAAATCCCATGTTGATTCAAAACGTGTCTTGCAAAACTTTCAATTCCATGTTGATTCTTCAAAACCTGTCTTATCCAAACTTAAATCTAATTTTCTTCAAAAATATGAAGATTGTCGTTTAAATAAATTCAAGCCGGCCATTTTCTTAAATATGTTTTACACGATCCATTAATTTGTCATAGAAATTCGATGTAATAAACCGTGTACACGTTTTTCTCATTTTTCTCAAATTTGTTCACAATGGACAAGGCGAGTTCTGCTTCTACATGCCTCAAGTGGTAAAGAATTATTTTCAAAAATATTTTCCACAATACGTACTTATACATTTACTGTATGTTTGTTGTGACGGATTTCTATTAATTTATTTGGGGTTTTCGCAGCGATAAAGATAAACAAAAAATCCATCTTAAAAATTCAAACATTTTAGATAGGTATTTATTTTAAATATTTAGTTTTTAAATGTTCGTTGTTGTAGTTCGCAATTTGTCCATTTAGTTGCGATCCACCACACCTAAAAAAAAATCTTTGAAAAAAATCCTACTAATTAATAAATTATAATTTTGTGTAGTAATAAGCCAATGCGTTACATAAAAAGATAAAACAAGAAAAATCTTCAAATACGATTAGCGAAGACGGTGGCTTAGTCTGTCCCACAGTTTAAAAAAATGAAATGCCTAGTTTTAATTACTAAAAGTATTAACTATTTTTTCCAAAAGAGGAGTTAAAAATTAGTCCGAAACGTTAAGAAATTCGTTTTCATATTTAAAAATAGTTTAAGTAGGTAATTAAAACTAGGCATTTTAATTTTCAAAACTGTGAGACAGACTAAGTCACTGACTAATTGAATTTGAAGATTTTTCCAATTTTTATTTTTAGCCGTGGCTTATTTTAACTAGCATATTTTGCATTGTTTAATTTGTTGTTTTAAAATGTCTAACGCACAAAGAACATTGTCCAGCCATCTGTACAAAAAGCGAACGCTAGAGAAGGAAACCCAAAAGCAAAAACAAGCTGGTGCTTTGCACAATTATTTACAGAATAGGTCCGGTAGTACCATTAGTACTAAAACAAATATCTCCAAAAATTCAGATAAAAAGGAAAACACGAAATCATCAGAGAGTGTTGGTGACCAAGACCAATCAATACACGATATTTCTGAACTTTGTCACCAAATGAAAGCAGTCTACCAACTGACACCGCCTTGGCACTTACAGAAGGCACCCTGGCTAGCACTAATAGCACTCTACCTCTACAAACTGACCATACCCTACCACCCACGGAATGCACTGTATAAACTTTAGGTACAGATCCAGCATTGTGGACCAGAATTTTAGAAGATGCCGAAAGAAGTTTTTAGTACGACAAGGTCCACCTGAACCATTGTTTAATTATAAATTTCCTTATCATGGCACTACTGGTCGAAAATTTAGCGGAAATTACTATTTTTAGAAATGGAGAGTAAGTTATAAGAGACTGGCTAGTGTAATCCACTTCAAAAAAACTGCATATATTGCTTTTGCTGCAAAATTTACGGCCGTGTGTCACGTTCCCTTTCAAAAGACGGTTTTAAAAGCTGGAAGCACATCGTTGAAACTTTGAAGGATCACGAAATTTCTAAAAAATCATATTCAGGCTGAAAAATCCTGGCTAGAACTCAGTCAAAGGTTAAAATGTTGTACAACTATAGATGCAGCTGCCCAAAGAGTTATTAACGCTGAAACGAATCACTGATACAAGGTGCTTCTATGAATTGTAGCAATTACTAAAATGCTCGGTAAAAGTTGTTTAGCTTTTCAAGGTACAAACAACAAGCTGTTTGAGCATAATAACGACAACTTTTTAAAAATAGTTGAATTGCTATTTGAATTTGACCTTGTCATGGAGGAACACGTGCGTAGAGTGCTTAAAAAAAGAGAAAACTAAAGCTCACTGTCTTGGAAAAATTATTCAAAACGAGATAATAGACTTGCTTCACAAAAGTTTAAAATCGCATATTATTGCTGAAATAAAAAAAGGGAAATACTATTCCATAAATTAGATTGCACTCCTGACGTTAGTAAGGTGGAGCAAATGACCCTGATAATTAAATATGTTTCCATCAATAAGTCTGATTCTGATTCAAACGATGTCGAAATAAAAATCTACGAAACCTTTTTAGGTTTCTTACCTGTGGAAAGATCTATAGGAAGACAACTATATGAAATTATAATTGAAGAGCTTCATGAAATGGGACTTGATGTGCAAGATATAATCTAGCATTAGGAATTTAAATCCACGAGCATTCTACGTTCCGTGTAGTAGCCACTCGCTCAATCTAGTGGTAAATTATATGGCAAAAGCATCCTTGGAAGCAGCCAATTTTTTTAATATGGTCTAAAAAATATATATATTTTTTCTTCTTCTACTTTTCGATGGGCAATATTTTTAAAACATGTCCAAGGACTAATATTAAAACCTTTGAGTGCCACTCGATGGGAAAGCAGGATAGAAGCTTTAACGCCCTTAAGATTTCTACTTGGTGAAATATACGACGCTTTGCTAAGCATTTATGAAAACCAAGACATCGATATCTCAATAAGAGACGAAGCTTCGGGTTTGCTAAGTTGCATTAAACAATTTAAATTTTTATGTTCAATAGACATATGGTATAAAATTTTAAACTGTATTAATCCGATAAGCAAGCTTATGCAAACAAAAGGTTTTGATTTGAAGAAAGGACTTGATCTTCTAGAGAACTGCAAAAATTTCTTTAAAAATCTTCGATCAGATAAGTCTTTCAATGAAATTATTGTTGAGGCAAGAGAATTGGCTGATGAAATTAACATTGAAGCAAATTTTGAATCAACAACGCCGCGACACCGCGTAAAAAGAAAAAAGGCCAACTTTTCATATGAGGCAAGGGACGAACCAATCGATGATCCCAAAGAAAAATACAAAAATAGAATTTTTCTTCTATATTATTGATCAAGCATTAAACGCACTAGATAGTCGATTTGAACAACTGAATCACCATAGTAACCATTTTCAATCTCTATATAATATATATGATTTGAAAACCATGCCTAAAGAGACACAGATAAAGATTTGCAAAGATTTGGAAAATATTTTGTCTGATGGTAAATCAGCTGACATTAACGGTTTAGAATTAGTAGAGGAATTTCCGCAGTTTATGCACTTTTGGGCAAAAAAATAAAGTTCAAGTGATGTTCTTAAAATAATAACAATACTAAATTTTGCTCCAAATCTTAGTATTGCCTTAAGAATACTACTGACTATTCCAATATCAGTAGCAAATGGAGAAAGAAGTTTTTCCAAATTAAAATTAATCAAAATCTTTTTACGCTCAACTACTACGCAAAATCGACTAAACGGCTTGGCCATTTTAGCAATTGAGCATGAAATTGCTGATCAAATAAACTTAAAAGAGGTAATAAAAAAATTTGCAGAATTAAAAGTGAGAAAGTAAATATTCTTCTGATTATAACTCAAACAAACAATGTATTACTGTGGTTCTATGTATCTACCTTTTGTTTTCTATTTAGGTTTTAGGTATAAGTGAGAAAAAATCTAAATCGTAATAGTGGTAACATTGCACCTTGTATGTTTAAAACTAAGTAAATATTTTCAAAATATAACTAGGTATCTATAGGTACTGCAACTCTATTTTATTTTAATTTTTACTATTTTGTACCAAATGTTAAGTTTTAATACTTGTTTCTTTTTAAATATATGTTTTTATTGCAAATTAAAACCATCTTTTATTAAGAAAAGATAACTTTAAAAGGGGCGGCAATTTGTTTTTTGTCCGGGGAGGCGTAAACGCCAGAGCGGTCCCTGATCCAAGAAAATTCAGAGCCCATTATAATCAGTTTCAGTATATGAAAATAACAGAATAATAGTAAATCATGCTGACCGGTTTAAGACTAAATCATTTTCATTTTCCCCCTTCCCGGTTCGTGCCTAATCATCCGTTTGTGCATATAACAAATGCTGTTATGTAAAATAGTACTAGGTGTATGATCGTTGGGTGACTTTAATGTGTACAAGTGCCTTCCATTTCTGTTAGCAGTGAGTGACTTTTACTTTTACTTTTTATTTACCACCCGCTAGCGAATACAGAATATAAAAACCGAAAAGTGAAATAAATAGATTTACGGTAAGATTTAAAAAAAATATTTTATTTAATAATTGAATTTATTGGTTTTTACCATGTGGTGGCGTCGCGACGCTTATCAAACCGACAATTTCAAATGGTATATGGGGTCGCATTTTGAAGGTATTTTCAAGTCGTTTACGTTGATATAAAAATTTTGAAATTCGGATGACTACTGACGAAGTTGGTAAAAAACGAAAGTTTCTATTTTCGTTTATAACTTTTTTAATTCTTTACCAATTTTAATTTTTTATGGGTCGATTGAAAGCCTTTCTGCTAAAATACTAGATGTCAGAAATTGACATGGTTCACAGCTCTAATATGGTGAGTGTGATCAAATTTACCTAATATTTAAAAACCGTTGGAACTTTTTTAGAATGACAAATTAAATGGCCGTATAGATCACGAAATTCGACTGAAAACTTACGAAGATATGACTAATAAAATTAATCCAATTATAACAATAACTCTGGTTATAACTAATGTTTGAATAATGGAATATGACCCCCATTAGCGTTCACAATAAGCTGAACCCGCCTGCGACAACCATCTATTGCTTTTGCAATTGTCTGTTAGTCAATATCTCCCCAACACTCTAAAATGCATTGTCGTAATTCATCTAAAATATTATGACGGCCATTCTTGTGTACCGTTTCTTGTAAATCACCCCATAAATAATAGTCACAGGGATTTAGATCTGGACTATTAGGAGGCAAGTGTTGTGGATTCTGAACGATATTGTGAAGTTGTTTTGGATTCAATGTTACCTCAAATTAGTAATGTCATGCCCAATTTCATACTGATGCAGGTTAGTCGGTGTTGGTATCTGCAATTAAATTGTGTATTAGCATGTTTTAAATTTTAGGATGGAGCTAGGTGTCACACAACTAACCATACACTTAGATATTTAAGGGAACGTACAATAAATTTTATTAAACCACAACACTAGCCTCCTAATAGTCCAGATCTAAATCCCTGTGACTATTATTTATGGGGCGACGTTAAGAAAAGGTACACAAGAATGGCCGTAATTTTAATATTCAAGACGAATTGCGACAACGCATTTTAGAGTGTTGGGAACAATTTGACAAACAGACAATTGCAAAAGCAATAGATGGTTGGTGCAGGCAGGTTCAGCTTGTTGTGGACGCCAATGGAGGTCATATTCCATTATCCAGACATTAGTTTTAGCCAGAGTTATTGTTAAAATTAGATTAATTTTATTATAGTCATATCTTTGTAAGTTTTCAACCGATTTTCGTGATCTATACGTCAAAATATTCTTAGAAGACTAGTCTTCGAGAAAGAAAAAAAGGTTTTTAATATTAGGTAGATTTTTATCGCACTCACCATATTGGATCTGGGAACCATGTCAATTTCTGACATCTAGTATTTTAGCAGAAAGCCTTGGCTATCAATCGACCCACAAAAAATTAAAATCGGTAAAGAATTAAAAAAGTTATAAACGAAAATAAAAATTTCGGTTTTTTTTTGGTCCACCCGATATATTACACTATATCGTCTCGCACTCTCTGGTATTACTTACAAGTAGATTCATTGTTTATTCAAAGTAAATGTTGAAAACAAATACAATGAAGGAAAAATATCTTCTCAAAGAAATACTATTTAGGTATTTAGCAATAAGAACTTCCAAACTTTTATTACTTATTCAATATGTATAAGAAATTACCTAGTTTATTATATGTACATGCGTATATTTGTATTTACATATATAATGATGTTCTTTTATGATCGTGCTAACATACAAATGTTAGGTAATTGTTCAGTACTTTAAAACACAAATTATTGTAGAATTTTCTAAAACAACTATCTCATCCTCGCTAATACTAGAAGAAATTGGATTAAATAGGAGAAATCATGGTGTTTTTAGGAAAATATATATATATATATATATATATATATATATATATATATATATATATATATATATATATATATATATATATATATATATATATATATATATACTATATATATATTGACGTTGAATTTATTATATGACTGATGGCCAAAAGGCAACGTAGTTGGGTTTTCGCCAAAAAGTTCCGGGTTCGATTCCTAGTTGTGGCAGTGGAATTAACTGTGAGAGAGTTTACTTCCATTATACACAAATATTAGGTGTGTGTCCGTTGTCTCTAAATGTGTATTCCCACCTGTACAACATTATTTTAGAGATACAGGGGGTTGTATTGTGGTGTTTATTATGATTACTATTATATTATTAATTACTGAAGTTTAAAGTTATTCACTTATCAGAATATTTGATTTTTTTAAAATAATTAATCCTTCACTCTTATTACCAATCACGAGTCCTCCGAGAGGTTATGCAATTCCTTTTATTCTTTTAGGAAATCCTCAGGAAGTGCACACGAATTACATGAAGAAAATATTTACACTCACATTATATGATTTTTCTTATTATCTCCTCGTTTTTAAAGCATTCTGTTTGAAAATTTATAAATAATGAAAGGAATTGTACAGGGTGTCCTGAAGTTTCCCTCCCCCGAACCTTTTTCTCTTAAACTAGGCTTAGTAAAAAAAAACAGTTGTTTTAAAGGTAGGTAGTCAAATTTTTTTTGCTTCCGACCTAAGCAACATATATACGAAAATATTTTTTTTAGTCATATCCTTTGGACTGATGAAAGTAGATTTTTAAGTAATGGTATAGCAAATCGCAGCAATACCCATTACTGGGCCGACGAAAGTCCCCATGAAATAAATTTAAGTTCAAAATCACGGTTATTTCGGAACAAATGTGTGGTGTAGTATGGTTGGACAATATTTGGTAGGACCTTATTCTTTTGAAGAACCTCTGACAGGCCAAGTTTTCTTACAATTTTTGGATAGAGAAGATTCAGTGACCTCCCAGATCACCGGACCTAACTCCATTAGACTATTCTGTGTGGGGAAGCGCAGTAATCTAGTATATACATAAAGGCCAGAGAATCTGGATCAATTAAAACAAAATATGAGCCTGTGTGACAATACCTAAAGAATTGTTACGAAAAACCACAAGTCGCGAACTTGTAAAAATTTTTTATTGGTGCTTAGATAATGATGGCAAACAAGTAGAACAATTTTTGGAATAATGGTTTTTTATGATTTCTTTTGTTAATAATTATTTTGTTTAATTTGTTAGGTATAAGCTACTGTGTTGAAATAGGACTTCCTGTTACAGATTTTTTAATATTATTTTTGTTATAATTTCTTAATGGTTGTAAATAAAATAAAACTGCATTGGAGTTTTTTTTTGAAATTTAATTTCCCTTTAAATGCCGTATAGAAATATGTGTTTCTGGGAAAAAAAAGTAGATATAAATTACGTGCTTTAAAACACTATGAAGTCTACTATTTAATCCAGTTTCTTCTAGTGTTATCTAAGGTGAGGTAGGTAGTTGTTTTAGTAGATCCTACAATCATTTGTGATTTTAAGCGTTGATAATTTTTACGTGTTTAATATTTTTTGCACATTTAAATAATTTAATAACTTTTATTATTGTTATAATGTTATAAATACTTACATACTAATATGTTACTTATTCCTATAGTAGTATATATTAATATCGATAAAAGTGTTCTTTTAATTGGCTAAAAATAAAATATTTAGTGTAATTTATTTATTTTTTACTTATTGTCGATTTAACTGTTACCAGAGCCAACGTGCTTTTACCTCTTAAAAAAAAATGAAACTGGCATAGTTAAACACGAATTATGAGATAATTATATTTGGTTGTCAAAGTTCTCAAGATTCTTGTACCTGTTATTATAATTATTATTGTTTAAAAATTCCATGTCCCAGTAGCTAATTTGATCAAAAATTTTTGTATATAGGACTATGTAAAATTTACAAAATAATAATATAGGGTGTCTACAGATGCTACAAACTTTTTTTATTGAAACTGAAAAAAGGTTTTTTTTGTAAACAAGTATGTTTCTCCTAAAACCCTTAAATTGTGAATACTTGACATTTTTAATTATATACAGAGTATTCGCACTGTTCACGTATGAAGGAAACAGTTATCTATTTATTGATTTATGAGAAAAAAATCTTTTGTGATAATTGATCTATTTTTTTATTGTTAAGTATAATCCCAGACGATTCTAAGAATACTGTAAAATATCAGATTCTTAGTTAAAAAAATATGTATTTGATTAATTTTTAATATTTCTTTTTTGCATATTGGTAATTTTTTTAATAAAATATACCTATAAACTCGGCGTCCAATCATCAATACACATTACACACACACACACACTCACATAAGGGACAATTTTCTACCAAAAGAATTTTTATTTTCAGTTCCCAAAAAAAATGCATATAAATTTTTGATTTTCAATAATAACCAAAAATTATTTTTTAAAATCATCGAATTCTAGATACACTTGTCAAAAAAATGTTTATTGAATAATAGAAAACGTTACCTACTAAAGATTTTCAGGAGAGAAATTTGGGAGACTTCAACGATGAATCAGGAGACAAACTGAACATGAATCAAATGAAAAATGAGCATTAGCTTTATATATTCACTGAAAAGTCTGTTCAATTTCTTTAGTCCTAAGAAGGTAGACTTCATCTAATAATCAATTTGGAATTTGTTTTTATTTGCTTTGTTATTGTCATGACTATAGCCGTTAGTTTTTTTACCTTCTCTTAATGAAAAGGCATACTCATTATTTCACAATTTTTTTTCCAGTTATAAAAATGTTTTATGATCTGGTGTTACCCTATCCAGATATCGTATATTGTAAAATCATCTTGCTAAGCATGTATTCTTTTTACCCTTCATCAAATATTAGTGACATATTATCCACTTTTCATTGTGAGTATATATTTTAAAATATTATCAGTATCATTAATAAACGTGAAACAATAAACACAACTTTACAATCATACATTGTAAAATGTCATTTTATTTGATATACGCCTTCCCTATTTAAAAAAATAAATAAATAAATAGGACTTTTCGTTATAGATTTTGACTTGAAAAACAAAAACTGGGTAATAATAACTTTGACTGCCTACCTTTAAAACGGTTTTGTTTTTTTTTCTTTTCAATAAACCTAGTTTAAGAAAAAAAGTCCCGGGAGGCAACTTTGGGATATCCTGTACTTATGTATCCATGAAATTACATTTTAATATTTTAGGGAAGATAAATTTTACTGAAGCACGGCTCGTCGTCAAAGGTCTAATTCTGGCATTTACAAAAGAAGACATGGAGCACTCAGTAATATCAGAATGGTACGCTGGCCAACACATTTTCATTACAGGCGCTACTGGTTTTATGGGCAAGATTTTGGTTGAGAAAATTTTGAGATCATGTCCAAAAGTAGCTAAAGTGTATGTACTAATTCGTACAAAAAAAGGAAAAGACGCAAGATATAGATTGGAAGATTTTTTAAATTGTGCGGTAAGTGTTGTTTCTAAATCATATTTTAGTTTAAATGCTCAAGTAGATCAGATAAAGTAACAGCTTCTGCTCGTTAACACATGCTGCCTTTAGGTCTTAAGTGTACATTTTTAAAAGTTAGAATGCTATTTTTATCAAAAAATGCTACTTAAATTTGCGAAAAATTAATTTTGAATTTTTGTCACAAATATATGTCTCTTTAAAATGCATAGATTTCTTAAAAGGATCAGTAGTTACTATTAAGAAAAAAATAAAAAATAAGTCGTATTACATCTTTTAATTTTATTAGTAATTAAAAACTAGTGACTATCTGACACATAGTTTGATATAGAGAACAGGGTTTCAAAATAGTTACTAAAATTGGTGGTTTATTTTAAATTATGTTGGACAAACGTAATCAATAATTCCAAGTAGGTTTATCAAACACATCAAATATTGACTTACTAATAAATTTTGTGTTACATATGAACGAGAAAGCAAACAATACATTACTATTAGAAATTTATGTCAGAAGAAGACATGTATTTGAAACTGATTGTTTTATTTATTTATCTATTTATTTTAAGATATTTGACAAGATCCGGGGCCAACTAAATAGCGAAGAAACGTTCAAAAAACTTCACTGCATAAGTGGCGACGTTTCGCAGAAAAATTGTAATTTATCAGAAGAAGACGAAACACTATTAAAAAACACCGTAACGGTAGTTTTTCACTTGGCCGCTAATGTCAGATTCGATCAATATTTGAAAGAAGCCGTGCTTTTGAATATAGGCGGTACTTTAAACATTTTAGATTTAGCATGTGAGTTTAAAAAATTAATGGCCTTTGTTCACGTTTCTACCTCGTACTGCCACTGTGGTGAAACTGAGTTGGAGGAGAGACTGTATAAAGCACCCCATAATCCTAGGTAAGAGTATAACTATGGTCTAAGATATATAAATAGAGCTCGGACGGAGGTATCGATTTCCAGTGACGGCTTTCATGCAGAACATGATAAAGAGAGTTTTACTTCATTATAAAATGTTAATACGTAAACTAGGTTTATCGGAAAATATATGACAAAAAAACAAAACACTAACACACGCATGTGTTTTTAACTAGCGTTCACAAGAGTAAAAGTGTTACTAATATTTGTTGTAAATGTTCTGGAATTAATCTCCGGTGCCTCTCATTAAAAACCAATTGTATTGTGAGATGTAACTGGCGCATACTTAAAATATGTGAACTTTTCCAGAAACTCCACATTTGTCATATGTAGAAAAGTCTACTTCCTTGCCATTTAAAAGCTCATCTGCCACCCCGTAGACCGATGCTCGTGAAATGCAAAAACAAAAAAAAAAAAAATCAAGATTTGAAAAGTTGATTAGATGCGAAACACCCCCTCAAATCACCTGTTGATTTCGGTATCCTATGCAATAGTCTCAGTCCCTTGGGACGAAAAACAAAGAAGTTTTGAAAAAAATTTTTTAAAAACTCGAATAGACATTAAATATGTGAAGTATAAAGTGACAAAACCAAACAGTCCTTATAACTCGTGAAAAGATGTAGCTTACTATCCTGTGCAAAAGTCTCAGTCTCTTTGAACGAAAAATAAAAAAGTTTTGAAAAAAAATTCTTTAAAATATCGAATAGAATTTTTTTTGGCTGGTCACAGACAGTTTAATTGCTAGTTACGCCTCTGCTGTAAAGATATTTTATTGGTTCCTTGTGAAGGGCTACTCAGCGATAGGGGTTTCAACCCCGTAGTTAATACCCTTCTAGTTCCTAAATTTTTGTTTATAGATAGAATACTTTGGATATTACGGAATTAGCTAAAAGAAATTCAAAGATATATTATGCCATACATGCATGAAAATATTTACGCGCTGACACCTACAGGCAATCCTGGTTTTGCCGCCATCAATACCTAAATTCTGAACTTTATATATATAACGTACATGTCCATCGTTGTAAACAGGGTGTTACTGTAAAGGTCTGTACAAAATTTACCACATATTCACGAGACCAAAATAAAAAAAATTAACCTAACTTGCCTATACCCGAAAGTGCTATCAAAGATTAAAATTCTTAATGAAATTGTTATTCCTTAAATAACAAAAGAATGTTTTCAATTATTGCAATCGAATGTTTATCTGGATTGTACTTTAAAATTTGTTTCCGCACAACTCTTCTGTATTTACCCGAGTTTAAAGCGACCCAAAAAAGATGTCACATGGCGTTATTTCAGGAGCACATGGTGGTTAGGCGACCTGAACATCATGACCTTTACCGATCCATCTAATTGTAAATATTTAATTTAAATGTCGTCGGACATTAAAGCAAAATATGCGGATGCTCCGTCATGCATAAACCACATATCTTGGTGACTGGGTCTTGCTCTAAAGTATATATTGGACAAACTGGAAGAAATGTTAAGAAAAGCATGTTTGAACATAAAAGAAGTTTTTAAAATAGAAAAGAAGATTACATTTATGCCAATCAACTACTCGTTTTAATAATAATTTTGATATTATACATATTAAAACTAAAGGATTAAAATTACCACGATTTTTATTTTATATTGCAAATTTCTGCAGTACTGACGATCAAATAGATTATGTTAAAAACATCTACCTAAAGTATAAATAAACATCCCAAGGATCGCAATAACCAGTGACGGAACTAAGGGTGGGCCCGGATGGTCTGCGGCCCACCTAAAAAATCTGTGGGGGCACCTTGTTGCACACCTGTTAGTCAAGAAAAGCACATTTACAATTTGCTCCCTATAGACCGAGGAAGTTTTCTGCCGTCCCTTGTGGCTGAAGAAAGGAGGGAATCAACTTATTTGTTTGATTTTCAGATCCAACCTGACCCGACTATGAAAAATAATTGAAAACCGGCAGATCGTCCAGAACAAATATTTATTGTCATATTCATTATCACATAATAACATGTTTATTGACCCAACAGAAATACTTGTGGCCCACTCAATGGCCCACCTTTAAATTTGAGCTAGTTCCGCTACTGGCAATAACTGAAAGTATTCTTTTGTTATTTAAAAAAACCAGCGGGAATATGTGGCAGCTTGTTGTACGGTGCTTTTAAAGACACCCTGTTTATAATCCTGAATGTAAATATACCTCTAGTGTAAATATGTATTCCCTGTCATTTTATAATAATTGTATTGTCTGTAAATAATAATAATCAGATTTTAGATGAATAAAATGCCTTCTATTATTGGTCGATTGAAAACTATCATTTTTAAATGTATTAAAAATTAGAAATATTAAAAATAAGTTATAATTTGACATATACAGAAAAGATACCAGTAGGTACTCAAATATATGTATTCCTTATCTCTATATTGTACTCAACACAAAATGGCCAGTGTTTTTCTAGTTCATAGTCTATTAAGCTTCCCCCTCAATAAGGAGAAATATGAAAGGAAAAGACATTGATTAAGGATATAGCTTTGATATTAAGAGACACTTCGAAATTTTTCCACCTTTCAAAAAAGAGAAAATCCAAAATTTGTATCGATTCCGTACGATCCTCGGTTCACTCGTAGTATTATTAAGATTTTTAAAGAAGGTATGACAGTGCTTTATTCGTCAGGAAATAAATTATAACTTTTAAGCAATCCAAAAGACAATATTGAAACAAACGAAAAAGATTTACGAGATTAGCTGTAAGTACTATAATTAAAAGTATGTTGGACAAACTAAACAATCAATTCAAACTAGGTTTATGGAGCATATGACTCGTCTGAAATGTGCTAGGATAGATAAGACTAGTGTTATCCAACATGCTTTTGAGAACAACCATAAAATAGATAGTAGCAATTTAAAATTAGGAATGGAACAAATACTAGACAGCTGAATGCATTTGAAAGCTTAAAAATTACAAAGTGTAAAACTAGTATGAATA
Source organism: Rhamnusium bicolor (assembly GCA_029963845.1). Lineage (NCBI taxonomy): Eukaryota > Metazoa > Arthropoda > Insecta > Coleoptera > Cerambycidae > Rhamnusium > Rhamnusium bicolor. The sequence goes on from JANEYF010000117.1 coordinate 180,539, forward strand.
GTGACAGAGTGCCAATTTCATACAGTTCGTTCTACTGATAGTTACTCACGATTCTCCGAACCGTAACAATATTTTAGGTATAAGTTGGATACACTGTTAACATAAGGTTAGTTCTAATAATCTCCAGATGATGCTAAATTGGTTGGCGAAACGCGCATCGAGTGAAATATATGGTGTTTCAGTGTTTTGCGGGAAACCATGTCGGTGTTTTCCATTATTGGGTTAAACTAGATGGCGCATTATTAATTTATAATCTGTTTAATTAATATTTACCGGCAATGAGTAATGAGAAAGATGGGGAATTTGAATTAAGACTTTTTTTTAGACAAATATTAGAATTAGCAAAGTGGATAGATAACGACATCTTACAGACCTTTACTCCAAAACTTTTAGGAAAATCTCCAAACACATATGCCTACACTAAATGCCTTACGGAGCAACTGGTTTCCGAATATAGTGAAAGATTGCCCATAGTTATAACAAGACCTTCGATAGGTAAGTTAAAACAGTAGAGTTTAGCCAATTGTATATTCGAGGTCCCCAAGATTAGTGCAAAATACACTAAGTTCTTCAAAAAGCAAGATTTGTAACAGAAATGTAGAAATATGTAAGATATTTGTACTGAACAGCACTGACGGTTCTTCTATAGGGTCATTTGGTCAATGACCTCCCACATACAAATAAAAAAATAGAGCTATTCATTTTTTGAAGTTTAAAAATATATAATATATATATTTTTAATATTCTTAAAAAAATTTATTAAAGTTTCTAGTTCATTCTATGCACAATACTATTCCAATATCTAGATCATTACATTATTCATTTATAGAACTTAAAAATCTTGGGTCAATCCACAACGTGTCCTCAAAGCTAGCTACGGACCGAATTTATAACGAAATAGTGAAATAGACTTATGCGCGAATCGTCAGAAAGCAAAAAGAGACATAAAACACTGGAGGGGACAATGTCCCTGACGACCCTGACACGGTAACGCACGAAATTTAGTACAGCAGTCGCTAGTCAGCAGTCTTAATGTTGACCACGCGTTGATCGATAAATTCTATCGTGTAGTTTTTAATGTTTTTTTTTGTGAACATTTTATTAGTAAATCTCTACTTGTCGTGAAATTAAGTAAAACAGTGTTTTTGGTGTTTACTATTAAATATGAGTGTTGTACAAAATATATTAAAACTGAAAGATGGACATAAGTTGGGTTATGAAGACTGAGTGAAATTCAAAGGTGGTGGCCGTCCAAAAAACCTAATATGACGATAAAGCAAACATCTCTTGATAAGAAAAAAAGAAGTTAATAGGTATGTTTAATTAAAAAAAGTTATCCTTCAGCAAATTTTATTCATTGTTACGCTCATCAACTAAATTTAATATTACAAAAAGCATCAAGTCAGGATAAAAGCATAAAATTTTTTTTTGCTAATTTACATAGGTTTTTTTCATTCTTTGGAAATACGCCAAAAAAAGAACAGCCGTGTTAGATAATGTTGTTAAGGTGAGATTACCTAAAGCGGCTGCAACACGATGGAATTTTAATACAAAGTGCATAGAGACTGTTTATAATACCTATCGAACAGAATTATTAGATTGTTTAGATAAAATCATTCATAATGAATCAGAAAACAACACTCTAAACCAAGCTATTGGTTTAAAAAACTATTCACAAAATGAACATTTTCTTTACTGGTTAAATTTTTTTCATTTAGTTATGCCTCGTGATATATTATTCAATCAATTACAAAAATGTAATATCGATGTCATAACAGTAAATAAGTGTATTGGCGTTTTTAATAGTAAAATTGAAGACATCAGAAATAAAATTTTGAATAACTATTTGGAGGAGACATCCATGCAGTCTGCCCAGAGATGTAAAACGGAAGAATCAAAAAGGAGAATTTCATTAGAAGTTTGTGATATAATTACATCTGAGATCAGGTTTGGCTTCAGTAATCATTTAGCAGTGTCTCAGTTATTTCACGCAGATCGATTTAAAGATTATAAAAAAAGCTTTCCTCAAGATATGTTTAAATTAGTTAAAACGGAGTATCCAGTCATAAATCATTTGAAACTTAAAACTGAATTAGAAGTATTATATAGCTGAGAAGATTTTTCCAATAATGAAGGTGCAGTTGCTTTGTTACAGCTTTTTATTAACAATAATTTGTGCAATACTTTTTCTGAAAGTGTCAAACTGTTAAAAATCTTGTGTACTCTCCCTATGACTACCGTCGAAAGTGAACGTTGTTTTTCCACCTTAAAAAGAATAAAGACATTTTTATGAAATACGTGGGTCAGGAAAGGTTATCTTCTTTAGCTATGCTTACCATAGAAATGTCATTAATAAAGAAGATAAAAGACTTTAATGAAAAAGTAGTTGACCACATTGCATCTCAAAAAAGACCGGAGGATCGATTTGGAATTTAAATCACTTTAAAAGGTAGGTAATACAGTAAACTTTTCTAATTGACCTCCCTATCTCTTGACCCACGAACCGCCGTTGCTGAACAGTATGTTAAACAGTTATGTATAAATGCAATGTTACCAACATATTTCTGTTGAGATAGTACATAATCAGTTTGGTGAAACAATCATTTTCTCTTAATTTGTTTTTGATATTTAAGATGTTTTCGTACAGAGCAAGAAGCCAAAACACATTAGCTCTGAGTAATCTCTTTACCTTCACGGATATCAATTTAGTTCATTTCAAAACAATTTATTTTACAATTTTTGGATAAAATAGTTCATATAAATAAATAGTACATCCATGCGACGGTGCATCTGCATCGTGGTAATTGATGGGTTAGACGGGGGTAAGGTCCAGAGAACAAACAACAATTAACTTAAAATTTTATTCTTAAATAATATACTTAGACTTAAAACTAATTATATTCCAACAGACCAACCCAAACTACTTAATATCTAATATTTAAAACTTAAAAATATGGTATATACGATATGATACTCTTTCGCTGGGTTGACGAAAAAAATAAATTAACGCAAAAACATTCTTAAGGCAATTCTAATCTGGAACACGGCCAATTTTTGAATTTAGAAGAAAGTGTAATATAATTTTTAATAAAACTATACAAACGAAAACGATTTTGAAGAGGAAACAATAACGTACAAAAATGAAAGAAGAGGAAGAAGATTAATTTTGAATTTTAACAGGTTGGCCTATATTGGTTGGCAAAAAATTGATAACGTCTGGTATAACAACTTGTGCTTAATCCTGAATTGGGCCTTACGTTCCCTAACTTGTGTTATATTGCAGATTGTTGGAGAGCTGAGTAATAAACAATTTTTGGGATATGTCGGTATGTCGGTGATTTCGTATTGATGAATAGGCATATACCTATCCAGGGAAGTTATTGTTATTAGCCTAAGCATTTTATTTTGGTACATATGAAGGTTTTTAAATATCGTCGTGGATGCTGAGCACCACGCTGGACCTGCCCACATCAGGTCCTGCTTTACCATTGTGGTATATATTAATTTCTTATTCTTTATAGTCTGCTATTCCTTGCCAAGAGTGGGTATGAGCTCTTACTCGAAGAATATACTTTCCATCATAGTCATGTTAATATGACTATGAGTATCAATAATGGCTATATTATAGATCACCCTCACTAGATCCAAGTCAATTTAATTTAGACTTGCAAAATCTTTTAATGAATAAAAAAAATGATGAAGAACTAATTGTCGGAGATCTAAAATATTGACATACTAAAGAAATGTGATTATTTTACAGAATATATCAACATTCTTTATGAATTTGGTTATGTTTCGCTAATAAATAAATGTACGAGAGTGCAAGGAAAGTCAGCATCTTGTATTGACCATATTTTTTTGAAAACTAAATATGGTCTATGTCTACCATTAATAATATTTTCAGATATTACAGACCACTACTCTACTGTCTTGCAACTTATCATTTTGCAAAAAATATATAATGATATAGAAAATAATAATAAATTTGTGAAATATATTAATTATAATAAATTAAAGAATGAATTAAATCTAATAAATTGGAATTCGGTATATAATTCTACAAATACAGAATCTGTGACAAATAAATTTACAAAAATCATGTTTGTGTACATACTATAAAAAAATCTCTCACAAAAATATTAAAAGAAAAGAGTGGATAACAACCTCTTTGGTAAATTTTATAAATCATAAAAAGTCACTATTTATAACCACTAAACGAAATCCTGAAAATCTTGCGTTAAAGGTGGAGTATCAGAATATATAATAAAATCTATAATAAAATTCTTAAAAATCTAATCGAAAAAAGGATGGCTGAGTATTATAAAAATTTAATAGAAACAAACAAAAATAATAAATTAAATATGTGGATACCTATTAAACAATTGTATACTAAAACAAACAATAACAACAAAATAGGATTAACTAGCAATGAGCAAAATAAAATAATTACAAATAGTATAGATATGTCAAATACATTTAATAAAACTTTTATAGAAACGAGAGAAAAAATTAGCTAAAAAATTGTACTAGATCCTAACTATTCTACAAGAAGAAAAATATTACAGATGCAGATACATATGAAGTGACCAGCATTTTAAACGCATTTAAAAATAGAAAGTCTCCTGGACTTGATAATATACAGGGGAAACATTGAGACATATGCTCCAATATATCTGTGATAAATTGACCCATATTATAAATACTGTAATTGACACCGGAATCGTCCCATTTGCCCTTAAAATATCCATAGTTAAACCAATCTATAAAAAAAAGAAATAAACTAGAGCCAAGTAATTACAGGCCTATATCCTATATCCAACATTTTCGAAAAAATCATCAAAAAAAAAAACTTACCCCGTTCTTACAAAAATATAATATTATATCTACAAAACAATATGGCTTTCAGACAGGGATATCAACACAAGATGCTATTGTATTTCTTAGACAAAAGGTTTATAGCATGTTAGATCAACAAATGCCTTCATTAGCTGTCTTTTTTAGATTTAGCGAAGGCATTTGACACGGTAAGTTTCTCACTACTTTGTGAATCCTTAGAGGATCTTGGTGTTCGAGGAGTCACTCTAAAATTATTTAGCAGTTACTTGGAAGATAGGAATCAGTATGTTAGCATTAATGGAGTATACAATGACCCAAATACTATTACCGATGGTGTTCTCCAAGGCCCTGTTTTAGGTCCATTGCTCTTTGTTATATACATAAATAATTTATTTCTTCTCAAAATCAGTGGAGAAATAATAACGTTTGCAGATGACACTATTATAAAGACTCAGATTGGGTTAAATTAAAGCAGAAAGTAGAGACAGATTTCACCCGTATTAAAAAGTGGTTTAACAATAAGATGCCATAAATTTTGCTAAAACGTTTTTTATTCCCCTTTCGTCTTACAAAAATAAATTACCAGAATATAATACGTTGGAGATCAATGACAATGGTCAACTATACATTAATTCAACCAACAAGAGTCAAATATTTGGATATATTTATAGACGGTCACTTAAAATGGGATATACAGTTGACCTCAGTTGCTTTGGAATGACCTGCGGCCCGTTTCTTGTGAACATTTGTCCTAATATCCTCGGCGTGGCATCATCGTAAATGAATGCGTTGGCTGAGCTCAACTTTTTAATAAATATATAAAAAGAACTGATAAAGGAGGATATTAGGACAAATGTCACGAGAAACAGACTGCACTTCGTTGGAAAGCAACTGAGCTCAACGTACATATGGAATACATAACAAAAAAACTTAGATCCATCATATATTTATTTCACAATGTCAAACAGATTTTACACAAAAAAAGAATCTAGAAACTTTGTACCATTCAGGTTAGTCTGCACTTAACTTACGCAATATTAGGATGGGAAGGTGTATTAAGCAATCTCTCAAAACCTTTTGAAATACTACAAAAAACTTTTTTTCAAATAATTTTATACAAAAACATCTTGTATCCCTCCAACCAATTACTAGATGAAATAAAAATTTTTGACATAAGGCAAAATTATTTTTATACAGTTTGCATTTATATTTATAGGAAAAATTATTGCGACTATCATTATGATACAAGACAAAAATCTCATAGTTTTGTCATTGATTTATGCAGAAAACAATGGGACAGAGAAGTATAAGTTTTCTATTACCTAAAATTTTCAGTTCCATTAACTTATGAAATAACAACTTTAGAGTTGTTTAGCCACGTTAAATAAATTCAAAAAAGAATCTACATCTACGAAAACGAGAAAATATCTATTCAATCGCGTTTAACATGGTTACAACCGCTTCAACATCTCTCGGTTTCCGAGATAATAGGGGTGGAATCTTATCAAATGTTATATGTTAAATCTTATATGTTAATTCATTAGATAATCCACGCACATTCGATTTGAAATACTCTCCAATGATTTTGTTTTTAAATTTCAGTAACATCAGTTTATAATGAGCCTATACCAGGATGGATCGACAACTTAAACGGCCCCATAGGGATAATGATAGGAGCAGGAAAGGGACTGATAAGGACGATGCTCCTCAATGAGGAGTTAAACGCGGATATTGTGCCTGTTGATATTAGTATCAACAGTCTGTTGATTATTGCATGGAAAATTGGAACTGAAGCGAGGAAAACCGAAGCAGAAGTGTACCACATTACAGCTAATAACGTAAGTGATTTTGATAAAGGTAAACACAGTCGCTTTCACTTTCTGTGTTTTATTATTGTGATGTTGTCAGTAGATTTTAAGTTAAGAGCTTTGTGGTACCAAAATGTTTTAATGCAAACCAGTTCAAGGTAAAATTGGACTTTGTAGAACTCGGCCAGACGTTGTTAAAATGTGTCTATTTTACTTTAGTCACAAACAACTGATAAACGACGTCGACTAGTCGGTCAGAGGTTGCAGGTAACATAATGACGATTTTCTACACCTAATACAACGTTAATTATGTTCAGATGTTGGGTTATTCCTACTACTCCCCTTAAATACATCACTGTTGTCCCCCCTAGCCAAATCCTAAATCCGCCAATGCTAAAACAGAGATGAGACCGTATTACATCCAATAAGAGCATGTACAATAGCTGAAAGAACTACAGATAGCTGTGGGTCCTATCCTTATTTATTTACGAAAGCATTTATTGACACGTAACGACGATGGTCAATGGCAGACGTTATGCCAGTAAAAGAACATAACCTTGCCTTTTATGTGAGGTTTTCGAATTATTCTGTTAACAGAATCAATACATCTATATCAGGCGATTCAACAACTCAGGGTAATTATTCGATTTATCGTGTTCTTGGATTTTTCTTACATGGAAAGTAAGATGGGTGGGTGTCTGTATCTAAATCATTGCAATTAAAAATGATACGAAACCTTAAATGTTTTGGTAGTGCTAGATAGAAATACTATTAGTGTTTGTTATTTTATATTTTTTGTGCGCAATTTTTCTGTATTAAATATAGTGCAACGCATGGGCAAATATACACATTTTCCATAATTAATTTTATTTAGGGATTTTTCTCTAAATGAAGCGCTTGCCTTATTACAGAACTGGCTAATGAACATTCAGACGAGGAAGATTTCTTAATAATAAACAATTTACTAGGCTTTCAACTGCAAGTTCAAGTTGAGTTAATCTATCAAGAATGTGACGATGATTGCTCATCTTCAGATAAAATCGCTTTAGTTGAACTTAAAGAGATTTTATCTAGATTTTTAAAGAAGGCTGTTGCTGCAAAGACAGAAAGATAAAGAAAGTTTACACTTGGGTAGAACACGATTTACTTTTACCACCCATCTCTACCGAATTGATGATATTCCACTAACTGAAAGCTTGGAAACTGATTCTAAGGAAAGTAATATACGTATATACGCAGTGCGAAAAAATAAACCAAAACACATATTAAATTATTTGAACTAAAAAGTTTTATTGGTGTGTTGATTTTTATTGCCACGAAGAAGGATTTAGTGGAAAAAAGAAGAGCATCCATACGTGGTGCGTCAATAGACATGAAAGGAATCAGTTGGTTATATCAGAATATCAATCTATATCGAATTTCGCTGTGTGGAAAAAGTATTTTTCTCTAAATAACTCACCATCTAGATTTATCCATTCTAAATGCCTGGTAAATTCATCCAGGAATTTCTGGCAACTTAGATCAACTTAGATTTAAAAGGATCTGTAAAAAAAATATATATTCAAAAGGACGTCCATCTGCGTCTCAAAAATGTGCGGTTTGTGTCACCAACAACAAGATGGTCAAAATATGATGTGGAAGTTCATGTAAAGTGTTTTAGTAATTTTCATAAAAAATAAAATGTTTTAACTCATTGTATCCTATATGCATACCGTACTACATTCCATTTTGTATCTGTGTTCAACAAAAATTGTTTAAATGTACACAGATAGTTTTGTTACTGTTACTTTTCTAAAATATTGCAAATAAATTGATTTTAGTATTACCATTTTTTTTTTTTGGATTAAATAAAAAAAATAGACACTAGTTTTGCCTTGAATTTCACTGCTAAATCTGCAAATGAGGGTTTTCGTTTTCGATATAGGACACGTTTAAAAGTAAGTTACACCTAATGACGACGGTGCTTTAATTGAATTATTTGTTTTTTAGGACCAACCCATAACCTGGAAACAAGCTATTTCCACGTCTAAAAAATACATGCTTAAATACCCATTTAGTGTATGCTTATGGTACCCAGGGGGTAAGGCAAATACGAGTCAATTTGTACACAGCATTACAGTATTCTTCCACCATGTAATTCCTGCATATTTTGTAGACTTCATATTGGTTTTAACTGGGAATAAACCATAGTAAGTGTTTTTTTCTTATTTGAAAATATTTGCTTTGCGGAGTAAGAAAATTAAAATTGATATTATTTTGAACGGTTCCTGGCTCGACAATTACATAAATTTAAATGACCGGAATATAACTTACTTTTAGTCAAGTGTTCAAGGCCTCAAAGTGGATCACCCTGTGGACGATTTTAAACATATTTAATGGCCATATCATTAAGCGAAGCTGTATGTGTTTACAGGTAATTTAATCGCCAGAAATTTTCAAAACTATTGCACATTCAAAATATGAATATACAGTTAGCTGAGTCAGTTGTTACTTTATTAGATAATCAAAGAATTAATGTTGCAAATAAATTTCAAAATAATGTCCATTTACCACGAACTAAAATGCCTACATTTTTCAGAAGCTCTGTTGAATAAATAGACTTTGTTCTATGAAACGTTTGTTTCCTTAATTCATAGTAATACACATTTGTTAAACATTGAGAAATTCCAATATTTAATGCCTTATCTGATGAACCATTAAAATTAGTTAAACATTTGCTATTAACCTTTGATAATTATGATATTGCATTTGAAGCTCTGGAAAATAGATATGAAAATAAACGTATTCTTGTCTTAATATATTGGGGAAATATTTTTAATTCAGCAAAAGCTAACAAAGATTCCGCAAGTTCTCTCCGTGTTCTCTTAAACATATTTTCGGAAAATATTTTCGGCCTAAAAAAAGTACCATATTAATTTATGGGATTTTACTCAGTTTAATTTGAAATGTGGCACAGAAATACCCACATATGATAAATCAAATAAATGTTTGACAGACCAATGTAAAGCTGGCATTATAACGTCAACCAGTGGCGGCTCGTGATATTGTCCACAGAGGAGGCTTGAAATTTAAAAGGCAACTAAATTTCAATATGATTTGATTACAATTTGCACATTTCCCCACCACCCTTGAGGTAATACAACGGCGCGTTACATTGTTTGTCGTGCGTTGATCGCCAGAGCAGCCCTACTATTCCACTTATAATTAAATTATAACTTCTAATAGAAATCAGAATAGTTTTGGAAAACAATTGATAAATAAAAGTGTTTTTCTACAAACAAAAAATTGTATTCATTATTACTGCCAGAGTGTAAAATTATTACTTTTAATAAAAATTAAAATAGTTTTGAAAAAGAAGTTACATAAAAAAATATTTTCAAAAAAATAAATAACGTAAATAAATATTTCTTTTAAAATAATAACTAAGTAACTATATTAATCTTTGGTGTAGTCTAAATATTTTTATAAATCAGTGGTAACCTGCGATTTTCAGAACTAACAAAATAGTTGATTACTTCTTCATAAAATGAAAATAAATCTTTTTTTTTTTCAACTCTGACAAAAAACGTTTTTCTATTGAAATAAGCGAATATTTGACAGGCGGTCTTGAGCTATTCTGTTTCTAGTAAATGTTTTCATGCGTTTGAGTGCTGAAAGCGATCGTTCTACAGAAGCTGAGGTTACCGGAATTGATGACACTAAAGATAAAAGTTTGTACAGTTCGGAGAGACAGCTTTTTAAATTATTATTATATAAAAGTAAACATTTCTTGAGGCGATTTGCTAAAAGTTACTGATCAGAATACAACACATAGTTTATTTCTTAACGAAATACGGTTAAAAAAGGGATACTGGTCCAATAATTTGTCCATTAGACTGTTATGAAATGATTTAGAAAACATTATAAAATTATTAGGATGAACTAAATCGAAACATTGCAATGTATTTAAATCGGAAAATCTAATTTCAGTTTGAACTATTATGGTGTCCAAAATGTCTGTAAAAATTTGTCTGTCCTGTCAAAGTTATATGTTGTCTTTCTTTTGTTTCACTGTGGCTCATCATCTAATTCTTCAATATTTTCTAAAAAAAACATGATATAATATAATAAAATGTATTTCGTTATTGCGAAATTATTTTAATTTAGATATAAGTGAATTAAGTCTATTTGTAGAATATGTTATATCAGTTAATTTATTCTGTAAAATTTGAAAAACTACATCAGTTTGCTTAAAAATCATTTTAAAAACCTTTAGAAAACATATGAAGTTTTTATCCTACAATAACGATTTTGATCCGTAAGCTGCTCTTAAAGTCTGATCATCATTTAAAAAAGTTTTCACTTTCCGAAATAAAATTAAAAATTTCAATAAGTTTTTTCCTGTATGTGTCAACAGTGAAAACAACTCTAGATGAAAAATTCCAACGAGTGGGACCATTACTCGGAATTCTATGTTCCATAATTCTATTTAAAATATCACATCTTTTATTAGATTCTGAAAAAAAATTACGAAAAACCAGCCAATATTTGAAAAAAAATATTCTGACGTCTTTAATTTCGTTACAGGCTTTATTCAAAACTAAATTTAGTTTGTGTGCGTAACAGTGAGTGAAGTAAGTTTGAGAAGTAATATCTTTTATTTTAGTTTGGAGTCCATTAAGATGTCCTGACATAACCGCAGCGCCGTCATAGGTTTGTGCAACTAATTTATTTTTCAAATCAAATACACCAAATTCATCGATTAATAATTTAAATAAACTGTCCGCGTTTCTTCCACAACTCACATCAAAAAAGCCAGCAAACGTTTCAATAACTTCACCGTGCATTACATATCTAAAAATTACGGAAAGTTGAGATTTATAAGTAATTTGCCACGAGAAAAATTCACAATTATGTAGTTCTTCATATAGTTTGCCTTCAATAATGAAGCTAACACTCTTAATTAGGTCATTTTGAATTGATTTAGACGTCCCGGAAAAAACAGTGGCGTTATTCAAAAAGTTCTCTAATTTTGGATCCTACGTTTTTAAAAAATCTATTAGCTCCTCGAAATTTCCTTTATTATACGAATCGCGTTTTTGTTCATGTCCATGAAAAGGCCTCCCCTGACCAGCCGCCACTGACGTCAACCCATATTTACACATCATCTAAGTTTTATTACTCAAGCAATGCTTTTGCCAATCATTTGTAATGATGTTTCGTCTAGCCAAATTGCTAATCACGATTACGAACATTTAAATAATCTACCTCACGCTAATATCCTGTTAATAGGAAACCAGGTGAAATTGACATAATTATTGATATATTAACACGCTTCTCCTCCTCGCGAAAGATTCGCTTATTTAATTAGATTTATCTTAATTGAAGAATAATAATAATTTAGTTCATACCCAATGGGAACACATTGTTGTTTAAACGTTTATGTAACGTTAATTACCGTTACACAAACGTTAATTAACGTTATATAAACGTTTAAACAACAATGTTTCCCATTGGGTAGGTCCTTTTTAGTGCATTTAGCGCCTCATCATAATGCATTGTTAATATAATAAGATACATTCAACCAACAAACAGGTAAGGTTGAATGTAAGATTAGGTCTAATGTAAACTATCGCTTTTGTATGCTGCAAAAAATTTTTTTAATAAAAATTATTTAGTAACGAATATATCTAAACTCCATAGAATATAATATGAAGTTCAATATTAACAGTTTATAACGTTTCATACAATGCATGACTTTTTAAACTGTGTAGACATTTTGAAATTTTAAATTAGATGTATGTTTCCACTTCCGATGAAACACTTTTAATTTTCAGCCTGGTTCGTATCCAAAAAAGGATACAAAAGGGATTGACTATGTTGCAGTATTACACAACAAGACCATGGTATTTCCGTAACGAAAAACTGAAGGATGTATATAATAATCTTAATAAATCTGACAGAACAATATTTTATACCAACCAGGAAGAAATAAATTATGAAGAATATTTGTTGAACGGTATACTGGGAGCTCGAAAGTACTGCGTACATGAAGAACTGGATACATTGCCTCGTGCTAGGAAACTTCTTAAAAGGTCTGTATTTCTAGGTCTGTTCTTTTCATATCTTATCATATTTATTTATTAATTTAGTTCTATGGAAACAACTTATCTATTCATATATTAATAATTATTATTGATACAAGCATGAGTGTATATGCAGGGTGATTCTCGAGCAATGTGCCATAGCCTAATGGCAGATAGAATATTTCAATGCAAGTCTAGACCTATAAGGAAAACATTTTTTTGACCGCTGGTTAAGAAAATACAGGGTGTTTTATGCATTTGGTCTGACAATTCAAAGAGCTATTTTCTGCAACATTGGATGTAATCGATTGAAATTTACCAGTAACATTCCTGACCTGGGACTTGTTAGAATGGCCTACTTGGTTTTGAAAAATCCATGGCCGGACTTGATAAAAATCTACCCTCCTCGTTTTTGACAAAAAATTACATATTTTATCGCATTTCTGTAAAATTATTAGCGGTTTCGGAAAGTTTAGCAAAAATGTTATCAGAATAGTGAATCAATTTTGACGGCACACCTAAACCGTTTCGGCAAAAAAATCCAAAACAATTTAGCGCATCACAACTAACACTTTGACGGGCATTAATTATAGAACAGTTTGATAGAGTCTATTCAAATGCTTCAGATCCATATACCTTCTGAGAAATAGCAAAAAACTTTCCTACCTTGTTGACAGGAAGAAGCAAAAACAATACTATAAGAAAGATACATTACACAGTTTTATTTTGAAACTGAAAAGAATAATAACATGTTTATTTGTCAGTACCTTGACATTATTATTTTGTCTATTTGGTATTCTAATTGTTCCGCGATTTCTTCGTGTTTCACAGATGCTTAATCAGTTTACTAATGCTGAATTCGCTAATATCATTTATGTGTATGGGTTTTGCAATGGCAATGCAAGGGCTGCAGTTAGGGAGTATCAGCGAAGATTTCCTGGTAGACGAGTACCGTCGCGCCACACTTTCACCATAGTTTTCCAGTTGTCTCGAGAACATGGAAGATTTTCTGGAACTCACGAAAATGTAGAACGAGCATTTAGACCGACCGAGAGAACATTGTGGAGATTGCAGATGAAAATCCCTCGACAAGCACTAGAAGAATATCACACGCGCTAGGTGTTCCGCAAACCCGTGTATGAAGGCATCCTTACCACATCCAAAAGGTCCAACGTCTCGAAGCAGGTATGAAGCCGCACGTCTTACATTCTGCCGTTGGATAATGCATCATCCAAGAACTTTGCCCAGAATTATTTTCACGGACGAGGCCTAATTCACTCGCGATGGAGTGTGGAAATCTAGTAATACACACCTTTGGGATCACAAGAATTCTCACGCCGTTGTCCTGCATAAGTTCTCCCTTAATGAATGTTGTGGAGTGGTGAACGATACATTGACAGGACCGCATTTTTTTGAAGGTCAATTGATTGGAGAAATCTACTGGGATTTCTTCCAGACTAGTTTGCCCAATTTATTATTGGCGCAAAATGTCGACTGGAGAGGTCTTTATTTCCACCGCCTCATTTCTCACTCCAGAAACATCTCAACAATGAGTTTCCCAACCGCTGGATCGGTCGCGGAGGTCCTCAAGCTTGGCCAGTTAGGTCTCCTGACCTAACTCTTCTCGATTACTATGTTTGGTGTCACATGAAACAATCGGTGTACAGCACGGAAGTCAACACTAGAGAGGAACTACGGCAGCGGATAGTGGCAACCTCTGATGACATGCAGAACTACAAACAAACCATTGGGATGACCACACGCTATTTATTGGTGCGGTGCAGGAAATACATTGAGGTTGGGGTAGGACATTTTGAGAACCTGATCTAGTTTGAATTGAAGCATTCCTTAGCTAATATTATGATGTTAGTAATGACGTTATGGTGTTATTCTTATTGTGATGTTAAGTTTGTGAAGAAATACCTATATTGTTTATTAAAAGGGTAATCACGTTTATGTGTGCATGCTTTTCGATGTATCTATTTTATCATTTTGTAACCCTTTAAAATTTCACAAGTACGACCCTGTCTTCTTCTTGCTTGGTATACTTTTTGCTATGTCTCAGAAGGGATATGGACCTGAAACATTTGAATAGACTCTATCAAACTGTTCCATAATCAATGCCCGATCAAAGTTGTGATGCGCTAAATCGATTTGTGATTTTTTGCCGAAACGGTTTAGTTATGCCGTCAAAATTGATTCACTATTTTGATAGCATTTTTTCTGAACTTTTCATTGCTTGACAATTATTTCACATTTGATCTTTGGATTTTTACTTTCAACGCCCACTTTGGAAAAACAATTGCAGCATGTTAAGTTTTGTCTAAAACAGATGACATAATTCTCCGGGTGTTCCCTTGCCCATAACAGTCCCAACATATTAAATTTTATTGGAATTAATTTTGTTTTATTTACATATTTTAGGTTATACTACATAGATTTGGTGAAAGATATAATCTTCTATGGTCTCTTGCTGTGGATATTTTTCGTTTGTTCTACCAGTTTTCTGACAAAAATTGAGGAACCTTTCAATTTCATAAACGGTAACTGTCAACATCATCAACGTCAACATCATTACATGCCAATGAAGAATGTCTAGAAGATATGGAGAAATACCGAACGAACAACATTAAAATTATGTTTGTTTTTGTAAAAAACTATTCATGATATTTATAATGAACAATGTTATCTATATATACCAATATTGTGTTCTTTCTTCATATGTTTTAGACTGTAGGCTACCAACAGCCAGCAAAAATTAACCCTTCAAACAAACAATTTTTGTAGTAACTGCAGAAACAACATCAACATGATGCTTCACGTATCTATGGAAAATCTTTTATTTCGCTGTGTTAACTTAAATTCCACAAACAGCGCTAGATGAAATATCTGTTAATATCTGAAACATTTTTCTATATATCATGATATAACGTAATTAGGCTTCAATTTGATGTACCTATAGCTTTCGTTCTTTCTGGTGTTTCTTTATGCACTATTATCGAAATTAGCAGACAATATCGTACAGAAGACGGTGTAGGATTTTGCCACATTTCATTTTTCAATTCGTTTACAAGTTTGATAGGAACAACAGACGCAACAAGTAACTTTTCTGCTGGAAGCATCTATTTGTATTCATTTTGCCCTTTGGATCCATCATATCCTCATTTGCTGTACAGCGTTAACTGCATTGGATTAGTCACATCAACAGAATCTATCATTAAAATATGAGATACAGTGTGATTCAGGAAGGCCTGTAATTTGACCTTTGCACTTCAGAAATAGAATTAGAATTTATTTGTTACTTTAATATATGAGTTATAATACACTACAATATATATATATACAGGGTGAGCCACGGTGGGTGGAGTATTAGAAGTATATGGAGAACGGATCAACCGATTGCTTTGAAACTTTGGTTACGAAGATAATCGAGTATGATCTCTCCAACTAAAATATTTTCGAAAGTGCGGTGTTGCCACTTATACGTAAAACTGGCAACATCTTCGTTATTTTAAATGGAATACCCTATATATTTTTGCGTTTTTCGGATCATCGTCTCTTTCTGAGTAACTTTTATTAATATTTCCCTATACCTATCTCAAGCCGTTTTCGAGATAATAATCCTTTTCTGAATTTATTGCCAAAAATTTGACTTTCAGTAAATCGTGTTTTCTCCTACCTCCGCAGCAATTAAAAGATAATTTTTTAGCTGCGGCTAGGCAAGGCCTGGGGATATCTCCTCCATTAATCAAATGTTTCGAATATCATACAGAGTGAGTTAGAGAACGCTTTCTACAAGTGACTTAGAAAAATGCACGAAAGTCAATTTTTTTTAAATGGAATGCCCTGTATATTATTACTGATTCGGAAAGGCGATACATTTACCTATTTAAAAAGGTAATATATTCTATATCTAATGCACACCGTTTTCGATTTATGGGCACTTTTCTGTAACCTTACCAAGAATATTATTCTTTTGGTATATCATAACGGGTGGGCCATGAAATTTTTGTTTTGTCATTTTGTAATGACAACAGATGTTATTTTTCTAAATAAATTTGACGTTAGTGATATTTGCACACCTAATTTGAATAGCTAATATGTAGCACAAATATGGCAGAAAATAATTATACAAACACGGTTTTAATTGATTTGTTTATTATCCATGGAGAGTGCAATAAGATTATCAGCAGAAGATTTAATGAGAAATATCGGAATTTGCCGCAGATGAACAACAGAAAGTTTTTACGAATTCAGAGGAATTTTATAAATTTTGGTTCGTCATTAAGAGAAGCAAGAAATTTACCTAAACCTGTGACATCTGACGAGGTAAATGAAATCAATGTGCTAGCATATTTTCATGCAAATCCCCAGTATTCCATACGTTGTGCTGAGCGGGATTTAGCATTGCCATATTCATCCATTCGAAGAATACTAGCAAACCATAAAATGCATAATTACAAATTTACAAGAGTCCAATTTCTCTTGCCTCAGGATTATCTACAGAGAATAGAATTTTATGAAATGTTACTTGTACGTATGCAAGAGGACTCCAATTGTTTAAAGAAAATTATATGGACTGATGAATCAAAATTTTCTAGGGAAGGGATTTGTAACACACGAAATCGTCACCATTGGGCCACATACAACCCCACGTTACTAGAGAGGCTGGCTTTCAAGTCAAATTTAGTTTCAATGTGTTTTGTATGTTAATGGATGACAAAATAAAATATTACATATACGACGAAAAATTGAATTCCAGAAAATATTTAGATATAATTAGAACAATTGTGGAAGACTTCCTTGATATTATGTCAATTGAAAAATATATAACTTGTTGGTATCAACTCGACGGGGCTCCTGCACGTTGTACACACGAAATTAGTATGGAGTTGGACCGCTTTTTCGATGATCGTTGGATTAGACGTTTGGGACCGTGGAATTGGCCTCCGAGGTCCCCTGACCTTGCCCCGTTAGATTTTTATCTTTGGGGTACTCTTAAAGATAGAGTTTATAAAACTCCAGTCCACAACAGGGAAGAATTAGAACGTCGAGTGATTCAAGAGATTGAAAACTTGGACCGCGCTGAAATAAGAGCTGCTACAACAAACGTCGTCCATCGTCGTATACAAAAGTGTCTGGAAGTTAACGGTCTACATTTCGAACAATTATAACAATATTTTTAAGATTTTTATATTTATTACTGTTATTGGTATTATTTGTTATTGCTACTTAGACTTTGTTACTGTTGTTGCTGCTTAGTTATTATTTTTTCCTAATACTGACACTGTTATTGTTCTCTTAATGATGAACCAAAATTTATAAAATTCCTCTGATCTGCGGCAAATTCGGATATTTCTCATTAAATCTTCTACAAGTTCTGCTGATAATCTTATTGCACTGTCCATGAATAATAAACAAATCAATTAAAACCGTGTTTGTATAATTATTTTCTGTCATATTTGTGCTACATAGCTATTCAAATTAGGTGCAAATGTCACTAACGTCAAATTTATTTAGAAAAATAACCATAAATCGAAAACGGTGTGCATTAGATATAGAGTATATTACCTTTTTAAATAGGTAAATGTATCGTCTTTCTGAATCAGTAATAATATACAGAGCATGCCATTTAAAAAAATTGACTTTCGTGCATTTTTCTAAGTCACTTGTAGAAAGCGTTCTCTAACTCACCCTGTATGATATTCGAAACATTTGATTAATGGAGGAGATGCCCTCAGGCCTTGCCTAGCCGCAACTAAAAAAAATATCTTTTAATTGCTGCGTAGGTAGGAGAAAACACGATTTACTGAAAGTCAAATTTTTGGCAATAAATTCAGAAAAGAATTTATTATCTCGAAAACGGCTTGAGATAGGTATAGGGAAATATTAATAAAAGTTACTCAGAAAGAGACGACGATCCAAAAAACGCAAAAATATACAGGGTATTCTATTTAAAATAACGAAGATGTTGCCAGTTTTACGTATAAGTGGCAACACCGCACTTTCGAAAATATTTTAGTTGGAGAGATCATACTCGATTACCTCGTAACCAAAATTTCAAAGCAATCGGTTGATCCGTTCTCCATATACTTCTAATACTCCACCCACCGTGGCTCACCCTGTATATATATATATATATATTGAAGTGAATAGTGGTGAGAGGTATGAAACTTCTCATATGGTCTGAATGCTACTATCCGACCGACATCCTCGATGTCTCTGTGGCGGATAGCGACTTGCATCACAGCAAGTACCGAGAGCGGCGACCCCTAGCCCAGGTGGACTAAACTAATGTGATTAAATATGATTTGAAGGAAACAACTACTCAGCGGGCAAATACCCCGACCTGCATTGAATTACACCTTCAAATCATGATAGATCGATAGCCAATATCATTTGTCAATTCCTAACCAGACATAGATCGATTTCGAACTTATTTGTTCTCTTCAGTATGCCATAGGTTATGGAACAGACAAATGATAGTGGCCAACCTGCTAGTTATATACTAACTATGGTGAAGTGAATAGTGGTGAGATTTGCCCGCTGAGTAGTTGTTTCCTTCAAATCATATTTAATCACATTAGTTTAGTCCACCTGGGCTAGGGGTCGCCGCTCTCGGTACTTGCTGTGATGCAAGTCGCTATCCGCCACAGAGACATCGAGGATGTCGGTCGGATAGTAGCATTCAGACCATATGAGAAGTTTCATACTTCTCACCACTATTCACTTCACCATAATTAGTATATAACTAGCAGGTTGGCCACTATCATTTGTCTGTTCCATAACCTATGGCATACTGAAAAGAACAAATAAGTTCGAAATCGATCTATGTCTGGTTAGGAATTGACAAATGATATTGGCTATCGATCTATCATGATTTGAAGGTGTAATTCAATGCAGGTCGGGGTATTTGCCTGCTGAGTAGTTGTTTCCTTCAAATCATATTTAATCAAAAAATATATATATATATATATATATATATATATATATATATATATATATATATATATATATATATATATATATATATATATATATATATATATATATATATATATATATATATATATATATATATATATATATATATATAAATACAATCATATAGACTATATAGCAATATCAGTAGCAGATTTGGTTAGTACTCCTGTTTTGCTTCCCTAATTTGATTATAAAATGGAAACAACTTACATTCCGTCTCATCCAAACACTTTCTGCTGTATTGGACTGTGTTTTTGTCATATGTAGGTCAACTTTATTCAATTCTTCGTGTTTTCTATAGGGTAGATTTTAAGTGTTTTTTGTTGTCTTGGTGTCTGATTATGAAGATCGTACCAATTGCACCATAGAAGCTTCTAACTTTTCTCCAACAGAACGCAATCCTTGAACATGAATGATAAATATGAGCCAGCCTGACGAATCACAAAATAATTTATTAGTATTAGTAGCTTTCATACTCTTCCATATCCACCCATGTTTGAGTCCTATTCTCCTCAGGATTTTAAGGTCAGAATTAATGGGTACCTCCTTCAATTTTCCTTCACTGACGACACCTCTGCGTCGAAATAGGCTTGTTCTTTGTTATATGCCGCATTAGACAGCACATTTATTATTTAATAACTTCTTTTGAATATTTTATATACACAAAGAGGCTGGAAAAAAATATATAATGCCCTGAAGAAATAATCACGTACAATATTTGGATTCACTCATCCGGCAATTACTTTTTTTGCTTAATGTCGAAAAGAAGTTGTTTTAATTCAACCCACAAAATTTTTCATTCGATGACTTGGGAGGTTGTTTACGTATCGCTGCTTTTGTGAAGTACATATATAAAGCTTTAATTATGTTTTCTGCTTGCACAAGTGAAATATTGTGGGGCATCTTTCCTTTGTAATGAGAAAAACAAGTAATTGTAATATCTGAAAGGTTCGCCTCTAATATACTTAACAAACGAGATCAAAGTGAAGGCCTACATAGAGATAAAATGAATTATTCTGTTAAACAGGTTGCACGTGGGCTAAAGGTCACGCCACGCCAGCATTGCTTGGTGATCCATCCCGACAGAGCCGGTACCTAGCAACCTAGCCCAGACGGGACAAACGCGTGGCTGTTCTGTTAAAATGGTTGCCATGGTAGTTTCCGGGGATACGACTCTTGCTGGAAGTGTATATATAGACACAGCAAAATAATCTGTATATTAATTTAACAAATTTTGCGTTACAGGCTGAAATCAATAGCATGTGCTTTTAAGCCAAATTATTGAAAACATTTTTAAATCAGAATTAGAGTACTGGATGTTCCTTCTCTCAAAATATATTTGGCAGTATTGGATTCACAGAAAAAAAATCTAAAATGCGAATTCGGAACTGTGGTCGTATAGATCGAATTCACTGGAAAATGTTTTTTTTTTCACTATCTTTCAAGTCCCTTAAAAGACTGATATTTAGGAAACCTAAATTTACGTGGATCGAACTCTCACCACTAGTTATTAGCCGGATACGCTAACCAATGAGCTCTCGCTCCGCTTTATTTTAAAAACTATACAATTTCCTGTAATTTATTTCTCACATTTTCTTATGTACAATATAAGTGAGGTGACTTGCAAAATGTCATAGAGAATAAGTCTTACAGAATATTTTATAAATGTAATGAAACTGCATGCATAGAAAGCAGTAATGCTAGAAATGCCAACGATATTCAGTATACAGGGTCTCTGAAAGGTATCATACTTTCACATCGTACATTTTCGAGACCAAAGTAAAACGATTGCACCCCATTTATCTCTATCCAAAAAGGGCATTTGCTATATCGAGAATTCTAAATAATAAAATAATGCTCTCAGCTATTTCCATAAAATTGGGGATGTTTATCTCTACTGCCAATAGATGTGTTTTAATGTAATCATTTGGCAGTTAGTATTGTGCATGTGGTCAAAAATTTGTCGTCCAATTACAAAGAAGTCCAAATTTTTTTTAACAATATTCAATACATTTAAAACTCTTTTTAGAGTTAGACAATGTTATTTCCAACTTTTTTTGCCTTTCTTAAATTTTGTCAAAAAAAATTATTGATCTGATGCACCGCAGTCTTGCTTAAATTTTCTTCTTGCATTGCCTTACTGTTTCGAATGTTGGCTGTCATCATGGCAATAAGAACTTTGTTCGTTGCACTGCGGTAAAGTTCCGTAGATATTGCTTCAAATATTTTTCTTAAATTGGAGAAGATCGTCTCCTACCTTCCTCCTTCAATGTTGCCTTGGACAATGATTTGCAGTAGTCAGTACTTTTTCTTGTTCCTCATGATATGGCCAAAATACTCACGTTTTTGGTGCTTTTTTAGGCATATGAGCTCTGGGCTTCAGCACATTTTTCGGAGGTTAACCCGACTGACCAAAGCTTTGTTGGTGGATCCACATTTCTAATGTCTGAATCCTCTTTTCTATAGTTTCCGATAAGGTCTAAATTTTTTTTATACACCAGAGTTAAAGTAGGCTTTAGCATGATATAATGCACTAATTTCTCTTAATGAAGTACTTTTAAATGGAGTGTCCAATCAGTCAATACAATATAATATAGTTATTTTGGTTTGGTAAATGTGGTAAATTTTATAGAAACACATCATTGAATTTATGTCATAAATACCAATCACTAGTATTAAATTAATTATTTAGTGGACTAAAAACAAATAGTTATTTATTTCATCGGATTTACACATATCCCTGCCGAATATCGGGATAGAAGAATCTGAAGCAGGTATTTAATTAACTACCAAAAATATCGAATTTATCTGGTCCTTTTCTAAGCTTTTAAATGTCTTTATCTCTCCTTAGTCTTTTTATAAAAAAAACGATGGGTTTTTAAACTAAACACCAGATGCATTGAAATTATTTGTTTCTATCCAAATATGAATATTCGAAACACTGTCTGTCTCCCCTAGCAATAAGATAACATAAAACGCGAATAGGTATTTAACTGACTAGTAGGAAGATTGAAATTATCTGTTTCTGATCAAAAATTTAAATCAGGACAACAGAATTTAATTAACGCCAGGAACACTGAATTGCTCGTTTGTGCTCACAAATAATATTATCAAAACGTTTCAATTTCCGAGTATCAAACGAACAGAAGGAAGTAGGTATAAACTGTCTACCAGAAATATCGAACTCACTCGTTTCAACTTAAAAGTAGTATTTTTAAATCGCCAAAATATTAAACATACATGTCTTTCCCTACTCAGGGTAACAAAAATTTAACGAAGTATCTAAGTGTTAGATTTTCGATTGGCGTCCAAATTTATTCTTTATTATTTATTAAGAGTGTCTCCTTTTCAAAAATTGCAAGCCGAGGTTGTACATTTTGCACGCTATAACTAAGACGCTGTAATCGCTTTAATCTTAAATTGCTATCTTACGGTTGTTCTTAAATTCATGTTGTGCAACACTAGATTTATCTGTTCTTCCATAGTTGAAATCAAACACATGCTCTTTAAATCTAATCAAAGTTGATCGTCGCGCTTGTCCAATATCCTGCTGTATAACAAGTTTCATAAATCCTCGAACATTATTAGGATTTTGTATTTTGGATTGTCTAAAAGTTGTAATTTATTTCCATTTTTAGACTGTCTGAATCAACAAAGAACAAAAAAGGAAACATATTTCATATCAATAACACCTCCAGTATATTATATTCTCGAACTGACGTTCATTTGACAGTATCGTATTCGATCAATGAAGGGCCTTTGTACATTCGATATCATATTTGGCATAACTGATCTTATCCTCTGGCGAATTCTTTGCCTCAATTCAAATTAAGAGATTCTGAGATATTCCCACAAGAAAACCTAACGGCGTAAGATCTGGAGACTTGATGACCATTCAATTGGTCTTCATCTGGCAATCCAATGTCTGCATCCGGAACTTTTGAATGTATCAAGTCCGTAAATTGCAAAAATAGCATCCTCTAGTCGGGAACGTCCCATGAGATCTAATTCCCACGAGATCTAATTCCCACGGTATCTAATCTCATGAGATCTAATTCTAATAACCACTCTGTATATCTGCTCGGGTTTCCGAAAGAGTTTTATATAGACCGATAAAAAAAAGTCCTATAAGATCTAATTACCACGAAATCTAAAACTCCGATGCAATTTTACCATGAGATCTAATGTATCACCCTGTATATAAGTTCTGCATTTCAAATGCGTTTTACCTTGTAACCTATTTAAAAACACCGATTTAAAATTCCCACGAGATCTAATTCCCACGAGATTTAATTGAAGATTCAATTATTTGAATGACTTTTCTTAAGATGTGTTCGCATTTAATTTTATACAGGGCGTTATTAGCTTCTATTTTCTTTCTTAAAATTAGCTAAAGAATACCACCTTAAAGTATTTTAACATACTTAAGTTACATCCTGTATAGTGTAACTAGGTGTTCAAGTTTCAAAATGTCTCTTTTGTTTAAATTTATAAACCAGCCCTCTTATTTCTCGAGCTTATAGAATTAATATGGTATTGCCATTTTAGGTATATTCAATATGCATTGTTAGGTATTTAATTTTATTTTTTTTGTTTTTTTTTATTCTTCACAACTCAACAGGTATTTGATTCGCTAATATTTGTATTTGTTGTTCGACATTAATTGTAAGTTTATCATATTTTGGTAATGGTAACGGTGGAGGAAACCTGCCAAGTAGGCCGCAGTCGGACCTTTTTTTTAACAACCTTCCAGCTGTTCCCTCGACCATGTACTTCTCCTGCTCCTTCGTCGAATCTTTCCGATCTCTATTGAAGATCAGGATGCCACTCAGTGCGGGGGTTAACCGATATAAATTGAATTTATACAATATGTGTACGCTTCTGGACGTTATGTGTGAGATGAGGTCACAATTAGATCTCATGGGAATTAGATCTCATGGGATTTTTATTTCGGGCTTTTAGATCTCGTGGGACTTATGAATTGGTCTATTCGGAAAGCCGAACAGATATACAGGGTGATAAGTGAACTGGCTGAAATTAGATCTCGTGGGAATTAGATCTCATGGGACTTTTTTCTTGGACTCTTTAGATCTCATTGTAATTTGAAATCGGTATTTTAAGTACGCATCCGTGATAAAACACATTCGGAAAGCCGAACGGATATACAGGATGATGCGTTAGATCTCGTGGGAAAATAATTTCGGGGTATTTAGATATCGTGGGAATGAGATTTCGTGGGAATTAGATCTCATGGGACGCATCCCCTTAGCCAAACCCTGGGAAAATACTCGCATCCTTCTATTGCTTCTAATTCGAATTTGTTTATGAAAAAAATTGGCAATGAAAAGTGTCACAGAGTTATTCATTGATGTCCATTTATGTTCCATACTCCAAGGTCTGTGGGATTGGTTCACTAAGAAATAATGTACAGATATCTAAGATCAAATTTTCATCCTCTTGAAACTGGATGTTATTTATTTATTGACTTCCAACCTTCTTCAGAATAAATGCATTCTGCAGTTGTATATTATAAGCAAATCAATACCCTGCTTAATAGGATCCGGTTTTAAATTAACTTAATATGGATATTTACACTATGGCTTCACAAGGAAACTTTAAAACAGAACGGCATAGTATTGAAGTCAGTTTCAGCGTTACAAAAACACGAGTAATTTCGCAGTTAAAAATTACAACTTTTTTTGTGACTGATAACATGTTTCTTAATACGCATATGATGGAGATAACAGATATTATGTACTTCAAATATTTTCTGTTAATAATAATTCTGGTTTTCTTATATTAAAATAAAAATGAAGAGCAAGATACTAATCTTGAAGTTTTTATATGGTTCGTATAAGTTTTAATATATGGTAATCAGGTATAAAAGCAGTTAGTGTAGTAAGAAAAGGTAGGTATTAAAGTTTTTTAAATATTAAATTGTTTAGTTACTGAAATGTGAGAGATTATTTATCTTTTATAATGTAAATAACGAGCAAATTTGTTAATGATTATGGTGGGATCATTAAAAGTCTCATTCCTATATCTCATATTATTGGGAAAACTATATGAGTGTTTTTCTCATGAATACAAGACCAGAAAGGGCTGTGATTAGATTTCGTTTGATTTTTTTATATCAATAATAAAATTTTTAAAGTCAATATTATTAGAGTCAATATCTAACCTCAGTTTTACTCGATGGACGTAACTTCATCATGGACGTTTTGGCTTTTACCTCTTTTGAATTTCTTCCACAATAACTTTTTATGTTTTATGTATATGTTTTATTATTAAAACGAGGATATTTGGACTTTCTAGGTGAAGTTTTTAGAACACATTCTACGAAAATTGAATTTAAGGTAGAATATGATTTGTCGCATACTCAGTTAACATTTGACAACTGAGACAAATCTGACCAACCCGTATTTAAAATTTTCTCTCTGGACCGTTCTCTTAAACTCTTCCGTGGCAAGTAGTGTGAAACGAAAAGAAGATAGTGGTCTAATTACTGGAAACGTAAGAGAAATCATGGAAAATGCCACGAGAACTTGCCATGAAATACCCACTGTTTTGATGAAATACTTGCATCTATTTCCATATCACCTTACGCCCAAGAACTCCATGAAGTCGGCAATCTACGTAGAAGGCATTTTGCTAGTAGCTTATAAACAATTTTGATGACGAGCTCTTTGACAAAACCTTCATATCCGACAAAGCCTCGTTTCATCTCAGTGCTTATATTAATTCTTATAATATGAGAATTTGGAATGCTGACAAACCAGAAGATGTTTATGTCCAAGGCTCTCTTCGTCCGTGTGATTTGCCACTGATAAGTACGAAAGCGCAGAAGGGTCACAACAATAAAAAAAAATTAAAAATTGAAAATTTCAACTTTTATCAGAATTCTGGGTTAAGAGTTAAAATTTGTAATTCAGAATTCTGAGTAATAAGTTAGGATTTTGAGTTTTAAGTCAGAATTCTTAGATTAGAAGTCAGAATTCTGAGATAAAACTCAGAATTTTCAGAAGAGTTAAAATTCTAAAATCCATCTCTGAATTCTGACCTTTATTTTAGTATTCTATTATCTCAGAATTCTGACTTTTGTTTCAGAATTTTACTTCTATCCCAAAATTTGAATTGTAACTCAGGATACCGAAATAAATGTAAGAATTCTGAGATAAAGTCAGAATTTTAAGATGGAATTCAGAATTCTGAGATGTAAGACAGATTTCTGACTTTTAACTCAGAATTCTGAGACAAAAGTCGAAATTTTAATGTCCTATAGTTGTAACCTTTCTATGATTTCGTAAATAAGAGAAGAATTATTGGTCCAATTTTTTCTATGGAACTACCCGGACAGAGATATCGTGAGGAAATTCTAAACCCCTTCATTAATCAGCTAGATGCCAATGAAATGGCTTTTGGTTATTTCCATCAAGATGGAGCCCGATCACATACAACAGCCGCAACAGTCAACATATTGCAAACCATTTTTTAAGATCGTTTAAACACTTTTAATGCTGTAAATGAATTTATTTTAAGATCACTTGACACCACTCCATACGATTTCTTTTTATGGACCTGTGTGAAAAATTTTATCTTTCAAGTTCCTATTTCTGACATTAACCACCTTCAAGTTAGAATTGCAGAGAAAATCAAAGGAGTCAACAACAATCTCATTTTTCTGCAAAATGTTTTCGATTCCATTAAAAATATCTCTTGGAAGTGTCTGGAGCAAGGTGGTGGACACTTTCAGCATCTTTCGTAGAAATTTTGGTGTATTTTTATTAAAAATAAAAGTTCTGTTTTAACAAAATTTTATTAATTCGTGTTATGAGATGTAAGAAAAATAATAACGCAATATATTGCATGGTAGGACAGCTTAATAGTAAGCAATCCTACGTTTTCATTTTTGTGGATAACTTGACCTTGTTTTTTTTTAACTCTCGTTACGTAAAAGTACATTTGAACTTAGTAAACACCCTGTATAACACAAAATGGTCGTTTCTAAATTATTATGAGGATGTCAAGTACAGAACAGTTTAACCATGCTATTAACATATTTTTGATATGCTTTCTGAGATCCTGTTTTACTATGAATCCTACAAGTTGCTTGCCGTGCGTAGGTTGCTTTCATTTGCTCTGTCACACGAGACAATTCGTACAGCCCTGAAATTGGTAGGTATCTAGCTGAAATTTGCAGACGGGCATCTCCATAAGTTTAGTAATGACACATACATATAAAACCCCCACGTTCACCCTTAAAATTACCACTATTTGTGTTTTTTCCTCACTTATAACATTGAAACTTAGCGATTCAAGCCAAAATATCAGGATAAGCAATTTACACAGAATTACATTCGATATACAGGGTGATTGAGAATTCCACCGGCAAACTTTAGCAGCATATTCAGCAAATAAAATAAATACAAACAGTTTCAATAGACATAGACCCATAGATAATTTCTAACAGGGCTTACGAGGATTCGAGGACTCTTCATGGAATTCACGATTTTCATACTCAAGTTATAATTTGGTCGCTCCAACATTGAGACACCTCTCAAAACGCTGGCGTCAAATGTGTCAAAAATTAAATCAGTTGTGAAACAATAGAAGAACAAATGAATTGTTGACAGCAATTCCAGATTACTTGTTTTATCTTGCGTTTATTTTTGCAAGAACTTTTGATATAAAATATCTTCGTTATTAATAGAGATAATGATATCAAATCTGCATCAGGAAAATTGGAAAAAATGTATCTATCGAATGGTTAAAAAATATACAAAGTGTTCCATTTGAAATAACAAAATTGATATCAATTACAAAAAAAACGTGGTAACATCGCCGATATCATTGTCAAGTTTGTCGTGTTTTCTTATTCGCCCACAACAAATATGATTTAAATCGGACAAGTAATTTCCGAGATATTTGGATTATTCCATGCTTTTGACTCAATCTGTATGTATACATCATACACACCATACTACACAAACGCACACGGTATAAACATATTTTTTATATTACATCGTGGTCAATTCAAAGATATAAATTCAATAATGTTTTTTTATTACAATTCTACACTGAATAATGAAAAAATGATTTCTTAGACCCGTGTAAAACAACAAGTTTGAAAAAAATCTCTCATTTCAGTAACTTCAGGCCCTAGAAGTAGGCACCTATTGAGTTTTTTTAATTCACAAATGACAAGTTTATTGAATCAAAGATTACTATAAAAAAATGCCTTATTTGAAACTCTGTATATACAGCGCAGGTACCGTTGCTATATCACCTATCCGGCATTGCATTGGGAAGAAGCGAGACGAAATGGGGTACCTTCATCCCGCTCTCTGGTCCAGAGCGAATCTGGGGGATGAAAATCAATAAATCTCTAAATATATAGCGTACCCCGGCAAAGTGGAATTTTATAAACCATGTAGTTGTCGGAGTAAAAACATGTGACAGTTCAGTTCGATTGTTTTTCAAATTGTTTAAGATGTTTAGTCAAGTTAAGGCGTTTTTTTAAATCATGGCTGTGGTGATTGGATGGCTGTATTGTTTTTTATGGTATACCAGCATTTTAGCAGGTGAGGATTTGTTCGAGCGACAAGTGTCCATACGCAACTGAATCATTTATTTCAGAAACACCGGTCAATTTTAAATACTGTTTTCGTACATTCAAATAAGTTTATTGTAAATACCTTTTTTTAATAAACTGTAAAATACGTTTATTTTTAATTGACTATATACATATGTCGTCGTAGAAAATTTATTACTTCCATAGGCGCCGTTTAGGGGAATCCGGTAAGGACATTTGCCTCCTTTTGTCGAGATTCAAATACAAAGTGTATCAGAAGAAAAAATGAAGAAAAAGATTGCAAAAATCAGTTAAATCATTTTATTATTTTTATTAACTGTACTAAGTTTGGTGTTAACAGATATATAACCATCAGTCATAGACTTTATTATACAGGATGGGGCAATAGTGCGTCGCACTTCGATATCTCGATAGCTAGAAATATAAAAAAAATACAAGTAAACTGATCTATAACCGGAAATTAATTTTGAATATACAGGGCGAGTCAAGACGAAATTACAGGATCAAGTGCCTTTTTTTTTAACGGAATGCTATGTATATCAGTAAATTTTTTGAAGCCTTTTTCTAGACTCTAATCATTCCTATATTATTCATTACTATCTCCCAACCACTTGGATGTAATGAATTTTTTGTTGAGATAATGCCATCTGCAGATGCATATTGAAAAAAATCACCAAAGTCACAATTATGGGTTTTAAGAAAAACTTATGTGAATACAGTTACGAGACATCTAATTAATGTTTTTGAATGATTTTTACTTCCTAAAAAATGTATAGGGTGACCAAGAATTATTTTTCAATTAAGAACTTTTTTCAACGATGTTATGTAAAAATGAAAAACGAACATTTTTGTAAGTACTTCCCTATGGCTAAAAAAAGTGAGGATTTTCCGAAGCATAATAATGGAAATTGTGCCTAACAAATTCATTTTTATGAAAAGTTGCCTCATCAGTAAAGAAAATATTACTGAAGAAGGTGACGTCTTGCATTTTATCTCTGGCCCAATTACAGAACTGTAGACTCCTTTGAAAATCGTCATTAGATAGTCCCTGGTGCATTTGAATATGATATGCATGAAACTTATTTGTTTTTAAGATTCATACTAATGAGCTCACTTCTTTCTGACTAATATGGGGATTCTCAACCGTTGCCAGCACCACAGAAAAGTCATTTTCTTCGTTCACAACACGTTTTATTTTTTCACCTTTTTATATTTGAAATTTCCAGTTTCCACAAATTTATCGAGAAGGTCTTGTAAGTTGCTAACATCAGGAATCCTTCTTTCAGGATATCTTTGCTTATAAATTCTATTGGCAAGCAAACAATTTATGTCTGACTCGCCCAGAAGTCATATCTACAAGTTCCACTTTATTAAAATTCATTTTGTAAAACTCGAAATATTTTAAATTTAATACAAATGATAACTGACAACCGATAAGTGCGATAAATGTCAGTTTGTACAAGACAATTTATATTAAACTGAGGTTTTATTGCTTATCGAATAACAAAAATTAGAAAAAAATTATCACAGTAAGGGACCAGTTAAATACTATTTACCCACTTCAATGGATTGGAAGAAATGATCCCACTAAATGGCCTCATTTCAAAAGCGCATAGAAACGTGTGTCAATCAAAATGGGCAACATGTGGAGCACTTATTATAATATTTTCTAATGAATTATTTGAAGAAACCTCTATTTTCAAGTTTATTCTTGAATTTTGTACTTATTGCTCAATAAAACGAAAATGGTTGCAATTAGCAATAATGAAGTACTTACAAAAAATGTTCTGTTTTCATTTCTACATCACATCGTTGAAAATATACATGTGAAAAAAGTTCTTAATTGAAAAATTCACAGGCCAACATTTAGTTTGAAAAAAAAAACACAGGACTCTACCTAGGTACCGAGGGGTTTTTGTGGTCGCTGATTTCAATGCCAAGGTCAGTTAACCCCTTGTGGCCTAAATTATTTCGTGATTTTTTTAAAGTAACATTTTTTAAGTTTTTTAGCTATTTAACTATTGAAAAAGGTAAAAAAACATATATATTATACAAAAATAATTTTTTATTATGTAGAAAAGACAGAAAGATGTGGTTCCACTATGGAACCACTAGAAACATAAGTACATACAACCAAAAACCAATAGTCTTTGTAACTTGGCTTCTTTGTTAGTCCCATCATCATGTTTATTCCCAAAAAACATTTAATTTCATCAAATGTTGTGGGAATAAAATGGTTATTATTAGTTATTTGTGTTGCATATAGATTTGTTTCAAACGCAATTTTTTCTATGAGCTCCTTTGTAAACAAACAGAGAAAAATATCAGTTGGTGATTCTGCATCTTCGGGTATATTTGGTCCACTGGTTTATTCAAAAGAATGCGGAGTGTTAGCATGTGCCGAATTACTAGTCCATCGATGTATGAATGTTGACAAAGGAAGGTCATCTTCACTGTCATAATCCAAAACTTCTTTGCCTGTTGGTACTGGAGGATCAGGTTCATTTTCTAACAATTCTTGTTCAGTTGGGTTCATAACAAATTCATCTGCATCAATTTCATCTTCAGATGGTGCCTCAGATGTAATGGAGCCCGTATAGGAAGGTATCTCATCCAATATAACAAATGTCGCATCAGAAGTTATGTTTGCTAAATCCAAATAATTCCTTCCTAAAAATAGGGAAATAATTAGTATGTGTTGCCTAGTGGTCCCAAATGGAACCACAGCATATTTACTAAAAAATAATAGTTTTAGCAATGAAAAACCAATAACATTTTGATACAAAACTATACTAGAATATATTTTACAAAAAAATAAGATGATAAAATTACGTGACATGTTGTTTTTCCCTAAGAAGAGGTTATCTGTAAACATGTGCAAAAACCGTCATGCAAGACTCACAGACAACTACTGAGAAACGAATAAACATAGCGCGCACTATTTGAATCAAGGTGGGGTAATAGCGCCTAAACAAAAATTTATTATGTTGTTCCGACTAGCACTTACTAGGCCGCATCTTCGACAACGTTTGAACTGTGGTCCCAATAAGGCACCACTAGTCCATAAAGGGTTAAGCTCTATCACATCAGGTTCAAGGTCATTTGAAGGTCAAACTAAGAAAAGGTGGTTGAAAAAACGTGAAAAACATCGTGCATAGGTTTTTGGGGTCTCTGAGTCCGAATCCGGTGTTCGCTTACCTTTAAAAATGATGTCATTTCAAGGTTAATTTGAGAAAAACAGAGAATAAGCTGTCAAGAAATCTGAAAAAATTCATACAAAGGTTTTTGGGGTCGCTGAATCCGAATCCCATGTCGGTTGACCTCTATCACCTCATGTTCAAGTTCGTTTGAAGGTTAAAGGAAGAATAGGAGGTGAAAAAAATTGGAAACAATTTATACGAATGCTCATCTGCCTACTTATTGTCTGTTTATCTGTCTGCCTTTTTACCTGCACACCTGTTTCACCTGCACACTTTTACGTGTGGTTTCCACCTTCACCCCGTGGAGGTACCCTGAGTGCAACCACACGTTAATTTGCTGTTGACATGTGTTGAAATTTCCAAAACGTTATGCTAAAAGTACTTACATTTAAACACCCTGACTTAAAAAACCATTAAATTACTCTGTTCCTGACATGATTGAGCTCCAAGTGAGTAAAGCCAATGCCCGTGATTTGCTCCGGGCTTATATCCCTTTTCTGCCTCAACTCACTTGCGGTGGGCATGCGCCATCTATCGAATACTCAAGATACTCTCTACTTTCATATTCGCTCTGCTGCTGCAACTATATCTAAAGGCCATTCTTTGCGTTCCACAGGATTTATGTGGTGAATATAAGCTCGTCAACTTTCACAGAAAAAAATAAGCAGGTGATTCATGGAGTTAAATATATTTGCACTGAGATAATCGAAGAATCTTCACGTGCAGCAAAAGCTGGCGGACGAATGCAAGCTAAAATCAAAGTCGGTCGTGTATTGTAACTAGAAGGTGCGGATCTGATAAAAAGGTCATCTAAAAAACTGATATTTTGACTTAGAATCCCGAAAAACCTTCAGATTTTTCAAGTGTGTCAATACATCCTCATAATGACCTTAAAATAACATCTGAGCGACCTTAATGGACCATCTCCGGATTCCGACTCGGCGACCTCAAAAAACCTATGTATGAATTTTTTCAAATTTCTTGACAGCTTCTCTTCTGTTTTCTCAAATTAACCTTGAAATGATCTCTAGATGCCTTCCAAGGGTAAGCGAACACCGGATTCGGACTCAGCGACCCGAAAACCTATGTATGAAGTTTTTCACATTTTTTTAACCACCTTTTCTTCGTTTGACCTTCAATTGACCTTGAACCTGACGTGATAGAGCTTAACCGACCTCGGCATCGGAATTAGCAACCCAAAAATCCCTGGATCCCTAGGTAGAGTCTGGTGTTTCTTTTCAAACTAAATGTTGGCCTGTGAATTCTTGGTCACCCTGTACATTTTTAGGAAATGAAAATGATTCAAAAACATTAACTAAATGTCTCGTAACTAATATTCACATAAGTTACTCTTAAAATCTATAATTGTGACATTGGTGATTTTTTCAATATGCATCTGCGGATGGCATTATTTCAACAAAAAAAATTCATTACATCCAAGTGGTTGGGAGATAGTCAATAAAAATAATATAGGAATGAATAGAGTTTAGAAAGAGGCTTCAAAAATTTTACTGATACATAGAATTCCATTTAAAAAAGGCCTGTAATTTCGTCATGGCTCGCCCTGTAATTCGAAAATAATTTCCGATTATAGACTTTTTTATCTAATTTACTTGTATTTTTTTTTTTAATTTCTAGTTATCGTAGAATTCGAGATATCGAAGTCCGACGCACTATTGCTCCACCCTGTATACTCGCACTTGAGCAATACATTTTTTTTTAAATAAAATATGGTTTGAATTTAACTTTCTGCGGGTGTCGCTGATGATCAGTTTTATTTATTTTTTTACATAATAATTTTTTAGGACAGCTTTTTCTTGTTACTTTGAAGTAACAAAACTCCAACTTTGATGTGAAATTCGATACTATACTTGTAGCGCGTTTCGCCAACTAAGTTGGCCACACTTGAAGGTGAGTTTTAATCATCGTCAGATGATGCCTACTTAGTTGGCAAAACGCTTGTCGATTATTGGGCGTTTGTGGAAATTATTTTTTAAATAATTTTATATGTAACACATATTTTTTAAAAAATTGTATTTTAGTTTATATTATACACAATATTATGAATATTTTTGCGTTGAACTCAGTTGGTCCTAGAACATAGTTAAATCCGTCATGCTACTTTTGTAAAAAAAATCTCTTATTTCGAGCCCCCACTGGCAGTGCACAAAATAATTTGACCCCTCTCAGGAATTAACTTAAGCGGCGCTCATGTTTATTTTACCATATTAATTACTTATGGTACTTGAAAATATTTTGATTTTAATTATTTTCACTAAATTATACAGAGTGTCCCAAAATACGTGTTCCATAAAACCACCTCATTCTTGGGGTCAAAATAATCAAGGCTCTGAAGACGGAAAAAGTAGTATATAGTAAAAGAGTATAGAATTATATCTGTTATTATTACAAAGTTTCATCGTTTCCGATTCGTTTCGGATATGTATTTGGGAAAATTTTAAATTACTTTTCAACTCGAGAGCCCTTTTTACGTCTATTAATACTTTTGGTTCATATAGTTCCCAAGACCGGTGTAGACAAAGTTTATTACAATAAGCTGCCACTAGAGGGAGACACGCCTTAAAGTTTCAAGTAGCTGTGCTGTATTGATGGGATTACCTAGAGCTCGACTGGCTTTGTTGGTTGGTGCACTCGCTTGACTATGCTATACTGATGAGAGGTAATAACCTCGAAACCAGTCAATGGATGGCAATAGTTTACCAACCTGCAAAGGAGTCCTGCTTAAGTAATTTCTTTGATAATTACTGGAATCGATCTTTTAGCGGTAACTTGTAGTAGTCACTGCTTCTCCATTTGTACAATAATGAGATTCATTTTCAGTGCAAATGTACTCTACGTTTGTACATAGTATGTTTGGTTTTGATACCACAAAATGATTTACTACATGGAGATCCGCAAGGATCTATCGTGGGACCTCTGCTTTTTATAACCTTAACTTAAATATCTTGGAATAGTTTGTTCACACTATCACTTTTTTATGCAGATAATATCAAGTTATTTGAAAAATTAGTGATATACAGGCTTTTGTTCTTTTTACAAAAGAACCCTGGTAGACAAATTAAAACTTAACGCATCAAAGTGCAGAACTATAACATATGAGCATTCACTTTGATCTACTGAACTGAAGAAATGTGAACATATTTTGGATTTGAATGTAACCTTTGATAATAAATTTTTGTTCTACAAAGAAGCAGAATAAGAAGCAAATTAATATATTTTTTGTCACATATAAACATGTTTTTTGCGTGTTTATTTTTGATAATCTTTGTTATTGTTTATTAAATTATATTATTACAAACTCAATAACCATCACAGACAACCATTTAAAAAAAAAACTAAAATTAATTCAAACGCTTCTTCCATGCTTTAGAATATTCAAATTTGGTAATGATATTTTCTATAAACATTTCTCTTCCCCAGTATATTTCTTTTGACATTGTAGTTAACTTGAAAAAGTTAAAAACTCATTATCATTGTTAAAAAGAATAAATTAAAATCAAAACAGCTGTACTATAATATTATTAGAGTGCGATAATTTTATTTGCTAAAAACAAATTTTTCGTATTTGTTATACTATTTATTTTACATTTTTTGTGCATTCAATTTCGCCCCTTTGAGTTTAGCACCCCTGGGCCTCGGCATCATGGGCCCATACATAAGTCCACCATTGCATATAACTGATATTACATCTTCCGCGATAGTTTTATTGGGCAAACGTCTACATACGTTAGATCTGAGATTGAATATGCATCTTTGCAAACATGTAAAAGTAAGTTGTAAACAATTATGTGGCCGGAAATCTTTCTTATGTGTTATTTATTTTACAATAATTATAATAATATTATTGGTTTTTATTGAAATCGAATCTAAATTGACTGTTACTCTGAATAAATGATTCAGTGTGTATTTGGAATATATTTCAATGCAAAAGCATTATTTCTCTGCCTTTCCTCGTGAAAGCCATAGGCGTGCTTACGAGAAGAGTCAAGAAGGTATGGCTACCTCAGTGTATGAATTTCGACCACACTGAGTCAAAAATCAGAATAATTCTAGTTAATCCAATAAAATTTCATAAAATCTAGTGAAACTGATAAAATAATCGCTTTAAAATACCAAATTATAGCAAAACAAAATTAACTCCTAATCAAAAAGTCTGCGGACGCCTATGGTGGCATAATCTTGTAATCCCAGTGTATGTTAGGAAAGGCGGAGAAAAAACGTTAACTTTTATTCATTACATATGTACTGGTTTTATAAAAAATTAACTGTTTGTTTTGTTTTTAGGATATGCATCTTTATTTTGCCCTCTGTTGCCTATTTTATTCATTTCAAATAAACTTTATCGCTGCATAACTGATATTTTATTTACATACTGGCAGTACTATCCTACGGTAAGTCAAATTCTCATCCCTATTACTATACTATTTAAGGACATACAAAGTAAATAAAATGAAAGTAAACCTAGTACTAATTTTTTCCCTCTCGATTATGATGAGCTCGTGCATCTGTTCGAACCCAGTCTCTTCATGTACTTTAAACATCTTTAGTTGGACCATTGACTCTTACTAAAGAACTTAAGAACTAATGAAAATATAAGGATAAAGAGATATATGCTTCTATAAATCTCATTACAAGTTTAGTATTTCGATTTTTTACTAAAATTATTGTCATAGTTGGGTGGTTTAATACCTTCTAAAATATTTAAAAAACAATAATTCTGTTAAAGAATAATTTTAATGTCCTTTTCACGTTCATAAAAAATATCAGCTTTGATGGAGTTACTTAATATAATAGCAAGAAGACAAGAATCTATTTGGGAGGTTTTTTAAATGAAACTACTGTACTCATTCGAAATAATAATAGTCCTTATTATGTCAAGAATGTTTATAACGTCCAGTGTAACAAACCTTGTGGTAATTTTTTTGTATTGCAAAGTTTATAATTCATTTTTTCATTTTCTTCAAAATAAACTTGAATCTTTGCACCCAGGCACTGATTTTTTGAAGGTTTGATCAATAAGTGATTGAAGTTCTTATTTTTACATCTGCTGATAAAGTGACTGTTCATAGTGAGCAAATATTGTTAAATGGAAGGTTGTTAAATAATCTAGCAAATTATTGATGCCAAAATAAAAAACTAGTGGCCCTAAAACCGAGCTTTGAGGAACCCCAAGCATTATATTATGTAATTCCAATTACACAAACACTTTATACTCTTAATGATTAATATTTGTATACCATATACACATTTCGAAACAAAATTATTACTATTTTTTTTGGGATACATTTAATAATAAAATGATATACAATTTTATATTTACAAGAGCTTTAGTTGCTCTTACACACTATTTTTTGTGTAGCTACTATTGTAAATATATGATTCTTAAATACCTCAACAGATTTTTTTTAATTTAAAGATGAAGGAATTTAATACACACCGTCCTGTCTTTGCGTCCACTTTTTCACAGTATTTTTGGTGTATTTGAATTATGCATAGTACTTAGTAATTTTTTAAATGCCGTGACTATAAAACACTACTATTTTATTTAAAATATCTCACCAATGAATATAAAGTTCAATAACTTTTTCTAATCAATTTTGTGAACCTAATGTAATTTCATTTTTAGGCTTTACTAGAAATTTTTTGTGGCTGTGACATTCAAGTTTCAGGAGACCCTGTACATACAGGGGAAACATCTATTTTAGTTATGAACCATAGAACCAGAACCGACTGGAATTTCTTTTGGCCGGTAATCTATCATAGTGTTGTGGGGAAACGAAAATTAATGCATTCGACAAAATTTGTTCTAAAGGATATTATTCGACATATACCAGGTCCAGGTTCGTAGACGAATAATAATAAAGATTTTTATAGATATAAGGTATTTATTTTTAAGAAAACCATTACAGTTCCATCTTCAACTTTTAGTAACGTATTTCTACTATTTTAAGCAGAGCCGGATTAAGGGGTGGCGAACATGGTCGCAACTTGTTGTGGGACGCCGCAATTTTGCCTTAGTCCGGTTCTGAGCCAATATGTTAAAAACAGAAAGATTTGATTATCTTCTTTATATCCAATGTAAAGCATAAAGTGTGATTGCAGATATAAATTATACAAATTATTTGCTCCAGCAATAATTATTAATTTTGGAGTTACTTTTGTTACTGGTGTAAAGTCAGGCCATGGATTGGTTCCTCTATTGATAATCATCCATATTCCAAAACTGTTTCGTGTCAGACAACCATTTTTTTTAGCTATAAGCGCTTATAAAATCTTAATTCCTGCTACATGACTCACTGCAGGAATTTGGTTTCTTGGAAAATTGATGTATTTCCCTAAAACATAATCAATACAGGTGGGATAAATTATAGATTCGCGATATCCCAAGAATTGATCTATCTAACATTAATATTCCTAATTTCAATTTACTGTACACTAAATATACTGGACACTGTTACACAATGTACCAGAAGTATTAAAGGCGACATCTCCAGAAGCAAACACTTTCGAGACAGCATGCAAATACCAAACAGCTACGAAATTTGTAGCCAGCAATAATAAGGACTGGATAAGTCCTTATTATTTTGATGGTAACAATATGAAAGTAGCAATTAAATATGAGGGAACATAATTATATATACCAATATTTATTTTCAGGATGGGTGATGCAACTAGCGTGTTTTGTGTACATAAAAAGGTGCTGGCTGTTGGACAAAGCGATACTTCAAAAATACATTGACTACGTAGTAGATAATTCATACAAACACAGTCTTTTACTTTTTCCGGAGGGCACAGACTTTACAGAAAATACCAAAAGAAGTAGTGATAGTTTTGCTGAAAAAAAATTATTTACAGGTAATGATGCAGTCTTTAGTAGAATTTCTGGTTCTGTAGAGAAATATGCTCAACACCTATTGCTAAATATTGTAACTGGCTATGTAGACATTTCAAAATCCATTCAAAAAATGCGATAACTATCTGCTACTGAATTAAATGTTACTATTTTTATTGATATAAATAAAGAACACAGGCGGAACACCATTTGCATGTGATTGGTTTCAGGCAATAGTTCTTCTATATGCACTGCATATGAAAAATTTATACACATCAATGGTTTCATCTAATACCTGACATTAGAGTTTTGCAGTGACCTACACAATTGCCCGATTTAAACCTTGTTAAACGCAACTTGTATGCGATTTTAAGGCAGAATATATTATTTCAAACAAAATAACAGCTCTTTGAGTGTATTATGGAGCAAAATAATATAAACTCATACATTTATAAAATGTTTAATAACTAAATTTAGTTTGTAATATTTTAAAACGAGAAAAAAAGTAACATTTAATTATTATATAATAATTTAAAAGTTTTCTGTTAGAGAAAATATAGACTGGGTTCAAGCTGAGACTTTGTTTTCCATTTAAAAAAAATACTAATTGATCTCCCCGGTATAATTTAAATGTTTTGAAAAGTCTGATAATAATCTAGGAGAAAATTTTGAAATATATTAACAACGAATAAACGAATAAAATAAATGTGGGGTATAGTTTTATAAGACCAAACTGTACATTTATTTTTTAATTAATTCGTACCTTAAATTTATTTTTTATTTTCCACTAATGTATTAGATGATAAAGTTTGCAAAGCGGCTGGTGACAATGGCTTTTATATTACTTATTTATTGAACGATGTTGTCTCCATTATAGCACATATTATCAATCATTGCTTAGAAAACAGTGTTTTTCCAAATCAGCGGAAAATCGCTACAGTAAAACCTATTGCCAAATGTAATGAAGTAACTGAGTTTAAAATTTTAAGACCAGTTTTTATATTGCCAGTTATCTCAAAAGTACTAGAAAAAAATTATAGAAACTCAACTTAGACTGCGCATAAACCATAAACAAATAATTCCCAAATACCAGTCGGGCTTTCGGTCACAGCACAGCTGCCTTAGGGCCTTGCTGAATATTAGTGATGAATCATCACTGATGATGATGATATCGTAGCAGTTACAACCCTTATTCTTCTTGACTTCAGTAAGGCATTTGACATTTTAGACAATGATATTTTAAATTCAATACTGCATTTTATAGAACTTGCTGAAAAAGCAATCAACTCTATGAGTATTTACTTAACAGGAAGAAGACAAAGAGTTGTAATAAATAATGACTTATCTAGTATGCATGAAGTATCAACTGAAGTACCACAAGACTCAATATTGGATCCTCTGTTGTATACTATATACACCTACAACTTTTTTCTTGTATAAAATATTGTAAATATCACTTCTATGGAGATGAGACTCAGCTATATTATTCATTTAACTTCAGCAACATCCAGCAAGTTATTGATATAAATAAAGGCCCTCAAATATAAGTCAAGCTGTTGCTTTTAATTGTCTTTAAAAAAACAAGATAACATTCCATTGAGAATTGGGGATGACTTATTGACAGCAGTGCATGAAGTAAAAAATTTAGGAGTAATTATTGACACAAATTTAAGGTTAAAAAAAATAAGTTAACACGATCCGGAAGGCTTATCATAATAAAAAATTCTGTACAACAGGGACTAAAACACACTTTAGTTCCAAAAGAGGGGAATTTTTATTGCAAAAAAAATTAAATGTAAAAACTAAAGGATATTATTCTTTAGTTTTTACACGAAGCTTTTGTATCTTATTCCGAATGTATCTAGGTATCTTGTATTTATATATCTGTTTAACATTATTTTTTATTTATTTCTGTTTGACGTTTAGATTACCAAATATTACCAATTACCACCCTATTAATATTAATTTTAATTTGAAATCATAATTTTTTAAAATAATATAGATTTATTGGGGTCAAAATAAAATAAAGAATATTTAGTGCCATATCCCCAAAAAAACAACTATGCATCGAGGCCCCAAATTGGGCACATGGGAACATGAAGGCACTAAATGAGTACTGTGTACTGTACTTTCCAGCTTTGTTTTAGTTCTTGTTCCTGATCTATCCCATCCTAGATCCAATTCTTTAGCTACGCTACGCTGATGAGGGGCAATTACTCAGAAACACGTGTCCGTAGCTGCATAGTTGTTTTTTTGGGGATATGGCACTAAACATAATTTTTTATTCTTTCTACCATTAAAAGTTTGACATAATAAAAATATTGACGTTACGTTATGGTTGTATCATTCATCGGTTTCCATGGCGACTTTAAATCCCAAGGGATTAAAGGCTTGTTTTACTTCCTGTTCTGAAGCAATAAAATACTGTTTTATTCATGTTGGTGCAAACAATTATAATATACTATTTAATTGGGGCATTGCAGAAAATACATCTTCACATGACAACTTTTTTCTTTTTGTTTATTTATGCTCCTCATTTGAGGAATATATGAAATATCTTTGGCGGATATGGTAATTCATTGAATACACTCTTTTTCATTATTTCATATATTGAAATATATACATTATTTAAATTTTAAATTGTTATTTAATTAATGGAATGAGTCAATTATTGATTACTTTAAAACAAACTAAGAACAGGTATAAAAGGATCGTTAAAAAGTCTGTGCGTTTTTTGTTTAAATGTATTATTCGATTACAATTTATTTTTTCCAGAAGTACGACTATGTTCTTCATCCTAGAACTACAGGGTTTATTTATATCACTCACCAATTGTTGTCGAAAAATATTTTAGACGCCGTTTATGATATTACCCTAGTCTATCCTGACGTTATTCCCCAGAACGAAAAGGTTTTGCTCAATGGATGTTTTCCAAAAGTAGTGAAGGTTCACTTTGCAAGGTAAATGAAAAATTATATTTTGAAATTTTCAATGTGTCGCTATCAAAATAAACAGAAATTTGGCATCACATATATCGTGGATAGTTTATCTTATATTTTATATATACAGTGTGTTCTAAATAGTGCGCAGCATCCCGACAAATAGACAATTATTCACTTTAGAAACAATGTTAAACGTAGAGTTCGGATATCGGCGAGATATGACAGGGTCAGCGCAAGGGAATATTTATTATGAATTTATATACAAATTAAAATGAAATATTTCTTAAATTATTACTGCAAACTAATATCTTTCAGCGGCTTACCTTGCAGTGTAGAGGTTCTTTCTAAAAATGACTAGCAGAAGTAAAGTGAAACAGTTTACACCAATATTATTTTTCACTACACAGTAGTTATTGCTGCGGTATAATTGCTTACAAGCGAAGTACATTATAAAAAGTTCCTCCAGGATAGGTTACACAGATAAAAAAAGTATTTTAAACGAAATAAATATATTTAATTTAAATAAATCTTTGTTTCATATATATACATTGTCTGGAATCATATGGGCCATGCAAAGAAAATATGTGTAGCTTTACAGGGTGTTCCATTTCGCGTGGGCGCTACATAACTTTGTTATTTTAAATGGAACACCCTGTATATTATTGTACTTTTGAATTCCTTGGTTAATATTAGGTAGAGTTTATTAAATGTACATGGTGTTTAAATCTTACCGTTTTCGAGATATTCAGTTGTTTTTGAAAAAAATCACGATTTCATCTTTCTCAATGAGGCTAGATAAACCGAAAGAGTTAGAAACGTGCAGTTTTCA
The DNA here is from genome assembly GCA_029963845.1 of Rhamnusium bicolor. Taxonomy (NCBI): domain Eukaryota; kingdom Metazoa; phylum Arthropoda; class Insecta; order Coleoptera; family Cerambycidae; genus Rhamnusium; species Rhamnusium bicolor. The sequence continues at coordinate 223,648 of JANEYF010000117.1, forward strand.
TAGTTCGTTTTGGCATAAATTACTCTATATTGTCATCTATGAGCAAAACGTGTACGTTATTCAGACTCGGAAATACTGAGACCTACATTTAATAATCTTACGAGTTGCGAACTTCTTTTTTTTCAAATGGAATGACCCATATTAATTGTCATGAGTGAATTCAAAATTGAATCCCTTTCGACTGATATAAGGTTGTCCATACTTATCTCTAACAGTTTTCCAGAAAAATCAGGTTCTTTTCTAAAGTACGAAAAAGTAGCTATGTAACAGCGTCAAGAAGGCCTTGCAAACAATGTTTATTGCACTGTTTGACATACAAAGCAAATTAATTGTCACTCTAGTTTTGATTAACGTTGACGTTGTAATTATTTTGCTAAGTAGAGAGTAAAAGTTTATTATAATGTTTTCAAAATGTCGCTGACGCAGGAAGAAATGATTGATATGGTTTTTGTCCTCGTTGAATGCGAAAGAAATCTGTTATTGACATCACGAATTTATGCACAGCGCTATCCAGACAGACCACATCCACGGCGTAAAGCATTTCAACTAGCGCTTGATAGGTTTTTAAATACTGGTAATATTCGACATACAAAATGAAATCGCCATAAAACTGTAATTACGGAGGAAAATTAATTTCTTGTGCTGGGGTGTATTCAGGAAAACCCGCAAATAAGTGTGCGACAAATTAGTCACACAACGGGTATTAGTATAACGTCGATACATAGGATTTTAAAAAAGCACAGTTATCATCCTTATCGCATCCAATTACACCAAGAGTTGCTAGAAGTAGACTTTCAGCGGAGACTGGAGTTTTGTCAGTGGGCACTTGAGATGTTAAATCAAGATGATGATTTTTTTTTCGGGTCATGTTCTCCGATGAGGCTACTTTTCATAAAAATGGTTTCGTTAATCATCATAATTGCCATTATTATGACACAGTAAATCCTCACCGGATAACTCATAGCCAACACAGATGATCTTTGAACGTGTGGGGAGCAATTTTGGGAACCCATATCATTGGACCATTCTTTTTTGACCAGCATCTAACTGGAGCAGTTTATTTAAACTTTTTAACAAACACTTTAGAAGATTTGTTAGGCGACATTTCTTTAGCTACACTTCGAAGAATGTGGATGCAACATGATGGTGCTCCACCTCACAATGCCGCTGTTTCGTCAGTTTTTACACGAAACTTTTCCCAACAGATGGATCGGGCGCAGGGAACCAGTTAGTTGGTCTTCAAGGTGTCCAGATATGACAAGTTGCGACTGCTTTTTATGGGGATTTATAAAAAGTAAAGTTTACGTTACACCACCAACTACCGCGGAAGATATGCGGCAGCGCATTACAGTAGCATTTCAAGAAATTACGCCACACATGCTGACCAATGTTGACAGTATTTTAGAAACTGAATTCAATACTGAAGTCAAAACTTTTTCTTCTCCATTTTTATAAAAGTTTTTATCTGTGTATTAAATCTTAAACTATATGTACATATTTTTCGTTCTTCTGATTTCTTGGTATCCAATTTTATTAATTATTAGGTATTAACTTTCTTAAGGCACTGAAAAAATATATTTCACTTACTCACGTTTTAGATATCCAAAATATATATTGCCTAAAACTGAAGAGGGTTTAAAGGAGTTTCTGGAGAAAAGGTGGCTGGACAAAGAAAAAACTATAAAGGAGTTCAAAGCGACTGGTCACTTTTTGCACGGACAAATCCTGAAGACCAAGAAGCGGTGGGAACTGTACGTAGCCCTAATATTTTGGACCCTTCTACCCTATGTAACTCTGTATTTTTTTTATTGTTGTTGAATGGTTTAGAAGTGTAGTTATAGCTCATACTTTGTTCTTGGTGGGTTTGAACTTCATTTCGGACGGTTTTCAGAATTTTGAAATCGCCCTGTATAATTTGAGAAGGCGAAATTGACATACTTATGAGTAATACTAGTATTCTATTTTTTATTTTAAAAACACAACAAGGTGTACACACAAATAGTGTTGAGGTTGAAAAAACTTACAGTAACATTTAAAATATATATTGAGGACCAGTTAATACCAATCAATTGAAAATTCATATACTGAAAAGAATATATAGCCATGGTTACCAAATTATTACTATACAGATAGTTCTTTTTACTTTTAACTATTGGTGTTGAGTGAATAGCCATTAATCAAATATCTGGACTGTAGACAACAGCAGTTAGAATTAGTAAAAAGGAGGAGTAGAAAAAAATGTATTTACGTGCACATATATCTACCCTGTAAGTGAAAAATGGCCATTCTCAGTAAATTTGAACTTACATCTAGGTTGCTGCGAAAATATCAATATCCAATTTTTTTCAATTAGAGTGTTTTACCTTTGCACGATATACACTAGGTCATCAAATTTTCAACGTTTTAACATACATAACTTCTACCATAGCCTAATATTTTTTATGAAACTGTGTTAGATATGTATGTGAGCTGTAAATCAGTCTGAGCTATCTCCACAATGGTCGCATACTTGGTTGAGGTGGTTTATTTTTCAAAATGTGATATGTCCTACGTATCTATCTAACCCACCTTTTACATAAAAAATATATTGGCTAATTTTTGGAAATCAATTTTCAAAAAGATAAATTCTGTCGTAAATATTTTCTTCGAATAATACAGTTTATGTCCCTACTATGTTGAGTTATTGATAAAATAATTTGACAGTTTTTGCAGTCAACGAATCCACAGTGTCAATGTTTATTTCTTTTCTTGTATATGTCAGTCAGGAGACCGTGTCGATCTATGGAACAATGGATGCAGCACCCGGGCAACACATTGAAGGCAAAGCAAGCTAAAGTACGACCATAAACAATAATATTTACTAAGAACAATATTGGCGTTTCTCTTCTCTAAAGATAGAGCTGTTAGTTGTCACTTTTATTTCATGCCCAAAGGTTCCAATCGAGTGTACTCGGCAAAATTGGATTTTTCAAAAATAGCCATTAGTAAAGTTTGAAAACAATCGACATTTAAATCATGAAAATTTAAGTTACACTGCAAACATGTCATAGAACCAGAGACCTGAACTGAAATGAAATAATGGTTCCAGTTCGGTTCCAGTTTTAAGTATACTTGTCTAAAATAACGGTTCCGATTTTAAGTAAAACTAAAATAATCGTTCCGGTTATGTTCAAGTCCTTACCGATTTTCAACTCCTATTTGGGTCTGGTTCCTACATTGTTTTTTTCGGTGCAGAACGGACATTTTACAAAATGGCTAAACAAATTGTGTTGATAATCACTTCGATAATCAGACAGTGACATGGCTTTCTACAAAACACCATATACTGCACTTGAGGTGCGTTTTGCCAATCAAATTGGCATCATCTGGAGGTGATTAAAACTGAGTTTTAATTATCACCAGATGATACCAACTGAGTTGGTGAAAAGCGCGTCGAGTGCAGTATATGGTGTTTTGGAGTATTGTGGAAAACCACGTCGATATTAGCCTCAAAGGTTCCAACCCATTTTAGGACTTCGATAATCAATTAATTCACCAGTTTCAATGCTTTGATAATAACCAAAGTGACATTTGTCAATCTGAATAAAATTGACAGAGAACTTTCCGTGTACGATATTGTATTTTTTTTTTCAATTGAAAACGGTTGAGTTTAGAAAAATTTAGTAAAAGACAAAAAAGTTTTGAAATAGATCAAGCTTTGTTTTATATATTTATAACAGATCAAAAGTTCTGTCAAAAAAACCGTAAGGGTAGATTGTCTCACACTCTTAGATACGGATGGATGATAATATCTCTCCTGGGAATAGACCTGACCCTAAAAACCGAAATTAATTTTATGGATTCCGGTTTGGTCCATCAAGATAACGTAAAGTAAAATAAGGGTTTGGTTACGGTGCCGGTCCAGGAAAAAAATAAAGGTTCGGGCCTGGTTCTGGGATAATAACGCTCCGGTCCAGATTCCTACAGAGAACATACCCCAAGAGCTGCCAAAAATACAAATGACATATGTACGTACTGACATAGGAATAAATATAAATTAAAGAAATAATGAGAAATACCAGTGACTTCTACAACGAATGCTCACATGATTTTCTCAAAAACAGCTATTTGCCCATTTTTATCCATTTTCATATCTCGATTTTCCCACTGCCTATAAATTAAATAATAAACCTTAGCCTGAAGATTCAAGAATATAGAGGCCTTCTTATTAGTTTGACATATAATTAATTAATTGCTCTTATTGGACCGGGGCTTACTACTAGCAACACCTCCGACGATCATCTTTAATCTTTAACATATAATTAATTATTCTCATTGGTAGGGGGCTTGTATAAACATTCAATAGCTACACCTTCGACGTCCATCTTTAATCTTTGACATATGATTGCTCTCATTGGTCCGGGCCTTACTACTAACTACCATCTTAGATATAGTATTGGTCAAATCTCCCTCCATCGCGTCCTATTCGTCATTGCGTTTGATTCACCATGTTTTTAGGGGGAGGGATTAACAGGACACCATATTGGTGGGAGTAGAAAGTGGGGGGCGCCTAGGTGTCTAGGGAGAAGTAGGCGGGGCCTACTGGCACCATGCATTGACGTCACTGTCCGCCTCAACCGTCCCATTACCTACTCCATCGCGTCCCTTTCCGTCATCGCGTTTGATCCACCATGTTTTCAGGGAGGGATTAACAGGACACCATTTTGGTAGAAGTAGAAAGTGGGCGGAGCCTAGGAGTGGAGGGAGAAGCGGTCGGGCCTACTGGCGCTAAGCATTGACGTCACTGTCTGCCTCAACCGTCCCATTACCCACTCCATCGCGTCCTTTTCCGTCATCGCATTTGATCCACCATGTTTTCAGGAGAGGGATTAACAGGACACCATTTTGGTAGGAGTAGAAAGTGGGCGGAGCCTAGGAGTGGAGGAAGAAGTGGGCGGGCCTACTGGTGCCATGCATTGCGTCACTGTCTGCTTCAACCGTCCCAGTACCTACTTCTTCGCATCCCTTTCCGTCATCGCGTTTGATCCACCATGTTTTCAGGGGAGGAATTAACAGGACACCATTTTGGTAGGAACAGAAAGTGGGCGGAGCCTAGGAGTGCAGGGAGCAGTGGGCGGGCCCACATTCGCCATGCATTGACGTCACTGTTTGCCTCAACCGTCCTATTACTTACTCCATCGCGTCCCTTTCCGTCATCGCGTTTGATCCACCATCTTTTCAGGGGAGGGATTAACAGGTCACCATTTTGGTAGGAGTAGAAAGTGGGCGGGGACTAGGAGTGGAGGGAGAAGTGGGCGGGACCTACTGGCGCCATGCATTGACGTCACTGTCTGCCTCAACCGTCTCATTACCTACTGCTGTTTGGGCAGTCAAATTTATCATTTTTAGTTTCTAGCTTAACTTATTTAGGACTGGACGACTCGAACTAGACTAAACATGATTGTAAAGTGATTTAACTTGTTTAATTCCTGTTTTTTATTGAACACTCAATTCAACAAGGTACGAACCAAATGAAATTAAATTTATTTAAATAGGGAATAATATGGAGATATAACAACGACAAATATTATTGCTAATTATCATTATTTTCCAACTTTCACAAAGACCTGCCACAGGTAAGCATATCTTTTTGAACAACTACTTTCCCGGCTATTTGCTAAACGTTGAATATTGGATTATAAAAATGATAACATGCACATGTTCATAATAATTGTCAGAAATATGTTGTTATTATATTTCTGTTTCATTTATTATTTGATTAGAACTTTTACCATGAAGGATACTAATTTGTTTTAAATTAATTCTATTTTTTTGAAATAAATATTTTGTTTTACTTAGCGATCTTTAATGTGTGTGCTCGGCTATGACGATAGGAAACAAACTAAAATGGAATACGTTTTTTAGTTTTCCCTCAGAGTTTTATTTATTATTTTATAAAAATACACAAGTTATAATTGCATGCTTCATTATTATTCTGCAGTTTGCCGTCCTCTTGCAAAATATCCATATATAAGACCCAAAAGCGAAAAATACCGTAATCTACATTATTTTTCGGCGAAAAGAATGTTGTTTGTTATGAATACTTTGATTAATAATTACAGTATCCTTAAATGTTGGGAAATATTATAGACATACGGACTCTGTAGTCAAGTGGGTAACATTGTTTTCTTCTTACTAAGATCGACTCACGGAGGCAAATTCAAAATTTACTTATTTTAAATTTGTTTCCGACGAAGATGATGTATGGATCTATTAATGTCCTAGTTGTGGTTCGGCCTCCACAATCAGCTGTAGGGCCTCATTTCTTTTTATCTAACAAAAAACCTCAGCTTTTTAAAGGATTACTTCGGTGACTATTCGCGAAAATCAAACAAATGAATAACTCGGTGATTTACCTTGGATACCAACAAAATTCATGTGTGACGAAAACCTGGATTGGTCAAAGTTTGATATTTTTACCCATATATTTTCTGTCCTCACTTTTATATATTTGTGAATTTTGTAGCGTCACCAAGTTATTCATTTATTTAAATTTTCGCGAAAAGATGCGGTTAAGAAGAACACACTAAGAAGAAGAAGACTTAATATTGGCCGGCATTTTCAATAAATAATATCACGTTTGCAGTAGGCATTAAACCTATTTATTCTAAATATGATACTTATTTATTGAAAAGTTCAACAAGTATTGTATTTATAATTTATATCTATAATACTTGCTATATACAATATTTATTAATAAAAAAATGATAATTTTTTTTATTTCGTTAATTTTTTTTGTCCTTCTGTTTATTTTTCGTATCATGTACCCTGTAACATATCTGTACAAGAAAAATTAAGGTAATCTGTAAGTGAGGTCTATATAGGTACTTTATACGTCTTCTTCTGCTAAATTAATTGAAGCGTTTCGTTTGTAAAAATTTATAATAAATAATATTAAAGAGATAAAAAGAGGAAAATAGTTCTCCTGGTTTCATAAACTTTCTGAAAATGAAAGCTTTAATAAGTGGTCTTTAAAAGTCTTCACTACATTGCAATTTTTTTTAGAAAATAAAAAAAATAACTACTATTAACAGTGAATATCTAGATCCCATTATTTCATTATATTTTATGGTAGATCTCACGCAGAGCTTTGTAATTATAAAGCAACTATAAAGTAACACCAGAAATTGCGCGAAAAAAGTTTCGCGTTCAATTTTATTGTTTAGCGATTAAACTAGACTAAGTGGCAAGAAAATTTCACTTGAGCTCTGTGAGTTTTTAAATTGTCAGTTACATGAGTGGACGATAGTGAGGAAGCAACAAGAACGCTGCCCAAGAATGGTGTAAAAGTTATTGTTAACCATTAAAAACTTACTTCAACTGTAAAATTCATGCAGAAAACTAATTACACTGTGTTAATTGGAGCACCTTTGAACCGTAGTGTTAATATCTTCATACGATTTCCTCCCGAACGGCCGTTTCATCTTTTTATTCATTTTCGCAACTCGAATTTCCCACTGCATACCATCTAATTATTTCTCTTATTAAATTTTGGAAAAACGCCTGAAAAGTAAGAATATAACTTCATTACTATCAGTAAAGTTACTCAATAATAACAAGAATATATGGAATGTTGTTAATGTTAAATGGAAGCATAAATCATACCACAGAAACTACCACTAGAAAAACCAACCTGCCTCTTTTGGAAAACAGATTAAAACACACTTACATCTTGAGGAATGATTATGAATTCGAGACTTAATACCTACAAAGGCGATTACTGCAAATCGCAAAGGATAAAACAAATGAAATTTACAAAAGAAAAAAGTCGAAAAAGTCACTATATTTTATCCATTTACAAACAAGTTTTCTCAAGTAAAATGGTATCTGTGATTAATTAAATTCTAAATGTCATTTTAAAATTTACATGGTTGGCGAGAAATCGTATATGTTTTTCATATTACGTTGTGTTAAATCATTAACAGGTGTACATGGTTTCGAAAAAATAAACTTAAGGCAAGTCACTAAACATATAAGACCTAAAAAATTGTATAAACCAAAGGTTATTATTAGATTAAAATTTACTATACTAAATAAGACTTATTAAAATAAGGATTTAGTTAAACGTTTTATATTATTTACCAATTTATAGATTTCTGTTAAGGGGATTAATATTACTCCTACGAAACCTGTGGAAATAAACTCTCTAAACTAGTTGACGGTATTAGTGGTACTTAGATATAGAATAACTTAGGATATTAAATGGTCAAGTACTGGGTTAATGTTATATATTATTTCTAACGTTTTGTGGTTCATGTCCCGAACTAGATATAGGTTAGGCTAAGTAAGTTAAGACTTTTAGACTTTGTTTATCCTTATTGCCAATTTTATCTAAGAGATATTAAAGTTAGTGCTGGCTGGCAAAGAAGCAACTCAAGAGAAGAAACCGGAGTTCACTCATGGCAATATTCCATGAAGCATATGCTACAAATCAAGACTCAATCCCACATCTTTACAGTTTACCCCTACAACAATTTAATTGGTTATTTTCAGTCGTTACCAAATTAAATAAATATTGACAATATTAAAACAACCAAGCTTTTGTAAATATTTATTATTTTCTATACCTTAGTTTTCATTCTTGGTGATTCTGATTACTTCTGGTGCATCGTAAGACCGATGCATTAAAATGATGTATTTAAATTTATAATAATAGTTAGCGATAACTAGGACCTAACATTTAGGGCGAAAACACAACACAGCGGTGCGACGTCGCATCGCAAAAACGACGTCGCACGGCAATGCGATGCGATGACGCAACGTTAAAACTTCATCGCCACGGCATCGCAGAGAAGACGCTTCTAGTGAGATGTGGACCGCACAATACGTGTCCTACGGCTGTTGCAGGCCACAACACTGCGGTGCGACGACCCATCGCAAAAAATGAAGTCGCACCGCAATTCAATGCGATGAACGTTCATTGCACGGCCACAGAAGACCTATACCAGAAGCGACACGTTGATGTATGTATGACGTGTTATAATTAAATATAAAAACCAAATAATGTACCAAATCTTGTACACACGCAACCTGTTGGCACAGCAGACTAAGTCGCGTATAAAAGACCACCAGACTTCCGTGATTTGCGCGTGCGTTGCTTGAGCGAATCATTCCCGATCTCATAAGTAAAAACACAACACTGCGGTGCGATGTCGCATCGCAGAAATCAACGACGTCGTGGAAATTTGCGATGCGTCGTCGCACCGCAGTGTTGTGGTTTCGCCCAGGATTTGTACTAAGCGACGTCGCATCGCAAATTTCTACGACGTCGTTGATTTCTGCGATGCGACGTCGCACCGCTGTGTTGTGTTTTCGCCCTTAAAGAGGTATTATGCCTTTGTACAAACAGTCATCAGAATCTTAAGATGGAAAAATTTAAGTGGCGCGAAGTGTAGAAAATAACCTGCCAAGTTGTTAGCAATTATTCGTCAGTAATTAACTAATTTAGATAATGAAATATCTAAGCAATTAAAAAAGTTGAATAAATAACTTTTAGTAAAGACGAAATACTTCTACAGAAGACCAAACAATGTCTAACAACTAATATAAATATTAGTTCATCGTGGCTAAGAATTTTGTTTAATTATACATACTGTAGTTCATTTATAATAATTTGTGTACAAGGTTATGCACGTAACATTCCACCCCCCCCCATAATTTTTTATTTTTTTTACTACAAAAAAATTGTGACAACTTGTTTGATTTATATTTTTGAAACGAGAAGTTCAACTGTTCTCCTGAAAAGTGTGTTGAAATCGCAAGAAAAATTCCTACAACTTTTTTGGACTTTCTTGGCAAAGAAAACCAAAAAATAGAGGGGTAGAATATTATATGCATAACCCTGTATATCTAATTTCTCTGATTGATTTATATCTTTGAAACGAGAAGTTCCACCGTTCTCCTGAATAATGTGTTGAAATCGCAAGAAAAAAATTCTACAACTTTGGACTTTCTACGCAAAAAAAAAAACAAAAAATAGGGGGGATAGAATATTATGTGCATAACCCTGTATATCTAATTTCCCTGTCTGAAAGTATTGTTACTATCTAATTTTCTTCAAAATTTATAGGAGTTATGTCTATTCCAATAGACTTAAATTTTCAAAATTACTTTTCTTAGTGAAATAACCCAGACTGGCTGGACTTCGGCCTCTTTCTCATAAGCTTGGGCTAAAACAATCTGTGTAATATACTCATAAGACTGTTTGAGATGTTAGATAAGAATTAATTATTTGTTAAGTATAATTAATGATTTTTCTAATTAATCTTTTAACGAGGATCATTCCTTAGTCCTGAAAAAGCTGAAATATTAATAAGGTCGTCTTAAAATATATTAGTGTAATTGATAGATTTAGAATAACTAAAAAGCTTTAGATATTTTACATATTTTTTAACTTTTTCATAATAGGAAAGTAGAGACACATAGACGATGTTTAGGTAGCAGAGGAATTAACAGGAAAAGTAGACCGATTACACGATATACAATCTTGTATGCTATAAGAGGGCCACTTCAGTATATCTCGGTTAATATGCGGCATTCTCCAGAAGTGTTTGGATATCATATGTTCTATTTTTGGGGGTTAAATTTTAGAGAAATCAGATTTAAGCTTCATAGATAATTTTCTACGTTGTAACCAAAGAAATCAAAAAAGTGCAAAAATTCAATAGTGTATTTATTTTAAGAGGTATAGGAAATTTAACGGCGCGGCGAAGTGAATATTTTTTATACTATATTAACAGATACATGCAAAAGTTATTTTTTACCTCTATTGAACTTTTAGCAGCTTTGAGAAAAAAAAATGTAATTAAATTTTGAAATCCTTTAATATATTACATAGAAATGCATAAAAAAAAGATGCATCATGTATGCTCAGTTGGCCTTATAAGAAAATGTGTTAATCCTAAATATTTATTGATTTTATTCTTTATTCAAATCGTTAATAGTAAAAGATAGGTAGAGCATAAGTAATTCTTTGGTACTACAGGCTAGTTCGATTAAGATGGTTTTCCCTATATCGAAAGAGAGAAATCTATCGAACATTTGGAAAGTCTGTTAAAACAGTCTAAGAAATTCGACAAATTTCATTTAAGAAAGTTTTCTGTTCTTAAAATAATTTTAACACTTTTTTTTTTTTTTTTTTTTTGGCTACAAGTTGGCCATGAAGCTTAAATTTGATTTGACAGGCATGTAGCTCCCAAAAAATAGAACATACGATATTTAAACACTTTTGGCCGACGGCACATATTAAGCAAGTTATTTTGAAGTAGCTTTCTTATAGTAGACATCCTGTGTATTATGAATAACTCGGTGTCTGTTTTCTTAATTTGGGAACTGGGACACTGTAAAATCAGACTTGTATAATTTAGGGACCAACAATACACCACAATCTAAAATTTGGCAAAAAAGGTACATTGCTACACTCAATTATTAATGCCTGTACCTCAATTATGGGATCAAAAACTGTTCTGTCCAACGAATCGTCCGTGTGATACAATGAAAGTCGTATTTCTTACAGTGGTTGAGAACCTAATGGGATAATTGAGGCCGTAGCGAACGAAAAAAGGAGGACAACTTGTATATGCATATGAAAGGGTACGGTTTGACACAATATATATATATATATATATATATATATATATATATATATATATATATATATATATATATATATATATATATATATATATATATATATATATATATATATATATATATATATATATATATATATATATATATATATATATATATATATATATATATATATATATATATATATATATATATATATATATATATATATATATATATATATATATATATATATATATATATATATATATGTGTTATATTCCATATTAACCCGATATTTCACAACAAAATCACTTTTTCAAGTTTTCTGAAATGTTTAGTGAATAAGATAGTTTAAGATAGGTTAATATCTATACATATGTATATTCCTCTGATCAGTGTTACTTAGGTTTACCAAATTTCAAGGGTAACTAATTTCTTTTATTAACACTTTCATATTAATTTTTTGAATAAAATGATGGTAATGCCTTGTTACAATTTATTTTAAATGTGGATTTGGTAAAATATTTTTTGTTTTTTAAGGACATATTTAGAGGAACACATAATCAACTCATAATAATGTAGGGTTGTGATAAGTGAAATATTGATTTTCTGAAACTGTTTTGTTTTATTTGTTAACTTAAGATGTCTAGATGTCGACGGACTATACAATAAAAATAAGTAGATTTAATGTCATAGGAGCGGTAAATATAAAATAATGTTTCCAGGGATCTCCCATATGAAAATTAATTTTATATAATACTAAACTTATTCTGTATCTAGAGATATATTGGATCTAAAATAAATTAAAAGTAATTGAATAATAATTTGCTTAAAAATAATTGAAGACCCTCCTGCAACAAGGAGGCAGTTCCAATTTTGGACGAAAATGAGTAGGTACGTGGTTCGGTGTGTTATTAGGGACTCCATCTGTTAGTGCAACAACGAGTCAACAGCCCCAACAAATAGCGGTGTGACTGTACGATTTGCACTTACCAGCCATTACTATTTGGTGCAAAACAGAGACAGTACTTCGTTGTTTCTTTAAATTCGTTAAAACAGAGCTGCCTCCTTCTGGCAGCCAGGTCTTCAATTATTCGACCAAAGTTCTAAATCAAAATAGACTTACGGATAGGATAGGAAAAATGATATACTAAATAAGAAAGTAAATTTAGGATAGAATAGTAGATAAACTTTTGGTTGACGATTTGTATTATTTCTATAAATTTGCTAAAGTATCTGGAGATGGTGTTCTCTCAACATTTGCAACATAAGAGTTAATTACAGGTACTTCACTTCCACATAATGGTAGACTTGAGGATTTTCCAGACAAGATACCGTTACAACTAGGGTTGCCAACTTAAGTATGCGAACTATAATATGTTGCATTTCATCATAAAATAATGACCGGGTATAGAACGAATTACTTTTGTGTGATGAATGCGTTTTTCTCGAAATTGGAAAGTTAAAACTATAAACTGTATCATTAAGTCACATCCTTACTCAATAATTCTGGTCGTCACCAAAAAGGAACTCCGCGAGGCTTGGCGTCGCCTTGCTTTGAATATATTTTTCTTGAGTTACACGCTGTTTTGGGTACATCATTGATTATCATATTAAATTATATTTAGAAGCGTCAAATAAAAAAATCTATTTTCCATAAGTAAAAAATTATTGGCAAAAGTTTTCAAAGTATTCAAAAAATTATATATTTGTTCTCACTTGTATGCTTAAAATAATTCAAGATACATCTTAAATAAAGTGAAATAAGAAATTTTTAAAGTTTAAAGTAAAAATTATTATGTCTCAGTTAAAAAAAAACCAGACTAAATTTTTTTTGTTACAAAAAAACTCTTCATTTTCATTTTATTTAAGGTGAATATTTAACGATTTAACAGCTGGGCAAAAAGCTCAAAAGTTAAAATTAAGTGTACAAATTTTTGAACATTTATTAAACTTTGCTAATAACTTGTTGTCTAAGGCAAGGAGAAAAGGGAAATTATTTTCGATTAATGGTTACACTCCCAATTTAATGAGATTTTCAACAATATAACGTATTTATCTTAATTATCATTCTTAATCAATCACTCTGTATATAATTATAAAAATACGTACCTACTTCAGAAATTAACCATCAGCAAAGAAAAGAAAAAAAATCAAAATAATAAATAATTGACGATGACTAGGACAGAGAAATTTGAGATATAAATTTATATACAGTAAATGTCCCCGGAGATACGTTGTACATATATCTCCATGTTTTCTATGCGGTACATAACTCTGGAGTCTGGACGGATGTAAGCAGTTATAATTTCATGCCGTCATTTAACTAAGTCTATGTTTGAATCGTACATGACTCGCATAACGTTTGAACCATCAGAGCGCTATATGGCCACTTACGTTTTCAATAAAGGGGAAAATTGTTGTAACCTGTCAAAGCGCGTACAAACTAAACAGTCATAGTGTTCCAATTATAATACGCAAAATCGACTAGTTATTCCATTATCGCCATATTACAGTATAAACCCCAGAGGTATGTGCCTCACACATAAATAAAAATAATTTCTGTGTTATAGTTTATACGAGCACAATTGAAATCGTATAAAAACTAAAAGCCTGCAAAAACAGTCGGCATCTCTTTATTGTACATATACAATAATATATAAAATAAAGAGATGCCGACTGTTTTTGCTGGCTTTTAGTTTTTATACGATTTCAATTGTGCTCGTATAAACTATACTACTGCTATGTGAAAATGTTAGTAAAAATGCAATAGATATTTGTAATATTCAAATAGGTTAAAAAATAATATTTTTATTGTATTCGCACAGTGACAAACTAACGAATTTAACTGCCGAATGAGAATTATATCCGATACAATTCGTCGGAGATATGTACCGCAGTCAATGTGTCATATTTATTATAATGTAGGAAAGTTATAATTCGTAATATTGATAACCATCCTGTTATTGTGACCAAATTGTCATGAGCTTTGAGATTTTGAAATTTAAAGGATTACAACGTCCTTTGAGGTCATGTGAAAGGTCAAAGGACATGTTAATAAAAAGGACCCTTCTTTCAAATAAAAAACGTTTGGCAACCCTAGTTACAGCTGTCAACAAATTTCAAAATCTAATACCAGCATTATAGCACCTGCTACATATTTATACCACCCTTCAATAGACAGTTTACGTACCAAAATATAACTTATGTTGTATTATACTCCATTCACTTTAACTTTGCAGTGTTAGCCAAGATAGAAATCACAATGCGCGCTGATTCTTGGTGCAGATGGCAGGCAGATGTACACAAGTGCAAACTTTCTATAGCCGTTCATTTTCATGTTTATTTTATTTCATAAGCATCGTTCGTAGTTGGACATTTCACTCACTTAAGTCCAACCCATCACTGCAAAATTAAAGTGAATGGAGTTTAGTAATGATACTTTTTTATAGCAAGTGTAAACTCTACAGTCCACAACCTCATTCATTAGACATTGAAATGAATATACATATATACAACGTCTCTTTGTTTAGCAGGACTTCAACATTCGTTAGAAGGCCCCATTTTAAAAATAAAAGTTTCTGTAAATATGGGTCGCAGAATTTTTTATTTTCAAATTCAGAAATGAAGCGTTCTACAACTCATATTTATAGGAACTTGTTTTTAAAATGAAGCCTTCTAACGAATGTTGAAGTCTCACTAATAGTCCAATCACATTAGAGGTTTCACCTCGGAATGAGAGATAATAAGCTGTAAACTTGTATAAACCTTTATTTTGGCATTCTAAAAGTTGTCTCAAAAGTCTCATAAAGTCTCGTGTCCGCGTCTTAAGATATTCAAGGTCAAAGGTCACAAAAATCGGTTTTTTGCAAATACCTCGCTTCGTATGGTTTTAATGCCATTTGCATTTATTATAAAAATTGTAGAGAATAAAATTCTCTACAACTTTTGTTCCAAACATTTTTTTTATATACTCAACCGTTTTTGAGATAGAGGGCGGAGAGCGCGCCGCGCTTATCTATTCACAGCATAATGCAAGGTCAAACGTAAGTCCTGGTAAATAATACGGCGTATAAAGTCTATAAATCATTAAAAAAATATATAATTATGAATAACTTGCATTGTTTATTAATTAATACATTATATTTAATGATATTTTTTATTTATCGAATATACATTTGTTTAATATTACTTACCTTTCCGTGTAATCAAAAAATTGTTGAGTGGAATACTTTAAGTATATTTTAATTATATTCTAATATATATGTTATTTATATTTTAAGTAGAAAAATAATAGAGTAAATACATTTTAATTATATCTTTATTTAGAAATACTTTTTCATATATTTATTACAGTTGAAGTTCAAATGTGGGGAAGTTTTTCAAAAACTTTTATAATTAGGACTTGAGTCTTAATTTTCTTCTTCTTCATCATCGTCTTCCGGTCGCTCGAAAATTTCCAATTCAATATCATCATTTTCGTTGTCAAGGATATTTGTCTCTAGATCTTCGAGAATTTCGGGGTCAAATGTACTATCTTCATCGAGATCGCTTTGATACAGTGAAGCATTGAGGCACACTTGCCCATTACACTGGCCACAAGCTAAAGAACATTGCAACCCGGATTTCCTGCATCCGCAGCGTGAACTACAGCCATTCTTGCAGTTGATTACACGGAAAGGTAAGTAATATTAAACAAATATATATTCGATAAATGAAAAATATTATTCAGTATAATGTATTAATTAATAAACAATACAAATTATTGATAATTATATATTTTTTAATGATTTATAGACTTTATACGGCGTGTTATTTACAGGGACTTACGGTTGACCGTGCTGCTGTGAATAGATAAGCGCGGCGCGCTCTCCGCCCTCTATCTCGAAAACGGTTGAGTATATAAAAAAAATGTTTGAAACAAAAGTTGTAGAGAATTTTATTCTCTACAATTTTTATAATAAATGCAAATGGCATTAAAACCATAGGAAGCGAGATATTTTCAAAAAACCGATTTTTGTGACCTTTGACCTTGAATATCTTAAGACGCGGACACGAGATTTTATGAAACTTTTGAGACAACTTTTAGAACGCCAAAATAAAGGTTTATACAAGTTTACAGCTTATTATCTCTCATTCCGAGGTTGACCCTCTTTTTTGGCTTGTGACTGGATTATAAAAAAAAGTGAGAACGTGTATAATAAAATCGTTTGCACCCGGTAAATATTTTAACATACATTAGGATAAGGTGAATTTGGTTAAATTATTAACATGATTTCTCGATTTACTGATTATATTTCGAGGGATCTTTCCTAAGAAAAATAATCTAACTTAGAACTGCGCTGAAATATTTTTAAATATTATTAGTATAGGGTAAGATGTTTTAGATTTAGGGCAAGCATAGGATAATAGTTTTCCATTGGCAGTTTTTCTGGTTTTTTCTTTTCGACATTATTTTAACCTTTTATCCAAGGCACTATAAGTGGATATCAAATATCCATAGACGTACAATAAATGGATGTCCATAATATATCCATATATGTTTAACGATGGAATATGGATATCCATAAGATATCCATCGGATATGTGAGTATTGTCTGGATGCGGTTTCATTCAGAGACAACTGTGGTATTTTTTTAAAATGCCTTCAATTCTTAATTTGTGGGAACTCCATATTTATTTCAGAAAGTCTGATATACTGACGCGTTTAAACTATATTCTTCCTGCTCATGAACATTCTGAAAGCTGTTGGTGGTACTATTGGTATATAAATAATTTTTGTCTGCAGATACAACATATAATGATATAAATGTATATCCTCAAGCATATAAAATGCTTGAGTTAAAATATTCTTTATGATGTCGCTCTTTAAAAACATTTAAGAAAATTTCAAATACTAATTTACAAAGTAATGAAACATGGAACATAGTAAGTAGATATATTAGATTTAAGGCAAATATAAGACAAATATTTAATATTAGTGAATGTAGTTACTATTAATTACCGACGGGTCATGCCAAATTCTTGATGGGAATTTCCGGATGTTGACCAATTAGCATGCAGAGGGCAATTTGAGGAATCTAAGTATTTGCAGATTTGGAAGATAGTGTATTTATCGTCGTCCATCGGAGACATTTCCCAAAAATAAAAAATAAAAGTAAATTTAAAAAACTTACCATAAAGAAATTGTCTTAAGCGCTATAATGAAAGAAGTCAATGTTGAAGCAGTATTTCAAAAAAATACATTTTATTGTTAAAAAAATGTAAAACATTTCGTTCGTGTTTGCATGTCGCAAATAATTAATTCAAAATGTATCCTGTACATATCATATTGGCTTTCTTATTGAATTTAAAATACTTACGATTTTTTTAAACTTTGGACCTCGCCCACCATTATTTCATTATCGCATTGGCATATAGGCCGAACTTAACGAAAAAAATTATATTACAGTGTGGTGAAGCAAGTGAAATACGATAATTTAAGCGCCTCATTTTGTCCAATGACAATAACCTTTTCGAATGTTGGTCTGGATATGCACATTTTTTTGTGAAAAATTTGCTTTATCCCCTTAAAATCCTTGGTGAAAAGGATACAAAACAAAAAAAAATTAACAATGCTGTGTGGTAATCGAAAGTTTGGCAGGTAGTGTAGTATATTAAATAAAAAATACTTTAAGATGAAGCTGATTATACAAAGAAAAAACTAAGAAGCAGTCATTTATTTATTTTAAACATGGTTAATGTTACGTAACAAATGTTTTAATTTTCTATTTAGATTTTTTTATCATGTCTAAAATTTAGTTACGGAAATAACAAAATCAATATGAAATTCATTTGTTGGTGTAATGTAGTGAATCCGTCCAATTGTTCATGTTTGCAGGACCAAATTATTCAAAGGAATCATACATTGATGAAACCTGTCAATTTTCTATTACTGCACATGAAGAGACCTAGACGGATCATGAGTAACGTAGATATAGGAGTAGTTTATGTTTTAACTACATAACATAACATTACCTTGTCAGGGTCAATTAGGCATATAAATTAGAACTGTATCGCCATCGCATTATCCGGGTACAACGTTGCATAACAGAATCGAGAACTGACCGCTGATATTTTGTTTACCGACAGTTACAATGACTTTTATAATTACAATTGGCGCCCAACGTGGGGCGCCAATCATGAGAATAAAATTGTTAGTGATCTTGCAAAATATAACAAATTCAGGGCTTGATTTCGGTTGTTTGAAGGAAATCTGCTATCAGCGTGGTGCAAAGGACTCACTGTTTAAGCCATGCCCTGAGTTTTCTAGATTCGGGGTTCTGATTTTCCTCAGGACCACTAGCACGCGATCAGAGCAATAAACAAGGGATGGTAGTGAGTGGAATTTTCAGACATTTTGTACCATCTCTATAATAAACTAGAAACCTGAATAATAATAGATAAACTGTGTGAACTAAGTGACATTTCAAATTAGCTGCTTGCGGACGCTATCACATACTCGGATAATACAATGGCGTTATAGCCTTAGTATAAGAAAACAAGAAATGCACAATTTAATATAGTTTTCTAGTTTAAAATTAGTATAGGTTTCCAGTTCAGAAAGTTCTGGAAAAGGTTTTCATTCTAAATAATTGTATTTTCTTATGGTTGGCTTTGGAGTTCATCATTTATCACTTTGTTTAACAAATTCATAGCCATAATAAAATATATATGAACTAGTATTTTGCTAAGTATTTCTAAGAAGAAAAATTATTTGTGTCCTATGAGCAAGATTACAACGATTAGTTTTAAGAGAGCTGCCAGGAGATGGTTTAGGTCTAGAGGAAGTTCACTTCCCTCTCATATGAAGAAAAATTTTGCATTTTGGAAAATTTTGTAACTAAAGAATATGTTTAAGAATTTAATAGTTTTAAATATTTATGTCGGAGTCTGTTAGTTACATGCCCATTTTCATTACTACGCATGAAATTTAATAGTCCATTTAACCTAAAAGAATTGCGGGCATCATTCCCTTTACCTTGTCCTTTCATCTGACGTAGTTTTATTTCATAAATGACTGAAAACGGCAAATTTGCTAAAATTTTGCTTGTTTCTGAAGCGAGAATAGTTTTCGTTTAAATGTCTAAAGTTGTGATTAACAGAAAATATTTTGAAGAGTCAGAATGGTCTGAAAATACACGAAAACTATTTTTTTTAATCCATTTATAATTTAAACAGTATTTATCATTATTTAGAATGAAAATAGATTATTTAATTTTGAGCACCAGATGTAATGTTTTTAGAAAAGTCTTATACGATTAATTTAGACAATCACCTTTTGCTTTGAGTTAGGCAAAAGGTATAGGTATATTTTATTTTTAAGCTATAGAAAAATGCACAACTTCTCTACGTTTTCTTTTTATAAAATATAAATGCCAAATATCACACCACTATTACTTGATTGTTCAAAAGCCTTTTTCATACAATGAACCACCAGTTATTTTCAAAATTAAAATAGGATGGCTTAAATATCGATTTTCGAATGTCGAACATAAGTTATGACTAATTGCAGTATGATTATCCTCATTGATTTTACCCATGGTGTACCCCAGGGGTCGACATTAGGCCCATTACTTTGTTAATTTACACAGCAGAATTTAAAAACTGCATGAGTAACTGTAAAACTCAAAGACACTCAAATTCATTACAGTTTTCATCCTGATGAGGTTATCTTGGTAAATGCTATCTTAAACTGATTAATATAAACTTACCGAAATAGAGTTGAACATATCGTCAGTATAGAAATTGAACATTTTATTCTGTCAGCATTTAAATTTATTTTTGGGCCAGTGATTGATTGTAACTTAAAATTCGCTGAGCTGTTAATAAATATCTAGGAATGCGTATTGTTCTCTACAATTGCTATACCCAAATCGCAAATTTTAAATCAAGAATTAAAACAAACATTATGTTTCATTTATTATAACGTAGTATTTGATGCCCTCAGAAATCATAAAGTGTAAACTAATTATTGTCGACTTTAAATCTACGAAAATTTCATCACATCTCGAAGGAAGTAACCTCTTTTAACTGCGGTTGCTTCACGTAGCTACATTGTTTCTTAAAATAAGTTTAAGTAAAACATTAAGTTTTTTGAAATTCAGATGCAGGGGCGTCAGAACCTGCATAACGCCAACATTAATGTATTTAATGTTTTGTCTTTTCCTAAAAAAAAAAACAAAAATTTGCAGAAATATCGTCCCCATCTTATGTGTCAATAAGTTATATCAAATTATATAGAAGTGTCTGGCCCACGGTAATCCACTCCTCCAGATTGACAGACTTTTCTTAAAGATTTTGGATCTGTTGCTCGAAATTAAACTATGGAAATCGTAATATATGTATCTAGTGTAAGTTTTTTATTTTTTGATATTTTCAAGGTCATTTCGGGTTATTTTGGTATTGTGCCAAGAAACCTGAAACATGATTCTAAGCGAAAGAGTTACCAAAGAAATAGGTTTAGAAGAAAATATTATCGACGATGCGATATGTACAAAATTAATTAAAACAAGTAGTCATGCATTTGAGTAATGGTTTAAGTATCGACCTAACACCTAAAAAAGTTCTTTTTAACTAAAAGCTGATGCTTACCATAACTCGATGCTCTTTTTAATAGTTTTATTATAAATTTTAATGAAATTTTAAACGTAGTCAACTTGTGATCGTATAGTAGTAATTAAATGTTTTAATCATTCTCTACTACTTTGTGTTGTTGTGGCGGTGTCTGATACAGAATTAATTAAAAAGTAAGTTTAGCAAATAATGATGTACATATTAAAACTCCAGTAATTTGTATGTGGCATTAGCGGAAGCATTTAATACTAGATTGCAGAACTTTCAATCTTATATTATTTTATAACGATGTGATTGTATCTTGCAAAAATTTGCATTATGATACAATAATCAAAATTACTGATTACTTTTTTTTCTGGAAAAAAAGTTTTTAAATAATAAAGACGTAATGAAAAATATAACACCATGCAGGGTTCTAACGTTAATATTATTATCATTCTTTATAACTGCGAGCGACATCAAGAAGAATATAAATATGGATGCAAGTAATCGTCGAAGAAAAAAAGTTTGGTTAAAATCGATTGATAAATGTCCAAGACAAAAGGGTCCCGTAATTAAAGTGCAACATACTGTACAGGGTGTCTCAACAAGGTAGTGATGCTGACTGCAGATGAACAAAACTTTTGCAATATTCGAAAATTTCGATAATTTTTGCTTCTCATTTTTATACAATTGGTAATTTCCTAAGCTGCTCAAGAATGCTACAGAGTAAACCTTATACTTAATAAATTACAAAAATGTCGAATACTAAACTTACACAAAATTTATTACATTTTCGTAACTCATACTAATAATTGTAAAAAAAATGGGAAACAAATGTTTTCGAAAATTTGGACATAATTTTTTTTTAAATTGTAATGATTTTGTGAATGTTGGGATTATAGAAATGTCTACATAAAAAGCGTATTTTTTATTTGAAAATGTTCACCAGTTTTGAGAGCGAAAACGAACCACCACCACAAATTCAAAATGTTTGTATGCGGGAAAAAATACTGAAGTTACTATTATTTGCCATTACGCCTTAAGAATAACTGATATTACTATTTTTTCATTTTCTGTTTGCAGTTTTACAGTTTTGCAGTTTTAACTCATTTGTATGGTTAATATACATTTTTAGATCAACTTAAATCTTTTTATTTTAGATTTTAATTATCTAAAAAAGGTGAAAATTATTATTCTATTAAAATAAAATGTACAAATTACTGTTATTAAAATAAGATGAACGACTGATATTATTAGCCCAATTATATTGCAGGAACATTTTTTGTAATTATGAAATTTAGTAGTTAAAATGTCGCCGTTCTCGAAAAATGGCCACCAAGCCTTATTCAGTAGCTTCTTTTAAAAAAATACTTCTGAAACTGGCTCTAGCAAGGAAAACTTGAAGTTTTAAAACTTGCGTCTCTAGATAGGATCGACGACCATTTTTTGTGAATGGTGGAGTTAACACAGCTCTATTTAATGCGACTATTTTTGTATTGTTTATGAGTCATTTGGAATATTTATGGCAAATTTCATCATTGTCAAACATTTTCCATTTCTTCTAATATAATTGGCCTGGATCATTTTGACAGATGTATATTAACATTTTTACAGAAGAATCTATTAATCAAAATAAGACTATTTGATCCAAATTATCTATGGAGTTACATACATCGCAAAGGTGGTAAAAAAATTAGATTTTTTATTAAAAAATAAGAATACTTTGTAGTATAGTACTAGTATGGTATGACAGATGTAATAATCATGTAGACAAGAAAGAATTTTTACATCAAAATGCAGTAATGTTTTTACTTCAGTAAACAAAAATCTATCTGTATGACTGTATCGAGATAGTAGTCAGCTTTTGAGATAATGGTGTTAAATTTGATACAAATATTTTAGAGACTGGACATTCTAGAGATAGCTGTGGGCACTAGGAATCCAACTTAGTTATTTTCAACTTTACAAAAGAAATCCTTAATGGAAGATTAAAAATCATATTTATTACATAAAGCTAATTAAATATAAACGACTTTTTGTTACAGGTTTTTCCTTGAATAATTAATTAGTCAGAGCAGTCCAAATTATGAATTTTTGGAACATATTTTTATATACAAGATGCAGATTCCGAGAGAGACACGAATATACGATTTTATTTTGACCGTTAGGTTCTTCTGTAAAAATTAGACAACATTTTATAAAATCACAATATAATATAACGGATTTTACAAGAGGACGGTAAAATTTACCAGCAGTTATCAAACAATATTTTTTTGTAAATTAGGGAGTGGGTTTCATATGTTCCTAAAAAAAAACATTAAGCTACGGACATACGTCTCGGAGTTATTGCTCCTTGTCAGCGAAGCGTAATTGACAAATTGGATCTAGGATGGGATACGAATTGGATCAGGAACAAAAATTGATACATGGCCTTCATGTTCCCATGTGCCATATTTGAGATCTCAATGATCACAGTTTTCACATGACAAACAAAATAGAGAAAGGGATAGTGGGGTTCAAAAATAAAACAAGGTAGAACAAGTGCTTTCAACTATGCGTCGACTGCGCTCATTGATGTCCCAAATGTGGCAAATGAGTCCATGAAGGCCTCAAATGAGTATTCTGTGCTCTACTTTCCAGCCGTGTATTAGTTTTTGTACCTTATCTATTACGTTCTAGATCCAATTCCCTAGCTATGCTGCGCTGACGGGGAACATTAACTCCGAAACACGTGTTCGTAATACTCGCTTTATTTTTTTTAATTCCACTAGCTCTTTTACTACTTTTTGTGTTTATGTCATATTGGTATGGCGATATACACAAAGATTTAACCGACTAAGAAACAATGTGTTTATACTAGGTGAGTATGACGTCAGGTAAGTATCTACTCTGCGCTTTTTGCCTTCATTGTTTACATTTTTTTTTAAATTTATGGATCTAATATGTGCATAAGAACACATCTGATATATTCGGCAGTTCCGATTTTACCAGAAATGATGCAACTTTACACAAGATACTATATATTTTTTTTATCTATATTCTGTATAAAATTAACACGTGCGTTAATTTTTTACATATACAAAGTTAACTTAAGTAATAATTGTACAGATTAAGATTTCCCATCAAGTTCTGTTCTAGCTCATTTCCTATTTATAACTATTTTAAAGACCAATTTACGACTGATACTAAAATCGCTTTTGCCTTCTAGTCTTACATATCAAAAAGAAAATATACAGAACAAACATTTAAAAAATATAAATGAGGTGGGGGGTGAGGTGAAATTTATAAAAAATATACATTTTTAGATGTTACTGTAAGTTATTAAACACGACAATCTGTACACTTGGCGATATAAACAAATTAGAAATTTTTTACTAACCATTTCTTTATTTATTTTAAACAATAAGTCCTATTCATATAAACAAAACATGTGATAGTTCTCGTTTATTAGCAATAAGCGAGTTAATTATTATCAAGCACAGGTAAGCAAAAAAAAACTTCTGATATTTCGCCAATATGGCTCAATGCAGGCTGTTAAAAAGGTGTAAACCCCCTGTAATGCTTACTAGTGGTAAGTGATTCAGTGGGGCTTCTGCTTCCTCCACTAATGTACACATACCTTTAACCAGCACCTACAAATTATATATTACTAATAAGTACGAATAGATGCCTTCTCGAAGTATACCCTAACCCTTCCATTTAGAGTTACCTATTAAAAATTGTGTTAAAATAAAAGGTTTACTTTACTACGATTGCCATAAACAATTGGTATAGGACCTCATGACTGTCTTTGTAATATGAACGAAGTGTATTAACACAGATTCATTTCGATAAAGAATTTCACGTGTTCCTCAACTGCATTGTGTTTGGGAATAGTAGTGTTGTAAAATGCCTTAGTGATAATATTGTACGTTGTGTGCTCATATAGGTATAATAACTAGTTATCTTGATTAATATATTTATACTACGTAAAAAAATATTTTTCTTTGGTATAGTCACTATTCTGTAATGTTTACACACTGTTTGCCTCATATTTATATTACAAATGCATGTAATAAATTCGTGATGGATGGTTTAAATGTATTATTATAAGCTTTAATAAGTGTATTATCGTATATCTGTATTTTGTGGGCGCTGTATACGCTTTAAAAATACATTTTAAAGCATGTATGGCTTGATTACGATCAAATCTTAACCAAATATACCTATGTTGTATTAACTTTAATATTTGTGATCATCAGTAGATTATGTTGTATATGCTTTAAAACCTCAGTTTTAAAGCATTTAAGATAAAAAAGAAATTGATATATAACACATAACATGCTGCCTGCATGCTTTAAAACATCTGTTCTAAAGCATATAGAACAAAAAGAATTTGATGTCGTAGTTTCGTGTTCTCATTAATATTTCCAATTTTATAAGATTATGCTGTATATGCTTTAAAACATCAGTTTTAATGCATATAGGGTAAAAGAATTCGATGTTATTCTCAGTGTGGTTTACAATAATAAATGTAAAATTATCTGCTGTAAATGTATTATCTGTAATTTTAGAATATAAGGCTGTATATACTTTAAAACATCAGTTTTAAAGCATATAGGATAAAAATAATTTGATGTCGTGGTTTATAGTAATAAATGTATAATTATCAAGGGTTAATAAGCGTATTGTATTGAATTATTATTGTATTAACATTTGCGATATTACACATAACATTATTCGTAATAAGTGTAGGCATTATCTGTAAAATATTTGTCATTTTATATCATATAACACTATCTGTAATAAGTGTAGTATTCTCTTTAATACATGTAATGCTGTATATGCTTTAAGGTTTAATTTTTAAGGCATGTATTGCAGAAAATGTTAATTATGGATGTATTTACAACTGGCGTATTTTCGCGATCGTCGTATATGTTTTAAAACATCAGTTTTAATACATATACGGTTACATATTAACGTGAAGTTATTAGACAAATAAGGTTACATATAAACATGAAAATTCATATAACAGAACAATAGTATGTTTAATTAATTGCTTTATGTGAAGTATGCAATATAGCTTTAAAATAATCGTTTTTAAATTGCTTTGCAGGTGTATATGTTTACATGTATGTATATATGCTGCTCTAATCTTAATTTTAAACTGATATAATTTTTGAAATGCTGACACTGAAGGTATCGATTATATTTTTTACATCGGGAATATCTAAGTAATAAACTTCGGAATCATGTTTTGTCGCAAATTAAGAACATCTAGACAAAAATTAACATTAAACACTACATATAAATTAGACATAGATTATAATATAGGATTTTTTTTTCAAATAAGTATGTTTACAATATCCCCCCTGACTGAACCATATAATTATTAGACAGCTTATAAAAGGTGATTTAGTTCTATTATAGCCACATATGTGTATACCAAAAGTAGGTAAAATACGTATGTGTATTATTCTTTTACTGTCTAAATTTTGGGGAGATTGAACTGCAGACAATCTTTCTATTTATTTAGAAGTTCAATTAACTCCGATTTATAAATATCACTGATAAAATTATCTTTTACCAATAACTTGTACCCTGCTACTAATCTTGGAAATCAAATCACCCTTTGTTATGAGTCTAATGATGTAATTTTAAACTAACTTTATAGTATTTACACTATCTATCAATAATTATTTTCTTATGCATTTTAAATAGAGATGGAAAGACAAGAATTGCAATTTTCTGTACCTACGTAAAAAGTTAATTTTTACGTGTGTATTATATACACCGGGTTTTACAGCGACCACACTGCAACGTCGAAGCTTTATTGGTATTTGAGAGAGACTTTGATACTATTATTAAAAAATATTCTTAAAGAAAACTGTGAATTAAGGTGCCAAACTATAAAAAAACTAGGTTAGTTGTAAATTTAGAGGTAAGAATTTGTAAATGTGATGTAATTATAAGTTTTACGAAAAAAAAACAGATTATTTTGTTTTCCTTGAACCTAGTTTCCCTGTTAACCCAGCGTTATGTTGTCTGAGCACATTATAAATTTAAGTCGAGTAGGTTTATTTCCTCGCGAAAAATATTAGAATTGGTCTCATCTATTTACATTATTATATTTAATTCTAAATTACTGGAAGGCTATGAGGCAGAATTTTTGTCACTCATTTTATTTTAAATTAATTCAGTAAAAATGGAACTACCAGAAAAGATGCGCCTTTAAAAAATGAAGCTGGCCTATTTGAGGCTTTTGCTCGAAAAATGGGAATTTTTTATTTGGAACGTTCCACCACACACAACTCGCAAATTTCGATGTTTGTATAGGTAACTCTAAGAGATAAAAAAAAATTGAAGACACATTCTCGATCCCTTTTTTTTTGAGTAAAATTCATCGGCGAAAACAAAAATTTTCTATCGTCTTTTGTTTTCGAGTTATAAACAAAAGTTCGATTTTTTTACTTTTAGATACATGTAAAGTTATGAAAAACAACTTTTACATTCTTTGGGCACTTTTTTCTGTATAATACAGTTGCGTCGAGAAAAATTAAAAAAAGGTGCAATTTCGAGTTATGGCATAGTTGATTTTTTTAAATGAGAATCATAGTTGGCTATGGTTTAGTTAAAAAGGAAATTTTTTTCTCTTTCAAACTATATATCATATGTGGGTCGCTTTTGATGTGTAAGTATTTAATAGCGAAAATAATCTTTTAGTAGATTACTTTTTGCGTATTTTTATATTTATTCCAAGTAGGCGTGTGTTTTGACAGTGTTTATCCATTTGCCAGAAAACTGCATATTAATAATTTTGTTTCCGTCATAATTACACCCCACTTAATCATAAAAGTAAAGATGTCTTACGAAAATTATGAGAAATACGATATGCTAGAATGCTTTATTCAAAGTAATAACAATTAATTGTGATAATATTTACGAAATATATTTCAATCGCTATCCAAAAAAGAAGATAACCTAATAAAGCTATTTTTAAGAGTTTAAAAGAAAATTTCATTAATTGTGGGTCCTTCAACAAACCAAGATCAAAAAATTACAACATTGAAGATTCTGAAGAAAATTCTATAACTGTAATTGGAATGGCGGTTGCAAATCCCTCAATTTCAAGTCGTCAAATTGAATCTGAATTCAGGCCTTATACAATAAGGAAACATCACTTGTAACCAACTGATCTTCAGCGACGATTGGAGTTTTGCATATATGGTGTCGTCAAAAAAAGTCAACAAGATCCATTCTTCTCAAGAAATGTAGTTTGGACAGATGAAGCCTACACAGCAGTGTAGGAATTTTCAACAGGCATAACGAGCACTATTGGTCTGATATAAACCCTCACCGTACCGTTGACGTGCCATCTCAGGGACGATTTGGTTTTAGTGTTTGGCGTGCTCTACGTAGCAATCGTAGAGCACGCTACATATATCAAGAAAATTTTAATGGTCAAGGGTACTACGAAATCTTAAACCAGAAAATTATTGAGGAATTTATGGACAATCTACCCTTCATTGAGGCAAGATATCAGTTCTTCCAACAAGATGGTGCACCACCTCATAATATCAGGACCGTTTCAGAATTAATAAATACCAATTTTGGAAATAACTGGATGGGAAGTAACCAGTTAGGTGGCCACCACGATCACCTAACTTAACGCCACTAGATTTTTTCTTTTGGGGCCACATTAAAGACAAATTATACAAGAAAACCAGTACCGACATAAATGAACTCGGACAAAATTTTATAGTGTGAATTCCATTTAGAATCTTCATATTTATAATGCCGTTCAGAGTGTTATGAAGAAGTGTAATTTAGGTATCGAACGGACATCAGTTTGAACATTTACTTTAATTTGAATTATTATTTTGTAATTGTAATGTATTATAAAATTAGATATATTAGATTTTTTGGTCTTGGCTTGTTGAAGGACCCACAATTAATGAGATTTTCATTTAATCTCTTAAAAATAGCTTTATTAGGTTGTCTTCTTTCTGGATAGCGAGTGAAATATATTTCGGATGCAATATCACAATTGTTATTAGTACTTTGAATAGAGCATTCTGGCATTTCATATTTCTCGTAATTTTCGTAAGACATCTTCACTTTTACGATTAAATGGGGTGTAATTATGACGGAAACAAAATTATTAGCTATTTACTGACAAACGAATAAACACTGTCATAGATGACACCCTTACATGGAACAAATATAAAAAAACGCAAAAAGTAATATACTAAAAGATTATTTTCGCTATTAAATACTTACACATTAAAAGAGACCCCACATATGATATATAGTTTGAAAGAGAACAAAATTTCCTTTTTAACTAAACCATAGCCAACTATCATTCCCATTTAAAAAAATTCAACTTTATGCCATAACTCGAAATTGCACCTTTTTTAAAATTTTCTCGACGCCACTGTATTATTCAGAAAATAAATATAGTTTAAAAAAACTAAAAAACACGCTTTTAAAGCACATCAAACTAAAAAAGTGAAAAATAATTATTAATATAAACTGAAAACAATAATGAACGAAAAATACTAGTATTATTGTGAAAAAAGCGTGGGTTGCTCGATATACGAAAAATATGGCACAAAGTGCCCCACACTTTTTTTCACAATAATACTAGTATTTTTCGTTCATTATTGTTTTCAGTTTATATTAATAATTATTTTTCACTTTTTTAGTTTGATGTGTTTTAAAAGCGTGTTTTTTAGTTTTTTTAAACTATATTTATTTTTCACTTTTTAGTTTGATGTGCTATGAAAGCGTGTTTTTTAGTTTTTTTAAACTATATTTATATTGCTTATTGATGCTGATATTATAACATATTACGATCCAACAGATACTTCTGAAAGAAATATATATATATTTTTTTCAGCCATAGACGAGATTTGAACTCACGCCCTAGGAGTCCGTCGTTTCGAGTCGACTAAGACTTGTGCCTTAGCCCGCTCGGCCATCGAACGAACTGAGAATCACGGAATGTACTAACAGTAATAAGCCACTTGCTCTCACGCAGAGGATACGTGAGGAAAGGAAATTATTTATTTCTGGCGATCCTGATCAGGATAATGATATAAACTTATCAAATTATTGTATTGTTACCGGTTCTTCGCAAGTGAACAAAGTTTCAGTTAAATCTGTCCGTTTAAAGTGAGTCAAAATCAAGTCCAAAGAGTCGGTTACAAACAAACAAACATACAAGTGAAGCTAATAAAAGCGTGTTAAAAAGAGCCTGAGGAATGTAAAAGTTGTTTTTTTTATAACTTTACAAACAACCAAGATATTGACATGTGTCTAAAAATCGAAAAATTGAACTTTTGTTTATAACTCGAAAACAAAAGACAACAGCAAATTTTCTTTCGCCAGTGAATTTGTCTCAAAAAAAAGAGATCGAGAATGTGTCTTCCATTTTTTTGTATCTCTTACAGTTACCGAGTTACCTTATACAAACATCGAAATTTGTCCACCCTGTACAGAGGAACGACAGTCAAAAAACATACACACGGTAGTGATTCCATAAAACACCCTGTACATCCATGTCTTCAAATGTCTATTCCAATAAAGGCATGGTTCTCATCAATTAATTGATGGGTGTATGTTGATTCTAATTTTTTATTAGTGTTCTGTCTGTCCAATATGTACTACACGTGAACTTATAGTCTTCTTATGTATTTTCATATTTGTCACTTTTACATTTCTAAATTTTTTCTTTTTTATCCGATATTTTTAGTTCGTTTATTATTTTCTCAGTATGTGGGACAATGCAAGTTTTATACTTTAAATCACTTACTTTAAATCAGTTTCAAATTTACATATTTTAAAAATAATATAGCAATTGGCAATAAAAATCTCATTTAACAAAAAAGAAAAGCTCTCTCGAAAGCCACTAAATTCTGTAATTTATGGTAAATTGAATCGTAATGATCCATCTAATTAAGCTGAATACTAAATAAAGCATATCGTATCATACATCTGATGTCTATTTGTAAAACACTAATACATACATTATCATAATAAATAAATTAAAAACACATTATTCAGAATTTTTCCGAACTCAGCTGTCGTAGTAAGGCGTGTCAACAATATTACTATCAGCTTTGTTGAAAATGGATTCAAACTGTTTTGTGTGTTCAATAAGACTAGTCCTCTATTACTGTTCTTTCGCCAACGCTTTTGCCAGAGTGAGCTGCCCACATTCAAAAAATCCGTCTAAGAGACCTGTTATAGGTATAAGCAGAACACGAAGGTGTATTGGGCTCATCTTGCATATCCTAATAGCAACATCGACTTTTTATGAAACATACTTAATTTTTACGGAAGAAAAATTCATCTTATTTTCAGTTGTTACTACGACCGAACTATTCGCTACTACCATAGGTTTGGCCAGAATCTGCTTGAACAATTTAAATTGCAAAAAAACGGTCACGGAACTGCAAGTAATGCTTTCCATATCCAACTACATTAGTAAATTTAATATCAAAAACACCTCTTATAAATTTAAATACAAATGTTCTTTATATGGAATACATGCAACAGTACTTGTTTGTATTTTACCAGTAACATATTTTTTTCACGATGAAGTAAATTACAAGACAACTATCCAGGCTTTTAACAGAGTTAGTCTAGGTAGGTAAAATATTCCCTGCATGTGATTATTTAAATGCAAATTCGGATCAATACCAACCCGGACTCAATACAGTTTGAGAACTACTGCTAGCGTATTAATTTTTATATCAATGATTTTTTTTCAGCTATTTTAATCTCTTCAGTTCATATGCTTTGTGTATATGAAATTTCCTATTATCGATTATTTCTGAAATGGACTTTCATGCAGATGAAAAGAGAGGTGAACATAAAGTTGGCGGAACCAGAAAACTTTAAAGTTATATTCAAATATAATAAGTTATTCGCAGGAACCACGGAAAGTACTTTTTTGAGAAAACTGAAAAAGTTGAGGAAACTGTATATGATTATTTTATCTAGTTTTCGCAGAACAAAGAGAATGGTCAATAAGTCTATAGTGACTGTGGCCTTAGTATATTATATTCTACTAATTTTACTGTCGTTTATTATTGTCATTGGATCTAGAGGAGAAATAGTATTTCATATCGGTCACTATGTTTTTCTTGGTAAATATCTGGGTTATGTTATGCATTTAGCAGCTATTTCTTTGGTTTGTGAGAACATTCAGACTCTGGTAAGCATATTTAAATCGATTAAATTATTTTTCAATCTTTTTATTTTTATTATACTGGTCAAAAAACTTTCATTATTTTTTTGTTTCTTGAAAAATACGCATTAAAGATCCCAAAACACCAAAACACTATATACTGCACTCGACACGCGTCTCGCCAACCAAGTTGGCATCCTCTGGAGATGATTAAAACTAAGTTTATGCTAACAATGTAGCTATTGTTGCGGTTAAGTGAACCGTGACTGACTAACCAATACAGCTGACTATATGGGATTTACCCTCTATCATTATTCACACTATTTTTACATCTTGTAATTCCTAAGATTTCAAATGTATCCAGCCGTCTAATATTTATTACATTCCTAATTAACCTTAAATTGCTACCTTCTTGAATCTAGTCTGAATGATCGTCTAGTTTGTCCAACATACTTTTAATTACGGTTCGTACAACTAATTAAAATCCTCGACTTTTCGTTTGTTTCAATTTTGTCTTTTGGATTGACTAAAAGTTGTTTAATATCCGCAATGAAATAAGTTATACTTACCAAGTTCATAGTTTTAGATTTACTTGTGCTATAAATCCATGCTGACAATATGAGATTTTACATGCAAAAATGAGGCATGCGCAGTATGCACAATTTACAACTTTAGTTGGTTTACATGACAGATTTAAACAGCTGACTAAGTACATAACAATATCATATAAAACAATTTCAAATAATTTGCTAAAATTGCACAGAATAACCGTAAGTCTGTAGTTTTCAATATTAGTTTTATTACCTTTTTTGAAAATAGGCTATGTTTTTAATCGAGTACAGATATGATGAAAAGTAGTGGATTGACGGGCTAAGATAAAAATAATAGAAAGTGAAAGCACAGAAAAAACGACACAATCTTTTAATGAAAAAGTTGGAATTCTATCAACATCTGTTCTAAATTTATTTAAACATTTTTTTTAGTACCTTTAGGACATCTTCTTCAGTAATAGTTGGAATGCTAAGTTGTGGAACATTGCATATAGTCATATCGTATGTAGAAGAAATAATAAATGATACAACAAGACAGATTTATTGGGGTTCAAAATAAAACAAGGCAATAACTCCGAAACACATGTTCGTAGCTGCATAATTGTTACTTTTTGGGGAATATAGCACTAAACCTTCTTTGTTTTATTTTGAACCCCAATAAATCTATCTTGTTTTATTTGTATGTGCCAGGTGGAAATGAGCAGTACACATAGAGCTCTGTGTGTTGACTGTGCTCATCGAGGCCCCAAATGTGGCACATGGGAACATGAAGACACTAATTGAGTACTGTGTACTGTACTCTCCAGCCTTATTTTAGTTCTTGTTCCTGATCTCTCCCATCGTAGATCCAATTCCTTAGCTACGCTACGCTGATGAGGGGCAATAACTCCGAAACACGTGTCCGTAGCTGCATAATTGCTTCTTTTTGGGGAATATGGCACTAAACCTTCTTTGTTTTATAATAAATGATGATTGAAAGAATTGGATCATCTTAGAGACCACTTAATTTTTCATCTGATTATCTAGTAATGAGGGCTACCGCGCTTGAATTCACCACGAGAGGCGCTAGTGTAGGGTAAGGAAAATGTCACTGAACGTTAATGTTTATTATGGCTTTTTAACGCGGGTTTTTTTGTGATTTTTATAAAAATAGCTGAAAAACATTTAACACAATGATGATAGAAGGGGGAAGTAGTAATTTACAACGAATGTGCTTGATTATTACTTACGATTTTCTGTAGTAGGCCTCTTTGGTAACACATAATCGTCAGGATTAAAACGTTTCTTACAAACACACGAAGTTTTGTAGGAGTTATCCCTGCGAATCGCTACCAACCACTATTTTACGCGAGTATTATCTCTCGGTTTTGTCTCCGCCTTTTGTTTCCGAACAAAATGGAACTGCACAACACTGAGGCATAATTAACAAGTTTCTTATTTACTGGTATACGAAATAATTGTAGTGAAACCCTATAAACTTGTTCCGCGCCTAACAACAACTTTGACAGCTAACTTACACGCCAGTGGTGCTAACTGGTGAGCCTAAAAACGGTAGCCCTCATTCAGATGATGTGTCAGGAATAGGAAAGTCTTCTGTATGTAGCACTAGTCGAACAGTAGATGAAATATTGGAATTATGTATGATCCACTTGTTTTCTTGGAAATTTCTTTTCGAAAAGGTGGTACCATACAAAAATAGTAATCTATTGTGTGATCTCAGGGTTTTCTCCATATCACAGGAACAGCAAAACCCTTTGATCGGAGTTTAAAGTGTAACCCACCGCGGAGATTAGAAACGCACCATTTTTCTCTTGCACTCCAACCTTGCAGCTGAAATATAGGCTGTAAGTTGTTATTATCAATATAGTTAGTTAATGCTCCTGTTTGGAAAGCAAAAGTCATTTCTCACCAAGTGTAGTAAAAATTGTCTTCACTATTAACACGCTTACGTGGCATGGTCAATTACTCTAAGCTCACGATATTGAACAATAAAAAGCCTCAAGTACCAGCAATATCCCAATGCAAAGTGTGGATAGACTGATAGAGGATGAATTCAGAAGGGTGGATGTCAAAACGATTACTCTCAAATTGCACTAGCCGACACAATTTCTGTAACAAAGTTCACACTACTGTTTTTATATTGTTAATACCTCCCCATTTATTGAAGAAATATCCAACAAGTCCTAATATCACAAGAATTATTCTTGTGCTAATACGTACCTATTTGTGTGTGCACAATAGAGTCTATTATATTGCCAGGTATTGACCTTCCAAGTGTCCAATTGTGTCTGTTAGAAAGTGTTCTCCTTTGTCTACATAACTCTGTTACAACAGAAATATCCAGTTAAACGCACCAAAGTTGCAAAACCTCACCTGACATGTTTTGTTACATTTGTGAAGAATTCTTTGTGAAGTCACAAGTCAGGCCATTATATGAAAATGTAGTGTAGATGAAGGGGAAAAGAAAAAGCATGCCTCGCCATAGCGAAAACCCACTAATCATTTCGATGATTGCTAATTTTGTGTAACAAAAATTGAGGGATATTCCAAAAACGAACATTTTCCGAATTTTATAGTACGGAAAATTCACTATGTGCGTGTATTGATTTTAATGGTTTAATGCAGGAACTTAATATCGAACATTCCCCTTCTGAGTGACGCTCATTCATAGATTCCTCCAAATACAGAACACCCGTTTACAGAACTCACCTTCAGTTCGTTCTGTAAATTTCAGACGCGTGCTATAAAATACCTCATAAGCACTCATAATATAAACAGTTATTTTGTCCGCTAATGTTGTCGTACACTTTTTAGTGTTGCTACGAAAATAATAATTCTCTAAATACAAAATCACAAAATGAAGATACAAGAGAACCGAACACCATACCCCATGTATTTTCAAAACTAGGGCACATTAACGATTTTAAAGGCCATATTGGTATTAGACACGGAACACAAACTAAAATTGGTTGATTTTGTTATTGAAATATTTTTGCTGTTGACCAGAGAGTGTATCTTTTGCAAAGAAAAACCCCTTTTTATCTTGGGACACTGTCAAATTCGAACATAAATTTGTCAGTATTAAAATGTTCAAACTGAAATTGGTTTTATTTATTATTACATTTTCTGTCTGTATAGGACGTTTTAAATGAAAGTGTTTTTAGGTACAAGAAATGCAGGAATTTTTATTTAAAGTACCTTTAAGAGCATTAAGTGAAGAAGAAGCTAGAGAAGTAAAATCATTATTATCTAAAATATCATAGCTACATTGCGATTTTCTAGGTGGAGTTTCTTATAAAGCTTCTGACATGGGAAAAACCCATCGAGAAGGGCAGAGAACAGAAGATTTATGGAAAATGCCTGCTGCCTAATGTTTGTATTACTATTATAAGTTTTAAATATATGCAATATAACTTTTTTTATGTGGTGGCAGTATTAAAATATTTTGTCTACAACCACAACGAAAAGCAGCCCTACTTAAATCAGTTTTGAGTGTTTAAAGTACTTTGTTTAATACCTTGCATAAAATATACCTATTTATGCAACTATTGAGTAAAGTGAGCCATTTATATGCGTGGCTCAGAATTAGTACGAGCATTGGCGAATGCTCCAAGAGCTACAAGTGTGAAAATAGTACTTTTCTCAAGAGTTGTATATATAATTTTTTCAACGAACTCCTAAGTGATCTTTATTTTGTATGAAAAAGTTGAAAAATTGGTTGAGAGGGCAATTATTTATTATTTAAAATTACAAAATTAAAAAAAGTCTTTGACAGTGTTGGACGTGTTTTCCTCTCTAAATCATGTCTACTTCAGAAAGTTATTCTTAGGTGGCTAATTTTTAAATGTATGCACTCGTGTGTAAAATATATTTTTACACTCGTGGGATATCATCAGTAACCTTGGAAAACTCATGAAAAAATATATCTTACACATATAAATTGCTCATATAATTATTATTGGTAATAGTTGT
The DNA here is from genome assembly GCA_029963845.1 of Rhamnusium bicolor. NCBI lineage: Eukaryota > Metazoa > Arthropoda > Insecta > Coleoptera > Cerambycidae > Rhamnusium > Rhamnusium bicolor. The sequence continues at coordinate 260,554 of JANEYF010000117.1, forward strand.
CATTTTAATGGTTGTTAATAATTGTGATTTAAACACAGTAGATGCAAAAGCCTTTGCAGTTATTACTAATTTTTATTGCTGTCTGTATAACAACAAAATATTTTAGTATTTCTACTTTCTTTTGCGTGAATATAGCGAAAATGGTCTGATAATAGCAGATTATTTGCATACATGCTCAAGATGGTTCTAATTTACTATCACAAAATTTCTTTAAGCCCAAGTGTTACCTTGTTTTTTTTTTTGAACAATCGTAGCATTAGCATTCAAAAATTGAAAACAAGTTAGAAATTTAAAAACCCTAATGTTGCGAACATTTTTAAAATTAAAAACCGTTACAATAAGCTACAAATTTGGAAAAATGTAAGAGTTTTTTATTAATTATGTCTTTTTAATGGTCGTTATTAATGTTCTACTACCTTAAACTCAATCAAGTCAGTTTTTAAATGTACTAACGCACATTTAATACATTTGGTTATATATAATCTCTGGCTTGTTTTTTTAACACTAGTTCATGCACGATAATATTTTTATACACGGAATTACTGACTAACGAATAAGCCTGGCCAAGCGATGGTAGATTCAGGATCAGGCGCAATACCAATGCCATCGCGAGCTTGTTTACGATGACGATGACACGACACACTTCAGTTGTTATCTGTCGATCGATGCATAGAGTACTAATAAATAATAAATAATGTTGAGCGTAAAGAGTAAAAAACGACCGTACGCTGATAAAGTGAATACATTTATCGGTGAATTTCCGGATTTATTCTATGATGGATGTAAAATAATTTGTAAAGTTTGTGATCAAGACTTAATGTGCTGGAATAAATACGGCTGCAAAATTCATGTCAATAGTAACCGGCATAAAAATGAAAAAAATGGCGTGTCTTCTTTGGAACCTCAGTTTATGTTTGATTTACTGTTGATGCTGATTGCCTGTGATGTTCCACTGCGCATATTGGATAAATCAGCATTTCGGGAGTTCTGGAATAAATACAATCCACAAGTGAATTTACATTGTAAATAGGATTAAATGTGCATTAAAAAAATACACGGCTGTAGTTATGTGTTGACGAGACGACAGATTGTAAAAAAAAATCTATTTTAAATGTTATAGTACGTGTACTCGACCCTGTTAAACAAACATTTCCACTTTTACTAGCTAGCAAAAGACTAACTGCGTGTACTGGCGAAACAATTACGCGAGTGGTGTTGGAGACTTTCGAAAAATTTGAACTGTCAATAAGTCAAGTGTTGATGTTTGTGATCGATGGTGCTGCAACAATGCGTTTGGTGGGCCGTTTTCTTCAAAGAGACGATTGCAGGTTTTTACATGTTACGTGTAAAGTGCATGCGTTCCATCTTGTAGCAGAAACGATTCGAAAATGTTTTCCAGAGGTAGATGCATTAATAGCAAATACAAAAAAAAGTATTTCTCAAATCTCCTAAACGGCTGCGAGCATTTCACACACTATGTCCTGGTATTCCGGAACCACCAGAGCCGATTCTTACACGTTGAGGAACGTGCTTGAAGGCAGCTTTTTATTATGCTGAATATTTTCAACAAGTAAAAGCTGTGATACTACAGTTCAACCCTAACGAGGCTGCAGCTATTAAGGAAAGCCAGACAAGCTTTCAAGATGTTTCCCTTGAAACAGATTTAAAAACTGTTTATAACAATTATAGAGGACTACACGACGCAATAGAAAAATTGCAAAATACTTCGTTGTCGTTAGTGGAATCGCTGCAAATAGTGGATGGCGTAAATACACAGCTACAGACTATAAATGACGCAAAAAAATAAGCCCGTTATTGAAAAATTCGAGAGTGTATTTCGGAAAGATCCTGATTTTACCAAATTAAGACAAATTTGTGATGGTGCATCTACAGCTGCGTTAAGTGAGTTCACAGAATGTTTTACTTATGCCTGTATTACTTCCGTAGATGTCGAACGGTCTTTTTCAAAATACAAACATATTTTTTCACCACAGCGAACATTGCTTATTGAGACAACTGTAGAAACATATCTGATGCTACACAGTTATTATAGAAGTGTTCCAGTTTGTGATAACGACAACCAAGCTACTTCATAAATCTGCTTAAGAAGGTGAGTTTTGTACATATTTTTATAAAGTGTACCAGTATTAATAAAATTTATTTCCATTTATTTTATTTATTTATTTATTTATTATTAGTTATCACTTAGATATGCAATGTACATGTGTGAACGTCATTTAACAGTTTAATAATAATGTGCAGCACTAAGCTTACAAAATATAAAGAAATACATAATAAATATAGTTTAAAAAAACTAAAAAACACGCTTTTAAAGCACATCAAACTAAAAAAGTGAAAAATAATTATTAATATAAACTGAAAATAATAATGAACGAAAAATACTAGTATTATTGTGAAAAAAGCGTGGGGTGCTCGATATACGAAAAATATTGCACAAAGCACCCCACGCTTTTTTCACAATAATACTAGTATTTTTCGTTCATTATTATTTTCAGTTTATATTAATAATTATTTTTCACTTTTTAGTTTGATGTGCTTTAAAAGCGTGTTTTTTAGTTTTTTTAAACTATATTTATTTTTAACTTTTTAGTTTGATGTGCTATGAAAGCGTGTTTTTTTAGTTGTTTTAAACTATATTTATATTGCTTATTGATGCTGATATTATAACATATTACGATCCAACAGATATTTCTGAAAAAAAAAAAATTTTTATTTCAGCCGTGAGGTTCGAACTCACGCCGGAGGAGTCTTTCGTTTCGCGTCGACTGCCTTAACCCACTCGACCACCGGGCTAATTAACAATTATGGAATCTACTGACATATTAAGCCTTTGCTTTCACGCAGGGATACGTGAGGAAAGGATTGGCGATCCTGATCAGGATAATGATATAAACTTATCAAATTATTGTATTGTTACCGGTTCTTAATAAGTGTACAAAGTTTCAATTAAATCTGTCCGTTTAAAGTGGGTTAAAATCGAGTCCAAAGAGTCGGTTACAAACAAACAAGCAAACAAACAAACAAGCAAACATACAGGTGAAGCTAATAAATATAGTTTAAAAAAACTAAAAAACACGCTTTTAAAGCACATCAAACTAAAAAGTGAAAAATAATTATTAATATAAACTGAAAATAATAATGAACGAAAAATACTAGTATTATTGTGAAAAAAGCGTGGGGTGCTTTGTGCAATATTTTTCGTATATCGAGCACCCCACGCTTTTTTCACAATAATACTAGTATTTTTCGTTCATTATTATTTTCAGTTTATATTAATAATTATTTTTCACTTTTTAGTTTGATGTGCTTTAAAAGCGTGTTTTTTAGTTTTTTTAAACTATATTTATTTTTAACTTTTTAGTTTGATGTGCTATGAAAGCGTGTTTTTTAGTTGTTTTAAACTATATTTATATTGCTTATTGATGCTGATATTATAACATATTACGATCCAACAGATATTTCTGAAAAAAAAAAAAAAATTTATTTCAGCCGTGAGGTTCGAACTCACGCCGGAGGAGTCTGTCGTTTCGCGTCGACTGCCTTAACCCACTCGACCACCGGGCTAATTAACAATTATGGAATCTACTGACATATTAAGCCTTTGCTTTCACGCAGGGATACGTGAGGAAAGGATTGGCGATCCTGATCAGGATAATGATATAAACTTATCAAATTATTGTATTGTTACCGGTTCTTAATAAGTGTACAAAGTTTCAATTAAATCTGTCCGTTTAAAGTGGGTTAAAATCGAGTCCAAAGAGTCGGTTACAAACAAACAAGCAAACAAACAAACAAACAAGCAAACATACAGGTGAAGCTAATAAAAGCGTGTTAATAAAAGCGTGTTAAAAAAGAATTTAAAGCGAACGAAATAGTACAAAAACATACATCACAATATATAAAATATTTTTGTTTTTATTATTGTACTTATTCAAGTATTATAATATGATGCATACCCAGTACGTCTCTGTAGGATTAATGACTTTGGCCAGGCTTACTAATGAAATTTGTGACTTACCTTCATCACCCCCCATCATCTATATCGATTTTAATGATTTGCATTGTTTCATGTGATGGCACGTATTGCATTGCTGAAGTTTTTTATTATACAGTTTTTGATAAATGTTTCTTAGTTGATTAATTATTGTATTACTGCTTTTTTTGCACGAATAGGAATAAAACAGTATTTTACTGCATCAAAACAGGGAGGTAAAAGGCGTTTATTCCTTTGAGATTTAAAGTCCCTGTCAAAACCAATGAACAATACAAATACAACATAACGTAAAGATACCGTCAAGTTGATAATTACATTTTAAATTTTATTTTAGATTATGGTCGCAGTTATTACTAACTCTATGGTGGCTATTCAGCTTTATTTCTGGTTTACAAAGTAGGCGGGTGAAGAGGAATAATTTTATAAGTGAAAATGACAAAATTGTTAAAATTTAGATATAAACTACTTAGTATAAGTTGTTCATCACATATTTTCAGCTTCAGACTACTACTGAAAAATGTTTCCTACATACACTAAAACTGAATCACTCAGAAATTATTTTTAAATAAAAAACTCAAAAACAAGACAAGCTTTGTATAATAAGTAAAATGCAACCGAGCCCAGCAGCGCAAAGTTAAGTGATAAAAGCTTCTACCCTGACAAAGTCGAAGGAAGTGTGTCCGCGTTCCTCATCATGGTAACCCCCCGCCCGGCCCTTGCACTCCCGGCTTTGGTTTTGGGGATTGTCTAATTTATGAGGTATTTCATTTTATGTCGAGATTATCTGGAGCCTTATATCATCTCATTATTTTAAAATAGTATCTCGGATCTCGTCTTACTCTAAAATTGTTTCACTGCGAGTCTTTAACTAAACTTGAGATCGAGATGAAATTCTCACAGCTCAATTGATCAATTTTAAGAAATAAAACAAAAGTATTAATATAAAATTGATTTTAATAACAAAAAATACATAGATATTAAAAATGTCACCATTACAAGCAAACTAATCAGTTCTGAACACCAATAAACAATACTGATTTTAAAACTATCTGTGACTACCAACAAATTTTACTTATTGCTAAGGATGGTTTGACAAATAATTTTTGTTCATAAGTTTGAACCATCGGAATCACAAGTGTTTAAAATTACGAAAGTTGTGTTACCCTTTTCTATTCTGGACTGGCATCCAAAGTAAGTGGTATATGCAATAAGCTAATCCAATAAAGAATAACAGTTTGCACATTTTATCCAGGACATACATTCTAAAAAAAGGGAAACTCAGAATTATTGTTAATTACACACAATCGGGTCTAAAAATGGCGTGCATATCTTTAGAACAGTTAGGGACCATTTCGTAACACTTTCAATTAGCAGTGAATGGTAGAATGAGCAGTATAATTAGAGTTCAGATATCCGCATTCCAGTGTCGTCTGTACGAACCTTGATAAGAATGCAATTTGTAGTGTAAATTTGTTTACATTGTATACATTTTTATATAACCACATAAAAACTAATTCCTTTATGCATTTTCATTAATCATGTACTTTAAAAATGTATCTAAAAGAATCATTTCGAATATAAATCAAATTAACATCACAAATTATGCGTAGCAGCCACGAATTTCTTAATATAATCTGGATCTCTAATACAATACACAACCATCATGTCCCCTACATGTAGGCTGCCATACTGTGAGCATTTTTTATTGGCTACATATTAACCAATTTATAGGTTATGAGACCGCTGAAATTTAAATCGTGTTTAGCACACACGTTACTCTATTTCCTTGATTATTTTTTAATGTTTTTATTTCCAGTCATTTAGCTGTATTTTTGATCAAGTGTTTGATTTTTTCCAATTATATTGTAATTATAGTGAAAATTTTTTGACAGTTCTAACAGCCATTTAAATTTTGTTATTTTTGTCATGTGACACAAATCACCCAATCATTTCAACATTTAACTGATAACAACATTAAGGGATGTTTTCAATCACTATGACACCAAGACTTTGACAGCTGTATATTACAAATAAATTTCAAAATGTCACGTTTTGGCAATGCGAATTTTCAATCTATTAACGCGCTAATTAAAGAAAAAACTACAAAAAATACCACAAACAGTAACAAATACACGTGGAGAATATTTATGGAGTTTTGCCATGAACGAAAATATGAGTTAAATGAGCATAGAAGCGTAGAAGAACTGGCATTGACACTGAAAGATTGGGGGGTCAATATGAGGAAGAAAGATGGGACAGAATTTAAAGAAGCAACGGTAAAGATTATGTGGAACGTTTCGTGCAAACATTTACAAGAGAAGTACTATAATGACTATAAGGGCCGATTGCATCGACGTGGTTTAGTCAGAGTTCAACTGAACTTCGTTTAAAATCCAAGATCACGATTGTTACAAAAATCATAACATTGAATTTTAAACAAAGTTCAGTTGAATTTTGCCTGAGCCACGTCGATACAACCTGCCCTAAGATTATGATTGACCAGTTCAACAGCACCAGCCATTCGGCAATAGCCACTTTAGCCTTACGGGCTCTCGTGTTTATTACTATGCAACAGGTTTTCGAAAAATTTTCGAATTATTCTCAATTTATTGCTACACTCTTGTGATATTACTTATTATTGGCAACTAGCAAATAAGTTGTGTTATTATCATAGTCGTGTATTACAAATTAGTGTAATTTGAAGACAAAAATCCGAAGTCGGAACAAAAGTTAACGATTGCGTCAGGGTGCTTGCTGGGAGGAGCATACGATGGAGATGGGTAATACGACTTTTTTCATCGTATCGTACTGATTCTATAGACTATAATACAAAAAATTGGTACCAAAAGATTCGTATGTTTTGTACCACTGCATCGTCCGCTGTGTTATGCGGAGAATCAGCCCACAGTAAAAATCTTATCGAAGGAAGATACGATTTGTCACGACCACGGTCGTACTGTGTTATTTCGATACGATTGCATGATTAGTGCAATACAATAACACAACACAAAATCGGAATCAGTAAACTTCGACTCGTGTCTTTGTCTTTCAGCATTGCCTCAACTTCGATTCATTTCTGTCTGGGTTATCTTACTATATTAGTACGGATATGAAACTGTACCGGTGTCAAAGACTCATACCATATGATTCATCGGAAAGAATCGTATCACTTACACGAATCATACAAATACTACACATCTCTAGCATGCGAGGTAAAGTAGATTTCAGTATCGCTAAAGCTGCAGTAAAGAGTGTTGCTCATTCATCCAAGGAAACAATAAAGTTTCAAAAGCTTGGATTAAAAAAAGAGTTTTTACTTTTTCGATTACATGACTGTATTCCCTGGATAAATGTTAAAAAATGTTGTTATCAAATAAATAATTCAAATTAGATGCTCAAAAATACCTCTTTCTCGAGCACGACAATATCCTAACCAACTGTAAAAGCTTTTCTGACATTCGCGCTGCGATCTTCCCATCGTGCTGGCAACAGGCGAGCGACTGTAAACTGCGCATACCGCTAGTCGTGTATTTAGTGGTCTGGCTCGATCTGTATTTATTTTTAATTATTTCATGAATATTGCCGATACAGCTTGCATTATATATTTATTACTAAATATTTTTGAAATATGTACTGTTGTATATTTATTGTCAATTATTTCTTAAATATTTTTAATCATATATTTATTATGACAGATTTCTAAAATTTTTCTTAAATCTTTGCAATATTGTGGAAATATTCTCTATTGTGGCAATGTATTATACATATTTCAGAAATATTTTGTGCTACTAGGGAATATTTTAAAATATATTTGGTTTTAATTAATTGGTATATAAATTAATAACAAATATTCCCTTGCGCTGATTTTTTTTGACGTCATGACTCGTCCATATCCGAACTCTAATAACACCGGCACACAAAAAAAAAGTTGTTTGTACATTTGACGCCACCTACCTCCCGACATGTATTTCGACCCGCTGAATCCGAATTTGAAGTCAGTTTGGACCGTACACCCTCAAATATCGAGTAAATTGAAAAACCGTAAAAAAATAGCGAGAATTGGGTGTTTCGGTAATAAAAAAAATTTTGTGGATCTAAACCAAGCCTAATTTTTATGTATTTCGACCCGCTGAATACGAATCTAAAGTATATTTAGACCATAAGCCGTTTTAAATCTAAGTAAATTGTAAAAAAACCCTCGAAAATTGCTAAAAATGGCAAAAAATTGTGATTATGTTGATGAAAAAAATTTTGTAGACCCGGATCGCAGAGGATTTTTATGTAATTTGATCTGCTGAATCTGAATCTGAAATATATTTGGCCCATTAATCCCTCAAAATCTCAAAAAATCGCAAAAAACCGATAAAATAGCAAAAAATTGCAGTTGAAAAAAATTGAAAAAAAATCTATGAAACACGATTAAACACGTTTCTTGTATTTTTTTATGCATAAAATACAAGTTTAGAATCTGAAAATGTGAAAAATTGTAAAATCTATAAAAAATGACGTATAAACAGAATGAAAATTTTTTTCATCAACATAATCACAATTTTTTGCCATTCTTAGCAATTTTCGAGGGTTTTTTACAATTTACTTAGATTTAAAATGACTTATGGTCTAAATATACTTTAGATTCGTATTCAGCGGATCGAAATATATAAAAATTAGGCGTGGTTTAGATCCACAAAATTTTTTTTATTTCCGAAACACCCAATTTTCGCTATTTTTTACGGTTTTTCAATTTACTCGATATTTGAGGGTGTACGGTCCAAACTGACTTCAAATTCGGATTCAGCGGGTCGAAATACATGTCGGGAAGTAGGTGGCGTCAAATGTACAAACAACTTTTTTTTTTGTGTGCCGGTGTTATTAGAGTTCGGATATGGACGAGTCATGACGTCAAAAAAAATCAGCGCAAGGGAATATTTGTTATTAATTTATATTTTCAGAGGCATATTCCGCACATAAATTGACCATTCAAATTCATGACCACAGTTATCACAGCACAAAACTGAAAGACTTTTTAATGCTGTACACTTACATTTTCATATTCCTATGGGCAGCTGGCAGCATATCGTCGGTTTCCTTTAAAATATTTCGCCTAATATACAGAATACAATCTGTCATGTATTCCTCTATGTCGATTCCTTCGCTTTCTAGCATATAATTTTTTTTCTCTCTAGAGTTCAACTTCTTTCTTAGTGTTTCAATATTTTCAGTATTAAAATTCCAACTTTTTACTGTATAATATTCAAACATTTCCATTCCCTTATGTATCCTCATTTGAATAGAAAAAAGGCTAAAAAAATATATTTTCCCTATTAAACATATTTTTTAAAGTAAATCGAGGCAAAATTTCCAGCCAAATATATGGCTGTTTTTACACGACAAAGCTGAACTAAACAGTTACAATACAAAACCGAAAATAATAAATAATTTCTTCGTGGACCATCCCCCTGATGAGTTCAGAAAGAATGAAAGTAGTTATACATCGGACTAGGGGGTTTCGTTTTTTGCATTGTAACTGGCTCGTGATATTGTCCACAGAGGAGGCTTGAAATTTAAAAAACAACTAAATCTCAATATGATTACAATTTGCACATTTCCCCACCACCCTTGAGGTAGTACAACAGCGCGTTACATTTTTTTAACGTGGGTTGATCGCCAGAGTAGATACTTATAATTAAATTATAACTTCTAATAAAAATCAAAATAGTTTTGGAAGAAACTTGATAAATAAAAGTGTTTTTCTACAAACAAAAAATTGTATTCATTATCAGTGCCAGAGTGTAAAATTGTTACTTTTAATAAAAATTAACAGTTTTGAAAAAGAAGTTATATAAAAAAATATTTTCTAAAAAATAAATAAGGCAAATAAATATTTCTTCTAAAATAATAACTATATTAATCTTTGGTGTAAAGTCTAAATATTTTTATAAATCAGTGGTAACTTGCGATTTTCAGAACTAGCAAAATGGTTGAATACTTCCTCATAAAATGAAAATAAATCATTTTTCTTCAACTCTGACAAAAAACGTTTTCCTATTGAAATAAGCGATATACTTGTCAGGCGGTCTTGAGATATTGTGTTTCTAGTAAATGTTTTTATGCGTTTGAGTGCTGAAAACAATCGTTCTACAAAAGTTACCGGAATTATTGACGCTAAAGATAAAAGGTTGTACATTTCGGAGAGACAGATTTTTAAATTATTATTATATATAAATGTAAGCATTTCTTGAGGCGATTTTGAATTTGCTAAAAGTTGCTGGTCAGACATAGGTCATTTCTTAACGAAATACGGTTAAAAAAGGCATACTGGTCCATTAATTTGTCCATTAGACTGTTAGGAAATGATTTAGAAAACATTATAAAATTATTAGGATTTACTAAATCGAAACATTGCAAACCATTTAAATAGGAACATCTAATTTCAATTTATGGTGTCTAAAACTTCTGTAAAAATTTGTTTGTAATGTATGTCTGTCCTGTCAAACTTATATGTTGTCTTTCTTCACCTTCAATATTTTATAAAAAAACATTATATAAAGTATTGAAATTTATTTCGTTATTGCGAAATTCTTTTAATTTAGATATAAGTGAATTAAGTCTATTTTTAGAATATGTTATATCAGTTAATTTATTCTGTAAAATTTGGAAAACAACATCAGCTTGCTTAAAAAATCATTTTAAAAACCTTTAGAAAAAATATGAAGTTTTTATCCAACAATAACGATTTTAATCCGTAAGCTGCTCTTAAGAGGGCTAATCGAACCAGTGTTTGTAAGGTAATTTTTCAAAATTTATTTCTTCCATACGGTTTGGTCAAGTTACACCAAATTTGGAGGATCAGTAGTTGAAAGTGTACTAGAGGGTACATGTATATCTATTTTAATTAATTTTCACTTTATGTAGGGAAAATTTATACTGTAAATATAAGTGAAATTTGAACGTGATTAGCTCCTGAATTATGATATAAATCGGTAAAATTCGAGGTAAAATTCATACATGTCTTCTAGAATGAATCTTCATAATTATACTCAGCAAGTTTCAAACTTTTATTCCGTACTATTTGGTTGAAATGAATTTTCCAAATAAGTATCTTTATCACTACAAATGGAGCAAGGAAGTGTTATCTCTATCGGGAATCGCACCTCAATGAAGTCGGTGAATAAAACGTCCAGTGAAGGTATAGTCAAGAGCAAAATTATTCAGCGGCACATGTATAAAAACTTTCTAGAGAGTGACACAGCTATCCGAAGCTTTTTCCCGACTAGGCCCCCTTAAGTCTGATCGTCATTTAAAAAGTCTTCACTTTCCGAAATAAAATTAAAAACGTCAATAAGATTTTTCCTGTGTGTCAACAGTGAAAACAACTCTAGATGAAAAATTCCAATGAGTGGGAACATTACTCGGAATTCTATGTTCCATAATTCTATTTAAAATTCCAGATCTTTTATTAGATTTTGAAAACTTCTTTAATTCCGTTACAGGCTTTACTCAAAACCAAATTTAATTTGTGTGCGTAACAGTGAGTGAAGTAAGCTTGAGGAGCAATATCTTTTATTTTAGTTTGGAGCCCATTAAGATAGATGTCCTGACATAACCGCAGCGCCGTCATAGGTTTGTGCAACTAATTTATTTTTCAAATCAAATTTACCGAATTCGTCGATTAATAATTTAAATAAACTGTCCGCATTTCTTCCACTACTCGCATCAAAAAACCAACAAATCTCTCAACAACTTCACCGTGCATTACATATCTAAAAATTACGGAAAGCTGAGATTTACAAATAATTTGCCACGAGAAAAATTCGCAATTATGTAGTTCTTCATAAATTTTGCCTTTAATAATGAAGGTCATTTTGATTTCATTTAGACGTCCCAGAAAAAAACAGTTGCGTTATTCAAAAAGTTCTCTAATTTTGGAACATACGTTTTTAAAAAAATCTATTAGCTCCTTGAAATTTCCTTTATTATATGAATCACGTTTTTCCTCATGTCCTCGAAAAGAGTTTTCTTGAGAAGATAAATATATAACGGCATCAATTAATCTCTTTAATATTTCCCTATTTCCACGGACTTTTTCATTAAAGTTTTCTATTTCTCTTTTTATGCGCAGAATCCAAGAAATTTACAATATTTTGTTTACCCAACATTTCGAATTTATTGCAAGATGAAATATGCTCCTGAGAATTTTCATGCCTTTCTAAACATCGCGAAAAATTTTGCAAATTATTAAACCCGACCGTGCCCCAAATTGAGGATTGATCATTAGTAAATAACAAACATTTCCAACAATATAATTTGTTTCTAACTGTTGATGTCGTTAACCACGCGATTTTTTGAAATTGCTATCACTAAACCCTCTATTTTATTTACCGCTTGTGAAAACTAATGACGGCATTGACGGTGTAGGTCTGACCATTTTTTTAATTCTTACCTTTTGATCATAACTAAATCCATTTAACAACAAATAATCCACCACGTCTGGACAACAAGACATGTCGTTGGGAATATTTTCACCTAGAGCACTCATTTTTCAACCACCTGTTAAATATTTTATGTATGTTTATATTCTCCCACGAAATCACAAATTGCCACTGTCCTTGTTCTATAAATTGTTTATTCTCATGTAAGAGAGGGAATCAACGCTCAGCTGAGGTGTACATGCGCTAGAAAGAAATGGGGTGCTAGAGGCTAGCTGCCCTAACTAACAGATCCAGAATGTTTGCTGGGATACTCGCCAATAATTCAAAGTCACGAACAATGTGTTGAAATGGGGGTTGGCTGGCCGCTAGCCTCAGTTCATCCAAGCATGCGCAATGAGAGACCGGGAAATATGCATACGTGGAGTAGACTATCCGGACTACAACGTTACATGTTTGTAGAAAGGATATGCAAAATACTTTTTACACTGAAAATTAATTAATGAATTATAAACAACATTGAGAATTAAGATATATCTAAGTAGAAATTTCTACTTGTGAACAATATTAGTTTGGAGATATTCTGCTTCTCCCAAAATTGTAGAGAAGACTCAGCCTCCCCTTCCTCCCCTGACCAGCCGCCACTGATAACTAGGGAAATCATTACTTAAATGTAGAAATTTTCCTTTTTGGTGAGTTAATTTTTTTTTTTAATTTCAGTATTTTTTTACTTCTAATACGAAGAACAGTATGTCCTTGCTCGTAGACTGACTAGTTGTTTTAATAAGATTCTATGATGAAGTGTATTGGAGGTGTTTTTGATTTATTATACAGGGTGAGTCAGTTTTTTGTAGACAAACTTTAACAGGAGATAGAACACATGTTTTTAAAAAGAAAAGTTCCTATAAACATATGTCGTAGAACGCTTTGTTTCAGAGATACAGGGTGTTGATGTATTTTTTTTTTTCTCGAATTTTTTCAGTATGTATTTGTATGTATTGTATTGGAGTATGGCTTGATATAACAAATATTTATTTTGACTACATTGGAAAGAGATAAAGAATAAGAGATTTTGGCTTTTTAGAATCCTTAACAAACCATATTTAGGTAGGTTTCGTTGAAAGAATTAAATATTTAGCCGATAATTGATAATAAATAAATTACTTAATTTAGTACCATATCAAACACTAAAAAATCAAAATAACTCGGAAACGCACAGGAATTTCGAAACAGAAGAAGGGACATTATTATTGTTAAACTGTATGTAGATAATGAAAATGACAGTTTTTTTAAAAAATAGTCATTGGTGTAGAAGTTCTGTTTACAGAAGTGGTTGAGCACCCCCTCCACTCCGCCACTGTGCAAGTTTTTGAACATTCTTATCGCTTGTTTTATGCCCCTTAATTAATAGGCATTATCCCCCAAATATGGAAAAAAATCTAAGCATTCGTTTATAAGTTATAATGAAAATTCGAGAAAAAAAAAATTATATTCAACACCCTGTATCTCGGAAAAGAAGCGTTCTACGACATATGTTTATAGGAACTTTTCTTTTTAAAAACATGTGTTCTATCTCCTGTTCAAGTTTGTCTACAAGAAACTGACTCACCCTGTATACCTAAAACTTATATACTGGCACATTCTGATAATGACAATATAAAATATAAAAAACTGTAGGTATTTATTATTATTATCATGTTAGGTTTGAAGTAATGTTTTTGTAATACCCAATAATTATTTTTCTTTTCTAGAATTGCATAAAAAAGAAGCAATAATATGTCAGACTTTTTGAAGGAGATTTAGGTTCAGGAACATGACTGTTGACTGTTGACTCATCTCTCGATTTTGTACCAACGTTTTTATACTTCTACATATAGAACTAGCATAACAATGTTTGTAACATACATCGTAGAAAGTCTGTGTCACCTTCTTCAATTTTTATAATTCCCAGATATATTTTGGAATCTATAAACGTTCCTGATTTTTCTCATCGTATTAATCAGAACAGATGAAACGACAACTTTTCAAGATAAGATTTGAGCATATAAAGTTGGAAATCTACATGAGAGCTTTTTTAATCACTCCTAAATGGCTACAGATAAAGTTTCCAAATTTTGGCAAAGTACAAAAAATTATATCGGCAATCCATCTATATTATTAACTAGAAAATTTTGAATGGTGCTCTTTTGCACAGAACGGTTTTTGGATAAATTTTAATTTAAGCTATTTAGGGCATTCGCTTTCGATTTTGCCACATGTCAACTTTTATCATTTTGGGGACAACGGAATCATTTTATTAGCAACTTTATATACGGCAAGAACTCTATTATTACAGGAGCTTCAACATGAACTTGGGGTAACCATAAATGTAAAAGAAATATTAATGACTTCTGTTAATTTTATGTACGACCGGTATTAATTGATCACTTTATACTTGGTTTGAGGACTTAAAGCCACTTTACAGCCCACCTCAAGCTTTTGCTTTATTTTCCATACAACATTTTCGACTTCTGAGGTAACATGTCCAACGTCTCAGCCTCTGTTGCTTCGGTAATTTCTGGTAGGGTACAAGAAAATTAATTTTCATCCTATTCCATTTCCAGTTCAATTGACAAACACAAACACTTCGACAAAAGGATTGTGAAACGATTCTCGCCATAATATCACAATATAGCCACCTTTATTTACGTTCTTGCTTATTGGTAACTTGCATTTATACGATTGTCATTTTTATGGAATGACAAAATTTAACAGGTTGACAATTCTTATGTAGAATTTGCAAGATAGCCTACGATATTACTAGCCAGCCTATAACTTCCTTGTAAAAAAAGATATCGATTTCAAATTTTGGGATGTTGTATGGTTGAATACGGTGCACAGTTTGATTGCTCCAAGATCTGATTTTCGTTTCCGATTTAACCGGAAACAGTATATAATTTGTTATTTTTAATGGAACATCCTGTATATTATTTGAAATTTAGATTGCCCAGGAAATTGTAGGTCTAAAACATGTAGCATACCCTATATCTATCTTTGACAGTTTTCGAGAAAATGGCGGTTGAAAATGTTATATCAATCATAAATTATTTCATTTTCACATAAAACAAATGAATGTAGGAACAGATCTGTTACGGTTATTTAAGTTTCTTGGTGAGTAAAATTTGATAAAGTCATAAAATTCCATTTCCGGCTGAACCGGAAGTACTACGGAAAGTGATTTTCAGGCTCAAATTACTTCGATATTTTTAATGGAACACCCTGCATTGAACCTTAAATTTACATTCTACTAACCTTTCTGGATATTTTTTTGTTTAGTATCCCCTGTCTAAACCTAATAGTTTATGAGATATCGGCGACTGAATGTTCACCTGCACTGTCACAAAGGCTACACAATAAAAAATGAGGTTTAAACAGAACTTTAATTCAAGAGGGCTGTGTAAAATAAAAGAACTATTTACCGATTTTCATATAGATTTTGACAGTACTGCTGCATTATTTAAAAGTTCGACAGTTGTCATTTAATTTTTACGTTTTATTCTTGATTTACATTATAGTAAGTGTTTAATTGTAAGTGTTATCTGGTTGTTAAAAATGGCTGTGTTTAGGTGCGAGCATCAAATTGATATGTTATTAGTATATGGAGAGGTAAGAGAAAACCGAAGGGAAGCCAGAGCATTGTATGGTCGACGTTATCTAGAACTCGACCAACCTTGTGCACAATATTTTCCATGGTTGGAAGAACATGATAGTGAACATGAGAACACGTTTATTGTATATGAGGAGGCAGAGATAAACACACTAGCCTGTGTTGAGATTGATCCAACAAGTTCTACAAGGCAAATTGCCGGGATATCTCCCGAAAGTGTTAGAAAGATTCTACATAAACATAAGTACAAATCTTTTAAGTACCAAATCCATCAGCATTTTTACGAGGGAGATTATCAACGAAGATTGAATTTTTGCAACTGGTACCATCTAGAAACTGAGCGTCATCAGCCAAATATAAAATCATGCATTTTATTTTCGGACGAATCTCGATTTACCAATATGGGAATGTTTAACAGGCACAATACGAAATATTGGGCAACTGAAAATAACCATCTATTTAGAGGAGGGGCTTTCCAAGAAAGATTCGGCATCAACGTTTGGCTGGGCGTTATAGGAACACGCATTGTAGGACCAATATTTTTTTGATGGACCTTTAAACGGGGCCTGGTACTTACAATTTCTACAGAACGAAATTCAACATTTTATTGAAGTTTTACCTGTGCAGCATGAACATGTCTTCTATCAGCAGGATGGCGCACCCCCTCATAACGGCCGAGTAGTCACCGACTATTTAAATGAAACTTTTAATAATCGCTGGATAGGTATCAATGGTCATATACGGTGGCCAGCGAGATCCCCAGACCTTACACCTTTGGATTTTTTTTACTGGGCCCATATCAAGGAAAAGGTGTATAAGACACAACCACATAACATAGGAAACCTTAGAAATAGAATTACGCAAGTAATAAACTCTATTACTCCAATTCAGATGGAAAACGTTCTTCGAGAATTTAAAGAAAAGATTAATTCTTGCCGAGAAGTCAACGGTGACATTTTGAACATTTAAATTATGATTAAAATAAATTATACCTACCTATTACTTTTAGTGTTTCACTTTTGATACTTATTTTTCTGCTTTGAGCAGATTTGTGACATATTAGTGCAGGTGAACATTCAGTCGCCGATATCTCATAAACTATTAGGTTTAAACAGGGGACACCAGAAACAAATAATATCCAGAAAGGTTAGTAGAAAGTAAATTTAAGGTTCAATAAGGGTGTTCCATTAAAAATATCGATCATTTTTCGTAGTACTTCCGGTTCAGGCGGAAATGGAATTTTTATGACTTTATCAAATTTTACTCACCAAGAAACTTAAATAACCGTAACAGATTTGTTCCTACATTCATTTGTTTTATGTGAAAATGAGATAATTTATGATTGATTTTCAACCGCCATTTTCTCGAAAACTGTCAAAGATAGATATAGGCTACGCTACATGTTTTGGACCTACAATTTAATAATATACAGGGTGTTCCATTAAAAATAACAAATTTTATACTGTTTCCGGTTAAACTGGAAATGAAAATCAGATCATGGAGCAATCACACTGTGCACCGTATTCAACCATACAACATCTCAAAATTTGAAATCGATATCTTCTTTTACAAGGAAGTTATAGGCTGGCTAGTAATAATCGTACGCACTCGATATATTATGTATTAATAAAGACTGGTCGTACAAAAAATTTTGTATGCACCTCGAACACAACCAGCGTTTATAGCCCTTATCGTGTTAGAGCCTATAAATGTCACGTCGTAGGCCATAAACGCCTCTTTATGTACTTGGTACATAGATAACTATTCTGTGACTTCTTGTCACATTTTTAATATACTATTGAAATTTTGCCCGCGTTCTATACCGATATTTCTTTAAGGATGTCACACATATTTGTCTTAACACTTACACGGGTTTATATCCCAAAATCATGAGCAGGAAGTCTATGAAAATGGCAGGTACTATTTGAAATAACACAAAGTAGATTTTATGAAATAGTCTGCTTTTCGTCATTGTTGCACTTGGATACCACAATATTCCATTAAAGGGTACTCTTTTATTAATAACTGCATAACCAGTTAACATTAACTCCATCCAACTGATCTTAATGTCACATTCAGGTATACACATATTATAAATATGGGGTGAATTCCTAAAAAGTAGAACACAGTTTTATTGCAAATGGAAGAAAAAAAAATGTATCTGGAATCATGCACACAGTGTTTAGAAAGTCTGTGATAAGTATCTTAGAAATCCAAAAAGTTGGTAGATGGAGGAAAATTGTCTGTTAATGAATATATCACTATAGTAGGAGTTTACCATTTACTTAGTCTTCCACATACACGTTGTAACAGCTATTTTTCAATATGGCCTAAGGAGTGATGGAGATAAGGCATGCATTTTTAGTCTTAGCACAAATATAAACAGCATCGACATTTAGTGGAGGGACTCAATTCACCTACTCATTTGCGTGAAGATGCTCGATAGACAACTCCGGCCTGCCATACTGAGAGGCCTATTATTGCATATGCAAAAGCGTTTGTTACAACGTGTATAAAATTTACAAATTTCTTAGGAAACTTGTTAGATGCAAATATTAAACGTAGGTATCCTACACATATAAAATCACCAACCATTAGTTGGTGATTTCAAGATTAACTGGACTCCAATCTGTGGCATTACAAATTGTAATTAATGACTTTGGTTTAAGGCAAATGATCAACTCCTATACACATATAATCGGAACTGGTAGTAGTATAATTTAATTACTAATAGTAAGTATTTTCAAGTCTCAATTTTAGATGAACTGAATATTAGCGATCGTGGTACTCGTATACCAGAAATTAAGCCTTCCTAAGCTAAATGACTAATATCTGATAGAGTTTTTTGGGGATTTCGGTTAGATATAACAAATTTTTTATTTTTTTCTAACGTTTCGCTTTATTGCACCGTCATCAGAGAACTATAATTACAAATACTGAATGAAAGTATAACACTTTTAAAACTTTGACCAAAGAATTAATAATATTAATCAAAAATATAATTTATATTACACGAATTTAATAATGTGGATGATTTAAAGATAAATAAACCTCCTGTTTGAAAGAATTAACATACTACAAGATACCTTTTTTTATAAAATTTATATTGTCTATAAAAAATAATGAAATATAATAGTGATAAATGTTATATGCATGCTTTTCGGAACACAATACATTTAGGTGCATATCGTACCTGACCATTAACTCAACCTAAAGCAACAGTATGTTTTCAGCAGTGTCAGTTTCTGTTTTCTTTAACTGCTATTAGTTTTTGTGCGCGTTTAAAATTTGTTTAATTCATTTAAATCTACTTAATATGCCTAGAAATAGATATTTAGATTTATCCTATAGACAAAAACGCAGAAAACTTGTTGACGCTGTTGAACAAGTTGAGGTTATCGTTGCCAATAAAGAAAAAACAATTTCATGTATAAATGATACTATTACTGGAAAGTCCAGTGACACAGCTGAAATAATTTCTCTCTACACATTGTTTGTAATGAACTAAATCCACTTGAAGACAGTGGTGAGAGGTATGAAACTTCTCATATGGTCTGAATGCTACTATCCACCACTATTCACTTCACCTTAGTATATAACTAGCAGGTTGGCCACTATCATTTGTCTGTTCCATAACCTATGGCATACTGAAGAGAACAAATAAGCTCGAAATCGATCTATGTCTGGTTAGGAATTGACAAATGATATTGGCTTTCCATCTATCATGATTTGAAGGTGTAATTCAATGCAGGTCGGGGTATTTGCCCGCTGAGTAGTTGTTTCCTTCAAATCATATTTAATAACATTAGTTTACTCCACCTGGGCTAGGGGTCGCCGCTCTCGGTACTTGCTGTGATGCAAGTCGCTATCCGCCACAGAGACATCTAGGATGTCGGTCGGATAGTAGCATTCAGACCATATGAGAAGTTTCATACCTCTCACCACTATTCACTTCACCTTAGTTAGTATATAACTAGCAGGTTGGCCACTATCATTTGTCTGTTCCATAACCTATGGCATACTGAAGAGAACAAATAAGTTCGAAATCGATCTATGTCTGGTTAGGAATTGACAAATGATATTGGCTTTCCATCTATCATGATTTGAAGGTGTAATTCAATGCAGGTCGGGGTATTTGCCCGCTGAGTAGTTGTTTCCTTCAAATCATATTTAATAACATTAGTTTAGTCCACCCGGGCTAGGGGTCGCCGCTCTCGGTACTTGCTGTGATAAGTCGCTATCCGCCACAGAGACATCTAGGATGTCGGTCGGATAGTAGCATTCAGACCATATGAGAAGTTTCATACCTCTCACCACTATTCACTTCACCTTAGTTAGTATATAACTAGCAGGTTGGCCACTATCATTTGTCTGTTCCATAACCTATGGCATACTGAAGAGAACAAATAAGTTCGAAATCGATCTATGTCTGGTTAGGAATTGACAAATGATATTGGCTTTCCATCTATCATGATTTGAAGGTGTAATTCAATGCAGGTCGGGGTATTTGCCCGCTGAGTAGTTGTTTCCTTCAAATCATATTTAATAACATTAGTTTAGTCCACCCCTGGGCTAGGGGTCGCCGCTCTCGGTACTTGCTGTGATGTAAGTCGCTATCCGCCACAGAGACATCTAGGATGTCGGTCGGATGTATATGTATATATATATATATATATATATATATATATATATATATATATATATATATATATATATATATATATATATATTAAATATGATTTGAAGGAAACAACTACTCAGCGGGCAAATACCCCGACCTGCATTGAATTACACCTTCAAATCATGATAGATGGAAATATATATATATATATATATATATTATATATATATATATATATATATATATATATATATATATATATATATATATATATATATATATATATGTATATATATATATATATATGTATATATATATATATATGTATATCATAGAATACCAAAGATATTTAGAAACAAACTTATTCGCTCTTCTCCCTTTAATGACATGACATTAATGCAGTGCTGCCAATTAAATCTTTTCTTATACCTAAATATTTCTACATGCCTATATTTAAATAAAGATCACAGCGTTATAAATTATTACTAAATTATATCAATTTCGGGCATAACAATAATTAGTAATTCTTAATTCTGAATTCATTTGATTTATTTTTGACCGACCCTACCTCGCTAAAAGTATTTAGGTTAGGAAATAACTAAATCTGTGCTAGGCCTACAGCTATATTCTGACGTCTGTTGCCGCCATCGGTCATGTTCTTGATTTGAGCTTCTTGGCGTATACTTTCATAATGAAAAGTAGATCTTTAAAATGTTTCTTAAATGTTTTCCTGAAATCGCCTTTTAGTTTGAAAAATTGATATTTTAAGCAGTTTTGACGACCCTACCATCGATTGTGTACCTTGAAATTGTGGAGAAAAAACAAATCTTATTTCCATTAATTAAATTATTATTAAAATTTTAACATTTCGGAGGGCCCGTTTGTTTTGTATAGGTAATTTATGTAAGTTTAACGTAAAAATGCTTTTGTCAGTATAATTTCACCCCTTCTTCTAGCGAATGTGCATGTTTACAATTTTCAGTGCTGTAGAATATGTGTGGACTTCATTTTATTGCGTAATCAGAATCAAAGTGAAACCACACCCATTTTATGTACACAAGATTAAAACAAATCACTACTGCGTCGTATATAAAATATAAGCGACTTCATATATAAATAAAAATAAAACATTGGCTCACCTAGGTAAATAACTGGTATTGGACTAATTTAGAAAAAGATTATAATATATTTATAATGACTATAATTGTGTTTTATAAATATTTGGTAACAGTAAAGTAATAAACTTACGAATATGGCATATAGCATTAAAAGTTTTTAACGTGCTATTATTCAGAGGTGGTACACTACATGCACTCTACATTTGACATAATTGTTACTTACAGAGGAACGTGTATTATCTAATGATTATACAAAGATACAAGATTTGGTTGACTGGGATGGCCGCAAAAGATGCAAAAATATCGTAAAATGATAGAAAGTGAACTTTTTTTATAATAACTAGAATAAAGTAGGATACCTACTTGGTTGTTACGTAGTTCCACGAAGCAGCCAGGATTCCATTAACTGTAGAGTCTACAGGTACAAAATTGGCATATGCGTTGCCATCCATATACAACGATCTTATTACTCCCTTCCCGCCACCAACGAACATTCCCATTGGTCCTTGCAGGTTGTTACACCATCCCGGAAAAGGATCGCTATACGTTGGAATCACTAAACAAAACAAATCAATCAATCATGGCTGCAACTTTGACAATGTAAACATTCTTGTCACAAAATCAATAAAAAAACAATATTTTAGTTTTTTTTTTAAGTAATCATACATTTTAAACACAGCATCATAATTCGCATTTTCAAAGAAATTTAGTGAATTCTCGACTTATTTTTAAATAACAAGATAGGTATATTTTCTTTATTCGATAGTCAATTATTTCTTCCCAAAACATACTTATATTCTTTTATTATATATTTTGAGGATGTTCTTGTTAATTTTACCCCTTAATAAAATAAATACCGTTTGATATTTTTTTGATATTTGTAACAAAAACATTTTAAGGGTACTTGATTAAAGCTGTGGTGTCAGATTTTAAATAAAAATCGCTAATATTTTGAAAGTATAAAAAAATTTATGGGTGTACCTAGAGGATGGCAATGTGCTCATAAAATGCAGATTTTGATGCTCTTCACAAAAATTGTCTGTTTCTCTTTGATATCTAGACACTGGACAATTTCCGTGAGTCCAGGATCAGTTTCCTAATCGGCTTGTCTGAGTTTCCCTAGGAAAGCAGAGTAACAGTGCGTGCACAACGAGATCTATACTGTGATTGTTCAATATTCAGTTTACAAATGGTACGAGAATACAAATAAATAGTAACAATTATGTCGATGATATCACGGAAAACGAGAAAAATTAGTACGTGTGGATTTGTGTTGACAAAGCCATGAATAAAAGGGAATAAGGGAATAAAATCATATCCCAGGGTAGATGTAACAAAAGGTGTAATGAACTTAAAATTTACGAATTTTGGAATAACACTTCGGGAATCAGTCCTGCTTGGTGTAAAACTGTAATATATTAAGAATGAGTTGATCGGTGTTGTACAGGATGTTTTATAAGTCAATTTATAAAAATCGTCAATTAATAAACTATCTTTATTTTTCAGTATATGAAATAATTCCATTAAAAAAAGTTGTTTAGAATGCAATTTGTGCCTAATTACCAAAGTTCAGAAATTCGAATTTACTTTGTTGTTGTTTACTGCCTCTTTTTTCAATAGTTGTCAGTTTTTTGTTGAAAATAAGACAGGATGTTAAGAACAAAAGTTATTCATAATAAAAAATTATTTAAGAAAATATTTATTATCCATTACACGTCTTGTTACATCTATTCTGGGGCACAGTGTAAAGCTATTAGGCTTTTACCACTCACATATCCCAATATGAATCATGTAACTTAACTGGCAATCTATACTAATGCCTTGAACAGAGTACAGTAGTTTTCATGAAATGTTAAGACACTCGAGGTATAGTTGAGGAAACCTATATTGTGACGGGACGTGTGGGGCAAGACGCGACATGTGGGCAGGAAATGTATAACACATGACACCTTCTGTCTTTTACGAAGTTTACATTAAAGCGAGAGATTGTTGTTTTTGCTGGCACGCGACCGAGCTGGAGTTTAGCTTACATGCTGAGATACTTCAGAGCCGCACTTAATTTTGTTACCGAATCATTCTAGCAGTGCTGATTTTATTGTAAGTATAATATTATAAGATAAATAATAATTATTTTATATCCAGTTATTTGCTGGTGTGTTTTTGAAAATAATTTAAGACGCTTATCATATTGCAGTGAGTTGTGTAATTGTGTAATATAAGTAATAATTGTTTTATGTATGTTTATTTGCTGGTGTGTTTTTGAAAATAATTTAAGAAGGTATTTGATGAAAAAAAGTTTTGACCGCGGGAGGCCTCAACGTCTGCATCTTATTGTGTTTGTGAAAATTAAAGTGATAGTGATTACAGTTATAAAGAAAATCAAAGTTCATTAGTTTTTCAGTAAGAAAAAATCATCTACATTTGAACGAGCAAGCGAAACAAATTTGCCTTAATGTTTACAATAATCTTTTGAAGCGACGAGCTAATGACCCTAATTTGTATGATTTGGATGTACTAGGTGAAACAGCATCTCTGACTAATGTTCCACATCCCACAATACACAAACTGGTGAAAGAAGGTGCCCTTCCAAGAAAACGAACATCCGACGCCGGTCAATCTAAAACTCTGGACCCATCGTTAGCAAAACTTTCAAGAACTTTAGTTTACGACGCGTATCAGAAAAAATGAAATCCCAACTATTGACGTGGTAGATAGAAAATTAAAAGAAATGGATTATCATCTAAAATATACCAAAAGAACTTTAGGAACTTGGCGGCTGAGAAAAATTGGATTTATATATCAAACTATTAATAAACGCATGGCGATTATAGAAAGTAGACGAATAGTGCACTGGTGAAATTCATATTTAGAAGAGATAAAAGAACTCAGAAGGTAAAATAGACCAATTTATTATCTAGATAAAACTTGGTATGATACTCATGCCACCATAAAAAAAGGATGGACAGATGGATCTAGGAAATGTCAACTAATCTCATTGCCCCCTAATAAAGGGACTCGGTTGATTATATTATACACTGTGGATCAGTTAATGTATGGGTTGATAATGCATTGAAACTGTGCGGAAAAACCATGTAAGACTGTAATGTGGATTACCACAAGAACATGGAGGGAGAAATATTTCAGGAATGGTTTGAAAATACTCTAAATCCAAAATTAAAACCGAATAGCATTATTGTTCTCGATAATGCGAAATACCATTCGAGACAACTGTATAAAATTCCTGTCAAGAGTTCTACTAAGTTGCAGTTACAATTTCTTTTAATGGAACATGATCTCTATTATGAGGAAAATTATAATAAAGCACAACTGTTGGAAGTCCTGCAAACGAAAAATTATGAGAAGAAGTATATTATAGATAATGTAGCGGAGAGATATGGCCACAAAGTGTTGAGATTACTGCCATATTTCTGTATTTTCAACCCGATTGATTTAATTTGGTGTAAATTGAAGAAAAACGTCAGAAAAGGAAATATTTTCCGAAATTCTATAAAAAAAGTCGTAGAGTTAATTCAAAATGAAGTGTTGAAAATTAACAAGGAAGATTGGGAAAAAAGGATTAGGAAAGTAATTACAATTGAGGATGATTATTTACAAATTGACAAATTTCATATAAGAAGTGAAAATAAATTTATTATAAATTTGAACGAGGATAGTAGTTCATCTCAAAATGAAGAAGAGGGTGAGAAGGGCGAGGATTCAGAGGAAGAAGCAATGTGAGGTGAGGTAAAGTGAAGTGATGTGAAGTGAATCATGTGATATCAACCGCATTATTTAATTCCGTTTTTGTGCTTTCTTAGTTCAGTGATTGAGAAACATTCTTTTTCAGGATGTTATTATTTATTAATGTTATTATTTCTTTTTTTTTATTTTGACAAAAATATATCTTTCTGTTTTTATTATAGTAATAACTTTACTATTAGTATTTACTTTTAGTTTATTTATTGAGAAAAATATTTGTTTCTCTTACTATTTTGAGAGTACATTTTTTTGTTTTTATTTTATTTTAAAGGTTTCTTCTTACTTTTTACAGAATCTCTTCATTCTATACTAATATTCCATACCCATCCTTTCCTCTCAAGAAATGATCATACCTCCTCGCGGTTCTTGCTGGGTAGTAACAATTTATATTAAGCGAACTTGAATACTGTAACTGCTGTATGTATAGTCAATGCGTTAAATTCAATACTTTAATTTCAATTTAATATTTTCTTGTACAATTGTTAAATTGTTTCTAGCTAAACTGAACACAAAAACCTATATTAAAAAAGTAAACGAACGAACAATACAGTTAAATCCGACTCTGGGTTCCTTAGCGTCTTACCCCAGACGGCCCGTCACAATATAGGTTTCCTCAACTATACGTATTTTAGTTGTTAAGTACAAATGGCTGTTATTATTCTTATCTCATGTGCCGGCCTTGCACGCACGGAAATTATCCGGTGTCTATTGATATCTATACGTCTTTAGAATGTTTAATAACTATATCTACGAATACGTACCTACTGCTGGCCTGGCAATTAACAAGGGAATTTTTCCTATTTTTTCATAAACTAGTGCTTCTGCTACAGACTTAGAAAATGTGTAAGAGTTCGGTATATCTCCTAATAGACTAAAAAATCATAAATATGTATTAATAGCTATGCAGGGTGGCCCGATTAAAACTTTCCACGCCATTTTTTTTATTCTATATTTTCGAGACTAACGCCGAAAAATGTCGGTTTTGTTTTGTTAACCGTGATAAATTCAATCCCATGCTTCCACTGGCGGTTTTTTTATAGGGTCATTTGGTCAATGACCTCCCACATACAAATAAAAAATAGAGCTATTTATTTTCTGAGGTTTAAAAATAATATATATGTATGTATATATATATATATATATATATATATATATATATATATATATATATATATATATATATATATATATATATATATATATATATATATATATATATATATATATATATATATATATATATATATATATATATATATATATATATATATATTATGTTTTTTAATATTCATAAAAAATATATTAAAGTTTCTAGTTCATTCTATGCACAATACTATTCAAATATCTAGATCGCAGGATTTCGTATCCCTTCCGAGCACCGAGCTACATTCATATTCATTACATTATTCATTTATAGAATTTAAAAATCTTGGGTCAATCCACAACTTGTCCTCAAAGCTAGCTAAGGACCGAATTTACAACGAATTAAAGTGAAATAGACTTGTGCGCGAATCGTCGGAAAGCAAAAGAGACAGAAAACACTGACGGGGACAATATCCCTGACACATTTTATGGAAACGGTAACGAACGATCGCACGAAGTTCAGTAGAGCAGTCTTAATGCTGACTAGGTACGCGTTGGTCGGTAAATTCTGTCGCGTTGTTTTTAATGTTTTTATTTGTGAACATTTTATTAGTAAATCTCTACTTGTCGTGAAATTAAGTAAAACAGTGTTTTTGGTGTTTACTATTAAATATGAGTGTTGTACAAAATATATTAGACCTGAAAGATGGACATAAGTTGAGTTATGAAGACCGAGTGAAATTCAAAGGTTAAATTTATACCTCGTCGTAACAACATGTTAAGTTTTATTGCAAGTACATAAACGTCATTAAACAGTTTATGTGTTGTTTCATTTTTTCATCCAGTTAGTCAAGAGCAAATACAAATATATGTGGTTTAATTAACTCACAACATATTACATGGTCCTTCTAGCCGATATGGTATGAACACAAGAAGAATTAATTAATAATTGTAATTAACATCAGTTAATACAGTGATATTGTTCAACAAACATTTTAAATAAGCACAAAGAATAAGTGTCGTAGTGATTCATCAGAGCATTGTGCATCAGGTGTTGCATCAAACATCAGGATATCAGAGGCGGCGAGTTCAGCAAAAAAATAAGGTCAGATCCATTTTATCCTATATTCCTGTTACTTTTATAAAATAATTCATACAGGCAGATTATGGTTTTGTATTCTAACTTTAAAATAGCTTTGTTTCTTCAGCAGTTGGTGATCGTTTGTGGATCATCAGAGATAGTCACTCGGTTAGTTTTTAACTTCCAGCGAATAGAAGTATTTAAAAACAACTAATCGACTACTTCTGGTCCACAAATGATCACCAACTGCTACAGAAATAAAGCTTATAAATGATATCAATAAAATAATAAAAGGGGAGGTTTTGAATTTTCGCGGGCGTTTGCTTCTTGCGCCATCTACTTTCACCTTCCATTACAATCGACCAATTTAATACTGCGGATTAAATTTTAGTACGTACTTGCGCGTCTCAGGGTTGTCTCTGGATTGGTAGAAGAGGTGCAAAGATCATCTTATCTTACTACCAGTCGACCAAATTTACGTGGTTCACGGAGATTATATGTGCACTAGACAACGTGGCCAAGTAGTGGGGAATTTTATTCCAAAACAATGTACTTGAGTGGGAACTTTGCTGTCATTTCCGTCTATTTGTACGCATCTCGCGCGCCACAAATTTGATCGGCTTTTTTTAAAATTTCAACGGGTTGATTTTCCCGCATATGGGATGACATTATGGTGGTTGCATTTATGAAGAATTTACATATCTCTCGAAAACAAATTCGATGTGTTCATTATCTTTCTTAAAATGATAAAATGGGGATATGGAGGGGGGACGGTTGGATGAAAACTTTTAAATGGACCACTCTATGTAGTTAAGTATTCTTTAGAACAGCTTATAAATTTTATCTGGATATACCAATATTTTGTACATTTATATTTCCTTTAAAATTATAGACCTTCAATCAGAAATAAAGTAAATTGAAAAAAAAATAGTAATAATAATATCTTACTTTTTAGTAAAATTGCTTAGGGTATCTTCTTTTATCCAATTTATACTATTCAGTACTTCGTGTGGATTTGCTGGAGGATCATAAGGTTTTCGTCTGTCACAACTTCGTTGGGAAATGCGTATGCCGTGGACGTGTGAACGAATAACTGAAATTAAAAAAAAAATTAAATAGATTGTTCAAGCTTATTGACCACAAATATCCGGAGGTTGGTCATAGTTACCTAAATTCTAAATAGAGATTATGGTCGGAGTAAACAGATAATCAGAAAAGTGGAAAATATCTAATAAAATCAGCAAGCCCAAAAAAACAACTCTGTGTGTACTTTTATAATTTTGAAGAGTTGTCAGTAAGATTA
The DNA here is from genome assembly GCA_029963845.1 of Rhamnusium bicolor. Lineage (NCBI taxonomy): Eukaryota > Metazoa > Arthropoda > Insecta > Coleoptera > Cerambycidae > Rhamnusium > Rhamnusium bicolor. The sequence goes on from JANEYF010000117.1 coordinate 289,606, forward strand.
AACTTGTTCAATAAAAAAATAATAGTCTGGACGAAAAAGTAAACTCCAGAAACTATATTAAATTAGTAGTACGGACACTATTTATACAAAGAAAGCCTCGATGACTATACACCCTTTCTGAAGGTGGACTTATTAAAGAAATGAAGCTGGGAGGATCAGAAGGAAGAAATTACTTAACTTAGAGAAAAAAATGACTAACAGCTGAAAAACTGGACAAATTACGTGAACAAATGAAACTCATAAAGATTACAAATGAAAAAAATCTTTGAACGAAATGAAAAAAACCCAAATAAAAAAGGGAAACTAATTAATTTTAAGTTTAATATAAATTTTAAGCACGTCATATACATTTAATTTTTTTTACAAAAAAAGTTGTTGAAGTGCTAACTAACAGTACAAGGTGCAACCTACTGCATCATTAGTTGTTTTTTAATAAACTAAAAACTTGAATTAAAAACCAGTTTTTATTGTATTTGTGTCTACAATTTGTATGTCATGAAAATAATTGAATCGCTTATTTGAGAAACCCGACAAGTCCACCCATGACGCAATTTGACATTTTAAAATATATAGACTCTCAAGATCAAGATGCATCTTTTACTTTATAAACCAGACATATCAGCGAATTTTATGTTAAATGACCCGATCATGTATAATTCGTTTAATTTTGAAACGCGACATGTCTGTGACTTGTAGTGTTTCTTAAGCTAGCTTTAGTTCTATTTGCAATGGAGGCAATGGAGCAAGGTGCAAGTATAAATAAACGTAAAAAAGGGTGTAAAAACTGTAATATGGAAGTGTGAAAGGATTAAAAAGGCGAGAATAAGGGATGAAGAATATGAAAATTATAGGGGCAATATTGTTGCTAAAAAGGAAATTGATTTAAACTGCAAGTAAGTCAACTTGACCTAAGAACTGTTTAAAAAATCACAAAATCATTGTAAATTTTAGTTGCCGAAGGAAATGCTTCGAAAAGTTATCGGAGCAGATGAGGCAGGAAATATTCGACAATTTCTACAGTTTCGGATCCAAAAACGAACAGAATGCATATCTTCAAGCATTGATATCAGTAGTTCCAATTCAGCGAAAGCGGTCTCGGAACACCACAAATAGTCGAAAGCTTCACAAAAGTGCCTATAACTTATCATATAACTTGTAGTTCAAGAAAATATCAGGTTTGCAAAAATGCGTTTTTAAGACTTCACTCCATTACTAAAGATCGTGTTTATCGGTTGCGTTTACTTTTATTAGTCGGGGAATCACCGCAGGGTAAAAGAGGAAAACAAAATCCAGGTAACTTAAAGTCAGTTTCTCTCATCCAACTGATTGAATCTCATATTATGTCATTTCCAACAAAAGATGCACATTACACAGGTCGCGATTATAAGTACTTAAGGGGCCTAGTCGGGAAAAAGCTTCGGATAGCTGTGTCACTCTCTAGAAAGTTTTTATACATGCACCGCTGAATAATTTTTCTCTTGACTATACCTTCACTGGACGTTTTATTCACCGACTTCATTGAGGTGTGATTCCCGATAGAGGTAACACTTCCTTGCTTCATTTGTAGTGACAAAGATACTTATTTAGAAAATTCATTTTAACCAAATAGGACGGAATAAAAGTTTGAAACTTGCTGAGCATAATTATGAAGATTCATTCTAGAAGACATGTATGAATTTTACCTCGAATTTTACCGATTGATATCATAATTCAGGAGCTAATCACGTTCAAATTTCACTTATATTTACGGTATAAATTTTCCTTACATAAAGTGAAAATTAATTAAAATATATATACATGTACCCTCTAGTACACTTTCAACTACTGATCCTCCAAATTTGGTGTAATTTGACCAAACCGTATGGAAGAAATAAATTTTGAAAAATTACCTTACAAACCTGGTTCAATTAGCCCTCTTAAGCGAAAAACTTGATATTCGGAAGATGCATGGCTTATTTTTAAATAAATATCCTGAGGCACAAATAAAATATTCACTGTATTACAAAGTGTTTAAAGAAAAGTTCAGTTTGAGTTTCGGAAGGCCTCAGGTAGATACATGCTGTAAATGCGAGGAATTGTCGATAAAAATTAAATCTAAGTAACTTAATGATATGACAAAAAAGAGTGGCTGTTGCAGAAAAAACCGTTTATTTGAAAAAAATTTTTTTTGAAAATGAAGAAATTGAAGGAAGACTATAAAGATGACCCTATCGTTGTAATAATAGCTGTTGATTATATGCAAAACATTTTTTTACCCGAAATTCCTGTGCAAGACATCTTTTTATCTACATCAACTTACTATTTCTGTTTTTGATGTACCTGATATTAAAAGTGGCAAAAGTTGTTTACCATGAAGGTATCGGAAAACTATCGAAGTTTGCTCGTTTATTGCAAATTACATTGAAGTGTATGTCTCGCTACAAGTTGAACATTTGCATTTGCCCTGGGCAAAATAAAAACCACACCACCGTTAGGATGTTTGCAACTTTGATAGAAATGGGACGATTTAAAACAATTCATCAGTATTTCCCTATTTGGGGCCATTCCTTTATGCCATGTGATAGGGACTTTGGAGTAATTAAGAGATCGATAAAAAAGAATGACAAAATTTATAGCCTCAAACAGTACACAGAAATCATTATCACGGCGAGTCGACAGAACAACTTCACAGTGCATCTCCTCGACAATGAAAACAGTGTCATTAAAGACTACAAGAGTTGGTGGCCTAGATTTTATAAAAAAAAATTGCTCAAGTACAGACCCAGAAAGAAATAATATAATTCCATTCAACATATCAACTTTCATGCAATTTTACAATGAAAAATTCAAAGGCATGGTTGAAGCATACGACTTCATTGGAGGTATTGTAAAACATACGTTTCCTATTGGCATAAGACATCCTATACCTACAGAACTTTCCATAATGCTAGCATACCCTCAAGTTAAGATACCGATTAAGAATAGAAAAATTAATAATAGTAAGAAGTTTACAAGTTACCTACCTGACGATGGAGAGATTAAATTTTTTTTCAAGACATTTTTTCATGGCCAACTATAGATGGTGCAATAGAGCCTGAAATTCTCTAAAGCTTTGTTTTATAATATTTAAATGCATTATATTCTTTTTTCTTGTAAAATAAATTTAAAAAAAATAAACATGTTCATTACTTTATTTGAGAAACCCGACATGTCCATTTTTTCAAATAGCTTTTATGACATTTTTTCTTTTACATATCATTACTTTTTTTGCTTAGGATGTTTAACTCTTCCACAAAAACATACACGAAAAAATTCCCCATTTTAAAAATGCATCCAGTCAATATTTAGACTTTTTTTTTTTAATTTTCTCAGAACTATATTTGCGGACTTGTCGGGTTTCTCAAATAAGCGATTCAATTACATGTTAAAAGGTGTTTCAATAAGAGCGCAATAGTTGAATTGCGCGCCAGTTTGGCTGTCATGATGTCACAAGATTATGACATGTCAGGTCGATAGAAGACAGATGGGAGTTAGTAAACATGGAGCATTACACGATAGAATAACGCGTCCTGATTCGTAAAGCTACGATTCGTAAAGTGCGTCCAATTTTCGGTCGAAATAATGTTCCTCATTCTTCTACTGTGAGAAGAATAATCAAAAAATTCGAAAGAGTACTGGTTCGGTTAGTGATGTGAAACACACGACACGAGCTCGTAGAGGCCGTTTAGAACAAAACATCACAGCAGTTCGCGAGAGCGTGGCCGAGAGTCCAGGGATGTCGATCCATCATCGTGCACAAGAATTGGACGTTACAACAGCCACTCTTCAGCGTATTCTCACTAAAGATTTGCATCTCCATGCCTACAAAGTCCAATTGACTCAATAACTTCTGCCAACAGACCATGCATAGTGAAGAGAGTTTACCAATTGGATCCTTGAACAACAAAAAGTGAATGCCGATTTTGCGGACAAAATCATTTTCAGTGATGAGGCCCTTTTTTACCTCGATGGCTTCGTTAATAGGCAAATCGGCCGCATTTGTGGCTCAGAAATGAATGAATCATGAGAAAACGTATCACTGTTTGGTGTGCATTGTGGTCTGGAGGAATCATTGGGCCGTTTTTCTTCGAAGACGAGGCAAGTAATGCAGTAACGGTGAATGGCGAACGTTATCGTGCTATGATAACCCAATATTTTGTGCCTCAATTGGAAGATATTGCTCTCGACGACATGTGGTTTCAACAAAACGGTGCCACTTGCCATACCGCCCGTGAAGCATTGACGGTCTTGCACGAGTCTTTTCCTGGTCGTATCATCTCTCGATTTGGTGATCAGAATTGGCCACCACGCTCTTGCGATTTAACACCTTTGGACTTTTGGCTGTGGGGTTATCTGAAGTCACAGGTTTATGCCAAAAAGCCCGCGACCACCGAAGGATTGAAAGCCGAAATTAGACGCTATATCAACGAAATATCGCCACATGTATGCAACACCGCTATTCAAAATTTCGCCAAAAGAGTACGCATGTGCCAACAAAGTCGTGGCGGCCATTTATCAGATGTGTTGTTCCATATATAATTTCCAAATGTCTCAATTATGACTCAATAAATATTTCAATACTTTGCTACAGAAAACCATGTTTTATTGAACCTTGCAATATTGCGCTCTTAATGAAACATCCTGTATTTCTATTTAAAAATATAATACACAAGGATAGTGCATTTTCGCCATTTTTAATTATTAACCCATTGTATCCCAAGCATCGAAAAATTCAAAAAACGAACATTTTTATTTGTAAATATTTATTTTGTTAGACTTAAGAATACATTCCTTGTGTCAAAAAAATAAAAAAATTAACGTATATAAAAAAAATACTGATGCGTAAACGAACCACTGGGAGGAAACATGAAATATTATTTTGAGGCACATAAGATATAACTAATAATTTTAACGAAAATATATCATAGAAAGTTTCAATCTTACATAAAATAACTAAACGTAAATTATTTTCTACATAGAACATTACTTAATAAAAAAAACATTATAATATTTCATTGTGCGTGAACGCACCACTGGTAACAACCGGTTTCATTTTTGGTGATACTGTACAAAGCATGAAGTATGTAAATGTACATTACATTTATTACAAATGTAAATTGTGTGGCTATGGCAAATTCTACACCTCCTTCGTGCTTTATTGGCATGAGAAATCATGAGGTGACCTGTATTATCATAACGCAGTTCATCTATAGCAGGAGCAAGATTTCTTTCAATTATTGTTTTATCAGTTTTTAAAAGTCGCAAGGCTACGTAAGTTTTAAAATCTACCTGGGAAATTTTTTTTCATTGACATTATAAATTTTCCATGCGTTGACGACTAAGCTATCCAATGAATTACAAAATAAAGGCCACCACCATTTTTTCCCAAATAATAATTAGCAATTCCGTTGTCGTGTAAATCTACCCCACCCATATATTTATTGTATTGGGCAATTACATAAGGTTGGGGTATCTGTATATCTCTTCGTTCTTTTCTATTATAGCGTTGAACATTTTGAACAGAAGCAACACTATAAACATTACTTGCCACCGTTACAACCGAATTATCGTGCCAACGGACAATAGAAACTTTTGATTCAGAATCATATGCTGAAATATGGGACTCGTGGTCTTTTTTACCAAATGATTTATAATTTTCGATTGGACACTTATTTGTCCTATTTTCGCGGATAGTACCGGTGGCAAAATAACCATTATTTTTTAAATGTACGAAGTTTGAATGACGAAAAAAAAGTTGTCGAAAAAAAATTTGGTGATTCACTGGCTTATCCACAACAGAAAGTAGACTCATGACAACGTCACCGCTAAGACCAAGGCTAGAATGAGTTGTATCTATAAAATATAAAAATACGTAAATACGAGTAATACGAAATTCATCATTATTTTCCAAATCCGTAACGATCTCCTCCAGAGCCGCTTCTAATTTCCCTTGAGTCAAATACCTCGAAAACGGCATATTTTACTGATTTCAATTAAATATCACGTGTACTGCACAAGAAACAAACAAATACTAAACAACACACTAATCGGCGACTGTTTCCGCTACATAGGCTGACTTGTCGAGACTGGCAATAGCTTGGTTTTATTTCATAGATAAAACCAGTGGTCCGTTCACGCACCAGTAATTATTTAATAAAAATAAACCATAATCTATATTATATTTTAAATGTATTTTTTCTACCATGTAATCTACATATTATAGACCTACCAAAAATGACAATACTTTCCAAAAATAAAATATTTTATTGTTTTAGATTCACTTCAACCTTTGACACAAAATTATGCAGCGTTTTTCTTGATTTTTGAGGTGTCATAAAATTTTTGTTTTAAAATAAAAATCAACAGTTCGTACGGTACTAAGTTCTCTAATACTGATAATAATAGAATTTATAAATGGATATGCAAAAATATTTACTGAATTTAACAAAAAAAAATCATAAAATATGTGGTGCGTTAGCGCACCATTGGGACAAAACGGGTTTTAATACATCTAAAAATGGTAGTTGCCCATAGTTTTAAATTACATATGTAAATTTAACTGACGCGAAACGATTGTTTAATTTAGAAAAAAAGTGATGCCAATGCGCGTCTAGTGTAATATATGGTGTCTTGGTGTTTTGTGGAAAACCACAACAATATTTGAAAATACTGGTGATAGTATCCAACTGCCGCTAGACATGTTTCCCAACGTGTTAAAATAGGTTAAGGTGTAGAGAACTATGATATCAGTTCAAACCGAATGAAAACTTTTAACACGTTTAGAGGGGGCTTTTACGAATATTTGTTTGTTATTTGCAATTAATGCACCGACTGATACATTGTTGAAAATCTTGTAGAAAAAAAATCATTGACCGTCTTTTACATGAACTCAAACTTGAACAAGGGACTTACTTTTAAATGTGTGCATTCTTCAGCAAGGTCCAACATGAATTTTGTGCCCCTGGTATTTATAATGATGGCATTTTTTAAAGTGTCATCGAATCTAGTAGTGGCAGCACAGTGATAAATGAACTCGACCTCATTTTGTAAAGTTTCTCTATCTTCCTTTGATAAACCTAAATCTATTTCTGTGACGTCACCAACGATAGGTACACATTTCTTTATGGCATCTGGTTTTTGTTCAATTAGAGGTTTGAATAACTAAAGAAAAAGTAATTAAATGTTAATAAATTATATCCTACGAAGTGGACGTGAATTGGTAACTACAATAAATTATATTACAAAACTGGAAAAAAAATTAGTACAACCTATATATGTATCTAAATCGACAAGAAAAATAGATTGTGAGCCAGTTATTACAAAAAATATATTTTAACTTACGAAGTTGTTAAATATGTCCTGAAATCGATCATTTGGAGATTTTCCCTTTTTCCCTCTTATCAGTATGTATATTTTTCTGACATCGCAAACTCTAAGCAATTTTTCTACCAAGGTTTTCCCTATAAAACCAGTTGCTCCGCTAATAAATAGTGTGCGTCCTCTAAAAACCTCTGCTATTCTATCTGGAAGTTCGCTCATTTTGAAATATGACCCTAAAACTGATAATTGTTTTTTTCTCTTAATAGGACTTTTCTGCTACATTAATGAAAACGAAAAATGTTTAGATTGTACCCAGCTACATATTGACAATACTAAAAGTTGTTCATAAAAGGAAACCTTGATCAGTCAATATTTTGAAAACAAAAACAAGGGAATTAACAGAACTAAAAAATATACAGGGTATTTTTTTAGCGATACCGTGTGCTCGTAAACTTTGAGTCCTTTTTTATCAAGTGTATACTTTTTGTATATTTTTTTCATGTATAGTTGAATTTTCGAAATACGCACAGATAAATAATTATTCTCAATCCAAGAAAATAAATATGTTAAAAAGTTATGTTTTGAATTAAAGCAAAGTATTTTTCAACTGAATTATATATATATATTTTTTTGTAACATATCAATCTTCTTTACAGAAATGTTTTTCTTATAAATTATTTCTAAATTAATTTAAATATAATTTGTTTAACTCGTTTAAATATATTTGCATATTTCCAATAAATATAAAAATAATTTTAAATTAACACATTTCTTTATTTCATATAGTACAATTATTTCTTTTCATCAAATACACGTTCAAACTAAATAAGTGAATAATGTTACATCTTGGTAAGTTTAGACTAATATACAGGCCCACTATTAGTGCACTGGCGATTCTTCTATAGGGTCATTTGGTCAATGACCTCCCACATACAAATAAAAAAATAGAGCTATTTATTTTCTGAAGTTTAAAAATATATAATATATATATTTTTAATATTCTTAAAAAATATATTAAAGCTTCTAGTTCATTATTTGCACAATACTATTCCAATATCTCGATCATTACATTATTCATTTATAGAACATAAAAATCTTGGGTCAATCCACAACTTGTCCTCAAAGCTAGCTACGGACCGAATTTACAACGAATTAAAGTGAAATAGACTTATGCGCGAATCGTCAAAAAGCAAAAGAGACAGAAAACACTGGCGGGGACAATGTCCCTGACATATATTACGGAAACGGTAACGCACGAAGTTCGCTAGTAGAGCAGTCTTAATGCTGACTAGGTACGCGTTGGTGGGTAAATTCTGTCGCGTTGTTTTTAATGTTTTTATTTGTGAACATTTTATTAGTAAATCTCTACTTGTCGTGAAATTAAGTAAAACAGTGTTTTTGGTGTTGTACAAAATATATTAAAACTGAAAGATGGACATAAGTTGGGTTCTGAAGACCGAGTGAAATTCAAAGGTGGTGGCCGTCCAAAACCTAATATGACGATAAAGCAAACATCTCTTGATAAGAAAAAAGAAGTTAACAGGTATTCTCGAAATTCTATGTACGATTTATCCGAGTGGATTTGCGGATGCAAGGTAGAAATGCATATTTTCTGTCATCTGATCATTCACGTAATCGTAAATTTTGTAACTTCCCTAAGTTATTCATTTGTCTGAATGTTGCCAATTTGTTCAGTGGGCGAAATTTTTATTAATAACAATTAATGGTAAATCACAAACAATTACAATCAAATACATTCTTTACTTCAACATTTGTTGGTTCCTCAGTGTAATGTCCGGTTTTCCCAACAATTTTCCTAATCTGGTTATTTCAACGAATAAGGGTCGGTTCCGCATCAATCTAATAATTTGTTAAATTGTTAACTTCACTTAACTGTAGCATAACTTTTCTATAAAAGGTCGATGATTGCTCGAAAACCTTTATTGTTGTTTTACTGCTTTTCGGCACCATGTTCGATTAGTTCCGAATAAGAAAGTGTTGATTTTATGTCTATAATAAGTTGCACAACTTTAAAGCTCCAGAAAATGTCCCGCCAACGTTACAGTAACCCTAAATAGAACACTTTCGGTTATCACTACTTTGAAGTGATACTTTGGTAACGCTGTGCAGTCGCCATTACTACTAATTTTTACTCTAAAGTTGAAAATGCTTTAAAGTAACGCAAAGTAGTATCCACGACGTGGCACATACTGCAGCAGTTATCTGAAAGTGTAATAACTATGCAGTACCTGAATTCAGTAGAATGTACGTAATTGTTACTACACAGACATACCACAAGGTGAATTTTGGTGCTAGTTGGGGCTCTGCCGTTCCCACCTAAACTTACCCCTTGGCTCTTTTCAGTTTGAGCATCGGTCAAGAGATAAATGCCTTTTTTTTAACTTTGATTTAATAATTTGATGATAAAAACAAATTACTTAGAAACTACAGGAAATGCCCAAAATGACCACCATCATCTTCCTTGAAAGCATTTAGTTTCTGATGTAAAGATCCTCTGAATCTTGATGTTCTCTCTAATTCTTCGAAATTCGTCCTCCATCAGTTGTAATAATTCTTCCCTAGATTAACTAGCGTTTTATAAACGATATCTTTCAAACGATCCCAGAAGTATAAAGGGTTTACATCTGGCAAACAAGGTGGCCAAGCAATAGGCCCACCACGACCAATCCAACGATGAACGTAAGTTTAATTTAAATAATATGGTTGTGCCATCATATTAAAACAATAATTTATTTAATTGTTAGTGGACATAAAATTTTACATAAACAAATTTTACGTTAAAATTTCTCATAATGTTTCCATACAGAGTTGTGGGTTTGAAAGGATGCTTGTGTAATACCCAATAAAATTTAATTTATTAGTTTTTCTAGAAATATATTAAAATCGATATATTATCGTTGCAGAAAGAACGCAGTACAGCTGATACGGGGCCGTAGCAAGAAGGGGGCTGGCCAGGGCTAAGCCTGGTAATAAAAAGTTGAGCTGTGGTAAAAAATGACTTTTCTAGATCGATCTCTTACGATCGTGTCTTGTTGCTCAGGTAGTTTAGGTGATTGTTCCCGGCGCAACTCAATATCTTCTGTTATTACGACGTTTCTACGAGACAAAGAACGGAATTACTTAATCTTGTTTTTGAAACAAAATTACAATCAAAATAAAGAAGATTACAGTTTTTTATATTTTTTTCTTCACTACAATAAGTATTACCAATTCGTAGTGTTCTTAACAACAGTTACCATTTTTTTCTTTTATGAAGTACCTAGAAAATCTGTTGTGTTTGTCATTATTGCATTTTGTTTATTTTGTGTTATGAAAGAATGTTTATGTTTTCCTTTAGGTTTAAATAACTTTTAACAATCCATCATTAAAAATTTTAAATGTACAATTTGTATTTTCTTTCATATTTGAATGCATAATAAATCATATAATCAGTATTTAGATACTATACGTCCTGCTTATAAAACTTTAATATAATCCTGTTAAGTGAAATAAATACTGAATATTAGCCTTGACAAGAAGAAAATGAGCCCTGCCTAATGTTTAGTTTTGAGTACGGCCTGAGCTGTTACATAATATGAAAGTGACCCTATCTTATAAAATATGTATATTCATAGGAAAATTACTGTGTTTTTAAATAGTAATAATTATATTACTTAAACTTTCCACACTATCAATAAATGCAACTAGATGCTAGTTGATATAAATTATTTATATTGACTAATTTACGCATAGTAATTACGTTATACTCGTATTATAACTTTAAATGTTACTTAAGAGATAATCGAGGAACTTTGTTCTTGGGACAGCAACTTGATATATTTCTGATATTACGGGTTCGAATAGAAGATTATTCTTACAAGAAAGTGTTATTTTTTCTTGTTTACAGCTGTGTATTTCTTTCTAATAGTCATTGGAAGCTACAAGTATATGGACTAGCTCTTGTGAAATTCAAAGTAAACGGTTGTATTACTTCAAATGATATGGGGTTAGGGCTATTATTTTTCAATGGCAATAGGGGTGGTGTTTGGTATTTTCTGAAAGGAAGTATTTCTCCAAAAATGTGTCGGAGGTGTAGGGTTGTGTAAGAAAATTTTTGAGAAAATAGTTATTACATATCTTAACTTTGAACCAAAATATTTGACCCAAATGAAAACTTTTACTTGTTGAGGAAAAAAATTACTAAAAAAAATGAAAATAAAAGTATTTAAAAATGTCATTATTAATAAGGAAACTAATTTATTAATTAGGGATACTAATAATAGAAATAAATATAAAAATTATTCTTAAAATTAATTAATTTTTACAAACCATATTAATTTTAAATAAAAACTTTTTCTCAATCTTCATCTTTTTGAATTGTTATGTTAATGTTTTTAAAGAAATAATAATAAAGGATTACAATTGTGTAATGATTTACCTATTGAGATTAAAAATTGTGAAACCATAAATGATTTTAAAAATAAAATTAGAGTCTATGTTAAAGGAAAATGGCCCATATAATTCGGAAGTTAATTATATTTATACATTAATGAAACATGAACTAGTTATCTGATATTACTTTTTATTGACTGTTTAACCGCATATACTATATTTGTATTTGGTTGGAATTATTGTAGTTTTTATTTATTTATTTATTTTTTCTCTCATTGCTACTAAATTATGTTTTGTATTACAGCAATTATCAAGCTAATAAAGATTATTATTATTATTATTATAAAACGTTAATGCATTTTTGAAAATGGTACGAAGGATAAAAAAAAGTAAATTAATAATTTAAAAAAAAGGAAATTACAAGTGCTCAAATTGATGACTTTCAACTGCAAGGCAATTACCTAATCTATCGGTAACGGAACATAAGGAACTAAATAAAAATTATAGGTTCCTGGCGTTTATATTCAACTTGTTCATCAATTCGAATTTTTAGTTCCTACAAATCATCAGGCGAAAAATTATCGAAAAGGGAAAAGTGTAAACTTTACGAATTTGGAAAATTGTCAGATTAATACCTATAGTTTAAAAATTAAAAAAGGTGCTTTGTAAATTAATAACATTTGTTCAATTTCCAATTACTGTAGGTAACCTCGTTTGTAAAATATAGATTTTCAATAATTTTTTTTATTTTTATTTATTTTCTTTTCATAACAATTTTATGTTACATAGGCATGAATGCTAAGGTGTGAGTTAACACTCGTGTTAAAGTTTGGCTTTCACTTAAAAGTATTTATTGGGGGACTAAATACAATACTAGGGGGACCTGAGTGAAATCCCTCAAAAACTACCCCAAGACCACTCCCAAATTTGTATTTTTTTAGGTTATTTCGGATATTCTCGAAAACTATTGATCTTTAGGAAGAAAATGTGCTAAGACCACAAAATCTCTGTCGAATGACGTACAGGGTATTCATTATAAATTTCCCACCCCTTTTCATCGTTATTATTGCCTATAGAAAAAAAAGTTTTAAATAAAAGTCGTGTGGTTATGACTGAATTTTGTTAAAATGCCATCAAAAGTAGCGTGTAGATTTCAGGAAATACAAGAAAATAATATATTTAAATAATAATATTTTTTTAAATGGGATACCCTGTATATTATTAAATTTTTTGGAATGATCCTTTGTTCCTGATTTCAAAAATATACCGTATGTTATCCCTACCACATACCGTTTTTGAGTTATTAAACGTCGAATAGCTTAGTTAAACTAGTTACTGTAGATATGGAAAAGTTAACATTATTAAAGTGAGCTATGAAAATGGCAACTATTATATTTGATAAGTGACATTTATTTAATGAAATAATCAAAATGGTTTACAGTGAGGAAGAAAAACTCTAAATATTTACTTGTTATATACAAAATAACAAAAATAAACGTGCAGCAAAAAGAGCATTGTATCCAAATCGTGCAACACCATCAGAAAATACGTTCAAAAATATTTACCGAAAGGTGAATAATATCTCCAGTTTTAGTAGAAAAAAGCGTGCAGTTCAAGCAAACCCGGAAGAACAGCTAGATATACTGCCTCATTTCGAAAGTAAGCCCATCCATATTTATTCGCGAATAGACTTTTTGAAACATTGTATTATTTTCTGAATGTAGTATAAATAATACGGTCGATCAATTAAGTAAAAGTTATTCCAAAATCCAACGTACGTTAAAATACCACAGCTACAGACCATATAAAATTTTACCCGTACAAGTTTTAACAGAGGCTCATAAAACGAAAAGGCTGGATTTTTGTCGCCAGATGATTCAAAAGTTGGATGAAGATCTCGATTTTTTTACTAAAATATTATGGACTGATGAATGAAAACAAGCAAATCAGAAAAAGATTGGTAAAACAAATAAAAAAAATCAGGAAGCGTTTGGTGCGTAATTTTCAGAAACAAAATTGTTGGGCCTATATTTTGTGATTATACTTTAACTGGAGTTACCTATTTAGAAATAATTATCCCAGAAGCAGAAAATATTCTTTTGCAGAATTTTCCGGAAGCCGAACTTGATATGATTTGGATGCAGGATGGGGCAACTCCGCATAGTATCCTTCGTTCGAGATCATTTGAATAATGTATTCCCAATATGGATAAGGAATAATAGACCTATTAAATGGCCACCGGTTTGACCCCTATGGATTAATTTTTTTGGGGATTTCTAAAAGACATTATCAATAATAATAATAATAATAGTATTCAAGTCATTAAAGACAGGATTCGACTTGAAATAAACAATCTGAATGTAAATCATGAAGCCATTTCCGGTGAAATTATAAATATGAGAAGACGTTATCAATTATGCATTGACAATAATGGTGGACACATAGAACATCTTTTATGACATCATATATTTATATTTAAAGGGTATAGCCGAATAAGCATAGTGAAAAATGCCCCAGAGCCAAATTGGACTTTCAATACATGGCTTGTTAGCTCTATATTAATAAACAATTTCTGCCGAGTTTTAAATTCGTACCCCTACAGTGGGGCCAGTTATGGAGGGAAATGTGATTTTCAGTTTTTATTTAATTTCGCTTTTCCTGATGCACTGAAAATTCTGAAAAAAAATCAAGGTCCATATAGTCTCAAAGCTGCACGTCAGGAATTTTTTTCATATTTTTTGGCTTAAAATTCAGCTTGCCTAAAATTTTTGAAATATTGAATTTTCTTTTTTTTTATGATTTTGTCAAGTGACTATCTTTATTTTTTTACAGTAATAACTACTTCATATGCTTGTTGGCTTGTAATTTTTTCAGATTTTTTAAAATGGTGGGCCATGGTGTAAAAAATTAAAACTCGATTTTGGGGTGTTTGGGGTCTTAATCTTTATTCTTGAATATATTGTAATTTATAATATTATCAATAGTGAATAGTGCATAAGTATTGTAGTAAGTATATATGTATACAATGGTATTACGTCTTCAATCTTCATCGCTATCATTGCTGATTACTGGATTTATTTGTTCAACATCGAAAAGTTTACTTAATATCTCTGCAGGTCTTACAATTTTGGAAATATATCGAGCGTGAGATAAGTAGTAAATTATTGCAGCAATATGTGAACAACACCCGACTGTGCGTCTACCATTTGCACACTCGCAGTAATATCGCCTCACTCCTCGGAAACCAACGGAATTTGGCTCATAATCTATAAAACATTTATAAGTTTTACTATTAATATGTCGCGACCTCACTTCTACTTTAATTATATTATTATTGTCTTTAACATAGGCCATATTGATGTTATTATCGGAGTCCATCAGTTCTGCTAAGTATATAGTAACAAAAGTTCGCTGGGTCGTTGAAGCAATTCACGGTGTAATCGGACAGAAATACCGACTGCTTCATCAGCAGTTGGATAACAAATTACTTCCTAGAGTCCGTGCATATTTTCGGATAGCTTGTTTTTTACAAAATAGATTTGGCAAACGTTTTTCAGATATTAATCTTTCCGAAGAAATTCTGTCCCAAATGACATCGCAGCAAACTGTGGAGAATACTTTAGCTTTAGAGATCGAGACGAAACATTGGACTAGGCGAAAGGTTCCATTTCCTCAGACCTCCTTGATTTCCCAGAAATGACACAGAAGGACTTAAAAATTTTATTCACTGGATCGTATCAATTATCACAAGCAGTATCATACTTAGCAGAACTGATGGACTCCGATAATAACATCAATATGGCCTATGTTAAAGACAATAATAATACAATTAAAGTAGAAGTGAGGTCGCGACATATTAATAGTAAAACTTATAAATGTTTTATAAATTATGAGCCAAATTCCGTTGGTTTCCGAGGAGTGAGGCGATATTACTGCGAGTGTGCAAATGGTAGACGCACAGTCGGGTGTTGTTCACATATTGCTGCAATAATTTACTACTTATCTCACGCTCGATATATTTCCAAAATTGTAAGACCTGCAGAGATATTAAGTAAACTTTTTGATGTTGAACAAATAAATCCAGTAATCAACAATGATAGCGATGAAGATTGAAGACGTAATACCATTGTATACATATATACTTACTACAATACTTATGCACTATTCACTATTGATAATATTATAAATTACAATATATTCAAGAATAAAGATTAAGACCCCAAACACCCCAAAATCGAGTTTTAATTTTTTACACCATGGCCCACCATTTTAAAAAATCTGAAAAAAATTACAAGCCAACAAGCATATGAAGTAGTTATTACTGTAAAAAAATAAAGATAGTCACTTGATAAAATCATAAAAAAAAAGAAAATTCAATATTTCAAAAATTTCAGGCAAGCTGAATTTTAAGCCAAAAAATATGAAAAAAATTCCTGACGTGCAGCCTTGAGACTATATGGACCTTGATTTTTTTTCAAAATTTTCAGTGCATCAGGAAAAGCGAAATTAAATAAAAACTGAAAATCACATTTCCCTCCATAACTGGCCCCACTGTAGGGGTACGAATTTAAAACTCGGCTGAAATTGTTTATTAATATAGAGCTAACAAGCCATGTATTGAAAGTCCAATTTGGCTCTGGGGCATTTTTCACTATGCTTATCCGGCTATACCCTTTCCTAAATAAATCTATTTTGTATAAATATTTGGCTTTTTCTTCCTCACTGTAAACCATTTTGATTATTTCATTAAAGAAATGTCACTTATCAAACATAATAGTTGTCATTTTCATAGCTCACTTTAATGTTAACTTTTCCATATTTACAGTAACTAGTTTAACTAAGATATTCCACGTTTAATAACTCAAAAACGGTATATGGTAAGAGTAATATATGGTATATTTTTAAAATCAGGAATAAAGGATTATTCCAAAAATTTTATAATATACAGGGTATCCTATTTAAAAAAAAAAATTTTTTTGTACCTATTCTCTGAAATCTGCACGTTACTGTACTTTTGCTATCATTTTAACACAATTTAGTCATAACCACACAAATTTTATTTAAAACTTTTTTTTCTATAGGCAATAATAACGATGATAAGGGGTGGGTAATTTATGAATAACCCTGTACCTATGTAGGTCGGTACCTACCTATACAGAGCGATTTAGTTTTTATAACAAGTATAGGATTTAGCTCTTATTTTTCAAAGTATTTAACATAATTTTTTGTTACATAACTTGTACTACTGTGTAATCTAACGTGAGAAACTGAAATATTAAAAAAAATTTTATCTTTTTTTGTTTATTTCAGATAATTAAAAAAAATAAAATAAAAATGCCTCAGAAACTATTGAATTTTGCATAACGGATATTATGATTAAATCAATTGCAAATGAGCTCTACGCCCTCAAAGGAATATGTCGACCTATTAGTCACCCCTATAAGAAAAATATCGACCAATACTGCACATTGCAGGTATAAACGTTTTGTGGATCATTTTCAAAATGAGTATGTGTAAAATAAATTAAATAGTGTGACATAGATGTCCAATGTCTATCCATCACTCGCAAAGTACATTTCTCACCTTTGAATTCTAATTTTCAGGTTATGCGTGCATTCAAAATAAAGAGCTTACAGGTACATCAATCGATAGATCTTTTTTTTGTTCTTTAAAATCGTATACTTGACTTTTTTTTTGATAAATGAATAGTTTCCGGTAAAATTTCAAAAAACTAGGAATATGTACTTTTAAGAGTGATTTTGAGGTAATTTTTGAGGGAGTTTACTTGGGCCCTTACCCTAGTATTGTTTTTAGTCCACTTATAACTACTTTTCAAATAAAGGTCAAACTTTAATGCGCACGGTAACTTACAACTCTATTTTATATGAAGATTCGTACATACCTACTATTTCCATGACGAGCCACAATTTTCATTTGAATTAAATTTGTTTATTCAAAGTTAACATTTGTAAAAATTATTTTCTTAAAATTTTTCGTATGCAACTCCACGCTTATGATACATTTTTTGGAATCAAAAAATCTGCATTTCAGAAAATATCAAAAACTTCCCCTATAACCATTAAAAAAATAATAACCTTGACCCCATGGCTTTTTAAATAATGCTTTTATCCGGTTAATTTAGTTTCTTTCAACGGCCGTTTCATACGCATATTGTTTATGTGTATATTGTATATTTCGTCTATTCACATTTGTAAATTAAGCCCTAGCAATGACTATGAACAAAACAAATAAAAAAATGATGCATATAATGCTGTGCCTTAAAGTAAAGATGGGCTCGTTTGTTATTTGTTTATGGTTCGGTTTGTTTCTTGATCCAACGTTGGGGTCTCCAGGTAACTCGAATTTCAACTTAGATTAACACTGTTTTATGTTTAATTTTTTTGGAAAATGTTTCTAGATTTTAATATTAACGTTTGAAAATTATTGAAAAATCACAAATTAAATATTTTTTTTAGAAACAGAAGATGCTTCTTGATTAACGTTTACATCAGGTAAGACATATTCCCGGAAAATCTTAGGTGGAACACCGAATATAATTACCGTGTTCAATTTTTTATCAGAACACATCTTGCTAAAAAGTATCAAAAAGCATAGACTTACGTATTTTTGAAACTGTCAAAATTGATTAATAAATGTAATAAAAAATAACTTTCTGAATTACAGAATTTCTTACGCTGACTTACCCTAATATTTCCTCTTTAAATAACAACTGATAGATACGTAAATCAAATGATTATTTTTAAACGTTTTTCAGTTTTTAAAGTACTTATTGTACAATAATTGAATATTAAAATCCTAATAGATCACATGCAACCACAGAAATCAAAGCGTTTATTTAATATCTCACTAAAAATAAGAGCAGTAAACAAACATTCACTGACACTGACACCAATTTTCCTCGGTAGGAACTTACTGTGTACCCGTAAAGCAAATAGTGTAAACAAACTAAACACCTTGCTTATATAAGTCAACGATAGCTATTTGATAAGAGACAAAGCGCGAGAGAGATAACGATCAATATCAGGTGGTAAAGGATCCTAGGTGAATTTTTCTTTCACCTTGCCTGAGCCTGCCGTCCACATAATATAATAACTCCTCAAATATTAAATTAAGGGCTATCCAGAATATTCCTGGAGAATTGCTCCGCTGACTATCTTCTTTTTTCCTCAAAAGTTTTTTTTTTAATTTGTAGTGTAGATCGCTTATACAGGGTGGGTCAGTTCTAAGTACTTGAGTTTAATATTAAAATATATCGTTTAATATTTCCAGTAACGCAGATAGTGGAGCACCTATAAGTACTTTTATTCTAACCAAATGTCTTATTAACCAACTGAAATTTTTCAATTTTTTCATATAGAAAAACATTCAATTTTGTTTTAAAAAAGACCCTCCTGTTACAAGTTGATGAAATGTAGCGTTTTTAAAATACTTAAATAAAAATATTTGTAACAAGAAATTTGTTTAATAACAAGGAATGTCAAATTTAATGTAAATCATGAAAAACTTGAAACAACTAACAATAACGATAATAACAGCTATCAGCTAAAAAGTTGATCACAGCACCGGCAATCAAATCCTTTTAAATATTCAAATCGCCAGGAGAGGACGGACTGGAAATATTGTTCCCGTTCCTCAATAAATTATTCAGAGCTAGTCTGGCATGGAACTATAATAATAATAATAATAATAATATTTATTTACAGGAGAAGGTACATTACATTGATTTAAAATATAATTTGTATAAGTAGTGGATTAGACATGGAGTGCTTGTAAATAAATCGATACTCAATAAGCGAATAGACGCTTGTTTTGAGAAAATAAAAAAATGAGGAGTGTATAATGGTTGCGTAAAATATTAATTGATTTTAAAATGATATAATAATACTCATTTAAGAAAATGATATGATAACTAAAACTAGATAGAGATATAAAGACATTCATATTAATCCTAATAAATAAAATAAAACAGTAATATATAAATAGTCTTAGAAATAATAGATATAAGTAAAAATGAGTAGGAATAATATTCTAATCTAATCTAATTTTACATACATATAAAACATATGTAAACAATATACGACAACATGTAAGTAGATATTTTGATATGATGAACGATGATTGCATGATAAGTATCATGGTAAGGACAAGGTAAAAGTGTAATTAAACAAAACAAAATAAATAATTATGAACTGCGCAGTTATAGATCAATTATTAACTTTCTTTTTCTTTTTTTTAAATATGGTTCAAGTTTTTAGATCAATAATATTGCGAATGATTTCTCTGGGGCTGTTCGATATGTATACCCTTAGTGTATTTTTAAATCGGTAAATTGTGGGTATGTTTTGAATTTCTTCTGGGAGCGTGTTATAGACCTTTGGAACTAAGAATATGTACGATCTTTGTCCCACCGTTTTTGACATGAATGGAACAATATACCTATTTCTTTGTCTGGTGTTGTAAGTATGAGAAGGTAACGAGGCTGGGTTTTTATGTGGTACTTTATAAGTACGTTATAGTAGTATAATTGTCTCATGTCGAATATTTTAGCTTCTTTATACAGGAGATCTGAAGGGTATGTTTGCTCTTTGCACAATATTAATTTAAGAAATCGTTTTTGAAGAATTTCAAGAGGAGTTAGATAGGTTTTAACTACACTACCCCATCCAAGTATACCATAATTTAGATGGCTTTCTACGAGTGCATGGTATAGTGTTTTTAGTTGGGAATATTTAAGAATTTGTTTTAAATATCTAAATTTATATAATATAGTTTGGAGTTTCTTTATTATATAATTTATATGCTTGTCCCATCTTAGGTGAGAATCTATATATACTCCTAAATATTTTATTTCCTTTTCAGCTGAGATGGTGTATATTTTTCCTTCAACTATGTCCCATTCAGTTGGTTGGCGGTTAAGGTCGTATATACCAAACATGAGTAGAAAAGTACCAAACCCTAAATCGCGTAGGTTAATTAGCCTGACATATTTTCTGTTGAAAGGCCTGGAGAATATGCTGGACGGATATATTAGAGGGAACATACTGAGTCGTCATCCTCTTAATACCCACCATTAAGTCAATCAGACGGAAAAATCAACTAGCACTCAACAAACTAGTCGGTAATTTCTTCAAATTATGAAAATTGCAGTGGGAGCTTTTCTTGACATTGAGGGACTATTAAACAATGCATTTCCCGACTCCTTATACATAGCAGTGGCTGCCAGCCTAAATAACAATTTAAATCCCTTTTAGATTTATTTAAGTTTTATCAGTGTTTTATAGTGGCCAGCTCATAAACTAGTGATTTATGTCAGATTTATTAAATGCCAAGTACACTTAAAGATGGTTTTGTCACAAAGTAAGTTTTAAAAAATTCTTCAAGGAGTTTTATCAAAACTAAATAATCTTTTAGTCTTTATTGGTTTATGACTGACATCAATGCATTTGTCAAGCCCTCAATAAAACTTTATAGCTGTTAAGTCCAAATTGAGTGTTATAGGGAATTTATGACGTGTTGTGGTTTTATAATTGCTTTATGAAATTATCTTGGGGTAGTTGTTAATTCCCGGTTATAAATCTGAAATGCTTTAAGATTCTAAGTTTAAGGTCAAACCTTAATGTAAATGTAAATAAGTCGCTTACTGTGTATACCTATGCACAACTGGTCTGCTGGAAATTGAAACGAATAAAATTATTTATGATTTTGATCTTTGAAGAAAGTTGCAATCTTTCATCGGCTCGACTATAGTAAAACTAACGAACTGGATAAAAACAAAGGAGGCACGCAGAGCAGACGTGTGTATGTCACGAAAAACTGAAATTTTAGTTCATGTTATCCTGGCACCATAAATCCTACAGATTTTAAAGCAGTTGTGTTATGTGCTCAAAGGATTTAAAAGGGTTTTAAGGTAAGCCTACAAATTTCAAGCAATATGATAAGGCCAATGAGACCTAAAATATACTTCTGCAAGTACATACTTAAAGAGCAATTGATAATTTAATAGACATTTTAAGACAAAATATATTTGAAGTAGAAATATTCAAAACCAATAGGGTTTATACGAATTGCCGCCATTATTTCTCGTGTCAAGAGATGTACAACGGTCAGCCATATTGGGAATGTTCCGTATTAAACAAAAACATGTAATTTGTATGTAATAGAAATGTTTTCTAAAAACAATTCACAAACCCAACTGTATTATGGGTGGATGCTACCGATTTATTTATTTTTAAGTTACCGAGAAAAAATATTACCCATATATTTTTTAAAATGTTTTTAAGGAGGGCACGAATTTTTAAGAACGTTTTACAATAAACTTATCGCTGTTGAAAATTTTAGTCCACTAGGAGGACTCCCAGTACTTCATTATAAGTAGTCCTTCTACAAGCTGAATCTTTCTCAGTTGTCGCCATATGTTCATTTTATAACTATGCATGAGACCGATATATAATCGTGCGTGAATCGTGTGAGCGTAGCACTATATTTATTTGCATTTATGTTTACTTCATTAAATACAAAACGTCCGCTTAAAGCATCTAAGATTCAATATGGTACTTATCCTAAACCTGGTATGGTTTTATAATACTCTTCAGATATTCTACGAGTAAAGATTTAGGCAATTCTTTAAAATTTGGAAGCTTTAATAGTAGTTTTAAAAAGAAGCATGTAAGACCTTCTTTAGGTGGTCCATTGTACTCTTATAATAGTTTTAAATCAGTTTTATGGAGTTTCTTCAGACTATGTACGTTTATAAGTAGTCTAAGAAATAAGATTTGAGGATATCTTATAGAGCATTTTAAAACTAAAATTGTTACTTGGGAGAGAAACTGAGCCAACCATAAGCGACTGGATTCGTGCTATGCTGTCAAAAAGGAGCAGAACCATAATAGCAAAACGTTATGAGGGCGTTATTGCATTAACATGGTACAAAGTCATAGAAGCGTTTTAATGACTACAACAATACCAAAATGGATGTTAGTCAGTGCTGAAAAGTTGTGAAAACGTTTTCATGTCTAGTAATATGACAAAACAAATGCTGTAGCTGTTAATCTTCATTTTGATCATTTTCTTGGACGTGGCAGCCAAGAGTTAACTTTCGGGATATTTTAGTCATCAAGTTTGTTATTTTTCGGTCATAATTATTGCTAAATATTACGCAACATTTTAAAAAGAAAGTTATTACAAATAAGGTTATTTTGTAACCAGTTTTCTAGTCAACAAAGGTTTTCGTTTTCACAGCCAATTATTTCATACGATTATAAGTTTGGTTAGAATTGCCACCTAAGTTTATTACATTGACAACCAATCATGTTTACTGTAAAAAAAGTACACGTGTAAGTTTCTTCTAACCAAATGTCTTACAAAATAGATTTTACATTTTTGAAAGAGCTTAATAAACATCGTACAATACTATATTTTATAACAAGTTTATAAAAGACATATTTCTGTAAATGTTGCCATTGAATTTTCTAACCAATTAGCTTCAACAAGTGAGCCAATATTTGTTTTCTTAATACTCATGGTTGTGAGCAATTTTTGTCTGGATGGCTAATCACGTTGGAAACATACTTTTTCAAATTTTTTGTTGATGGCCAAAACAAAATGCCATTTGCCTCCTACTGATATATGGCAGTGTCGTTATGAATCTCTCGGTCTCGACGTCTTCCATGGTTTGTACTATTTTGTAGTAGACACAGACATAGTAAAATCAAAAGAATATGTAATGTGTTCTTGTGGTAAATATACAATACAGGGTGTCCAAAATTAATTCCCCAGCCGCCCGGGTTAGACTCTATGACCAAAAATAAGTCGAAACTCACTTATGTCAAAATTTCGAAAAGTTACTCCTTACGAAATTGTGGCCATCTTAAAGATCGCAGAGAAGGTATATTTGCAAATCAATTTTTGAAATAGGTATCCAGGTAAAGATAGTTTATAATCAAGTCACCCTTGACGAAGACAGAATACGACATTTTGTGTGTCAATATCAATAAAATATTTAAAATTTAAACTGACGTACAACGGTAAACAATTAAGTTTTCATACTTATTATAATGCCCAGAAGGTACAGCAATCAAGAATATTTAGATATGGTTAAACTACTTGGAGTTTGTAATAATAATGCTCGTGTCGGAGAGCGTCTGTACCGCCACCGTTTTCCGACTAGGCGACACCCAGATCATAAAACAATAAGTGCTGTTGAAGTTCGTCTACTTGAAACTGGATGTTTGGCTCCTAACATGATTCAGGCTGGTCCTCCTAGACAGTTAACATGGCAACAGGAAGAGCAATTACTCCACGACATTGAAGATGATCCGTCTGAAAGTACCAGGATCTTGGAAACCAATTGTCACCATCGTCGTAGTACTATTCACAGATTCATGCAATGAGAAAATCTGCATCCTTATCACTTACAGCCGGTTCAAAAATTGCATCCTGGGGATAGTGAGTTGCGCTTACAATTCTCCAGATTTTAAATTGCTTAGGTGCAAATGAAGACCTTTTTAAGCAAGTGTTGTGGAGTGATGAGTCCCATTTTAATCAGCAAGGGGTGTTTAACCAGCACAACTTGCATATCTGGAATTACGAAAATCCACATCAAATTAGAGAATCACATAAGCAAGTGCGCTGGTGTGTAAATGTGTGGATTGGTCTGTTGGGTAATGACATAATAGGACCACATTTTCTGCCTAGGATATTAAACGCAGAGAATTATGCAAATTTTTGCGAAAACATATTACCTACCATTTTGGAAGATATTCCTTTATTACAACGTCACAGTATTGTGTATCAACATGATGGAGCGCCTGCTCATTATTCTCGAAATGTTCGAGAGATATTAAATCGGCGATTTCCCAATAAATGGATCCGTCGCGGAGAACCGACTTCTTGGCCACCTAGGTCCCCGGATCTCAACCCAATAGACTTTTGGCTTTGGGGTTACTTGAAAAATGCGGTATACAAAGTCCTACCGAATAATGAAGATGACGTTATTGTTCGGATTTATGGAGCAT
Source organism: Rhamnusium bicolor (assembly GCA_029963845.1). Taxonomy (NCBI): domain Eukaryota; kingdom Metazoa; phylum Arthropoda; class Insecta; order Coleoptera; family Cerambycidae; genus Rhamnusium; species Rhamnusium bicolor. Next base: position 314,370 of record JANEYF010000117.1, read on the forward strand.
TAACTCAAATTACAAACGAAACAATAGGTCGTGCTGAAAGCAATTTTCATCGCCGATTGCTTGCATCCATAGAACAAAATGGCGAACATTTCGAACATTTGCCTTTGTAAATTTAAGTATTTTAATTTTATTATGTGTAGATGTCACTTGATTTAAATTAATAAACTATCTTTACCTGGATACCTATTTCAAAAATTGATTTGCAAAAAATACCTTCATTGCGATCTTTAAGATGGCCATAATTTCGTAAGGAGTAACTTATCGAAATTTTGGCATAAGTGATTTTCGACTTATTTTTGGTTATAGAGTCTAAGCCCGGCGGCTGGGGAATTAATTTTGAGACACCCTGTATAATACCACACTGTTGCACACGATTGTGTAATTAATTATTCTCTGACACTATAAAACACTGACATGAAGCTGCTAAATTCATTATCATTACGTATGTCAACAAGTTAAGTTATTATGCATTTTATAGGTTTTGTCACAAATGTGTTAAAATAATTTTATTAATGGCAACACTAGAATTTATGCTTCAGTTTTATTTACAATTCCTCCATGACATCAGTTGATGATATCTAAAATTACTACTCCTTCGCAGTTCGCCATGTCTATTTTTGCAAGACGAGTCATCCATCTTACAATTAGATTAATCACGTTATATAACTGACTTCTCAATTTCTATTTTTTGTCAAATCTACCATTAAAAGTATTTCGTTTGATACTAAAAGATGCAAAAAACTAAAAAATTAATAAGTACTGAAATGTATGAAAATAAGGATTACTATAGTATGAGAAATTGCTTTAGTGACGGGACGTGGGGCGACATGGGGGCGGGAAACAGTTTGAACAATTTTTATAATGGTTTATTATAATTTAGGTTTTAAATAGTTTTGTTATTCTATTTATTCATGGTTGTAACGTTTTATTAAAATTATTTCTTGTTTCATTTGTGTTTACCTTTTAAAAATACTTTTATTATTACGAAGGATATCGTTAAGAAATGATTAATGACGAAAAAATTATAGTTCATGAATCATTATTTCTGGTTAATAAAAAAAGAGCACAGTTCCATTAAAAAAATTTCAATAAGACCCCTACGGAAATGAAAATGAAAATTAAATTCCGTTTTTTGAAAAAAAACCTAAAAATACTGGTATCTATCAGTAATTCAAACAACTATTTTCTTCTTCACAGACAAGTCTACAACCTTACTAATAATTTCCATAGCCTACTTAGTAATTTTCTTACATCGCATTCATCTGACGCGGCCATTTTGAAAAAATTAAAAAATTGTTCATATCTCACTTATTTTTTGGAATTTTTAAAATCTGGAAAAAGTGTTGCACTTAGAAATTTATGCTTAATGCGAAACCGTCAAAAAAATATAGTCATTCCATTTAAGAAATAAAAGTTGATGTCACTTCCGGTTCAACCGGAAGTGATATTTTCACTTCTGTTAGTCTGAAAGTAGCCCATTATTGTCTAATTTATGTGTACCAAAAACCAAATTTTTAAATTTAAAAACAACCAAAATATTAGGGGCGTACATTGACTCGTGGCCACCCGGTAGACACTGTAGCGGAGAGATATAGCCACAAAGTGTTGAGATTGCCACCATATTTCTGTATTTTCAATCCGTTTGAATTAATTTGGTGTAAATTGAAGAAAAATGTCAGAAACAGAAACACTTCCGAAATTCGATAAAAAAGTCGGTTTTTCAAATTTATATTTACATTTGCAACTAAATGCCATTGACAATAAACTTTTAGTACGGATACCTGAGCTGATAAATAATGTATCGGCATTCTCGTGTGTTGTTGATTTCACCATTGTGAAAGCACAGAGCATCAGATCAATCTGTGAAACAACCTATCATAAGAAAAAAGACAGTAAATATGCACGTTAAAAGTAGAAAAGCAACAAAATGACAATATTACAAGCAAGTGATAGGAATTCTTTACAAAAAGCTAAACAATAAGCTTTAGTTTGGAAAAATTCTAGTCAGTAACAGCATATGACTTAATCGCATCCATAGTACAACCTAGCGCAGGCATACTCTGATGATGTTTTCATGACCGAAATGTCATTCCCCATTTTGGCTGCGTCAACGTTTTAAGAAGGTTTTTAAAATGTCTTCGTGTATGGTCATTATAACCAAATGACGTTTGCTGTAGCTGTCAAGACGTTGGTACCGCCAAATTACAACTTGGTGTCCTACTTGGGTTAAGACCACCTTCCTTTATGGGTGAAACTGTTCCATTTGCAGAGGAAGTGAACTATCTGGGGATCACTCTAAATAAATCATTTAATTGGAACTCCCATCTGGAAAAGGAAATTCACAAAGCAAAACTATCATTATGAATATGTCGTCGAATTTGTTGTAAATTCTGGGGCATGGATCCCAAACACATTTACTGGACTTATGTCACGGTCATCAGGCCAATGATAACATACGGATCCTTGTTTGGCGGCCGAAAAGATCACAATGGACGGCCAAAGCCAAACTTTCTGGTTTACAGAGATTAGGATATTTGACCATAACAGGGGCAATTAGCTCCACACTGTTAACTGCAATGGAAATCCTCCTGGACCTTCTTCATATATATCTCTGGAGAGAGAGAGGCCAGGTGAAAAACATACAAACTGCAACAAAGGGCCATCAATATGCCGCAGACTAATATCTTGGAGCGAAACAGGCTGCTCGATGACATAGAACGCATAGCATCCTGGGAATTCCTTCGGATACTATGCCTGCTACCAATTACGAGCTGACCTTCAACATCCTTTTTCCAGAAAGCGATGAGTAGGATCGGAATAAAGTCGACCTACTAAAGGTAGACAGTTGCCGGTTTACAGACGAGAGATATTATTTTTGAAAATATTGGCAATTATGTACACATACTTGATTACTTAATCTGAGAAACTGGGAAAAATGTGAAGCCAATTAAATACATTTAGGTAGAAATATTCATAACTCCTCCCTAAACAATGTCGCCATCTTGAAAATACGGTAACAATACACAATTTTTCGTTTTTAACTCTTTAAGTTTCATTTGGCATATGCAATGCAAAATTTAAAGTGAAAATTTGGTGGAGAATCCTTATGTTTATTTTTAACATAGTTGTCGAGTAAACCGTTATTTTGTTTTTACTTTATTTTTTAGTAAGTAGTGTGGCTATAAAGTAATCAAACAAAATTTGGAGTAAATACACAGGGTATAACGTATCATCTAGTGGTAATATTATAACGAATTAATCTTTTTCAATTTCCAAGATCCTTATATCAACTTTTAATTTTTCATTGCGTATATAACATTTAAAAATTATCATTTTAATTTTACATTCAAATTACAAAAAAAAAAATTGTTTAAAAATATTTACTACCGGAAAAATGTCATTATATTTTTAAAAAGATTTAAGAAAATTTGGATAATATTCACTTTCACCTTCTTAAGTTTAACTAGCGGCGACTATGAACAAATTAAATGCAAAAGGAAGTAGTGCATGCAGCGAATTATATTATACGAAATATTACACCTTTGTCTTTTATTTGTTTTTAGTTTGGATTTTCTTCTTATGTAACGTTGGGGTATCTGAAACTTTTCCCAATAATAGTTAATTTATTTATTTATTTACTAATAATGTAATACAGGACAAGTTGCCTAAAACAGTTACATCACTTAATTGATGTGTTATTCAGAGTAATTTTGATACAAATATCACATTTTAATATACACTGTGTCCAGGATAAGAATGCACAGCATGGGCATCTTCGTAATGGTAGGAGATACGAATTCGGTTAAATGGGGAAAAAGTTGCGCAATTAGGATACTATCACAATGGTCTTAACCAATGTCAAAAATTATTTTTCGTTTTTGGATTATTTCGAAAACAGTAAATTTTTGTAATTTGCTTTTAATTTTTTTTTCACGTTATTATCAAAAATATGAAAAAACAAACAAAATATCCTCATTGTACTTTCTAATGAACTTTAACGTGGCAATGATATTTTCGCCCTCCGACGTTTCGTGATCGTGGAACCATCATCAACTTCTTTTTTTAATACGGACCTGGATTTTTTTACGGATTTTGAATGCATTCTTCATTCTAAATTCACCTATGTATTACACCTAGAGCTTACAACACGTTTTTCTCTAGTTATAGTCGTTACTAGGATTTATGAAATGAATAAATAATAAATTTAATTTGAGGACTAGATACAAATACAATTTATCAGATACTCGTCCATCTAGTACGTTAAATAATAATCAGTTAACAAACAAATGGTTTAATACTGAATAATCATAAATTAATTACATATGTATTAACCTCAGTAACTGCACAGATATAAACAATCGATTTTATTAAAGCCATAGATGTCAAACCTCTAATAAATATTCAAAATGGGAACCGTTATTTTCTAAACAAAGATAGCATCTTCGTATAGTAGAGTCTAAAACTCAAGTTAGCATTTCTGGAGTAATGCTGTTAAATGCTTCGGTAACAGATGCCTCTAATTCTTGTTCATTTTCAAAATTATGCCTATATACGAAACAATCATTGTTTTTACCAGCCTACTTATCACTAAAAAAAGGTAACTCAATGTGTAGCACATTGAGCATATTTTTTTGCTTGACTTTTATCAGTTTAAATGAAATAATCTTTAATCGAAGTCGTGGTATTACTTTTGAATTTAGAGTGTTCACATTTATGAGAAATGTAGATTGATGAAAATGTGATTGGATTTGCCGATTTGTTTGCTCCTAATTAGTATTTAAAAATAAACGATTTAAAATTTATTTCTTGCCTTATTTGAAGGCTGAAATAATTAAAACATTTTATTTGCAACTTTCAAAGTAAAGGCCGTACTACATAAATCCTAGTAACGACTATAACTAGAGAAAAAACATGTTGTAAGCTCTATGTGTAATACATAGGTGAATTTAGAATGAAGAATGCATTCAAAATCCGTAAAAAAAATTCAGGTCCGTATTTAAAAAAAAGAAGTTGATGATCACGAAACGTCGGAGGGCGAAAATATCATTGCCACGTTAAAGTTTATTAGAAAGTACAATGAGGATGTTTTGTTTGTTTTTTCATATTTTTGATAATAACGTGGAAAAAAAATTAAAAGCTAATTTAAAAAATTTACTTTTTTCGAAATAAATCAAAAACGAAAAATAATTTTTGACATTGGTTAAGACCATTGTGATAGTATCATAATTACGCAACTTTTTCCCCATTTAACCGAATTCGTATCTCCTACCATTTCCAAGATGCCCATGGCTATCTTGGACACAGTGTATAGGTACCTATTTCATGAAATACAACCAAACAAATTAAAAATTAAAGTAAAAATACAGTATCATCTTTAATTATTAATGTTTTTATTGGAAAATTCAATTAAACAATTTAATTTTTTTTTGGCACGTTTAACAATATTATTTCTATAATTTTTAATGATATAATGAAAAATCAAAAACCGATACATTTTTTGAAAGAGGGAAAATGAAACAAATTCCGATTCCAATTTTCAAATAAAATGGGAGAACGAAGTTTAATACAACTAACCACTTGAAATGACCTACCAATTGAGTTTAAATTTTGACTCTGACAAAAAACATAAAGCTGTTTAACCTATAATAATGATGTTACGTTGCTTATGTATTAATATTTTGTTTGCTCAATAGTTTAATATTGTTTTATAATATGTTTGGATGAGTAGTCAGAGGTTAGATTTCGGAAATTATGGAATTTGCGGGAAATATTTAGGGTGCCAATAATTAGCACTTTTATGTAAAATCCAGTGATTGGCCCACATGCCGGTGGGCCAATCACTGGACCTACACTGTGACCTACGAGTAATATTAAAGTAGCTTATTGTTGGCATCATTTTTTTGATTGGATTGTTAATTACTTTGTTTGTTCATTTAGATGCCAAAAGTTAAGCCGAAGAGTAAATATTTAAGAAATTATAATGAGAAAGGTAGTGAGAAGGCACTTACAGAAATTAAAAATGGTACACTAAAGAAGTCAATTGCTAAAAAATATGGAATAGCGAGATCGACATTACAGTTTCGTTTGGGTCCTAAATTTTCAAAAATTCCTCCTGGACCAAAAACGTATCTCAGTGAAGAAGAAGAAAGGTTATTGATGGCATGCTTTCCTAGGCGAAAAAATAATCTCCAACTGTCAGTAAAGAACTTCATGGACGCTAACCACAGACATAATCCTTTAAGGATAACATGCCAGGTAAACAAAGTAGTTAAGCAGCAAATATATAAAATGGGAAATTCAACCACGCTCAACAAAATAATGTATGATTTTTAGGAGATAGTTGGTACAGCTCTTTTTTGAAACGGCATTCCACCGTAACAAGCCCCATTCCGAAAGCAGTTACAGCAGTATCCTCAAAAGTATCAGTAAAAGAGGAAGTGGTTTGCTGAGATAGAAGACTATTTGAAAGCCAAAAACATTTTTGTGATATTAGAAGATCCGACAAGAGTTTATAATGGGTATGAAACCTGTTTCTTTGTTGGGCAAATTTTTTGCTCTAAAAGAGTTAAAAATCGATGAGGAACAAGACAAATTTGCTGTTGACGAAAAATGATGAAAACAGAAAGGAGTATGTAAGGAATTTATTTCAAATTGTAATGACTGTTACAAACGAAAACCAAAAACAAACCACAGACTTAAGTGTGCCCAAAAACAGTATATTCGTATTATCCAGCCGGGAAAAGAAGGCCCGCGCGCAAGGAAGAGCATTACCGATAAGTAAAGCTGGCCGAGGTGGCTGGAGTACAGCCACGGTCTTGCGCTGGCGTCACACGTGCCGATTTAGAAGTGATTTACGCTGCAGTCTTATTTGAAAGGTTAATGCGTGAGGTTGTACCTATAAATTATACATAATGTCAAACGCGCCAAAGGGTAAAAAACGACCGTACGCGGACACAGTGAATAAATTTATCGGTGAATTTCTGGATTTATTCTATGACGGATGCAAAATAAGGTTTGCAATCAAGACTTAATGTGCTGGCACAAAACATATTGTCGTCGTCATATCAATACCGTGTAACATCAAAATAAAAGAAAATGGCATGCCTTTAACAACTCAGTTTATGTTTGATTTATTGTTAATGTTAATAGCCTGTAATATTCCGCTACACATACTGGATAAACAATCATTTCGGGAGTTTTGGAATAAATACAATCCCCAGGTGAACTTACCAAGTCGTACATCGTTACGTAGATATATTCCAGCTGTTCGTGGAGAGATTGTAAATAGGATTAAATGTGGATTAAAAAATACACGGCTCTGGTTATGTATTGACGAGACGACAGATTGTAAAAAAAATTCTATTTTAAATATTATAGTACGTGTATTGGACCCTCTTAAACCAACATTTCCACTTTTACTAGCTAGTAAAAGACTAACTGCGTGTACTGGCGAAATAATTACGCGTGTGGTGTTGGAGACATTCGAAAAATATGAACTTTCAACAAGTCAAGTATTGATGTTTGTGACTGATGGTGCCGCGACAATGCGCGTGGTAGGCCGTTCTCTTCAAAGAGACAATTGTAGGTTTTTACATGTTACGTGTAAAGTGCATGCGTTACATCTTGTGGCAGAAACGATTCGAAAATGTTTTCCAGAGGTAGATGCATTAATAGCAAATACAAAAAAAGTATTTCTCAAATCTCCTAAACGGCTTCGAGCATTTCACAGACAGTGTCCTGGTATCCCTGAACCACCAGAGTCGATTCTTACACGATGGGGAACGTGGTTGAAAGCGGCTTTTTATTATGCTGAATATTTTCAACAAATAAAAGCTGTGATACTACAGTTCAACCCTAACGAGGCTGCAGCTATTAGTTAAAGCCAGACAAGCTTTCAAGGCGTTTCCCTTGAAACAGATTTAAAAACTATTAATAACAATTATAGAGGACTACACGACGCAATAGAAAAATTGCAAAATAGTTCGTTGTCGTTAGTGGAATCGCTGCAAATAGTGGACGACGTAAATACACAGCTATAGACTATAAATGATGCAAATAATAAGCTCGTTAATGAAAAATTCGAGAGTGTATTACAGAAAGATCCTGATTTTAGCAAATTAAGACAAATTTGTGATGGTACATCTACAACTTTGTTAAGTGAGTTCACATATTGTTTTACTTATGCCTGTATTATATCCGTAGATGTCGAATGGTCATTTTCAAAATGCAAAACATATTTTTTCACCAAAGCGAACATCGCTGACGGAGACAGCTGTAGAAACATACCTGATGCTATTATACTATAGATCCACCCCACTTTGTGATGACGACAACCAAACTACTTCATAAATCTGCTTAAAAGGGTGAGTTTTATACAAATTTTTATAAAATGTAACATTATTGTAAAAAAATTTTTCCATTTATTGTACTTATTCAAGTATTATATGATGTAAACATATGAGTCATATGACGGCTCTGTCGGCTAGGTGACCTCGGCCAGCTTTACCGATAAGTCACCAGCTTTCTGTGAAACCATATACTAGAAGTATAGTGTATCTCCCAATGAGTAGGTGTGGATGCAAACGATCACAAAAATTTTTCATCCACCAATTCATTTATTTTATTTACTCCTTATGAAGAATGGATTGCAGAAAGCACATTCTTTCTGCGATCTTTCTTTGGCCGATCAGACTGTATGTATTCTGTTTTCTTTGTATGCCCAACTTGCAGTTCAATTTAGATTTATAAAGGTGTAAAAAAAAATATTTAATAACTTGTTATTAATAAAATAAATAAATTAACTTTAAATTTATAAACTACCTACCAACTTACTAACTACGTGCTAACGACACATGGACATTTTTTATTTAGAAAAAATGTAGAAATTTTAAAAACTCGTGTTAATCTTAGAATATTAAAAGAGCATTTACGGTTACGACAAAGAAAGGTGAAAGACGTGTTATCAAATTTGTTTCTGAAATACTTATATTTTGTGTTTTATTATTAATTTATTGTGACAATGAGTTTAAAGTGCCAATAATTGGGCACTTTACCCTGGACACTGGAATTCTTCAAGGAAGTGTGTTGGGACCATTGCTTTTTCTTACTATATTTAAATAATATCGATAGCCATATACCATTACATTACTTTGCTTTTGCTGATTAGATGACAATTGTGTCAAGCGCTAAGTCAATAGAGATATGATTATTAATACAAACCCGTCTCCTGTTTCAGCATTTTTCAGTGAAAATAATTTGGGAATAAACCTATTAAATGAAACTATACCCAATTCGTGCAAATTATACATACAGCCCTCTAATAAAATTAAACAGTAAGTTCATAAATCAAGTTTAAGAAGTTAAATTACTAGGGGTATTATCATTAGACTGGAAAGCTTATGTGAATTATGTTTGTAATAAATGTGCCAGCACTTGAGAGAATCTTGCGAAACACATTTTATTCAAAAGATGATTTTAATATTACTTTGTTTACACTAAGGCTGGGAATCGAATACGAATAATCGAGTATTCGAATATTCGAGTATTCGAATACGAATTATTCTAATGGGAAATTATTTGAATATTCGAAATATTCGAATACTCGAATATATTCAAATACTCGAATATATTCGAATACTCAAATATTCGAATACTCGAATGTATTCGAGTATTCGAATATTCGATTATATTTGAGTAAATTTGAATATTAAAATATATTATTAAATTATGTACGAATAGGTATGCAGTATGCATCCAACCAAAGTAGGTAGATAGTAGGTATAGGTAGGTACCTATTCTAAAATCCAAATATATAAATAGACCACATTAGTGGCACGTTTTACTCCCAGTCAAACTATTCCATCTCTTTCTCGCCTCGACCTTATTCTTACTGTACTAAGGCAGGGGTTAAAATTAAATTTTAAATTTTAGAAAACCTGTAAATATTTAACTATTGACTTTTCATGTATTTGTTTTACCATCACAATCTGCATCTTTTTTAAAAACATTCTAATTTTAGAGCACTTTTATTTTTTTCGAAAAGGAAAAATAGTTATGACACAGAAGTATAATAAACTAGCTCTGTTTTCGTTTTATTTAAGCTTCAATAGTTAAATGTGAACAATAGCGCCTCAATCCTAAAATAAAATACTAACTAAATAATTCTGACCCTTAAAGTACATGTACAGGAGACATACCCTATTGTGGGTATGGAAAGCAAATCAAATTGCCTGATTAGTGGATTACGTTACGACTATTATTGTGGTATATCCAACCAGATACTCAAATAGGGTATTCACTATTCACTAGTATTCAGTGCTATACCTATTAATAATGAATATTCGAGGATCCGGATTATTTGGATACCTATTTGAATAACTCGGATTATTCGAGTATTCGAATATTCGAATTATTCGAAAAGGTATTCGAATAATTCGAATAATCCGAATACTCGAATATCCGAATAGTTCGAATATTCGATTATTTTTTCGAACGAATATTCGAATACTAAAATCTGGAAAATTCCCAGCCTTAGTTTACACCTTTGAAAGGTTAGAAATTACAAAATGCAGATTTAAAGGGCCTCCAGAAAACCGTCATGTTTGACCTTAATGCAATAGTTCTATTACCAAAACAACTTTTCTTTTGTTTTGAAGATGGCATCAGATTGTATTCCAAAACGTCAACTTATAATCTAAAATATTTTACGTTTTTTAAGTTTCATTTTCAGATAATGTTTTCTTATATTGAGACAATTTTTGGACAGGCAAAGATATTTTTTAAAAAAACCATGATTAATGGACTAATCCTTTTGGCGCAGAGGTTTTTGAATAATTTATAGGACGGTGGCTTAATACTTAAAGAAGGTGCGAGGAAATATTTCAAGCGTATTATGAAAGGAAGAGTTTGTAATTCCGGATACATGTACAAAAAGTAAGAGGACACTCTTATTCACGCACTTATCTGCGTTTGATATTAAAAAAAAACGTAGTAATACTAGCAGAGAACGATTTCCTTTTTTTGTAATGGCTCACTGGCGTTAAGCAATAAGTATGTGAACTAGGTATATAGCTATCTCTACTTAATTATATCTTTCACCTACATACTATTTATATTGATAATTCACATTTGTTCATTCATAAAAACCTGTTTATTCTATGAATTACAGAATTTACTTATTTAGGTGTAATGTTTATAGGTTATTATTGCAATAGTTGTTAATTAAACACTAATTGATAATAATAACTGGTAATTTCGCTAAATAATTTCTAAGTAATATTATTTATTAAATAGGAATAATTAACTATTATAACTAGCTATTTATTAAAATATTATTATTATATATGCAAGGCCATTTTAATTTAAATTTCAGGGATTTTGCAGAAAAAAAAACCAACTGCACGTACAGGGCACAGGGTTACTTTTTCAGAAAATCAGTAGTAAAACCGCTGTTAATTATTTGGGGATTAGAACTTCCTCACCGTAGTAAAAATCGACGTGTGGTGGAGTTTAAAATAAAAATAATTTTTGACGTTTCAAAAAAATTCACATTTTCGAAATTTTTTTCACGAATACATAACTTCCTCACTTTGAGAGGTGAGGAAGTAAAACAGAAATATAATATATGAATGTGTTTTTAAACAACCGAATATACACATATTCTCTTAATTTATAAAACATATAATCCAGTAAAAAAGTGTCCATACACCGCATTTTATTTAATAAATAAATATGTTTACTTTCGTATGAATCAGAAGAGACTTGTCAGAGGCAAATGGGGCAGTTTCTCACAACCGTAAATTAAAACATTTGAAAATTATTAAAAAAAAAAATGAAACCTAGTTATATGTAATTATGTATGTGGAATCGGATTCTGTTGAATAAGAAACAGTTAAACATCCAATATACAAAGGCATAGTCAAAAAAATTAACTTATTTTATACCTCAAAGTGATGTTTTCTTGACAAACCGCAAAATTAAAACTAGCACACACTTTTAGTAATCTATGGGTTAAAAACAAGACCATTGTTTAATTAATAGAGCTGTCCGAGGTCACCTGGCCGACAGAGCCGTCATATGACTCATATGTTTACATCATATCATATAATACTTGAATAAGTACAGTAAATGGAAATAAATTTTAACAATAATGTTACATTTTATAAAAATTTGTATAAAACTCACCCTTTTAAGCAGATTTATGAAGTAGTTTGGTTGTCATCATCACAAAGTGGGGAAGATCTATAGTATAATAGCATCAGGTATGTTTCTACAGCTGTTTCCGTCAGCGATGTTCGCTTTGGTAAAAAAATATGTTTTGCATTTTGAAAATGACCATTCGACATATACGGATGTAATACAGGCATAAGTAAAACAATCTGTGAACTCACTTAACGAAGTTGTAGATGCACCATCACAAATTTGTCTTAATTTGCTAAAATCAGGATCTTTCTGTAATACACTCTCGAATTTTTCACTAACGCGATTATTTTTTGCGTCATTTATAGCCTGTAGCTGTGTATTTACGTCGTCCACTATTTGCAGCGATTCCACTAACGACAACGAACTATTTTGCAATTTTTCTATTGCGTCGTGTAGTCCTCTATAATTGTTATTAATAGTTTTTAAATCTGTTTCAAGGGAAACGTCTTGAAAGCTTGTCTGGCTTTCCCTAATAGCTGCAGCCTCGTTAGGGTTGAACTGTAGTATCACAGCTTTTATTTATTGAAAATATTCAGTATAATAAAAAGCCGCTTTCAACCACGTTCTCCAACGTGTAAGAATCGGCTCTGGTGGTTCAGGGATACCAGGACACTGTCTGTGAAATGCTCGAAGCCGTTTAGGAGATTTGAGAAAAACTTTTTTGTATTTGCTATTAATGCATCTACCTCTGGAAAACATTTTCGAATCGTTTCTGCCACAAGATGTAACGCATGCACTTTACACGTAACATGTAAAAACCTACAATTGTCTCTTTGAAAAGAACGGCCTACCATGCGCATTGTCGCAGCACCATCAGTCACAAACATCAATACTTGACTTGTTGAAAGTTTAAATTTTTCGAATGTCTCCAACACCCGCGCGTAATTATTTCGCCAGTACACGCAGTTAGTCTTTTACTAGCTAGTAAAAGTGGAAATGTTAGTTTAAGAGGGCCCAGTACACGTACTATAATGTTTAAAACAGAATTTTTTTTATAATCTGTCGTCTCGTCAATACATAACCAGAGCCGTGTATTTTTTAATCCACATTTAATCCTATTTACAATGTCTTCACGAACAGCTGGAATATATCTACGTAACGATGTACGACTTGGTAAGTTCACCTGGGGATTGTATTTATTCTAAAACTTCCGAAATGGTTGTTTATCCAGTATGTGTAGCGGAATATTACAGGCTATTAACATTAACAATAAATCAAACATAAACTGAGTTGTCAAAGGCATGCCATTTTTTTTATTTTGATGTTGCACGGTGTTGATATGACGACGACAATCTGTTTTGTGCCAGCACATTAAGTCTTGATTACAAACTTTACAAATTATTTTGCATCCGTCATAGAATAAATCCGGAAATTCACAGATAAATTTATTCACTGTGTCCGCGTACGGTCGTTTTTTACCCTTTGGCGCGTTTGACATTATGTATAATTTATAGGTACAACCTCACGCATCAACCTTTGAAATAAGACTGCAGCGTAAATCACTTCTAAATCGGCACGTGTGACGCCATCGCAAGACCGTGGCTGTACTCCAGCCACCTCGGACAGCTCTAGTTATTACTACTTCACTGGTATTTAGTGCGTTTCTGGGAAATTTGTGACCAATCTTTATTTCATATTAAGAACGGCATCATTTATCTGAAGACAAAGCAAATCAAGTGATTGAGTTGCTGCTTGAAGGTGCGCGACAGTCTAATGTGGCCCATCGCTTGAACGTTTGAGCTACGTTCAAGCGAAGTTCACTTCTCATTTGAACAGCCAAATCAATGACACTGGAACTGTTAGAGAACGACCAAGAGAAGTCAACAAATTCTAGGAAAGACAGATTACTCTGACCGACACCATTTTTGTAACATAGTTCACACTACTGTTTTTATATTGTTAATGCCTCTCCATTAACTGAAAAAAATATCCAGCATGTCCTAATATGTACTATTTTGGGTGAACAAAGTAGACCCTATTATATTGCCAGGTAAAAAATTTGATAATGGGTCGGCAATTTTAGAAGAGCAAATTAATGTAAGATGGGACATTTTCAGTATCAGTCTTATTATTTATTAAGCACCACTGAAAACCCATATAATCTTGAAGTTATTGTAGTTACTGTATTTTGCATATTGTTTTGCCTTGCCAAAAAAAAATTGTTGTAGATTCCAGTAGACCTTTGGTTGGCCATATTAGTGTCTGTTGCTAACAGATCGAGAATAAAGTTCGTATTATCCAGCAAATTACCTTAAATCGTCTAAATGAGGTAGGTCTGCATTGTAGGAGACGTATAAACGTTTACTTTGGTGTGAAGAACGAGTAAACTGGCGTAATGAGTAGAACACCATAATATTTTCGGATGAGAGCCGTTTTTGTTTTCATAGTGACATACACACAGTTCGCGTCTAGAGATAGCCAAATTCAAGTGTGTTTGTGAACATACAATGACAGGTATTTATGCAAAAGACATCGTTAACGACATGATTATCGTTAAAATTTGGAAATCAATTCTAGATTCCTGGATGATAACAATGTGTTTGTGAAAATGAAAGTGATAGGGATTACAGTGAAAAAGAAAATCAAAGTTCATTAGTGTTTTCAATTAGAAAAAATCGGTTACATTTGAACGAGCAAGCGAAACAAATTTGCCTTAACGTTTACAATAATCTTTTTGAAGCGACGCGACGAGTTAATGACTCTAATTTGTACGATTTGGATGTACTAGGTGAAACAGCATCTCTGATTAATGTTCCCCGTCCCACAATACACAAACTGGTGAAAGAAGGTGCCCTCCCAAGAAAACAAAGATCCGACGCCTGTCAATCGAAAACTCTGGACCTATCGTTAGCAAAACTTTTAAGAACTTTAGTTTACGACACATCAGAAAAATGAAATCCCAAATATTGACGTGGTAGACAGAGAATTAAAAGAAATAGATTTTCATCTAAAATATACCAAAAGAACTTTAGGAACTTGGCTAAGAAAAATTCGATTTAAATATCAAACTATTAATAAACGCATGGTGATTATGGAAAGTAGTCGAATAGTGGATTGGCAAAATTCATATCTAGAAGAGATAAAAGAACTCAGAAGGGAAAATAGACCAATTTATTACCTAGATGAAACTTGATATGATACTCATGACACAGTAAAAAAAGGGTGGACTGATGGACCCGGGAAATGTCAACCAATCTCATTGCCCCTAATAAAGGGACTCGGTTGATTATGTTACACTGTGGATCAGTTGACGGATGGGTTGATAATGCATTGAAACTGTGCGGAAAAAACATGGAAGACTGTAACGTGGATTACCACAATAACATGGAGGGAGAAATATTTGAGGAATGGTTTGAAAATATACTAATCCTAAAATTAAAACCGAATAGCATTATTGTTTTTGACAATGCGAAGTACAATTCGAGACAACTGTATAAAATTCCCAGCAATCCCAGCAAAAGTTCTACTAAGCTGGAGTTACAATTTTTTTTTAATGAAACATGATCTCTATTATGAGGAAAATTATAATAATGCACAACTTTTGGAAGTCCTGCAAATAAAAATTATGAGAAGTATATTATAGATAATGTAGCGGAGAGATATGGCCACACAGTGTTGAGATTGCCGCCATATTTCTGTATTTTCAACCCGATTGAAATAATTTGGTGTAAATTGGTACATTACGCGGGGATGCTAGGTTGGTAATGGACCGGGTGTCGAGTGAGAACCATATACATTGTTTTCTTTAACTATTAATAAAATTGTTTTGAATTGAATTGAATTGGTGTAAATTGAAGAAAAACGTCAGAAAAGAAAATATGTTTCCGAAATTCGATAAAAAAGTTGTAAAGTTAAGTCAAAATGAAGTTCGAAATTTAACAAGGAAGATTGGGAAAAAAGAGAATTAGGAAAGTAATTAGTAATTATAATTAAGAATGGTTGTTTAAAAATTGCCAAATTTCATATAAATAATGGTAATAAATTTATTATAAATTTGAACGAGGATAGTAATTCATCTGAAAATGAAGAAGAGGGTGATAAGGACGAGTGAAGTGAAGTGATGTGAAGGGAAGAAGTGAATTTTGTGATATCAACTGCATTATTTAATTCCGTTTTTGTGCTTTCGTGGTTCAGTGCTTGAGAAACATTCTTTTTTCAGGATGTTATTATTTATTGTTATTATTTTTTTCATTTTGACAAAAATATGTTTCTGGTTTTATTATAGTAATAAATTTACTATTAGAGTTTATTTTTAGTTCATTTGTTGAAAAAAAAATATTTGTTACTATTTTGAGATATTTTTATTTTGTTTTTAAAGTTTTCTTGTTATTTCTTAAATAATCTCTTTATTCTATACTAATATTCCATACCCATCCTTTCCTGGCAAGAAATGCTCATGCCTCCTCGCGGTTCTGGCTGGGTAGTAACAATTTATATTAAGCAACCTTGAATACTGTAACTGCTGTATGTGTAGTCCAATACGTTAAATTCAATTCTTTTATTTCAAGTTAATATTTTTTGTACAATTGTTAAATTGTTGCAAGCTATGCTGGGTCTCGTCTCAATGTCTGTTTCTCAAACTATAATTTTACTACTTCAGATTAACGCCATATATTCTATATTATTGTTTTTGCTTACATCTATACAGCATTTTCCTTGTTTGTAACTTGTCTTGTAGTTACTGTATAAAAATATTAAACACTATTTGCGAAATTACACTTCGTGGACTTCGATAGGGAGATGCTCTTTCATGTACATTATTCAGTCTAGCACCAGAAAAAGTTATAGCGTCATCTGGAATAACAACAACAACAATAAGAACAATATACAGTAAATCTATCTAGATAAGAGTTGGTGTGTTAGATGGACATGTTATTAGCAGCTACTGTTCTGCTACAACAATGGTGTCGGGACCCATAGTTTGCTCATGTAACATTTGTCTTGGCCCAGCTGCCTGTACTTTTGACTCGTTCCCAAATACTTTGAACGAAATTTAGATTCAACCATGGAAATACAGAAAATACTTCTCTCCGTTATTAGGTGCTAGTTCTTTATTTGTAATTAGTATCTTTTCGAATGAAAATGGTGCGTTTCTTGTAAGTTAAAGAAATACGCTCAACTTAGTTCGCTATAACTGGAAAACTATTTACATGACACGAAAAAAATGATTTAGACAAAACTTGCAGGGAATTTTAACTTCAACAATTTTTTACAGCAATATTTAGCTACTGGATAGGAAATATTGCAAAAAACTAATAGACCAGTAAAATTAAGGGTTTTTCAAAAACGATAATTTCCAACCATTCTCGACTAATACCATTCGATTCAGTATGTTTTTGAATTCTCATGGTCAATTTTGCCGTACGTTATATGAGCAAGAATTTAATTTATAAACAATTAAAGTTGTGAAAATGATGAAAATCGATGTTTCTGAATGTTCAACTTCAAACGCTGCGAAAACGGCAACAGATAGAGAAAAATTGCTCAGAAAATTTTTTATAGAGCGTTAAATTCCCTTCAAAAAAGTCCGCAACGGCATATCTCTACCATGAATAGTTAAGGCGTTACAATGAGTTAAATATTTATTATTTTTCTGCTGTATATCAGTCAGCTGTACAAGTAACGCGCATGCGCGATCAACAGACTCGTATGCCGCGTAATGGCTGCCTGCGCAGAACATTTGAAAGTAGACTTGCTGTAAATCTTTCATAATTTTCTTATTTTTACAACGTTAGCAAATGTATTTATCACTTTTTTGGTCTAGATATAATTATTATATACTTTTATGCATACTCAAAGACCTGGAAAATTATTATTAAGTTATAAGATAAATTATTATTAAGTTATGAGCTGTTCAGTTTGATGCTAATAGTCGTCGCAGTTATAACGCAGTTATACAGTGTACTGGTTGTGAGCAATTTTTACATTATCATTGTGGTTGTGCTGTTAATTAATATAAAATAAACCGATCAAAAATGTCGCTAGAAGAAAATTGTTTTATATGTGAAGGAACTCTGCAAATGGGCAAGACTGTAACAGTAAAACAAAAGGGAATCGAATCGTTTATAGAAAACAGCAAGAAACGTGAGGATAAGAAATGGAATCAAATAGAAAATGTTAATAAAGTTACTGTTCATGATAAGTGTAGAAAAGCGTATTCCTCAGAAGATAATTTGAAGCCTGGCTCTGGAATTCCAAAAGAGCGATACCCACGTCGTTTAAGTGTGCCGCAATTTAATTTCGAAGAAAATTGTTTCTTATGTGGAAAAAAGTGGATACGCGTTGCGTATACAGCTGACCAGTACGCAGTAGAAAAATAATAAACATAAGAAGGTTTAGTGCCATATCCCCCAAAAAACAACTATGCAGCTACGGACACGTGTTTCGGAGTTATTGCCCCTCATCAGCGTATCGTAGCTAAATAACTGGATCTAGGATCTAAGTTGTTTTTTTGGGGATATGGCACTAAACTTTCTTATTTTATTTTGACCCCAATAAATCTATATTATTTTGTTTGTATTTGCCAGGTGGAAACGGGCAGTACACATAGAGCTCTGTGTGTTGACTGTGATCATTGAGGCCCCAATTGTGGCACATGGGAACATGAATGCACTAATTGAGTACTGTGTACTGTACTTTCCAGCTTTATTTTAGTTCTTGTTCCTGCTCTATCCTATCCTTGATCCAATTCTTTAGCTACGATACGCTGATGAGGGGCAATAACTCCGAAACACGTGTCCGTAGCTGCATAGTTGTTTTTTTGGGAATATGACACTAAACTTTCTTATTTTATTTTGACCCCAATAAATCTATAATAATAAACATTTAACTCATTGTAACGCCTTAACTATTCATCGTAGAGATATGCCGTCGCGGACTTTTTTTAAGGGAATTGAACGCTCTATAAAAAATGTTCTGGGCAATTTTTCTCTATCTGTTGCCGTTTTCGCAGCGTTTGAAGTTGAATATTTAGAAACATTTTCACAACTTTAATTGTTTATAAATTAAATTCTTGCTCATATAACTTACGGCAAAATTGACCATGAGAATTCAAAAAAAAACTGAATCGAATGGTATTGGTCGGGAATGGTTGGAAATTATCGTGAAAGTGGGCCTGATTTTTGCTTAATTTGATTGGTCTTAAGTCATAGCTGCCAGTTTGCCAATTTGGTACAATTCAAGGAAGCAAACTGTAGCAGACGTCAAATTTTAAGCCTTCATTTTATTTTATTATCACTTTTTTAACTTGTACTCTTTATTAACAATTACTATTAACTTTTTTTATTAACGAAAAAGTAAATATCTTGACGTAAATAAAACACATTATAATAATTAAGTAATTATTAGTATTATGAATACTTACTTAAAATAAATATGTAAATTTGTATGCAGTTTTTTTGCAAATTATAAAAACCGATGGTTGATAAAGGAAAGGTCACGGTGATAATGGTTAATGATTAGAGAGCGGATTCTAGGCAAATGACTTATTTTCTAGCAATAAAGGTACATATGCGAGACCAAGCTAACATATTACTTCTATAAGTATTGTTATACAAATTTTTTTGAGTTAAAACTTCTTTTGTAACATCTTGTGTGAGGATTATTAACTTCCGTTAGATACAAAATAACTATGACATCCAGAAATACCTGTCGTTTCTAAAATAATGGTGTATCAACTACATTTAAGCAATTGTTAAGAGGTTGATTATTACCTCTTATAGATTTCACAATTAATGCGTTTTTATACATTCTTTATGGTGGTGTACAGGGTGGGCAAATTTCGATGTTTGTATAGGGTAACTCGGCCTGGTGGAAATAGTTTCTGCCAATAATCTAATTTAGTCTTGCAGTGTTCTGAAAAACAATTCCAGAAGAATGAGTAAGTCTAAAAATTCTGAAACATTCTGAAAAAGTATGAAAAAGATCTATGTAAAACTTACTAATCATTTTAAAGACTGCATTTTTACAAATTTTTTGGACTCTTCTAGAATACTTTTTCAGAATTAATCAGATCTTTCATGAAAATTTAGCTAAAGTAAAAGTAAGACTTTTCAGAGTTAATCAGTAAAATTTAAAACATTTCAGATTTTCGAAAAAATTATTTACTGTAGGTTTTCTCATATTTATTACTTCTCGTAAGGAATATAGAAACTTGATAGGAGGAGGGTTATTAGTAAAAAAAATTTTAATGTTTATATTCTATACATTTTTAAATTGTATTTACAGATTTTTTTGATAATTATTATTATTATAATATATATAATACAAAGAAATACTTACAAATAAATATATAATACAAAATATTTCAAAAACATTTAGGAAATACTTAATAAAATATATATAATTCAAGTTATTTCAAAAACATTTAAGGAATACACTTAATAAAATGTTATATAATACAAGTGATTTTAAGGAATATTAACGAAATACTTTTAAGATAAATATAATATAAACTATTTCAAGAATATTTAATTAATACTAATAATAAATATATATACCTGGTACAAAATATTTCAAAAACATTTAAGAAATACACGTAATAAAACATACAATACAGTATTAGTACACAATTTATTCTAAAACAATAAATCTATCGCGTCTAGCACAGACTACACAGAGGTTCTCTGTGGCGTCTAGTCAGTCATAATCAGGGGTTCTGATTGGCCATCCTAAATCGAATGATGCATTGTTGCGCATCCCACTCAATCACTTCTACGTTCCACGTATGATGCCAACTTTATCTATGATGACAACAGCTAATGTAGAAGAGGTGCCTTTTGTGTTCGTTTATAAAATAATAGTGTAGTGTTGATTGTTAGGATTATATCGATATAAACAAAAGCACGTATGTCCAATCGAAAATATTGTAAAAAGTACAGATATATCCGGAGTTATGTGAACATCAATAATAATGCATGCCCACTTGTTTTACCAGCAACGGCTTTGGCGGTGCAAGATTTGGAATTTTTGGAAATGAAATGAATGCTGCTACTAATGATAGAAATCAAGAATGCTCTGTGCATCATGATCCAAACGATCCAACTTTATCTGAAATACTTTGTATTATATATATTATAATAATAATAATTATCGTTTTGTAATTATTTAATAAAAACAGTTTGTATATTTTAACCGTATATAATTAATTATCAAAAAAAATCTGTAAATAAAATTTAAAAATGTATAGAATATAAACATTAATATTTTTTTACTAATAACCCTCCTCCTATCAAGTTTTTATATTCCTTACGAGAAGTAATAAATATGATAAAACCTACAGTAAATAATTTTTCGAAAATCTGAAATGTTTTAAATTTTACTGATTAACTCTGAAAAAGTCTTACTTTTACTTTAGCTAAATTTTCATGAAAGATCTGATTAATTCTGAAAAAGTATTCTAGAAGAGTCCAAAAACTTGTAAAAATGCAGTCTTTAAAATGATTAGTAAGTTTTACATAGATCTTTTCATACTTTTTCAGAATGTTTCAGAATTTTTTAGACTTACTCATTCTTCTGGAATTGTTTTTCAGAACACTGCAAGACTAAATTAGATTATTGGCAGAAACTATTTCCACCAGGGGGTAACTGTAAGGGATACAAAGAAATGGAAGACACATTCTTTATCTCTTTTTTTGAGACAAATTCACTGGTGAAAACAAAAATTTGCCATCGTCTTTTGTTTTTGACATAACCAAAAGTTCGTTTTTTAGGCTTTTAGACACATATCAATATTTTGGTTGTTTATAAAGTTATAAAAAAGCAACTTTTACATTCTTGAGGTACTTTTTTCTGTATAATACAGTGGTGTCGAGAAAATTTAAAAAAAAGGTGCAATATCAAGTTATGGCATAAAGTTGTATTTGTTTAAATATAAATCATACTTGGCTATGATTTAATTAAAAAGGAAATATTTTTCTCTTTCAAATTGTATATTGTATATGGGGTCGCTTTTTAATGTGTAAGTATTTAATAGCGAAAATAATCTTTTAGTAGATTACTTTTTGCGTTTTTTTTTTAATTTATTCCAAGTAGGCGTGTGTCATCTATGACAGTGTTTATCCGTTTGTCAGCAAATTGCATATTAATAATTTTGTTTCCGTCATAATTACACCCCATTTAATCGTAAAAGTAGAGATGTTCCAACGAAAATTACGAGAAATATGATGTGCTAGAATGCTTTAATCAAAGTAATAACAATTGTGATATTGCATCCAAAATATATTTGTATCGCTATCCAGAAAGAAGATAACCTAATAAAACTATTTTTAAGAGGTTAAAAGGAAATCTCATTAATTGTGAGTCCTTCAACAAGCTAAGAGCAAAAAAGTTGCAAATTCTTCAATTTCAAGTCGTCAAATTGAAGCTGATTCTGGGATTTTAGTACGTCGAGCTTTGGGTATTTTGAAAACACACAAACTCAGGCCTTATACACTAAAGAAATAACATCACCTGCAACCAACTGATCTTCAGCGACGATTAGAGTTTTGCATTATGGTATCGACAAAAAAGTCGACAAGATCCATCCTTCCCTAGAAATGTAGTTTGGACAGATGAAGCCTATATTAGCAGTGTAGGAATTTTCAACAGGCATAACAAGCACTATTGGTCTGATACTCACCCTCACCGTACCGTTGACTTGCGATCACAGGGATGCTTTGGTTTTAGTGTTTGGTGTGATCTACGTGACAATGGTGTTTTAACACATCACATATATCAAGAAAATCTTAATGGCCAACGGTACTACAAAATCTTAAACCAGAAAATTATTGAGGAATTTATGGACAATCTACGCTTAATTGAGGCAAGAAATCAGTTCTTCCAACAAGATGGTGCACCACCTCATAATATCAGGACTGTTAGATGGATAGGGCTTTTATATAAACACTGTATTTGTTTTTAGAACGTTTTTATTAGTCTTGAACTTGAACTATTTCACTAACAAGAAATAATAATAATTCTACAATGCTTTCATTTTAATATATATATAATCCAGGCACCAGCTTCCTGACACAGCATAAACTTATATATATTATTGCTTCTTAGTAGCGTGGTATTTATTTAGATAAAATATTATGTTTCAGTTAAAATAATTATTTTGATTTTGTAATCATATTCCAACACTCCCACTCAAAATAAAAATAATTAATAGAAAATTAAACATAGACAAAAAAAATTATTATTTTAATCCTAATTCTGAACGCAACAATTTAAATTTCTGCAGAGGTAGTCCTTTTGTGAATATGTCAGCGAGTTGATTAGCTGTGGAAATATAAGTTAAAATTATTAATCCTTCTTGGATTTTCTCTCTAATAAAATGATATTTTATATTTATGTGTTTGGTTCTTTTGTGATCGGAAGGATTCTTAGCTATTGATATACAGGCCATATTATCTTCATGTATAAGTATAGGAGTCTGAATATGTATGTTAATACTGTCACTGAGCGATTTGAGCCAAAGTGCTTCTTTTGTTCCTTCGAAAGCTGCTATATATTCTGCTTCTGTTGATGATATTGCGACTGTACTTTGCCGTCGACTATTCCATGATATGGAACATGAGTCATATAATTTGAATATATAACCTGAGGTACTTTTGCGAGTTACTGAATCGTTTGCCCAATCGGCATCTGTGTACCCAACAAGTTCTCCCACTTTCGTGTCTTTTGTTTTAGTAAACGTTAATTTTAATTGTTCCTTTTATGTATCTAAGCACTCTTTTCAAAGCTTGCCATAAGGTTATATTATTTTTAACTTGATATCTACTTAATATATTTATGGCTATACATAGATCAGGACGTGTACACAACATCACATACATCAGACATCCTATTAAATTTCTACAGGGAGCATCGTAATATTCATCTAAATTTAACTTATCATAGTCAAGTTTTACAGGCAACGGTGTATCAACTGGCTTGCATTCTAGCATATTGAACCTTTTTAAAATCATTGATAAATACATATTCTGATCAAGAGTAATTATATTTTCAAAACGTTTTATTCTTATTCCTAAAAATAATTGAATTTCATTCAAATCTATCATTTTAAAATTTTGTTTTAAATAGTTTTTTTATATTTATCATAGTTTTTAAATTTTTAGTAGCTACAACTATGTCGTCAACGTATAACAAAATATAAATATTTTTATTTACGTCGTCTTTATTTAGAAAATAAACACAGTGATCTACTTTTGATTGAGTAAAACCAGCCTTTTTTAATGTAACATTAAAATGTTCGTACCAACATCTCGCAGCTTGTTTCAAACCATATATTGATTTGTGTAATAAACATACTTGGTTTTCTTTACATTCTACTCCTTCTGGAGCTGCCATGTATATAGTTTCTTTTAATGATCCGTTCAAAAAAACTGTTTTTACATCCATATGATGTACTAATAATGAAAATTGGTTGCTAAAAGCTAATAATAGTCTAAAGCTGGTCAGCTTTACTACTGGAGCAAAAATTTCGTTATAATCTTTAAGATATTCTTGGCTAAAACCTCTTGCCACCAGCCTTGCTTTATATCTATTAACATTTCCATTTGTATCAATTTTAATAGTAAAGACCCATTTACAACTAACTATATTTGTGTTTGACGGAGTTTGAACGAGAGTCCAAGTTTTATTATCTTTTAATGCTTTCAACTCTTCTTTTATTGCTAGCTCCCACTGATCACGATCTTCCCTACTCTCGATTTCTTTAAATGATTTTGGAATATCTAGCGGGAAATTAGAGGCATTCAATAGTAAGTATGTTTCTTGGTCGTAAATGCTCTTGTCATAATTTATTACTGGACTATTTTTAAGTCTTTTACTTCGTCTAACACCTTCTAATATTTTTTTCTTTGTCTGTTTCATTATCACACGCTAACTTTTGTTCATTATTTTCATTATTGGTCACCCGTCTTGTTTTGGGAGTACCATTTTATGTTTTAGTGGTCTCAAGTTCACCTTTTTTGTCTTGAGTACCTAATTTTTGCATGGTCTCTACCTTTTGAAACAATTTAGTTTCATTTCTATAAGTAGGAGTACCTTTTGAAACATGACTACTGGTCTCATTATTTGTAGTAAGAGTACCATCGGTCTCATTATTTGTAGTATGAGTACCTGAGTTGTTTGTATTTTCAATTACCGTGGGTCTTGTTTGTAAGAAAGTTATTTCATCAATAATTACATCACGCCCTACAATAAATTTCCATGCCTGTGGATCCCATAACTTGTATCCACTAGCTTCGTAACCTACCAATATTGTTTTTAATGATTTAACATCAAATTTTGATGTTTGTTTTTTATTTAGTAAATATACAGTAGAACCAAAAATTTTTAAATTTTTAAGAGATGGTTTTTGACCATACCATTTTTCAAACGGTGTTTGTTTATTATTCAATGCTTTGGTAGGTATACGATTTATTAGGTACGTTGCTGTTAGAACAGCTTCACCCCAAAAGTCTTTTGTTTATTGTGCGGCATTTAAAATTGTTCTAGCTTTCTCAGTAATTGATCTATTCATTCTCTCAGCAACTCCATTTTGTTGTGGGATGTGAGGAACGGTTAGATGATAGGTTATGCATTTTTGAGAACATAATTCTTTGAATTCATTAGATAAATATTCCCCACCATTGTCACAATATAAATTTGTTATATTTAAGTTAAAATGATTTGTTGCTTTATTAACAAAATCCTTAAATTTATTTAAAACCTCCCATTTGAATGTTAAAAGATATACAACTGTGTAATGGGTAAAATCATCAATAAAAGTAAGATAATAATTTTTATTATCCACTGTTGGTGGACTTATAGGACCACATACATCACTATGAATTATATATAGTGGCCTGTTTTGTGGCTTTTTATCCTTTTTATTACAAAAAGGTTGCCTAGTTTGTTTACCAAAAACACATGGCTCACATATGTTAGATGTGGGTTTAATGTTGACAATTAGGGGAAAATCACTTACTAATTTATTAGTTTGAATTTGTTTAAAATTATCTTTGCTGATATGGCCTAATCTTTCATGCCATAAATTATAATTATCTTTAACTTCAGCTATATTTGCATTTTTCCTTTTAATTATAAATGTAATTCCTAATAAATTATTTATAGGCTTACCTTTTGCTATTAGGTGACCTTTACTTTTAATCTGTACACCTGCCTGATCAAAAATTACCACCATACCTTTCTCCTGTAGTCTTTTTACAGATAATAGGTTGCACGTTAGCTCTGGACAATCTTGTATACTCCTTCTAGTCCTTGATCGGTTGTTACTTGGATATCTCCTTTCTTGGTTGCTGTTATTGTTGCTCCACTTTTTGCCACTGTTATTTTTAAGGGGGTTCTCTAGTTCCATCAAGGTTGTAAACACTTCAAGTTTATTTACAATATGGTCACTAGCACCGGAATCCACCACAAAAACAATGGAGTCCTTTTCTTCATATTTGTGTTTCTCTTCGCTCACCATCATAAATGCGAAACTCTTTTCTTCTTGCACCGCCTTTAATGTTACTGGACGTGAATTATGTTTTCTTGTTTTATTTCCTTGTTGTTTTTCTATCATTTTTTTGGTAATGATAACAGTCTCTTTGAATATGATTTAGTCTTCCACAGTGATGACATTTTTTAAATTTATATGGGGATTTATAATGAAAAGATCCCTTATTTGTGTAATTTTTTTTGTTGAGCATTTCGTTGGGTATATTTTCTTTTGTTGGTTATTACTTTTGACATTTGTGGTTTTATGTCTTCACTCAGTAGAGCTTTTGGTTCTTGAATTGTAATTTTTGTTTCGTAATCTAATAATTTCGTTTTTACAAATGCCATGTTTAAATTAGTTTCATTTAGTGTTTCTAATGCTGTTATTAATCCATCATACACTGGCGGCAGCGTTAAAAGTAAATGTTGCACCTGGTCCATTTCATCCAATTTTGCCCCTGCTGTCATAAGTTCCATTATCAAGTTTTCAAAATTTGTAAAATGTTGGGATAGTTTTTCATTTGGTTGTAATTTAAGAGTAAACAGTTTCTTGCGTAAGGTTAATTGTGTTGCAAGACTTTTTCGCTCGTAGATACTATCTAATTTAGTTATGATATTGAAACTGTGCTGCTGATCTTTGATTGAATTTAATAATGTGTCACTTAAATATTCATAAATTATTCCGCAAACAATTGAATCGTTTTTTGTCCATTCTTCTGTCGGTTCCGGCGGAACAGGATTTTCTAATATATATAATACATTCATTTCACGTAAAACAGCTTTTATACGGAACTTCCATAAAGCATATTTTTCCCCATTAAATGGCTGGATATTTCGTTTGCGGGTTAGAACATCCATTATGACACTTGTTATGCAAACAACAAAAAAAAAACTTTTTTTTTATTCACTGTGTTACTTTTATTTTGTTTAAATTGTTTAAGCCACTATTCACCTTTGTTGTTATTTACGTTATCTGGGCCCATAACCTGTTAGAAGGATAGGGCTTTTATATAAACACTGTATTTGTTTTTAGAACGTTTTTATTAGTCTTGAACTTGAACTATTTCACTAACAAGAAATAATAATAATTCTACAATGCTTTCATTTTAATATATGTATAATCCAGGCACCAGCTTCCTGACACAGCATAAACTTATATATATTATTGCTTCTTAGTAGCGTGGTATTTATTTAGATAAAATATTATGTTTCAGTTAAAATAATTATTTTGATTTTGTAATCATATTCCAACAAGGACCGTTTCAGAATTATTAAATACCAATTTTCGAAATAACTGGATGGGAAGTATCGGACCAGCGATGTAGTCACCACGATTACCTGATTTAATGCCCCTGGATTTTTACTTTTGGGACCACATTAAAGACAAATTATACAAGAAAACCAGTACCGACATAAATGGACTCAGACAAAATTTTATAGACTGTGTGAATTCCATTTCAAATCTTCATATTTATAATGCAGTTAAGAGTGTTATGAAGAGGTATAATTTATGTATCGGACATAACGGACATCAGTTTGAACATTTATTTTAATTTGAATTTTTATTTTGTAATTGTAATGTACTATAAAATTAGACATAAATATCTGATTTTTTAGTCTTGGCTTGTTGAAGGACCCACACTTAATGAGATTTTCTTTTAACCTTTTAAAAATAGCTTTATTACGTTGTTTTCTTTCTGGATAGCGATTGAATTATATTTCGGATGCAATATCGCAAGTGTTGTTACTGAATAAAACATTCTAGAATATCTAGAATTTCTCATAATTTTCGCAAGACATCTTCACTTTTACGATTGAATGGGGTGTAATTATGACCGAAACAAAATTATTAATATGCAATTTACTGACAAACGGATAAACACTGTCATAGATGACACATGCCTATTTGAAATAAATATAAAAAAAACGCGAAAAGTAATCTCTAAAAGATTATTTTCGCTATTAAATACTTACACATCAAAAGCGACCCCACACATGATATACAGTTTGAAAGAGAAAAAAAATTACCTTTTAACTAAACCATGATTCCCATTTTAAAAAATACAACTTTATGCCATAACTCGAAATTGCACCTTTTTTTAAATTTTCTCGACGCCACTGTATTATACAGAAAAAAAGTGTCTCAAGAACGTAAAAGTTGTTTTTTCATAACTTTACAAACAACCAAGATATTGGCATGTGTCTAAAAGTCGAAAATCACACTTTTGTTTATAACTCGAAAACAAAAAGACGATAGAAAATTTTTGTATTCGCCAGTGAATTTGTCTCAGAAAAAGAGATCGAGGATGTGTCTTTCATTTTCTTGTATCTCTTACAGTCACCGCGTTCTCTTTACAAACATCGAAATTTGCCCACCCTGTACAGTATATGCAATATGTATTTCCTGATAATCTGTTGCAAGGCGTATGGATAACAGCTCTTGCCCCGTATGTTGTCCTGATAATCCTCCTGGCGCGAGGTTTCGCTGCCTGGAGCTGCCGACGGCATTACTAGTATTTTATTTGCATCGATATCAGTTTAATTGATCACATTTGATCTGGTTGGAAGTGACCTGCACTAGTCGCAAATAAAACGTGCAGCAGCCTCGGATGTCGGGCGCGCATGCGTATTTGGGAGATACTCGTTAATTTCATGATGTTTATGTTTCATGGGTTTTACCAGAGACGTATAAGTGTAATATGCGTTTCTGGTTTTACGTAGGTTCTTATAAAAACCCTAAAAAAATGAGAACAGATGATCCAGAAACCAACTTGACATTTTCCTTTCCTAAGACCTTGATTATTTTTATGTTATGAAATATAGTAATTGCAAAAACGATATTTTTTTATGAAAAATATGCAAATTTATTGTTGCGACATGCAAAACCTGTTTATACGGTCAACCGATTGCTGCTATTCTTACCTCACTACATTACTTATTTAAAGATCACATGCGATTCTTTCATCCGGGGTGGAGCAGCATTGGCAAGGGGGAACTGATTTGGTCACTGTTGACTTCAGGGCCTCGATTCTTGAATTGAGGGAGTAGAATTATTAGGATAAGAGAGACGGAAATATGAGTAAATAATAAATTAGACAGATACAGAACACATCACTTCTCTTGGTAGATAATTGAAGAATAAGGTCCCTGATCAGTTGTAAATAAAATGTGTAAACAGCTGATTTAATTGATCTAGATCAGAAGTGACCTGATCCACACTGCAAATAAAATACTACTATTGTTTTAAATTATCATGCACTCAACTTGATATATTTATACAAAATGTAGGGGATCAGGCTTTCACACTTTACATCTTTTAATACTGTGATTTTTCAATAGATTTGAAGAGCATTGTGGTACCAAAATTTGTCAACCTAGACCAATTCATGGTAAAATATGGACATTGTAGGCCGAAAAAACAAGCGTGCCCCAGAAGTGATGAGATTTTGGAAAAAGAAAATTCTAAATTTTTTCTTTGATACACAAATTTTAGTGATTTAACCTGTCAACACATAAGTGATTACTTTTTTTAGTGGTTTTAAACTTAAAGTAGCATAATTAGATTAACCAAAATCTCCTTATATTTTTATTCACTTTAATTTTGTCAGAATCATAATGGCGGCGACAGGTCTCGAGCTGGTCTTAAAAAAAATTGCGGAGTAGTGTAAAACAACCTCGGCCTTTCTGGGGAGAATTCTAAACTAGATTGGCAGAAAAACTATTTATGGAATGTATATAAATTCTCTTCAAGACGTTATTTTCCGATGTCAGATGGCCAAAAAAAAGGCTAAATATAGAGTTTACAAAATGCATTACTTTAAGGTTTATGAAACTAATATAACCTGATATCTTGTTTATAGAGTAATAAAAACAACATTTTTTTGACCACTAATTGTACGATTCTCTTGATACTCTTTGATAAATATCCCACCAATTATTTAATATTTTAAAAACAATAAAACGTCTTTTTGCAATTTCTGCCAACGTTCGATAAAACTTTTCATAAGTACTCTCATTTATGCAAGTTATATTAGTTTTATAAACCTATACATAACCATCCTTTGTAAACTATATCTTTGGCCTTTTTTTGCCAACTGAGATCAGAAAATACTTATAGAGTTTTTGTGTCGATCTATTTTGGAATTCTTCAGAATGTTTGTAATCTCTCATGCTTACGTTTCCAGTACGTCACATATAATTGCTTTAAATCCATCAGTTATAAA
Source organism: Rhamnusium bicolor (assembly GCA_029963845.1). Taxonomy (NCBI): domain Eukaryota; kingdom Metazoa; phylum Arthropoda; class Insecta; order Coleoptera; family Cerambycidae; genus Rhamnusium; species Rhamnusium bicolor. The sequence goes on from JANEYF010000117.1 coordinate 345,260, forward strand.
ATTACATCAAAGATGGTCCGCTACTCTTTTCCCTAGTTGTAAATGATCTTAATCTTAATTTGAACATCTCCGAGTGAAAAGTCATTACACATTCACGTAAGGTTAGCCCAATTACATATATGATTCGAGTGAACGGTAGGTGTCCGAATAGAGGCTGTGACAACGGCACGTATACCCAATAGCTTATCTCTCCTTGGTGCTAGGCTTCACAGCAGGGGACCTTCAATAGCCGTTACTCTGCAACGTTATTCTGAAAAGCATCAGTGTAGTAGTGGCCGTCAGAGTGGGTGTATGTTATCAGCGAAATAAAAAATAACTCATGGTGTAAGTACTTTTACGCATAATAATTGGTTGTGACAATTGTATGCATTTTATTTTATTTTAAAATCGGGAACGATAAGAAAAGAGGGGGAATGATTTGCTCATGTAAAGGGTGTACAAATAAAAGTTATTGTAGTAATGAAAAGTTTTATTCATTTCCTTGTGATGTCGAAAGGTAAGTGAAAAACTTATATTATGCACGCATAAAACATATTGACTTTAGTATAGGAGTTATTGTTTTGCAAAAAATTAGAACCATGAAGTAATTTTAAGAATATAAAATGAAAGTCTAAATAAAAGGAAATAGAATAAAAAAAATAAAATCTTTAGTTTTATATTTACAATTAGAAGAATGCGCTGCATCTATTTTGAATAATTTTTAAAGATATTACAGAATATTTTTAACACAACGTATTTTGGGGTTCTATTATTTGTTGGCCATTTACAGGATGAAAGGGTCAAATAAAGCTAAAGCATATACATGGTGTCCCATAATTACAGTGGCGGTCGGTCCATGGAAGCAAGGGAAGCAGTGCTTCCCCTGGGATCATTAAAAAAAAAACACATAATTAAAACCTAATTATTATTTATCACATATATTAATCATTAAAATTTACTTTTACCCAATTTCAATAGACACGGCCCTGCTTTTCAGCAGCTGAGATAATGTTGCATGATAAAACCATAACGATGACGCACTCGATTAATCGAGCCAACACGAACTCGCGCGACTTCGATATATGTAAGCTGAGACAATTCTCTGATGTAGGTAACTTGTTGAAATGCGTCCAATCCCCACTTCATAATCTTGATATCTGAGCTGTATAGCATCGTAATACGTTTTATTTTATAGATTTTAATATCGATTTTAATATTATACTTGATATTAATCTTCCTAGTATTATTCTCAGCTTTTGTGCTATATTTGTAAAAACTTTTTTGATGTTTCTAAACCTGTGGTGCGGCGACAAGTGATTTTTAAAACGTTGAATATTAGTGCGCGTGTAAGCAGATTTAGAATTACTTATTAAATTTGGAAGCTGTTCCTAGCACTGTGGAAAATATTATTTGCGTTTGTGTGGTGTGCAATTTGTTGAAAAGGGGATTTTCAACATATTCGTTTTCAAGATAAACTGGATATTATTAGAAACGGAAACCAACACCTGATTTAAAACTCTTAAAAACGAAAGTTAAATCATGCTATAGGTTGTACTTTAATATTGAAGTGTACAGTGCTAATCAGTGGTTAACGGGTTGTGAAAATTTGTGTAAATTATTTTGTTGGCCATGTGTACTGTTCGCAAATGAAAAAGGTGTTTGGAATAAAAATGGCTTTTCAGATTTAAACAACATTCACAAAGTGATAAAAAGGCATGGTAAGTGTGAAACTCATTTGCGAGCGGTGCTAAAAGAATAAACATTTGGAAAATCACGAATTGAGCATTCATTAGATCAGCAGTTGAAAGAAAGTGTTAAAAAGACTTATTGACATTGTTTGTTTTCTCGGCGAAAATGAACTTAGTTTTAGAGGTCATACTGAATCTCGGAGCGTTGCTAAATAGGGGCAATTTTATCAATTTAGTTGATTTATTAGCAAAATACGATACAATTTTAAGTAACCATCTGAAACACTCCACGATATTTCGCGGTACATCAAATCATATTCAAAATGATTTGATTCAGTCGATAAGCAATATTGTTTTAGAAAAGATCAAGCAAGAAATAAAAAAGCTCCTTTTGTTGCAGTTATGTTAGATGAAGCAACCGATATTACGAATATTAGTCAGTTGTCAATCGTAGCTACATAAATCCAAATGGGAAAGTCCAAGAGCGCTTTTTTAGGATTTTTAGACGTAACAACGCCATGAACGTCCGCAGCCTTATATACTATAGTTTGTCAGATAGTCGATGATCTACAGTTGTGGTACTAAATTTATCGCCCAAAGTTATGATGGGGCCGCTAGGCTGGTGAATTGGGGGGGCCTGCAGGCCAAAGTAAAAGAGACTTTTCAGAATGCAATATTTGTACATTGTTTTGCGCATCGATTAAATTTAGTTCTAGCTCAATCTGCAGCGTGTCTTAAAGAGTGCAAAATATTTTTCAAGTATTAGTGGAATGGCTGCCTTTTTTTCAAAATCATCAAAACGGACACGAGAACTAAAAACTTTTTCAAAAAATTCAACCAGTGAAGAGCGGCTTTCAAAACTGTCCCTGTTGGCAATAGAAAGTGACTTTTGAAGGAGATGTCCCAAAATTCAAACTTTTACGACGAAGTTATTTCCGACATCGCAAAAAAGGAGAGGCGGATTAAACTACATTGTAAATAGGTAGGTATGTGCATGTTAACTACTTAACTAGCTGGCTCAATTTATAGTTGGCTAGAGAGTGCACGATGGCTAGTGTGATTCCGAACAAACTCTCTATTTCGCTGCGGGTTCAATCCTCGCCACCGGCGCTGGCAATGTCGGTGGATATGGTTGTGTCTGCGTTTTTTTCAAAGTGTAACCCTCGCCCGTGCAGCTTCGGCTTTGGAATCGGGGTTGTCTAATTTTTTGTAGTGTTTTCATGTTTTATGTTTGCGGTCCTACAAGTGTACTTTTTTCTAGTATCATAACTTTGCAGCTTTCGACATTTGCTTTAAAATGAGCATACGGAAGCCACGCCCCTTTCTTAAAATAATTTTTTGCCTCGCTTCGCTCGGGGCCTCGCTACCCATCACTCTATATCACTAACTGCTTCCTCTGTATCAAAACTCACCGCACGCCCCTGCATAATTAAGTACCTTCTTTGAAGAGGGTGTTAGGACTATAAAAAATAAGTTGCGTTTTGTATATAAACATTTGCTGTAAAAATAAAAGGAACACTGGAATATTGAAATTTTTTTCTTTTCGTTGTGATGCTGATAGGTAACAAAGTAACATTGGCTGCGCAAAATATAAAATATAATTTTGTTATTTACACTAATCTTAATTATTGTTAAATTAGAGGGATTACGAAATTAATAAAATACTTGTTAAACATAGGTACACATAGGTATGCAAATCGTATGTTTGCATTTTTTTAAGGCGTTTTCTGATGTAACAAAAAAAATTCACAAGTTGTTTTTAGTAAGGATATTAAGGAGGATGCAAACGAAATTTCTACTAAATTTAATTATTCCCAAGGACATCGATATTTTGTTTTTATACGAAAAAAAATATTTTTCAACGATTTTTATTTATTTTAATCTATTTTTCTTTAACACCACATCATGTGAGTAGAAGCGCTGTGTATCGGCAATTTTTCTAAATTATCGAGAATAAGTGCTTTAAGAAAAAAATACGAACATATTTTACAGTCTGAAATTTATTAATAGAAATTTTAAAACTGACAAACAAAACACAAAATTAAAAATTTGGAATTATCAATAATTCATTTGTTTTTTTTTATATCTAGCTATTTTATTTGGTAAGCTAAGAAATGTTTAGCATTCATTATTCAATTATTAATAATAAAATGTTGTGTATTTTATTTCATTTATCTAGATAAACTACAGATTTTTTATTTTAACCATATAAAGTTTTAAAAGTAAAATATATACATCTGGTTGCACAAACATTAAAAACCCGTGGTCTCTTTCATAACCAATAATTATTTATTTTATTAATTAATCAACAACGCTAAATTTTCTTCGTACGCCCATGGTATCCTTGTAAAATACTATGCCAGTAACGCAACTACCTCCATTCTAGGTCACAGAGAGCTCAGTGGATTTATGAATCAAATGTAGCTGAAATAATCTACTGAATATACTGTGACAACAGTTTGTTGTTAAATAGATTTAATCTTAACGCATACCTCATTAGAATTTAGAACATATTTTTAAGGCCTAAAATTTTTTTATTTGCTATTGCGTAATAGCTTTATTAAATTTAATGAACTTTTTTAGGGCCTACTTAATGACTCAGAAAATAAAATTTCACTTCTTATAATTGATAAACAATGTACAAAGATAAACAAGGATCTGCAAAACGAGTAAAAAAATTATGTGTATACGGTACTTTATTTAGTTACAACATCCGCGTTTTGATTACAAATTGTGCGTGTCATATAAAAAGATGTCTAGTAGAAAAATCTTTTATTCGTAAAAAAATAATAATACAGACTTTTGCAAATGTCACTATAACAAATAGTTTAAACTTTACATCATACGTACCTATATGTAGGGCTGTCAATACTTAAAGTAAAATACTTGCAATTATACTTCAAGTATTTTATTAGTACTTGAAGTACTTTACTTTAAGTACTTATCTGAGTAGATATTTGTACTTGTATTTCAATTATTCACATAAAAAAACTTGAATTTTTACTTGATTTTGTCAAGTAAGTTACTTTAAGTATTCTTAACAATACTTGAAGTATTACATCATAATTCAAGTAATAAATTGTACTTGAAGTATTCTTGGGCTACTTCAAGTAATTATTTGTGTGATACTTGAAGTAAAATTCCTTTTTCAGTTTTATTTTGTTTGTCAAAACTCGCATAAACAAGACCATGCAAGAAATGCTTTGGTTTTTACTAGAATTACTTAAGGTTTATTTAATTTTTCGATGCTGCAACTCCTCGAGGTAAGGTGCTTTTAAAAAGACATTTCTAAAGTTTTATTTTGTGTATAGTGTATAATTAGTAGCACAGTGCCATTAAGAGATTAGTGATATACAAAATTAAAATGGTGCGTAGATATATAACTACGTCAAACATCACTGGGCAAATTAAGGTATCAGTAAACCATTTATATCAAATATTATTTTCACATCACGTCACGTGACTGGAAGTATTGTATTGGCAAAGGAGCGTCTCACTAATGGCAACCGGTGTACATTTTTTCGGAAATAGAACGCTATAGAACTGCCAGCAGACGATTTATCCTCTTATATTTTTAGTTCGTTTAGTTCAACACATAGATACACCATAACCACAGTATAACCAGTAGGATATTTCTCCTTATTGCAAGGCCTCGCCGCCAGGTACCTTCATGAGCGGTTAAACAGACTCGTTCGTTATAATGAAAAGCATCAGTATAGTAGTGGCCGTTAGAGCGGCGTGTATGTTATCAGCGAAATGAAAAATAACTCGTGGTGTAAGGCGTAATTGGTTTGCTGTGACAATTATTATATGCATTTTATTTTATTTTAAAATGGGGAACGATAAGAAAAGAGGGGGAGTGGTTTGTTCATATAAAGGTTGTACAAATAAAAGTTATTCTAGTAATGAAAATTTTATTCATTTCCTGAAAAACTGTTATATTATGCAAAACATATTGAATTTAGTATAGGAATTAGGTATTGTTTTGCAAAAACAAGAACCATTAATGAACTAATTTTAATAATATAAATTTTGTATTTACAATTAGACGAATGCTATTCTGCATCTATTTTGAATAATTTTTAAATATATCACAGAATAAATTTTAAAATGTGTGTATGTTGTAGACATTTTACAAATCAGTCATTTTATGAGAAGTTTAGTCATTTTTTAAATGATTATTAGTGCTGTCGTTTTGTGAAATCATATTTTTTAATTCAACATTGATAATTTTAGCCAGGCGGCTATTAGATATATGTAAAGCATATATAGGCGATTATTTTTAACACAACGTATCTTGGGGTTGTATTATTTGCGGGCCATTTACAGGGCGAAAGAGTTAAATAAAGTTAAAGCATATACAGAATGTCCCATAATTAAATCTCTTCTTTCAAGGGGGGTAATAGGAATATAAAAACAAGTTGAGTTTTGTATATAAACATTTGCCTTAAGTCAGTTCATAAGGGAGCTACAAACCCTTAAAGGGGGTGAGTACAACATAGTTATTTGCCAATAAATACGAAACGTCTTGAGTTGCAAAAATTAAATTTGAACCAGGATTAATTTCATAATGTTACTTATTTTGTTAAATTTTTATCTACATATCATGATTTTGTTGGAGTAATTACAAAGGGGGTGGGGGTAAATTTTCGCCATAACTTTTTATCTTTTTTTTTACACATTTATAACGGGAAGAAATACTAATGTTAAAAACTGCATAAAAAAAGATTCTCTCATAGTAGAGGATTCGAATTAAAAACAACCTTCACCCATCCGTTTAATGGATGAAAATATTTTATATTAATTTTAATATGTTATAAAATATATCGCGAGTGGGTTGGCTAAAAAATTCCTGGCAAGACTATGATTAATTACAAGTTCAAAAAAAACTTTTTTTTTTAAACATCGCACTCATTTGTTTAAGGAACAAATTTTATTACAATCGAAACTATGAAGCCTATAGAATATGCAAACGTTAGGTTGTCTGTTTTTTTCCTGGCGTAACTATTGGGTTGGTAGGTATAAACAGGTAATTCGATACTAGTAATTTACATTCATCTGTTTAATGAATAAATCTTATATCAAAGCAAAGGTAATTAAATTGCGAACAGAATGATATAGGGTTGGCTGCGAAAAAATCTGGTTTAAATTCCGGGTGGCGAGCTTTAAAAGCGAAATATTGGTGAGAATGAAAATGTGCGACAAAGAGGTCCGTGGTCTCTTTCTTAACTAATAATTATTTATTTTATTAATTAATCAACAACGCTAAATTTGCTTCGTACATCCATGGTATCCTCGTAAAATATTACGACTGTGACGCAACCACCTGCATTCGAGGTCCCAGAGCGCTCAGTGGATTTATGAATGAAATGTAGCTGAAATAATCTACTGGTTATACTGTGCTTTAAGTATTCTGTATATTTAAATTACGAATCATACTTCAAGTACTGTTGTTTTATTTCATTTAAATTACTTGGAGATAAATCAAGTAATTTTCAAGATGACTTGATAATTGAAGTATGTTTTAAGAAAAACTGTACTTGATACTTCAAGTAATTTTTTGTTATTTGAATACTTGATACTTATACCTCAAGTACTTTCTAAGAGTACTTGTGACAGTTCTGACTATATGTAAATAATATTAACCTTATGTTAATATTAGAAAACGGTTGCTGGAAGTGTTTAAAAACATTTTCCTTTTTATTTTTAAGTAAACAGTTTTATTACTGAAGATGTGACGTTCTTTTCCAACTGAAGACTGGTACGAGTAGGTGGTACATATAGAAGATTAATCCAAAAAAAGTAGTAGTTTGCACACTTTGTCCAGGATATACATTCTAAAAAAGAAAGAAAATACAGAAACATTATTCCTCTGAAAAAAAAATTTCTGATAGATCACTATTGATACAATTTTTTAACGGTTCGTTTTTGTACAGACATAGTATACTATTTATATAGTACAGTATTTTTCTTGACACTAATGTCAGTAGCAACAGGCTAAGCATTAAAACTAAGGCTGAGAATTTTCCAGATTTTAGTATTCGATTATTCGTTCGAAAAAATATTCGAATATTCTAACTATTCGGATATTCGAATATTCGGATTATTCGAATTATTCGAATAGGTATTCGAATTATTCGGATATTCGAATATTTGGATATTCGAATTATTCGAGTATTCGGATATTCAAATAATTCGAATTATTCGAATACCTATTCGAATAATTCGAATATTCGAATACTTGAATAATCCGAATTATTCGAATAGGTATCCGAATAATCCGGATCCTCGAATATTCATTATTAATGGGTATAGCACTGAATACTAGTGAATAGTGATTACTCTATTTGAGTATTTGGTTGGATAGACCACAATAATAGTCGTGACGTAATCCACTAAGCAGGCAATTTGATTTGCTTTCCATACCCACAATAGGGTATGTCTCTTGTACATGTGCTTTAAGGGTCAGAATTATTTAGTTAGTATTTTATTTTAGGATTGAGGCGCTATTGTTCACATTTAACTATTGAAGCTTAAATAAAACGAAAACAGAGCTAATTTATTATACTTCTGTGAGAGAAAGAGATGGAATAGTTTGACTGGGAGTAAAACGTGCCACAAATGTGGTCTATTTATATATTTGGATTTTAGAATAGGTACCTACCTATACCTACTATCTACCTACTTTGGTTGGATGCGTATTGCATACCTATTCGTACATAATTTAATAATATATTTTAACAATCAAATTTACTCAAATATAATCGAATAATCGAATATTCGAGTATTCGAATATTCGAGTATTCGAATATTCGAATATATTCGAGTATTCGAATATTTCGAATATTCGAATAATTTACCATTAGAATAATTCGTATTCGAATACTCGAATACTCGAATACTCGAATTATTCGTATTCGATTCCCAGCCTTAATTAAAACAATCCGGTATCTCTCTCGGCACTCGTATGGTTAGTAATTTTTAAAAAATTAGCCATTAATAGTGTATTGCTGAATTCAGTATCAGAATGTTACCCGGTACTGAAATGTAGGATGAACTGTTGGATATGCAAAGATCGAACCAAGAAATGGCGAACATGAAAGGGCATGTGATCAATTAATAAGTGGCCGAAAGCATTTACCACACTTACAATACTAGCCAAACGTCAACAATTTCAAAGCTGAGTCTAGTAAATAAGCGACCGCACGATACATACCATAGCATTGCATCGGATTTGGGAGTGTATTGTTGATCTTTTATTCAGTGATTCTACGAACAAAAAATACATTCTCTAAAAAAAATGGTAATACCAATTCCAAAAAAAAAAATAATAAAAATTTACTTCAAATACACAAAATTAAATCAAATGCTCAAAAAGTCCTTCCTCATGAGCAAGGTAATATTCCAACCTGTCATTAAAGCCATTCCTGATATTTGATAACATATTAGTCAGAATACTTTGGAAAGTGTTCGCCATTTTCTTTCTTCTTCCAGCATATTAGGCCTACATTCAAAATCATTAATCGCTAATTTGCAATACTCCCATAAAAAAGAAATTACTTGGTAATAAATCTGGTGATCTGGCTAGCCACAGCATGGTTTCCCTTTCTATCATTAGATAGTATGGAAAAGTATTGTTCAAGTAATTGAACAAAATCGGTAATATGTGTGGAATAATCATCATGTTGGAGCCAAATATCGCCAAATCTTTCCCTTGCTGTTCGATGACTTTCTAGAACAATTTGTTGATGCATGAAATCCAAGTATTTGGGACCAGTTAAATTGCCTTTTATGAAGAATGAAACAAACATGTTCTCCCCTAACATTCCTCCTCATACATTTAAGTTTTGAGAATACTGTGTAAGAAAACAGTAACTAGTGAAAAATTTGCATTGAGCAATATCGCATTCTTAGTCTAAATTACTGAGTGAAAAGTGTCGGGTTGTCATTTTCAGTAGCATTTTCCTATTTCCGTCGAGGATTTCGTGTGATGAGAGGGAAATACACAGCCTTCTCTCAAAATTTTGATCAATTTTGAAGCTGATAACATGATTAGGTGAGAGTGTGTACAGTTCCTCTAGCAGCAATTATCCTTTGCCAAATATTAAGAATTGGATCCTCTCCACAGCGTGACAGGTGCACAAGAAGTGCTCTGCCTTCTCATATCAATGGTCATCCTCCAGGCATAGGCAGCACTCGGCGTTTTCCGCCAGGCCAAGTTTATGCAGATAATAGTTTAATCCTTTTAACCCAGGTTAAGATAGTCATCTTGGAAGTACTCAAGGATATGCCAAATATTAGTTTGGGGGCGACGATTTGTGATCCAGCTCCTTCTGTGACCAAGGAGTCGGCTATTAATTTCGATACCTTCGATACCACTTATTGTTTTTGCTCAAATGACTTATAGCCTTCTGACAGTTCCATACGGTTTTAGAGTTACAATGGTAGGAGCCAAGAGCTTTTAGAGCTGCTTGCCCAAGTAACACACTGAGTTGTAATTGGATGGCTACCTGAGAAAATACTTATTGGTCTTCGTGCAGGATATATACAGTGTGGAACAGCCAAATGGAATAAATGGCAGTGGCAGTTGCAACTTCTAAATTTTCTAATGGGAAATGGGAGCTTATGATACCTCACTTGAAAGATCTTTTCATTATCTATTCAAAAATGCTACGGTTTTAATATTTATTGCAGAGATTAACGGTCTGCTTGAGGAAATTCGCTACAACAAACGAAAAACATAAAAACTTACAGCGATTTGTTCTTGCAGGCTAGCAAAAACAATTTGTGTTCATTTTCAACATTATCAACTAAAGAGAAGACATAAAAACATCAAAATTCTTCATAGCTGGCATTGCCAGTTTTATTGAAAACGCCATAGCTACTTGCTATTTAACTGACAGTAATAAATAGTTGTCAGTGTTTTGCGTATTGTTTGAGTTTTGTTAACTGCAATTCCTAAACATGGTTTATTAATAGAAATGCATAAAATAACAATTATACAGATGGTTGGTTACAGAGATAGAATGCGATCACAGGCCGAAGTTGCTCGCCTATTCAAGAAAAATTTCCTGATTTGCCGCCTATATCCCAAGGTACAATTAGCAAAATTGAAAAGCAATTTCGCGAAAATGGACATGTATGGCAGATAAAAATAAACTTCCAATGCAATGAGTAACGATACCAAATTAGATATACTGCTTGAGCGACATAGTTCAAGTCAGCTTCAGCATTGAATGCTTCCCATTCCTCAATTATTCGCCTATTAAAAGGAAATAAAATGCATCCCTATAAACTGACCCAACTCAGAAGCTTAGTGAAGACAATTTTGATAGAAGAACGTATTTTTTCTGAACAAATGATGCAAAGGTTAGATAATAATGTTATTCAACTAGAAAATGTTTTGTTTTCTGATGAATCCACTTCTACTCTTTACGGCTATGTTAATCGTCAAAACTGTCGCTACTGGGCTAATGAAAATTCTCACTGGATGAGAAAATTACATACGCAAAATCCTGAAAAGTTTAATGTTTGGGCGGGGATAATTGGAGACCGTCATTAGTCTCTTTTTCATTGATGGCAATTTGAATGGAGATAATTATTTAGCTCTGCTCCAAAATAATGTTGCACCAATTTTGGCAAACTTATATCCTGCTCAAGTAAACCCACAAGTTTCAGCCGATGTGATATGGTTCCAGCAAGATGGAGCACCACCACATTGCCGAATCAGTGTCCGACAATACCTCGACGTAACATTTCGAAATCGGTGGATAAAAAGGCGAGGATCGCCAGAATAGCCAGCACGTTTTCCTGATCTTACATCCTTAGATTTCTTTCTATGGGGATATGTAAAAAGTATGGTATACAAAACTAAGGCAAGCGATATAGCTGACTTGAGAAGAAAAAATAACGGTTGCGGTAAGGTCAGTCACGCCTCAGATGTTGGAAAACGTTAGAAGACATTTTTATTTAAGATTAGGATACTGCCAAAACATTCAAAGAACTCATTTTGAACATCTACGTTGAAATTAAGTTTTTTTTAGTTTGCTGTAGCGAATTTCGCCAAGCAGATGAACTTATTTTTTTTGCTATTAATTTTTGCAACAAATATTAAAACCGTAGCATTTTTGAATAGAGAATGATAAGACCTTTCAAATGTGGTATCATAAGCTCCTACTTCTCATTTAAAAATGTAGGGGTTGCAACTGCCACTCGAAGGGGGTTAAATTTAGGGATGAAATTTTTACGTTGAAGGATGTTATTTTTAAATCAAAAATCGACGTGTCTCGGGATTTTTTATAAATATGCACAATAATTGAGATACTGAATTTATTCCATTTGACATCGCGCACACAGTCAATGGCATGAACGTCGGCGTGCGTCGGCGGTCTGAAATATAGTTGCATCAGTACCTATACTTGAGGATATCCTCAGCCTTGGTTTGTAGCTAAGTGTGTGAATCATAATGCTCATATATTTAAGTTTGTAATACCGACCTGCACTTCAACAGCATCAATATTTTGGGAAACAAGTCGGCCTTTATATAGCCAGATGTATTAATTTACATACATTTCATCCTGCATTTTAGTACTGTTCAATATTCTATTAAACTCGATACTTTGCTTTCATTCTGAAATTACTAAAATAATCAATCATATTTAGACTAGTGCCGAAACAGATACCTAGCAGAATGTTTAAATTCATCCGGTAGAGTACTTCGCTAGTGACAAAAACGGTTGAAAAAAATCAGTTATTTATAAATATTTTCAGTACTATGTAAAACCTAGTCGTCATCTTTCTGAAGGCTTATAGAATTCTTTAAAAATTAATTTTTTTATGATTTTCACTGTTAGTTTGAATGACAACATAACTGAGATAAAAGTCTTGTACAATGGCTGAGTTTTGCTGTTGTCAGATTCTAATTTGGATTTGTAACTTACATTTTCATCACCCTATGGGCAGCTGGTAGTTTATCGTCGGAATTTTTTAAAATATTTCGCCTAATAAAGAAAATACAATCAGTCAAGTAACTTTCCAAGTCAATATTATCGCTTTTTAGCGTATAAATTTGTTTTTCTCTGTTGTTCAGTGTCTCCCCTCACAATCTCTAAGTTTTTGGTGCCAGCATGCCATGCTTTTATTGTATAGTATTCAAACATTTTCATTCCTCTGAGTATCTTCATTTGTACACGATAGAAACTAAAACAAATTTTCGACCATTAATCATTACGACTTGAGATTTAGAGAAGTTATCTGTTATCTTAAGAGAAAACTTTATATAATACAAATATTGAAAATGAATCCATAAACACCAAAATAATTCACATTGTGATCAACCAAGTAAGTACTATCTGAAGACAATTAAAACTAAATTTGCTAATATTGCTACCTACATATCTATCTATCTACAATTTTTAAATAATTCTCCTAATTCTTTTTTTCCCAATCTACCTTGTTAATTTTCGACATTTCATTTTGAATTAACTCTACGACTTTTTTAGCGAATTTCGGAAAAGTATTTCATTTTCTGAAATTTTTTTCAATTTACACCAAATTTATTCGATCGGGTTGAAAACACATAAATATGGCGGTAATCTCAACACTTTGTGGCCATATCTCTCCGCTACCGTGTCTGTAATATACTTCTCATAATTTTTCGTTTGCGGGACTTCCAAGAGTTGTGATTTATTATAATTTTCCTCATAATAGAGATCATGTTCCATTAAAAAAAAATTGTAACTCCAGCTTAGTAAAACTCTTGTTAGGAATTTTATACAGTTGTCTCGGCTGGTACTTCGCATTGTCAAGAACAGTAATGGTATTCGGTTTTAATATTGGAATTAAGGTATTTTCAAACCATTCCTCAAATATTTCTCCCTCTATGTTCTTGTGGTAATCCACGTTACAGTCTTCCTTGTTTTTTCCGCACAGTTTCAATGCATTATCAACCATCCATCAACTGATCCACAATGTGATATAATTATTTACCTTTCTGATTTCTCTTATCTCTTCTAGATATGAATCTCGCCAATCAACTCTTTGTCTGCTTTCCATAATCACCATGCGTTTATTAATAGTTTGATATTTGAATCAAATTTTTCTCAAACGAGTTCCTAAAGTTCTTTTGGTATATTTTATATGATAATCCATTTCTCTTAGTTTTCTGTCTACCACGTCAATAGCTGGGATTTATTTTTTTCTGATACGCGTCGTAAACTAAAAATTTTTGCTAACGATGGGTTCAGAGTTTTCGATTGACCGATGTCGGATTGTTGCTTTCTTAGAAGGGCATCTTCTTTTGCCAGTTTGTGTATTGTGGGACTGTTTCACCTAGTATGTTCATTAGCTCATCGCTTCAAAAGATTATTGTAAACAATAAAGTAACTTTGTTTCGCTTGCTTATTCAAATGCAGCCATTTTTTCTTACTGAAAACACTAATGAACTCTGATTTTCGTTATCACAGTGATTACTATCATTTTCATTTTCACAAACACAATAAGATGTAGACGTAGAGGCCTCCCACGGTCCAAACATTTTTACATTAAATACGATAACCTTCTCAAATTATTTTCAAAATCACAAGCAAGTAAACTGAAGTAAAATAATTATTACTCATAATGTTACACTTATCATATATTACACAGCTCACTGCAACACGATAATCTCCTTAAATTATTTTCAAAAATATACCAGCAAATAAACAGATATAAAATAATTATGTTAAACAAATCGGTAACAAAATTAAGTGCGGCCCTGAACTATCACAGAATATAAGCGAAACTCCGCCTCGGTCGCGTGCCAACAAAAAACAACAACCGTCGGTATCGTTTTAATGTATTCGGTCTAAAAGACGGAAGATGTCAGGTGCTAGACATTTCCCGCCCTCATGTCGCGACTTACCCCGCACACGTCTCGTTGCTATACCAATTCTTATACTATACAATGTGCAGTATTTTGTCAAAATTACATCACTTATGATTTATAGTTTTATTGTTTTCTGTCTACATATTTTATTAAAGGTAACAAATTTTTTAACAACGTAACACAATATTTTTAACATGTAACACTTACACTGGTTTGATTCCCAAGATAATCAACAGAAAGTCTATTAAAATGGCGGGTATTAGTTGAAATAGGACAAAGTTGATTTTATTATACAGTTTACTTCTCGTCATGGTGCCACCGGGATACCAGAGAATACCATTAAATGGTACCCTATTGTTTACGACACTCTTTCCAACTGTTATTATTTCTTCCCAAGTTATTTTAAGGTCACATTCTGGTATACATATATTGTATATGTACGGTGGATTCCTAAAAATTAGAAATTGTAGTATTAGTAGTATTTCTATTACCAAATTAGAAAAACGTGTGTGTGTGCGTGATTTTCTCAGAAGCCGTGGATCTTTGCCAGACATGTATATATATCAATATACCTAACTGTTTCAGTTGCTTAGATGTTTGAATATGAGTCAAACTTAAAATAAATACGTAAAATTAGTTATAAGTAGAGAATGTAGAGATCGCACTTTTTCTGTGTATAATAAAATACATAGAAATAAATTGGACTCCAATAGAATACTTTATGCAGTAAAAATGCTTTGTGAAAACTGCAGATTGGTTTACAGTTTATAGTATATTAAACAAACTAAATTAATAAATTGTTAAAACTTCCATTGAATAATAAACGATAGTTTGTGAACAATTGTTAAATCATGTGCAACATGCAACGGTCACTATGCAGAAGAACCCAGACGTCACAAAACGTGTTGTTTAATTAGCGTCTACAGATAGGTTGCAATTGGCGTTGATGCTCCAGAAGACATGCGCGAGATTGCGACCATGAATTTTGTCATCCTTTTGGAATCGGTTATTACCAAGGAACTCGTTAGACGATAGAGAAGATACTCGCTTAGCACGCGGTAGGTCCAGAAGGTTCGAATCGCAAACTTATAAATTATTTTTTAAATAAGTATTTTTTATAAGATTTTCCTTGCCCTTTACTATCGTCTAACAGTTTCTTGATTAACAAACGATTCCTAAAGGATTTATTAATACTTATCTATGAACTAAGTTAGGCTTTCCCTATCTGGAGCATGTCTATCTGGAGCATCAACGCCAATTGCAACCTATCTGTAAGACGCTAGTTGTTGTTTATGTTGTATTAGTGAGTTATTATTTATAGCATTACACTCAGTTTATAGTGTACTGTGGACAGCGAGTGTTATAGAGCAAGATTATTTCGCTCTATTGATTGCTTTTTGATTACTTAGGTAATTCATTGAAATTAATGTGGATGAAATCATTCACGGTTCCCCTCTCATACTAGGTAATAATATTTTGGTAACTGGTAGAGTATGAGACCTCAGTATTGTCCAGTCAGCGAGAGAAGGCCCGCGCGGCAAGGGAAAGTATTTCCGATGAATCGTCAGCTTTTTGCGAAACCATATAAGAGCACAAAAATTTGCCATGCACTAAATCATTTATTTCATTTACGTTTAATTGTGATTGGAATATAGAAATCACATTCTTTCCGTGGGTCTTCTTTCCCCGACCAGACAGTAATACGGCCACTTTTCTCACCATTGTGCTCAGCACAAAACGGCAAGTTTTAATTTTCTAGTTCATCGTGTATTAAGCTTCTCTCTCAATAAGCAGAAGTTCTGTAAGTTTAATTGATAAAATAATTAGGAAACCAAAATTTAGAGTCGCCTCGCAATTCCTCGACGTTTCGAAATGAAAGAGAAAATCCGAAATTTGCATCGATTCCATTCGATCCTCGATTCACTCGTGGTATTGGTAAGATTTTTAAAGATATAGGTATGACAGTGGTTCATTCATCGGGAAATAAACTGCAACAACTTTTAGGCAATCCAAAAGACCAAATTGAAACAAACGAACAGTCGGGGATTTACGAAATTAGCTATAAGGATACAGTTCTTCAGATAAAAAATATGTTGGACAAACTAGACGATCAATTTAAATTAGATTCAAAGAGCATATGGCCCATCTCAAATAACTCTATTGTTGCCCAACATGCATTTGAGAACAACCATAAAATTGATATTAGCAATTTAAGGTTAATCGGGAATGTAACAAATACTAGCCAGCTGGATGCATCTGAAAGCTTGGAAATCATAAACTGTAAAAATAGTATGAATAGTGACAGAGGGCCTATCCCAAATAGCTCACTTTATTGGTTAGTGGGTCACGGTCCATTTAGGTATAAATAGGATATATTGTTAGCATAAGGTTAGTTTTAATCATCTTCAAATGATACCAATTTGGTTGGCGAAAAGCGCGTCGAGTTCAGTATATAGTGTTTTAGAGTTTCGTGGAAAACTACGTCAGTGTTATCTTCACATCAAAGGTCCAACCCACTCCAGGACTTCTGTTCGACTATAAAGTGAAATACCGATTCCAAATGCATTTAGTGCATACCTTCTTATGATATTATAAGATGATAAATGTCTTGAAAACGGCGAAAGAACCTTCTATTTATTACGAATATGGCTCCATGTATGGACATACTTGGAAGAATATTGAAATAAATCAGCCCCAATATGCATCATATGACTATTTAACTCACGCACTCCGTAAAGTAGCCAATGTCATTGAAATGCTGTCCCTACATCTGCACGATGTACTTTTTTTTAAGCTGGCTTCACGCTGAGGGAAATCGACCAAATAAAATGTTTTACTAAGATGATCTCTTGATTGAAAATCTATTGATCAGAAGATCTGATAGATCTATTGATTTGAAAATTTTCTGTAACTGGCGAGTATTATCAAATTATCAAAAACTATATGTCTCAGACCACCGAATGCAACACAGGCTCTCTTTTTAAATTTTCAAAAGGGCAAGCGCACTATGCAGGAAATTGGAATTAATCAATTGAGTGGAATGGGCAAGCAGGTAGCAACGTTTTTGAAACTTCCAGATCCACATCTATACACCGGAGATAGCTTCCGCAGGTCATCTGCGACAATACTTATAGACGCAGGAGCAAATATAACAGCCTTAAAGAGACACGGAGGCTGGAAATCATCTACTGTAGCCGAGGGCTACATAGATGATTCGATGAAAAACAAAATGGATACTGCAAATAAGATTCTTAGTGCTATTAACAATAATAATCCCACCACAAGTGCAAATAACACAAATGTGATGACTAATAAGAATCTCAATGTTGATGTAAATTCTCCGCCTCTCAGTATTATCAATTATGGAACTATTAATATTAATATTGTAAAAAAATAAATAAATAGATAATTGCAATATTTTTCCATCTTATTTAATACGATTGGAAAAAGTATAGTGTTTAACTCGTGAGAATTGGCTATTTCTACTCGGATGAATTGCTCCACGCGCCTTCGGCTTGTGTCGCAAAAATTTCATCCTCATGGAAATGGCCAACTTTCTCACTCATTGAACAATATACTATTTCTACATTTAACGGTACAAACATAAGTATTTTGTGGTATAAATTTTCCGTAGAAGCCATCGTATTTTAAATAAAGGGTATCAAAAAAAGTAGTTTTTTTTGGGATTTTCTAATTTATTCCAAGATATTTTAGTTACCGTGTAGAAAAACGAGTTAGTCAAATAAGATGTAGCCTAGCATACTGGCATTTAATACCAAATATAAATAATAACTAATAATTTTTTAGTTTCAGAAAAAAAGACAAATATTTTTCGACATCGTGTATCTCGAAAACAAAAACCCCAATGGAAAATTTATACTCGTATTATATACCTACAGTGTGGAAATTAAGTAACGCATAAACTCAGTAATACCGTTGACATTAATTTTTTTGGAAAAAATCTCGAAGGGGTATAGCGATTTTAACTTCGGCAAATATTTTCAGTCTAATTTCAGTTTCTTATGTCATTTATTTTTTAAGTTATGACGTCATGGACTTTTTTTTAAATGACAATCTATATTTTTTATTATTGATTTTGGTAGTAGATTTTATTCTGGTTCCGACCGTATAAAATTTTCAATATGTTATTATTTGAAAAAATCGAGAAAGACAGTCTTAAAGTTAAAATAATAAAAATTCATTAAATTGGGTAAATTTATCTAGTTGCCGGTGTATCACATTTGTTACGGCTGTCAGAGTTACACAATTTGTAAATGTCACAATAGAATAAGTGTTATTATTTTGCTTTTTCTAAATTAGAAAAACTATTTTATTAATAAAAATGGTACAATTGAGCGACAAACAGAGAATTGAAGTGTTAATAATGATTGGTTATGGCGACAGAGCAAGAACACATCAAGAAGTGTGTCATATTTTTAGAGAAAAATACCAGGATCAGCCCATAAATCAATCAACAATTAGTAGGATTGAAAAAATTTCGGGAACATGGCGTTGTAAAGAATCTTCCAAAAACTGGACGTCCGGCGACATTAAATGAAGATGCACAACTTGATGTGCTACTAGAAATTGAAAACAATCCACATTCAACTAGTAGAAGTATTGCTTTGAACCACAATATAAGCCACACTACAGTTCTAAAACTTTTGAAAGTTCAAAAATTCTACCCATATAAAGTGCACTTGGTTCATGAGTTGACAGAAGATGACTTTGATCGTAGGCAAGAGTTTTGTGAACAAATGATGGAAATTTGCAACCGCGATCCAATGTTTTCCCAGCGTGTTTTATTTTCGGATGAAGCAACATTTTGTTTAAATGGCCATGTCAATATACAGAATTGTAGATATTGGGCTAGGGACTATCCCCATTAGATGCAAGAAAGTCATACCCAATATCCTCAGAAAGTTAATGTTTGGGCAGGAATTATTGGTGACAGAATTATAGGTCCATTCTTTTTAAAAACAATTTGACTGGAGATAGATACCTGCAATTTTTACAGTTGGAATTGATGCCTGCATTAGCTGCATTATTCCCCACTGCAAATAACCCTGACCTACCAAATAATACCATTTGGTCACAACAAGATGGCGCTCCGCCTAATTACGCAATTATTGTGCGACGCCACTTGGACCAAGTTCTCCCAGCAAGATGGATAGGGAGAAGAGGTCAGATAGAATGGCCGCCTAGGTCTCCTGATCTAACGCCATTAGACTTCTTTTTATGGGTGTACTTAAAAAGTAAACTGTAAAACAATCGACCCAATAATTTAGACGATCTCAGGCAAAGAATTCCACATGAGATTAGGTTAATATCGATTCAAACTATTCAGAATGTGAGAAATAAATTTTATAATCGTCTTGGGCATTGTCAAATGGTACAGGGTCATCAATTTGAACATTTAGTGTAAATGTAATTTAACAACTGTTATTTCTGTACTTATTTTTGTGTTTGATGATATGTTGTTAGAGTTTTTTCTGGTTAATCAATTTAGTTTCATTTTATACCAATGTTTGCCTCACGAAGTTATCGTTATTACTAACTTTGAATTGAGCAGATAATAAATTTCTAGTTCGATTTTTCAACTATTTATATCATTTCAAAATAAAAACGAATGTGCCGTCGATAACTTTCCGTCAAACTTATGCAACTAGATAAATTTTCCCACTTTAATGAATTTTTGTTATTTGACCTTTAAGACTGTTTTTCTCGATTTTTTCAAATAATAACATATTGAAAATTTTATACGGTCGGAACCGGAATAAAAACTACTATCAAAATCAATAATAAAAAATATAGGTTGTCATTTAAAAAAAAAGTCGATGACGTCATAACTTAAAAAAATAAATGACATAAGAAACTGAAAATAGACTAAAAATATTTGCTGAAGTTAAAATCGCTATACCCCTTCGAGATTTTTTCCAAAAAATTAATATCAACGGAATTACTGAATTTATGCCTTACTTAATTTCCACACTGTATAGAATAACATTATTTTGTTGACATCTAACAGGTGTTAAAGTTATTAGTAATAAAACTGAACCACCCTGTATATACAGTATGGGGATCGTAAGCAAGGTAAATGGGAAAAAACCAAATGTGTAGAACAAGGACAGATTGCTCTCATATAATACGTATGTTAGAAAAGGACAGAGATTTTGGGTGTATCTTATTCTTTATTCTTGCCGGCTGGTCGCTGGCCGGTCTCCCCACTTCACACAATACGTGCATGAACAAACAAACAAACGGTGATAAGAATATCGCCAGCTTCTCTTTATGGGTTCCTGTTACCACTAATTCAAATTTCGTTATTTACTATCAGTTTCTCTGTCCTTTTCTAACATACGTATGATATGAGAGCAATCTGTCCTTGTTCCACACATTTGGTTTTTTCCCATTTACCTTGCTTATGGTCCCCATACTGTATAGGGTGACTGGTAGATCGACGTATTCCTTTGAGAGCGTGTTAGTAGAGTTCATTTGTAATTAATTTAACCATTATATTCATTATGCAAAACCCAATAGTTTTTGAGATATTTTAATATAGTTTTTTACAATAAGTGAAGGTTTTAGCTCTTGCATTTTTATCTTATCAAAGGATTTAACATCATTTTTGTTACATAATTTGTACTGTGTAAACTAATAATTAAAATATCTCAAAAACTATCGAGACTTGCATAATGGATATTATGGTTAAATTAATTTCAAATCAGGTCGCCACTAACACGCCTTTGAAGGAATACGTCGACCTACCAATCACCCTCATATGATGTGTGCTCGCAGAATACTCTATGACTTGCAAAAATTCTTTCTATGGTAACATTTTTTTCTAATGGCAGCTTTTCTCTGGTTGCAAGGTAGTAATTGTGTAAAAAATACGAGCTTACTAACTGTAACAAAAAATCTATTAAGGTGAAAATAGCGCTTTGACTCCTGATAGCAAAGTTATCAACCTACAGCAATAAATAATATTTAGAAAATTTTTTTCAAAGGTATATAATTGCTTTATTTATCGTTTTTGTTGCGATTACAAAGCAGTCTATCTGGAGCCTATTTAATGCAGATATTTTTTTGGGGCTAGTCAATTTTTATTTATGGTTAGTAGAAATTTCTTTCAGTGCAGAATGGTGACTTACTTAGTTGTGAGATACTCCCACGTGGCAACTAACATTATAGCAACTGTACAATCCACTGGTATAAACTTTGCATACGACTTGCTGTCCATATACATTGATCTAATAACACCTTTTCCTGCACCAACAAGGAATCCCACAGGCCCTTGTAGGTTGGTACACCATCCTGGAACGGGGCCCTTATAACTGGGAATAACTAAAAAATAAAATAGTTACATGTGGTGAATTCGTATTTCGTTATTTTTAATATAACCAGCTAGGTGCCCTGATTTGAAACTTCTCAAATGAATACGGTGATAAGTTTAACCATCTGTACAAATAATGCATTAAATAAATTTATTTAATATTCAAAATTGTATTTTCTTACAGAATGAAACTACAACGGTTGTTGACCTCTCTATCTACAGGGTGCTAGGGAAAAATTGAAGAAATTTTCGGATGGTAGAAAAGGGCCCTAGAATCAAAAAAGTATTATGCCATTTTTTTCGCTGTGACTACAGTTTAGTCGCAAATAAAAGTTAAATGATATTTTTTCAGAAACGCTTGTATGAATCTCTACCTGGAAAAATATTTTCAGAGTTAAAAGATATCAATAATATGCAACGTTTGATTTAATATTATATTTTCCGCTCTTGTGACAATGATAGTCTCTATACTTTTACCTTTTTTTGTAAATTGCTTGCAGGTTCACCACCCGGTCTTGGTAGGCAACCACTGAACAACCACAGCTCGATTTGTGTTAGCAGCATCGTACCTTACTACCGTACCTACTTATTAATTGAAAACTTTAACGTACTACAAAATGAAAAAATCAAAATACTATAATAGACCCTCCTTTACCACCTACTTATATGTCTACAACTTTGATCCTAACATTCATTACATGGACCTATACTTTTCAAGAAGTTTATTTTTCTGAAACTAAATATACATACCTATTGCGGGCCTGGCAATAATAATGGGAATTTTTCCTATTTTTTCATATACTAGTGCTTCTGCTAAAGCTTTAGAAAAGGTGTATGTATTCGGTAAATCCCCTAGAAGACTAAAACAATTACAATCTTGTTAGGTATGTTCATACAGGGTATTCCAACAATGTACTGCATAAATTTAGGAGCATATTCGTTACATTAAAAAAAAAAGTTCTCCTGAAAATGTCTGATGTACGATAACTTCTCGTTTCCGTAATAAAGAATGATGTAGAAAATGAACGTTTTAACAAATCACGACTTTTTCAGTTATAACAATATTTTTTGGAATGATTGATTAGCGATAATGATTTAATGATTTGGCATGTGGACGCGGTTCATGTGGTTCATGTGGTTCATGCATGATGGCCTTTTTCCACACTTTCGCCGGATTGTAAGAACCCATTTAAAAATACGTATACTGGCAAAGATGAAATCGAACAGGTGACCCACAACTTAGACCAACTCGCTCGCCAGATTTAAACCGCTAGATTTTTATGTATGAAGACATTGTTGATTTTCGACAAAAAATTATATATGGCTGCGAACAAATTTGAAATACCCAGAACGGTTAGACGATCGATGGATTGAAGAGTTCGAAGCTGTATCGATGTCCATTTTGAATATTTTCTATGAATACATTCAAACTGATATTCAATATAGTACTGTTGTACTAAAAATAATACCAAATTTCACATAACTGGAAATTACTTTGTAATTGTTTCAAAATTATACATATACATATCGACAGTTTTCTCCATTTACCTTCTTGTCGTCTATATCTCGGAAACGAAATATTATCATCTTCATGGGAACTTCTTGTCTTAATTCGGCGTACAGAATATGCTCCTAAATTTGTGCTGTACATTTTTGGAACAATCTGTATGATACCAATAGGATAAAAAATGCAGTCTTTATAAAGTCTTTCTTACAAATAAATGAAGATACAAACATATAATTAGAAACGGTTTCAAAACAAATGCAGTGTATCAAATTTAAAATTTCAGTTTAAAATATGATTCAAATTTTGAAACTGACGATTTCAACTGAAGAAGTACTTTATTTGCAAAGTCTGGTGATTATGAGATGTAACGATCGGAATTTAAATGTTTGAATAGGTTTATTTGCTTTGTTAGTAAACTTCCCAATTTTCACACGAAAAAAACATCTTATCTTAAAAGGCTTTAAATATGCATTTTTTTCCCATTTAGTATTAAGATTATAATCTATATACAAAAATCTTACTTTTTTCTAAAGTCGCTCATAGCATCGTCGCTCAATGAGTTTATATTGTTTAGGACTTCATGCGGGTTTGCTGGAGGATCATAAGTTCTTTCAAGAATCACATTTTCTTTAGGAAATGCATACGACGTGGACACATGAACAAATAACTAAAATCAATCACAAAATGTGAAACATCCCTAGAGAATAATTCGTTATTTATAAATAATAAAAGTAAATTATAGTAGGGCCCGTATTTCAATCTCTGAAG
The DNA here is from genome assembly GCA_029963845.1 of Rhamnusium bicolor. Taxonomy (NCBI): domain Eukaryota; kingdom Metazoa; phylum Arthropoda; class Insecta; order Coleoptera; family Cerambycidae; genus Rhamnusium; species Rhamnusium bicolor. The sequence continues at coordinate 369,400 of JANEYF010000117.1, forward strand.
AAAATTGTCACTGATAAGGACCGAAGATAAGGGCGCCAAAAACTTATTGCCCAGGACAAGTGTTTAGGAGCTCTCCTGGGATCTTTAATATTCTCAAATCTTACTAAAACAAGATGTAGTCGAGCGAATTAGAGTGCAAAAGTCGCTTACTTCTAGGAAAGAGCCAGATAAAACTGACATATTCTTAAATATGGTATTTTCTATGAATTGTGAAAACGATGATGAAGGTTTATACGCTAATTCAAGCAACACAATCATTATATCATTCACAAAAAAAATGAAGTTTCCCTTAATAGCCCAAAAATGAGTGAGGCACAATTTTTCTCAACCAGGTTGTTCTAAGTATTCTGAATGAATTTCAGTTAGTATCAATGACTAAAAATACAAAATGCCAGTGAGGCACGAATTTGGGCAGATATTTGAGGTGATAATAACTAATCGTCAAAGCACTGGAGGACCCAAATTTGAAAACGCATCCCATATATGGTATGCAGATGAGGAAATTGGTGGATATACATAGTTTACCACAAAAGATATTTTTAGGTCGTAGTGAAGGGGACCATTAGGGCTTTTAACGACCTATTCGCAATCTACTTTAATATTATTCTCTATAGGATTGGCTATTTACAACCTTTTTGGCTGGTATCAAGCTCTTGACACAGGGGCAGCTGGAGAAGCTTGCAAACAATTTTTTTGTGAGCGAGGATGATCTGCATAATGTTCAAGAAGAAATTTTTGATGATCGTATACGATTGGCTGTTAAAAAATTTCAAGAACCTGTTGATTTCGCCAACTTAGGTATTGAAAGTCTATCTATTCTTTTTAATCATGAGGTAGATAGAGTAGAACCAATTAATAATTTAGAAGTTAAAATAACGATGCAGATCCTAACGATGAAATTTTGCCTGAAATTGTAAGTACAGAGCAAAATATTTTTATATTCGATAAAACGGCACCCAAATCTATTTCCTGGAAGGAAGCAAACTTTAAAAACAATATTGAAGGTACAAAATTTAACCAGTGTTTAAATAAAAATAAAAATTGTTTTGCTAATTGTCATCCATAAAATACGAGTAACGTGTACCTGATTTTCAGCCTATTTTTTAATAACTGAGTGTATGCTGTAAAAAATTTATAAATAGAAAAGAAAAATGACAATAATTTTTTTTTATTTTTTTAGTCATTTACAAAAACAATTCCTGCCCAAAAACATTTTTTTTCAAACAAAAATAAAGAACAATGCATTGTTAAAAAATATTTAAATCGCCAATTTACAAAGAAATATGGTTTTTTAAGAAATGTAAACAAAATAAAGTAAACACTGAAAATATTTTAAACCAAAGAAAATAATAATGTGTGCAATGCTTTTTATGATACAATATATTTTGTTAAGGAAGTGTTATGCACGACAATTAAGACTGCATTGTGTTTAAGCATGTGTGGCATAATAACATAAATCAGAACAGTGTGAATCTTAAATTTGATTTGTAACTATCTAAATATAAAATTAACTTTATAGATCGTCTGTAAAATATTCATTAATTATTTTAAAATGACTGATTGCTACAATTAACATTTTGGATATACTCGTATACAGTTTTCAACATTCCTCATAGATCTCATTTATTGCTAAAACATTATTATAACAACAATGCAATGTATAAACAGAACATTGAAAGAAAATGCATAGTATATTATACATAATTAAATATAAAATATAATAAAACCACCCATACATGACATAATAGAAACACTAATTGTTAAATAATTGAGTGAAGAAACCTCGTTAGTAAGTTTTTGTTTCTCAATTACAATAGTTGAGTGAAATTATTACAATCTTTACAAGTATTGCATTCACTGCAGCGTTTAAGTCACTTTTCCGCAATTACTTATTTATTATTATTGTTGTAGTTTCTGCCCGAACAATAAATCTTACCATTTTTGTTACTGTTACTAGTACAGCGTCTTGATATGTGCCTAACTCGTTTTCGAACGTATTTCTTTGGGCTCTCAAATATAACATTTGGAAGATAACCTGAATATCAGATTTCTTAATTGGTAAATACAAGTATATCTAAAATTTTATAGTCGGCCAAAAAAGTTTATCGAATGCCAGAAAAATGCATACAAATTTCTTACTAAGGTCTATTCACATAAGTTTTGCAGCGTTAGCCAGGATAGGGAATAAAATGCGCGCTGATGATTGGTGCAGACGACAGGCAGATATACACAAGTGCAAAGTTCCGATAGCGGTTAATTCAATTTTCATTATTTATTTTATTTCATAGGCATCGGTAGTAGTTAGGCGTTTGTAGATTGTGTTTTGATATAAATTGAACTGTGTTTTCGACGACCAATATTAATATGTAAGTATTAAACCTAATGGTTAATGACCAATACATTCCCATAATATGTGTTATATTTAAGATAGAAAATTTAGTGAATATTAAATTGAACAAATATATATATATATATATATATATATATATATATATATATATATATATATATATATATATATATATATATATATATATATATATATTGCGGCCATCAGCAGGCCTATTGTGGCTAGACCTATCATTTAAAGTTATTGTGAAATCTATAGGGTGCTTAAATTTTCTGTTATACACAAAAAAATACTTTTCTTTAAATGGAACACCCTGCATATTTTGTCACCATTTTATTAAATGAAAAGAGTATTATACAGTGATATTTTGTTTTTTTGGATTTGCATGCAACGTTGCCAAGTTATTTAACATTTTTTTGGAAATTTAGGGATTTATAAGGGTCCGTTTAATAATTTTTATTTACCTATGAAAACAAGCTGGGTAAGCAAATATTATACTATTCTTAGTTCATATTACACGCTAAATATTAGTACCTTTTTTACATTATTCTATTTTACAGGGTGTCCATGACGGCATGTCAATTAATGCGAATTTCAAATGGAAAAAACTCCGTTTTTTTTTTAATGGAACGGCCTGTATTTTTTTACGTGGTTGGATTTCTCCTTCAAATTACTTTCTTTTTTTGTATAACAGCTCATATACCTAACTGTTGTATTTTGGAGATAATTAAGGTTTTCTCTTTAACCTCATAATCGTACTAAAAATTAATACAATTTTATCAAGAATGGCTTTGGAAAAACAAAAAATGGCGGTCAGGCGAAAAATTATTTTATATAAAATCGTAAAGGAAATAGTGAAAGTAGCAAATTTATTGAACTTGAATGACAAAATTTACACCTCACCTAGGTATGTACATAACAAAATAAAAGTGTAATTTTGAACGTAAACAGTAAATAGAAGAGAAAAAAATAAAACAAGTTACAAAATATGCTGAACGTGACCTCATAGTTGTAAATTACAAATTCTGACTCTATGAAGAAATGAGTCACTTACATTTTGCAACATGTTAGGCGAGATGGTGTCGAACGCTAGTCGAATTTTTTGCTACATGTCTTCTCTTGTAGTTGGTGATGTTTTGTACACTAATCCTTTAATGTACCCCCACAAAAAAAGTCCAATTTTGTCAAATCTGGTAACCTTTGTGGCTATTGAACTGGTCCTCCTCGACCTATCCAATTGTCACCAAATGTAACATTTAAAAAGTTTCTTACGGCAATACTATAATGGGGTGGAGCTCCGTCGTGCTGGAACCACAGTCTCTGTAAGACATTTTGAGGACACCCGTTTAACAATCCTCCCAGTACATTTTGTAAAAAATCGACGTACATATTCCCAGTCAAGTGACCATTAAAGAAATGCGGTCCAATTACATATTCACCTACTACCCCTGTCCACACATTAAGTGACCATTGGTGTTGATTATCTACAGTTCTCGTAAAATGAGGGTTCATGGTATCATAGTAGTGTAAGTTATGTCTATTAATACAATCATTTTTATGAAATGTTGCCTCATCAGTGAATAGCACGAAATCAAAAAATTGCGGCTGTTGGTGAATCTTATTGAGTGTCCACTCACAAAATGTTACCCTACGTTCGAAATCATTTGGCTCTAGTTCCTGAAGCAGTTGAATATGATAAGGATGAAAGTTTTGTGTCCTCAATATTCTTGTTACAGAGAATTGACTTATATCAAGTTGTCTATTAATTTCTCTCGTACTTTTATGCGGACCTTCAACGACACTTAATGTAACTTGAAACATTTTTTCTTCATTTGTTGCTAGTTTTGTACGTTCATGTTTTTCATAATTTACATGTCCAGTTCGTTCAAATCTTTCTCGCAACCTTTCAAATGCAGAATGGTGAGGATGTCTTCGTTCTGGATAATGCTAAATATAAATTCTTGATGCCAATAGCGGATATCTCTCCCCGTCTCCCACTGCATAAACCATGTCGATCAACTGTTCGTGTGAAAAATTCATAATTTATTTAACAAAAATAATTAACTCAACTAGGAAATACAGAAGAATCACCACCAAGTAAAATTAATTACGTGTAAACTACAAAATATCTGTTTGACAGCACAATTTTTTGTTTTTCCAAAGCCATTCTTGATAAAATTGTATTAATTTTTACTATGATCGCAAGGTTAAAGAGAAAAACCTTAATTTTCTCGAAAACTTCAACAGTTAGGTATAGGAAGTGTTATACAAAAAAAGAAAGCAATTTTTACTGAAAGTTTTGTGTGAATTTGGTCGTTTCTAGAAATGCATTTTTCAAATTTTACTAATCACTAACTACTTTGCATGCAAAAATGCCCTTGATGAAGAGGATTTCTTTGTTCAAATCTTGAATACTTTATTGACAGTTTTATGACAAATGAAATCTTAGTAATCTTCTAAAAATTGATATTTTTAGAAAATTGTAAAATAAAGCAATTTTCAGTAGATTTTTAGTACATAGATAATAATTAGTCGTCGTCTGAATAAGCAATTTCCTTGTCTCTGGCTTTACAAAAACTTTTTGATTTTCCATGGCTTACGATTTTCTTTTGTTAAGCAATGGATAACTTTTCTTAAATTAGTCCCTTGAAAAAAAAATTTTCACCAGCATATAATACATCATCTGAAAGCTCTTTTTTAAGCGCAATCTGAAAAACGAAAAATACAATATGACTGTCATAAGAAAAACAAAACTTACCGCGGATATCACGAAAACAAAAGACTATCGAGCATTCGTTTTTAGACCAAAATATTAGTCTCCAAAAAGTGTCCTAATGATGTAAAAGTCTAGAACTTGTCTGAGCAAGGATTACTTGGCTACAGCCAAAAAAGAGAAATCAAAAAATTTTTTGGAAAATCTCAAAAAAAGCTTTCAGTTAGCCGTGATTTCTTAACGGATTTGGATACAGCATAAAATTTGCTAAAACTTCCCATTTAACCGACCTTGTACCGTTTCCGAAATCCCAATCGTGAGCACCGAATTTGGGACACACGGTATAGTAAACATATTTTATGTACTAGGTGCTTTGAAAGTAAAAAAATAAAGTCGAAGTCTCAAATACCTCTAGAGAAATCACTTTATATTTGCTAAAAAACACATTTTTCAGAAATAGGCGATTGTGTGTTTTTTTTTTTAAAAGAAGTTCGGTACCAGCCAAAAATGACCGTTTCGTATAGCAAATAAAGTTAACAAAAATATGTTGAATTTACATGGTTCTACGCTGAAAAAGTAGGTAAAATGTTTAAGCCTAATTTTCTCAACCAGTAAGACTTTTCCTTCTGCTCCTGTTTGGTATTTCAGGCTCGTACTTACTTTTAATTTTTTACATTCCTCGGCCAGGTCCAACATGAATTTGGTTCCTCTTGTATTCAATATTACGGCATGTTTTAAAGGTTCGTCGAATCTGGTTGTGGCAGCAGAATGGAAAATAAAGTCGATTTCATCTGTCAAAGTACCTCTGTCTGTCTCCGACAATCCTAAATTTAGTTCTGAAACATCACCATAAACCGAAACACATTTCTTTATGGCATTTGGATTTTGTTCAATTAGAGTTTTGAATAACTGAAAAAAAAATTAAAACAAATATCTTTTTTTATTACATTTACTCCAGGTTTGTATAGGTTTTTACTAGGTCAAAAGAGCTTTATAGATTACATCAAGTCATGGATCAAGATTTGTTTAAGCAAAAATCTGTTGTGCCACCTGTTTCTTGTATTTCTGCAGCAACTATATTCGCACAGTATTTTGCAGTATCAATTTAAAAAATATGTATTCAAACTAATAAACTGGAGGTTAGAAAAATCAAACTGATCTTAAAAATGTCCGTAACTACATATGTTGCTCAAGACCATTATTATACATTGCTTTCATTTCAAAATTAGCCACCTAGAAGTAACTCTGGAAAATACTAATGAGAGAATTTCCAAATTTGATAGTTAAGATTGTCAACAACATTTTAGGTGACACATTAAATTTGATGTATGTGGTACCTCCAGAAGAGACATAATGAAAGAAGAAAGGTACAATTTTGGGGAAAAAATTAAAAAATTTTATTGCATTTCTAGACGAATCTCGACGAATTATAATGATAAAACATAACTTTATGGAAACAAATCTGTCCGCATGTCTGTAGTAAACCATAGTTTTTGAGATGAAGTTTTCAAATTTGGTACACTTGTTCTAAAGGCCGAAGACAATGAAAAATTCGGTGATGAGCAAAATCCACCAGCTGAAAGGAGGTCCACGGGACTCAAACTTTTTGTATTTGTCTTTACAAAAAAATATATTCTTGATGAAAGATTATAAATCATGTCTACTATATCAAGCCAATAAAATATATTTTCTAAGTACTTAAATAAAGCTGATGTAAACTGAAATTTTTTACACATTTGACATCATAAAATGGGGTTAGGATAAATTTGGTAGTTTGACATTTGAAATGTCTAATTTAGTTACAAAAATGTCAGTCAATAAGAAGAAATTATTAAAATATATGACATGAATTCTTATTGACAGTATCAAACGACGCTGAAAATTAGTTATTTAAAAATTTTAATGAAACATTTCAAGGTACGCTATTAAAATTTAATTGAGGTAAGTGAAGAATTAAATAGAATGTAGATCAGGATGATATATACTAGTATAAGAAAGTTATGTGCTGGCCACATCAAATATTTTAACCTAGGCATAAGTTTTTAATGACATGTATTAATTACATCCTTTTAATTTAGGATAGGTGTTAGTATTTTAAGTTTAATTTTTAGATATCAAATCGACTCCATCCCTATCCAGCCCTTTAATTGCCACGGCGGCGCATCGCACCGTGTATGTTTGGCTGGCTCCGGGCGTGGATGTCGAAATGATTGTTTTAAAGATAATATTTAAATATATTGTTTTGTTTGATTGATTGATCTTATGACAGAACATGATTAAGTGCATAAAAAATCTGTCCTTCTACCAAAAAATATTGCCGTAAATTTATTCGTTTTTGAGACAGAGTCATGAATAATAATAGTACACTTAAGTACACAGAAAATTATTTTATTAAATGTTCAAAATGTGCTCCATTGGTTGCTAAATAAAAATAAAGCCTGTTTTCGAATTCTAGATGGAATTTTCTAAATGTTTCTAGGAAAATCTAGTTATTCTAACCCTGATTTCACGAATATCTTCTATTGAAGTTTTGTAAGTTTAAGTTTTCAAAACAACCCAGAGAAAAATATCAAGAGATGTTAAATCTGGAGATTTTAATGGTCATTCGTGAACACCTCTCTTTCCATTTTCAACCTTTGTCTCACAAGAACAGCATAATTAGGAGGAGCCTAATGGATAAACAAATTGTGTTCATAGAGCATCATGTTTCCTTCTTCATCTATCCGGTTTGAAGTGACCAAGAATTTCGACTTGTGCTGCTTCTTCCAGAACTCTTCGTTGGTGATTTTTTTTATTACACAGAGTCATTTTAGGTAGCTAGTTTTGAAATGAAGGCACTGTTCCCAAAAGAGCTGTAAATAGTTCTCTTAAAAATAACGGGATATAATGATCTAAAATTTCAAGAATACCACTTTCAGTGTCATATTAAAATCATGCACACTTTATCATTAACAAAAATTTGTTTGCTTTATTACCCTCAGTTTTGAGGTGATTTTGTGCTTAGGTAACATTAATAAATTTAACATCAGTAATTATATTAGTAATTGCGTTGACCCTTACAGGTATAAACAAGTCGACTGCTATACTCCATTTCCATTAGTGATAATTGACAAAGAATGGTTTCACAGACTGGCACATCTGATAATGACATATATTAAACACATCACAAAAGCTAGACAAACTGAAAACCACACGGCGAGACTGTGCGGAAGAGGAATACACTTTTAAATAATATTGCCACACAACCATGAACATACGAGCACGTTGGACGATGACTAGTCGCTTGCCAACTGCACAAACAAGGTTCAGGTTAACAAATCGTTTTTTTGTGAATTAAATATTAAAATAAACAAACAAAAACTAGTCATGTTAACGATATTCAAATGTAAGTACGTAAAAAACTCACCTTGGGATAATTTCATTGATGGATCAACCAATGAATAATTTTTTTTAGAGATTACTGTTTCTAATATAACCGAATGTTTAGAAATAATCAGGATCTCAACAAAGGCAGAAAATGCAGACTATAGTATGCTATCTATTAATTTTAATACGTATCACTTAAGGATTTACTTCATGTAAAATACCAATTCCGGGGAGGCGTACTTTTACTAATCCTCTGATATGGCGAATAATTCACATTTTAAGGTATTTATAAATGTTAATTTTTAAGCAAAAGTAGTATTGGTTAAGGAAGCTGCGACTGGCACTTTTTACTAACCCCAGCCGCCCCTTCGACCGTTTACTGTTTGCTTTCCTAAGCCTCCTCAATCGTCTGATGAAGGTCAAGATGTCGTTCCACCTTGATTTTGCAGAAGTGCCTGGGCGTCGAAGATTTCTAACCATAATCATCCGAATACCATGAAAGCATCACACTGTACCAAAAAATGGGAAGATAGAATCTTCCTACAGCACCTATCAGTGATACATGTCTTCTATTTTTGCGGTACCTAGCCTGTCAGAACTCCGATTACTTGATTCAGAAACTTCTGCCAGGCCGCCCTCGATGATGTGTTCGACTCTGTCACAAAGTCCCGACTTTGCTTATACTACCCTTCAGTGATCCTTTAATGTCTCATAAGCCCACTTATTGAGGACCGTAGTGGCCTAGGAGGTAGTCGATTGATCTATGCTTGGCCACCAGACATCCGACCCGTATTAACCCAAGTCTGACTATCGACGTACACTTTATAGAATTTTTTTTTGTGAAATAAGGATCCTTCATAAATATACGTGCAGATCTTAGGCCTATAGGCCTATAGGCCCATTGCGCTTCCACAGCTTTCCTAAAAGAGACTGGTTTTCTCTACAAAAGAGATTAATCTATTCCAGGGTAGCTCCCATAACACATTCGGCTCTATAAATTGTCTTCTGAGATGTCTATCTCTTAATGCCTAATTACATAACTAACACATGATTGGAGGTTTCTTTCTCCAACCTGCAAATTCAAAAAATAGGATCATTTGTCACCCTCATTGAATGCTTATTTAAAGAACGTTGTGTTATTAGACCTCCTATCCGTCTCATTCGTTCTCTATTAAGCTTCAGTAGTCACTTTATGATAGATACTGTTGAACGACAATCAAGGGTTCCATATAAAGGTATATGGAACCCTTGATTGTCGCATTTCGGAAACTCGAGCCCAATGGTTGTCAAACTGTGCCATGGTCCAGTTTCGTAGCTCTGATGTGATCCACACACTTTTTGGTGTACAAAAAGGCGATTCCGGGCCAGGAAAGGGATTTTTTGCACTTTCTTTCGCCAAACGGTCCGCTTCTTCATTATATCTTATGCCACCATGTACGGGCACCCATATAGCTTTTCTTAATATTAAGAAGACATCTTCCTTTTTCTATTCATGTAAATTGCAGTTACTTATATATATCAAACTATTTTAGTAAGTGTTCAAAATGAGAACCACCAACTTCCAAACAATAATACAGATGATTATCGAATTCATTTTGTACACGCTCAAAAATTTGTGGAGATGTTTTTCATCAATCGAATCAGCATTCTGTGGGCTTAGGTGGCGTTAAGTAAAACACAAATTTTAAATGGTTCCAACGAAAAAATCTAACGAGGTCAAGGTCAAGAGATGTGCTGGTCTCTTAATTGGTTCTCTTTGTCCAATCCATCTACCATATGTCTAGCGCCAAATTTGGCGAGTGTCTTCTTCAGAATCACGAACATGATTTAGATATAAATATGCACAACATGCACACGTGAGCAGACGAAAATCCGCATAAAATTTTTGAGAAACATCCCAGCTTTAATTTGAAGTTAACTGTGAGGCAGGAATCATAGGGACTAATATTCTGGGACCCTTTGAACTACCAAATAATTTGAATGGAACAAGTTATTTAGATTTCTTAGAAAATGGAGCTACTGAGAGAGATGCTTCGGAATCAGAGGTTAATAGCTCTAATGATGGTGCTCTTCCGCACTATTACGTTAACGTTGGGCAGTGGGGACAAGATAATTATCCAGAAAGGATTTTTTTAGTTAATAAGGCAATATAAAACAGTAGTGTGAACTATGTTACAAAATTGTGTCGACCAGTGTTATTATTATGTTTCGCTTGGGGCGCTAGGGTGGCAACTTCGACAGGGGAGGGGTTGCATACCCTAGCCCCTACTGGGACACGCCGCTGTACAAAGACGTGCAAATTAAAATTAGGTGTTAAGTAATTTTAATCTTACAATGGATCTCTTTTCCAAAACACAAACATAGTGAGACAAAATTTCCTTCGTTCATTAACATTATATGTGACCTTGAGGTTTTTAAAATCGTGCTGATTGAATACGATTATTGTATTCTGATAGTGATCTTCTAAAACAGGAAAACTGGATTTGCCGTATAAATTACATGCGTAATTTTTGCGTATGTTATAATTTATTAATGATAATTTTTGCGTAAATCGAGTATATTATAATCCATGTTTATTTTTTTAATTAATTTATTTAATTTAATATAAATGTGTTATAAATTGAGTTGGCAAAAATGCGCCGCAGGACATAGGCGTACGTATCATAATAAAAGAAATTAACTAGTAATAAAAGCAATAAACTGTTACAATTTATAACAATATATGTACAACTTATTCTCTTAACTAGCTTGGTTATCACAAACTGGAAAAGATCTGTAAAAACTTTGCAGCTTCCTGTATGCTATGAAATGTGCAAAGACGTTTAGGAGATTTAAGAAACACTTTTTTGTACTTGCTATTAATGCATCTATCTCTGGAAAACCTTGTCGAATAGTTTCTGCCACAAGTTGTAAATCATGCACTTTACATAATATGTATCAAGGCCGTTCACTTCATGAACACGGGTCATGAAGTGAACGGCCTACCAAACGCATTGTCGCGGCACCATTGGTCACAAATATCAACCCTTGACTTTTTGACAGGAAAAATTTTTCTAACGTCTCCACTCGCGTAATTGTTTGGCCAGTACACTCAGTTAGTCTTTTGCTAGTTAGTAATAGTGGAAATGTCGGTTTAAGAGGGTCAAGCACACGTACTGTAACATTTAAAATTGAATTTTTTTTTACAATCTGTCGTCTGGTCAACACATAACCACAGCCGTGTATTTTTTAGTACACATTTGATCTTATTTACAATGTCATACAGTTGGTACATAGCTACGCAACATTGTGCGACTTGGTAACATCACCTTGGGATTGTATTTATTCTAGAACTCCTGAAATGGTTGTTTATCGAGTTGTCGAAGGCACGCCATTTTTTTTTTAGTTTTATGTTGCACAGAATTTATGTGACATTTACAATCACGGTTGTCTCAGCACATCAGGCCTGTCTCGCACACCTTACAAATTATTATAGCACCATTGTAGAATAAATCCGGGAATTCACACCTTACAATGGGCAGACAGGCGTTCCCTACTCCAAATCTAACTGCAGACGTAAAGTCAATTTTTATTTTCAAAATAAAAAAATCATTATTTTGAGCAGGTTTTCTGGAATTTTTCCTGTGTACATCACCCACATGTTCGCTGAAACTGACTTTTTTAATTATTAACATTTTTTTATGTTTTATGAATTATAATGCACTGTTTGTTTCTGTGCAGGAAAATGCCTCCTTGCACATGAAAAATGACGTGCGTGAGCTGCCACAACACCGGCAACCAGGAGAGCCCAGTCTTTTCTGGATGATATTGTCGTCCTTTGTCCCTCATGTTATATTGTTTGTTTTTATATATTTATATACGAAATAAATAAAATAAAAAGTAGCCTTAATTACAAATGTATATAAAATGGGAAATAAAGCTGATTAAAATGGAATTGGAATTGGGAATTCACTGATAAATTTATTCACTTTGTCAGCGTATGGCTGTTTTTTACCTTTAAGCAGGCCTGACATGCTTATTAAATTAATATCAAGAATAAAAACAACAAATAAAATTATCAACAATACAACGGCAAGGAATAAATTATGTTGTACATATCACGTGGCATAATAATAGACTAAAGTCAAATGTTTATCTTTGCTAAAAAGTAAACAAGTCTCGCTTACGTATTTGGGTATTTCTCTACCTGGTACCGCCCATGACTTGCGGACCGATATGCCAACTCTAGTTGGCATATCGTAAAGAAAGCATAGTTTAACTTACGACATCGCTAAATATATCCTGAAGTCGTTCATTTGGAGATTTTCCCTTTTTTCTCCTTATCAATAAATACATTTTTTCGACATGGGTAACTCTAAGCAGCATTTCCACTAAGGCTTTCCCAAGGAAACCTGTTGCTCCGCTAATAAAAACTGTTCGTCCTTTAAAAACTTCCGCTATTCGATCTGGAAGTTCACTCATTTTGAATGACCTGAAACTGAGATGTAGATACATTAAATCAGTGATTTCATATGAAGACATGCAAAAATGATCACAATGATGATTATGTTAAAACTGATTTAATAAAACAAGCTGAAAAATGTTGATGTTCATTTACAATTCAAATTAGGAATCTCGATATTGCCATAGAAAATCATAACATACTTTCCAAAGTAATATTTTAATGTTATGTATTATGTATAAACTGAAGAAATATATTATGTGTCAGAGCTGGGTCACATCCGGATATATTTTTACATAAACTTCTTCACCTTGAATAATGCATATATATATATACACAATAAAGTAATGAACCTGGAGATATTAGACACAATAACTTTTTAGGAGAAAGTATCAAAATAACCTTTTTTGGGATAATTGTTCCCTGATAATGACGGTGACTTTAGTTTATTAGCACACAACGGAAATATTTGCATTTGTCAGAGTCGGCAGTTACATAAAAAAATCATATTTTTATATAAAAAGCCTTTATATAATTAAATTAATTGATGTCATGTTGAAATAAATAAATAAATAAATAAATAATCTCTTTATTTTTTAGTAGACATACATTACATGTATAGAAAAACGTCAAAATTAGTAAGAAGTTAACAGAAAAAGAGTTATTGATAACCTAAGTCAGTAAAAAACCTAAAAAACAATTGCAAAATATAAAATGTGTATAACAAATAATATAAAATCTGTACATAAATAAAAAAAGGAAAAAAAATATATATATATAAACAAAAAATATGTATATGAACAAACACATGCAGTATAAGAACAAACTGTGGTCATATAAAAACAAACTACAAAAGTATAAAAGTGTAAAAGCATATTATGGTTGTGTGAAAAATAAAAAGTAAATAATTGTCGATGCCAGTGTTACAGGGTGGCACTAAAAAATTCTTCTGAAGTGTAAAAGGAATGTTGTGCCAACAATTTTATTAATTTTGATTTAAATAACTTTAAACAAGATATTTCTTTCAGGTAGTTGGGTAGATGATTGTATATTTTAATGGGCATAATAGTTGCACCATTAGCAACAACAGACAATTTATGTTTTGGTAACAGAATGTTATTGGTACCTCCTAGACTGTAATTTATATTACGATCTGTAAACAAAGTGAACTTATTAATATTAGATTTAACAAACAGACAACACGATAAGATGTATAAAGATTGTATCGTAAATATATTGAGAGAGGGAAACAGGTCCCTACGGGAATAGGTACAATGCTTGAACATCATGGTTCTGATGATTTTTTTTTGCATTATGAACAAATCATTCATTCTACTAGAATTGCCCCAGCATAAAATGCCATAATTTAATAATGATTGAACATGTCCAAAGTAATACAATTTAAGCACATCGAAATTAACATAAAAGCGAAGCTGCCAAAGAACATAGCTACTGATAGACATTTTATTAAATAGTCAATACGATCAAACCAATTTAAGTTATGATCCACTAATATACCTAACAATTTAACTGAGTCACTATTTTTAATAGATAAATGATCAAGTTTAGATAATAAACTAAAATCAGGAGTAATATGGGTAAACATTAATATTTGAGTTTTTAACCCGTTAAGTTTCAAACCAAAATCATTACAATATCTGTCCATTACTGAGGTACACATGTTTCTGTTTCGCGATAGATCTGGAGCATTATTTGCCACAGATACAACTGCCACATCATCAGCAAATTGATTAACGTGAAACTCATTCGACACTTTCAAATAGTTGCAAAGGTCATTGATGAAAATCAGGAAAAGAATTGGACCTAGGGTACTGCCCTGAGGAACACCAGTTGGAACTAATTTATCATCAGATTGATGTGATTTGCCATCAACTTTTAATATTACTCTCTGAGTACGATTACTCAAATAAGATTTGATCCACGAATTAGGAACCCCTCTTATACCATAAGTTGAGCAGCATTTCGTGGTTCACTTTGTCAAATGCTCTAGACATATCAAAAAACAAACATTCGCACTTTTTCTTCTTGTCAATTTTTTCGAATAAAAAAGTATAGAGCGAATTTACCGCATCTTGCGTACAGTATCCCTCCCTAAACCCATATTGATTAGAAGATATAATAGTATTTTTATGTAAATAAGCTTTAAGTTGACAGGCATATGCTAGTTCGAAAAGCTTCGAAAAGAATGAGAGTAGAGATATTGCTCTGTAGTTTGATATTACTTCCTTATCGTTTTTTTATGTATAGGTACCAATATTGCTTTTTTTAAGCTGGAAGGAAAAGTGTATTCAATAAAAGAAAGATTAATTAATTTACACAGTGGATCGGCAATATATTCACTGATATGTACAAGCAGCCAACAAGGTATACCATCAAAACCTGCAGAGTTCTTTTTAGATACGAATTTAATCATATTAACTACATCATTGATCACAATAGGTGCCAAAAACATATTACTAGAACAGTTTATATTTAAATACCTATAATATATGCAACTAGTCGTGCAACCAGCAATGTTCAAATTATATAGGCTCAATATTCATATATTGGGCCTATATGATTTGAACATTGGTCCAATATTTTGTGCTGCTGGGATCTCTACGCGGGAAGTCGGAATTTGACGTATACATATAATTTATAGGTAATTAAGTTCCCCTGTTCCGCTGCTGGCCTTGCCCTATACGACCTCGTAAAGTTAGTTACTTTCGCGTTACTTTGGCTATTAGTTTTGTAAATAAAATTTGCAAATACCAGTAAAACAGTAAAACAACTTTATTTAGATATTTGATTATTAAAAAAAAAAAGTGCAATAATCTACCCAAAAGTGTGTTGCAATATGTGGCAGTACATTATTGACACTTTGTCATATACTTGTAAAATAGCTACATACATTTAATATTAAAAACCACGTAATTTAGGAAGTTGTAAAATTCCGAGAGCGGTAATAGAAAAAATTATTTACCAGTTTACTATTTAAAAACATTTTATTTATTAAAAATACATTCAATTACGCTATTCTAGTATTTTAGTCCGTTCAATCAACATAGAACAGTACGAGAAAGTTACTTTTTCGACCTAAGCCGGGAAAGTAAATCCCGTACAGGTTTTTTATATACATATATTTTAGACAGTAAATAAATACACGCAGACAAACCAACTCACATTAAAAATGCATTTTTTAATAAAAAAAATACAACATCAAATTTAAAGTCACAATTTTTGCAGTTGTTACTAACTCTAGTGGTGTCCCAAACACCTGGACTGATGTCCAGGTGTTTTAAATATTTTTTAATATTCTTTTTTAGCACTTACAAGTATTAAAGCGAAATAAGCACTGAATCTGACTTTTATCATAACAATAAATAAACAGTGATTATTAAAGAAACGATTTCATAAGCAATTGGATTGTAATGAAAAAATGTTATGCATTAATAAAAATTCCTTAATTTATATAATAATATTGATTGCGATTTCAGAAAGAATAGTATGTGTACCTCGTAGTAAAAGCATATTCCCGGACTTCAATGCTTCAACTTACATCGTCGTCCGGGAATGTGTTTCTTTTACTACTAAATACACAATGTACTATTCCGATGCCTTATGTCACTTTACGACCTAGATCAGCATATAATAATAATACATCTTTACTTAGCTCAAACTATTTATATACAATTGACACATAACTTAACATAATTAATTATTTTAAACAAAAAATGGAACATTTCCATGTCACTTTCAAAAACAATTTTTCACATATTCACATAGAAGTCTTTTGAACGTTGTGAAGTTGTTACAAATTATTAGATATGTGGGCACATCATTAAATATTTTTAAACCTTTAAAGAAAAAAGAGTTGTTAGTTTTGCCCCTATTAAATGTTTAAATGAAAAAATGTGTAGCATTCCTAGTTGAATAATTATGAATATCATGATTACACATTAATCTATCGTATAGATAGGCTTGTAACTTTTTTTTCCTTTTATTGATAAAAATTAAAGTTTTAAATGTCTCTTTGATGTACTCTAACATTAATTTTATTGGTGTATATTTATTACATCCTAATATAATTTTCATTGCTTGGTTTCGTATTTTTTGTTTTTGTTGTATTTGATTTTGACCTATATTGAGCAAAATTCTAAATGAGGCGCAATCAATGATTTGTATAGAATTAATTTTGTATATATACTAAGAGATGATCCTATTCTATATAAAAAGTGACATTTCTTTGACATTTTATTCATAATTCTTAGGGTAAAAATAGAGTGAAACACCCAGCAAAACTCCAACACCCTGTATATTGATATACATAATAAAATTTGAATGATTTCTAAAATTCAAATTTTGAACTAATATGACTTCGAAATATTTCATTTCGGTAACGTTTTTCAGAGTGTTATTATTTATCGATATATTTAATGAATTATGAATGCTGTTACAATTATTTTCTATGAACATATATTTAGATTTCTTAATATTTATATATAAATCATTATTACAGAACCAATTGTTACTTTTTGATAGCGATTAGATAAATAAGCCACTCTAGTGTTGTATTACGAATACCAATTTTCTTAAGTTTTCTTACCAGTAATTCTCTATTAATAGTTTCAAAAGCTCTTCGAAAATCCAAGAAAACTTAATGTCAACAATTTCCTTAATCCATTTATCCAGTATTACCGATTCACAAGAACGTTGTTTACGAAATCCTGACTAATTTGAGACATTATTTTTATCACAATATTATAAAAGTTGGATTTTTACAAGAGCTTTTCATATACTAACATGGTATTTTTTTGCCTAAATTCTTCACAGAGATGAGTATTACACACTTTGACCACAGATACAACACACGATGTTTTCTAATCACTGAAGGAAAATTACACTCTATAATGATGAATTTACAATAAGTATCCAGAAAACGATTTCCGGTAATCGTAAATGCGTCCTTAATTATTTTTGTAGAAATGCCATCTATTGTTCCAGCAGTATATTTAAATGCGTACATAACTGTTTTTAATTCATGCAGATTAATGACTTTAAATGCATTAAGTAACTCATGATTGTCTATGTTTGCTATTACTGTACCAGTCTTTTGGAATTATTATTTTACCGATTATAATATCGATACTTTCTAAGAAATATTTATTAAATTTATTTGCTACAATTTGCTTATTTGAAATTTCCACATTCTCAATTATTATATTTTTCCCTACAACTTCCCTAGTATTGGGTAATAGGGTTTTTAAGTTCTTGCACATTGGTTTGTTGTTGTTTTTATTTCCATAAATTATTTTATTGAAATATTTTTCTTTTTCATCTCTTATTGTAGTTGTTACATTGTTTCTTAAGTCTGTGTATTCTCTCCATATATTATTATCCAGTATAAAAGTTGCTTCTTCATATTTTTTATCTCTTTCTTTCGTTGAATTAATTATTTCATAATTAATCCACTTGTTATATTGATATTTTTCTGCTATAGTAAATTCAATGGCAGGACAAATTATATTGAGTGTGTCAGATATCATTAATAGGGAATTTGACAAATTATTGACATCAGTGATATTGGTATTCCAATCTGTACGTATTAACATATTCTGAATGTTGGCTGCATTATAATTTTTAAAATAGTTTTATGATTTTAACTTGTTTACTTGTTCCTCAATTGCTAATATTAAATGATCACTGATTTTCGGTGTTCAGTGTATTAATATGTCTTACAAAAGTTTTGAGGAATGAAATTAAACTTCGTACTTTTAAATTTGCATTAAAATCTTTCTCATAAAATTAATTACCTTCAGAATGTTAATTAATTTTTATCTCGAGGCTAACAGATGACATTTAATTAAATCAATTTATTTACAGACTATTAAGATTATTTCTACTATATTGAATTCCTTTGCTGATTTAGAAATAAACTGAGCAAAATGGAGACATTTGCAAAAAGATTTCAGTTAAAATTCGAGAAAAAAAACTGTAAAATGGTTTGCCCATCCAAGTAACTTTCGACAATTTGTAAAACATTGGCAACGTAATTTTGTTCATAATCTGAAAGAAATTTTACGGACATGTTTCAAATTTCATTAAGAAATTTTGTTATTTACGTTTTTTGAAATTTTGTTTCAAATTAATTTTTCATATTTATTTATTTATTACACTGCACAAGTATAAACCCACCTACAGTGAAGGGGGTTCTGACAGAGTTGTTAGTAAATATAAAAGTAATTAGATCAATATAAAAGTAATTAGATCAAAGGTACATAATAAATAAACTTACAATTAATAACACATGTATATAATAATATTCACACTATATAAACCTTAATTTAAAATAAACTCATTTAACAATAAGAAATAAAGCACATATTTAATAGATAACTTAAGACATCGGATATCGGCGAGTCAAGACGACAAGGAGGTCGGCCCAAGGAAATATTTGTTATTAATTTATATACCAATTAAAACCAAATATTTTTTAAACTAATATCTTTCAGTGACTTGCCTTGTAGTGTTGAGGTTCTAAAAATGATTAGTGGAGGTAGTAAAGCGAAATTACATTGTTACTAGAAGTTTACACCAATAATTTTATTAACTGCAGTATTATTCCTTACAAGTGAATTGGTATTAAAAGTTGTCCCGTATGTTCTGCTGTTAAAATCCGCCGCCCGTCTGCAAAAATTCATTTATATGTTGCAAACAAACATTCTATCTCGACAAATGTTATAGACGCATATTTAAAATAGGAGAATATTCGTAAAGACGTCATATTTATTTGAGGTTCTAAACAATCCACTTCTTTGCCCTGTAGTAGGTCTACTATTCGATGAACTGTGATAAAATCAGGATTATTGTGTAAAACGCTTTCTAGTTTTTTGTTTACGTAATCAGCAATATTTACAGATAATTGATACATATATTGTCGAAGATCAAACACTGTAATCATCGCATCGATTATGGAAAATTCTGTTCTTTTTCCTCAACGTTCAAGTTGTTCTGTAGCTAGAGGGATTCCAATCGTAGTACCACTCTTATTATATCGTCAAATGTCTGTAGTAATACGATGTTGCATTCAGCTAAAGATCCCATCTTGTCATAATAGGTTGTTATGTAGAGAAATTTGTGAAAAAAATCATACACCTAAGTGCATAACGTATACAAAAAGTTGAGATGTACACTCGCGTCTACGGCTTAAACTATTAAAAGGGTACAACTACAACTTATCAAGCAGGTATCTATGTATAATGTAGTGAGAGCATATTCGAGCTTCGATCTAAGATAATAACAGTAGCGCATCTTAAGTGTGTAGAAATTAAGCAAATTTCTAACTATAAATTTATGCGATCTGCTAGCTTCAGACACAATAGTATTAATACGGAAATTAAATTAAAGTTATTTGTCAAAGATAATAATAAATAAGATAAATCCCGGAGCGTGTCGGGCCTATCTAGCACATTATTAATGATATAATCGTACGATATTAACGATGATTTGCATATGTCAATCTTAACAGCATTTTTGGGAGTTTGATGGGTGTTTGTATTTGGTGTATCAGTTATTAACTTTATAAGTTTTCTTGTACGTGAATACAATCCTCTATATTTTATTCTCTTGGAAAGCCTATGACAGGATATGTACCATCTAATTTAAACTACAAAAATTTTTACTGATTCAACGTTGTTTGTGGGTACATTATAATGTGGATTCTAAATAAGACCCGCATACTCAAGCTTTGAGCGAATGAAACAAAAATATAAAAGTTGAAAGCATCACAGTTGGCGAAATTCTTCCTTCTTGTTATGCTATCGATCCTGCAGAAAAGCCTCAGGTCATCAGCGTACATTAAATATTTGACATTTTCTAAATCAGCTGCAATATCATTAATAAATACAACAATAAATAACGGACCAAGGATAGACCCTTGCGGGACTCTAGAGGTAGCAATGTATTCGACAAACTTCAAACCATTAAATGCAATGTATTGATATCTGTTAGACAGATAAGATCGAATTTAAGATATACAATTTTCAGAAAGAAGAAATTACATCTGTTGGTGACTGGTCATTTAAAGATTCAGTACAAATATCGCTCAACGCAGAGTAAATTTGTCATTAATCAACGTTATTGCCAATATTCCTGTTTTTTTTTCAAATTTTAACTGTAATCCTTATTGTAAAACTGGTTCATTTATGTATTAAGATTAATGTTTGGGATTAGACCTTGGACTACCTTAAGGATCTACTCGAATTAAACAATCTTAGTCAAGATGTAGTAGAAGAATATCTTAAACTCACTAAACTTTGCATGAAACAAAATTGTTTCCGATTCAACGATAATTTCTTCGAACAACAATGAAGGAACAGCAATGGGTAACTCTTTGTCACCATTCATTGCCAGTCTCTTCATGAACAGATTCGAGACGGAAGCAAAAGGAGAATTTGAGTATTTCCCCAGGGTTTCGCTTAGGTATGTGGATGATATTTTTGCAGTGTTCGATACAAAAGTGCCGATATTGATAACTTTGTATCTAAATTAAACAGTCGTTTCGCGTCAGTTAAATTCACATATGAAACTGAAAACTTGACATTTACAGAAAAGATACCAGTACTCTAAGATATATCCCTAAGGACTCTCACCATTATGCTCAACACAAAATGGCGAGTTTTAATTTTCTAGTCCATCGTCTATTAAGCTTTTCCCTCAGTAAGGAGAGGTTTGAAAAAGAAAAGGCATTGATTAAGGATATAGCCGCGAGTAACGGATATTCTGTAAGTTTAATTGATCAATTAGGAAACGAAAGTTTAAAGAGTCGCTTCGAAATTCCTCGACCTTTCAAAATGAAAGAGAAAATCCATTCGATTCGATCTTCGATTCACCCGTGGTATTGGTAAGATTTTTAAAGATGTAGGTATGACAGTGGTTCATTCATCGGGAAACAAACTTCAACAACTTTTAGGCAATCCAAAAGGCAAAATTGAAACAAAGGAGAAGTCGGGGATTTACGAAATTAGCTGTAAGGACTGTAATCAAAAATATGTTGGACAGACTAGACGATCAATTCAAACTAGATTCAAAGAGCATATGGCCCATCTCAAATATGGTAGAACAGATAAGTCTAGTGTAGCCCAACATGAATTTGAGAACAACCATAAAATAGATATTAACAATTTAATATTGATTAGGAATGTAACAAATACTAGACAGCTAGATGCATTTGAAAGCTTGGAAATCATAAAGTGTAAAAATAGTATGAATAGTGACAGAGGGCCTATTCCAAATAGCCCGCTCTATTGGTTAGTGGGTCACGGTTCACAGAACCGTAGCGGTGCGGCGAACCGTGACAATAGTTTAGGTATAAATAGGGTAGATTGTTAGCATAAGTTTAGTTTTAATCATCTCCAGATGATGCCAACTTGGTTGGCGAAACGCGCGTCGAGTGCAGTATATAGTGTTTTGGTGTATCGTGGAAAACTACGTCAGTGTTGTTTTAGGTCCCGTTTATCAGTCGTGGATTAACTAAGCTTGTACTTGTGGAATTTGAATTCTTCTAATTATTCATAATATATTAGTGGTTTTAATAAAAAAATTTAAATACCGGTTGAATTTTAGTTGCAATGGTTACATTAAAATTTTATCGATTTTTATCACAATGTGCTATTGCTTAACCTTCAATTGCGAGTTAACTCTTGATTGAAAAACCAGACCTTAATGTATCATTTGGGTCCCATGCGAAGCATGGCATAACCAAATTTCGCCAGCCGCCACTGCGTCATAATTAATATTCAAGTTTTAAAACGATCTCACTTTCTTAAGTCCAGTTATAATTTCATTTTCAATTTAAAAATTGTTGTAAATGATTATGGGTCTCCAGGCGTTAATTACATAAGCGATGGAGCAACTTTTTTGTAAGCGCTGTCATGCCATGAGACTAAATTTTGACCTAAATATATTTCACACGTTGACTGCCGACTGCGAAACCTCACATTCGCAGTATATTGTATACATACAGTGTGTCTGTAAAGTATGGAATAAATTCATTATTTCTTAAACTAAAAATATTTAGAAAAAAATCCTCGGACACGTCGATTTTCAATTTCAATTGCACACATTATCCTTTATTTTCTTTTGGTTATGACGTCACTACTGTTTCCATTATGGCGGCTTTGACATATTTTTTAAATGGAATACTCTGTATATTTCTCCATTTTTGGATTCTGAATCAACAGCTGATTCCAAAAATGTTCACACTTCTAACATCAATTTTAGACCTTAAGTATGATACATATTAGGAGTCAGCTGTTCCATTTAAAAAAATACCGATGACATCATAACGGAACGGAAGCAGTGATGACGTCATAACCAAAAACAAAAAAAATAAAGGATAAGATGCGTAATTGAAATTAAAAATAGACGAATCCGAGAATTTCTCCAAATATTTTTGGTTTAAGAAATAATGAATTTATTCCATTCTTTACGGACACACTGTATATCCAATAGGGTGGCCAACTGAGATAAGAGTTCTATAAACTTTTATCTGTGTCCACTCATATTTACATTACATCAAATTCCATAAACTATTTTTCAACCATTTATAATTTTTCAATCAAATTAAAAAGATACTGGAAGTATTCCATACGAATAATAATTGAAATCAATAACGAAACGTCACGTATCGTTTAAATCATTAAATAAAAATTGACAATCAGGTCCTGGCTAAAACTATTACTCCGCGATCAGTAGATAAAACTGCGTTCGCATGCCCTCGTCGCCAGGATTACCAATATAAAACATTAAATCACTGTTAAAATTTTTCTGTTGATGTGAACGGTAAATGAAAATAAATAATTCATCTTAAATATCATACGGATTTCATATACAGGGTGATTAATTATGAAAGGGAAATCTCGACACTGGAGATACTGGAGGCCAAAATATGACGATTGAGCCCAACATACCTTATACAAATGTTGCTGGTTTAAAAGTTACAGTGTGTTCAAAGTTAGTATTTTATTTTGAAAGTTCTATACAATTTCGAAAGATTACATAGTGTCAACTTGAAAATTAGCAGCTCTACGTTTTTTGGCATAACAAATAAGAATTCGTAACCAATTTTAATGCTGCTCATAAAGGGCGCTAGTTATACTCTAATGCTTTGTTATATTGAGGCATATTTTATTGCTTATAGAATTGTGGGCAAAATGATATCTTTATCCCTTTTCGAGATATTGGAAAGTTTCCATGCATTTCGTTTTATGCAATCCCTAAAATACATAGTTAACTTTATTTGTAGAGAGTAAAAATAAAAACTAGTACTGAATTATAAAGCTGTGTTGTAACGAAGTGATTATTTTATAGACTTAAGTTAGGTAACTGGGTGCTATTTGTCTGTTTCAAAAGGTATTTTAAATATTGTAGTACTGCGCCCTTAATAGTGGTATTGTCAGTTGCTTATTAATAATAGTTTAATTGTTAATTATAGATAGGTAGTATTGATCTGTTTGTACAAACATTCCAAATATGCCAAGTTGCGGGCAGTACATGAATCGCGAAACGCGAAGCGCGCATATTGCCCCCGGCACTCCTGTGCCTGTCCTACCGTAAAGGTCTCCGAGACTGGAAACAATCAAATCAGTTCCCGTCTGACCGTGAGTATAAAGATATATAGGTATTTAAATTTAATGCGGAATTATTCTGTCAGTAAACAAGTGACGTAGTTGTAATATACCGCGCATGACTACCGCGTCTCATCCTGCTTCTGCTTTTGGCAGTGTTTAGTAGCATGAGGATTTTTGAGACAAGTTAGTTCCCGTCTGATCGCCAACCGAAGAACCACGCTGACCATCAGAGTAAGTAATCTTGTGAGTATAGAGGTACATAGATATACAAATTTAATTGCAAATTTTTCTAAGTCGGTAAAAGGTGACGTAGTTGCAATATTTCGCGCATGACTACCGCGCCCTCCTACTTCTGCTTTTGGCAGAGTTTAGTAGCTTGAGGATTTTTCAAACAAGTCAGTTACCGTTTAGCTGCTGACTGAAGAACCACGCCGACCAGCATAGTAAGTAATCTTGTTGTGAGTATAAAGGTATAGGTTTTACTTAAACTGAATTCGGGTGACGTATTGCTATATTCCGCACACCACGTAATACCGTGTGCCCTCCAGGCCACCTGAGCACGTAAAAATTCTGCAGGGTGACTTAGAGGTACTTTCGTAACCGCGTGCCTGCCAGGCCACCTGAGAACGTAAAAGTTCTGCAGGGTGACTTGGAGGTATCGTCCGTAACCGCGGGTCCGCCGGGCTACCTGAGCACGTAAAAATTCTGCAGGGTAGCTTGGAGTTTGACCTTACGTCGGCGTTTTAAATCTGCCACTGTTAGGCTTGCCACTCCTTCCCCCCCAAAGCGTAACCGCGTTATGCCGCGTGCCCTCCAGGCCACCTGAGCACGTCATAATCGGCAGGGTGACTTGGAGGTACTCGATTCGGCATATCATAAGTCCGGAACCAACCATCAGCCAAGCGATAGTAAATAACCGCTATAAATAGTCATAGTGTGCTTGTATTGGCGCTTGCCTCCCCTCCTGGTATCCGTCCGCCGTCTGCTTATGGCCGTTTAATTATTGCTGGTTACCTTTTTCTTTTTCACCGCTTAATCTCTGTATTACCGTGTCGCACCGCTTGTACGCCCGCTTACTGTCCCCGCTTGCCCGTAGTTAAGACCGTTTGTAGTATAAGTTGTAGTAACTAAGGTGTATATAAAGTGTAAATAATAATTAGTGTGTAGAATAAATGTAAATATATTGATTGAGAGTCGTTTCATTAACTGTAGTGTGTAAGTTACCTTTTCTCGACCCCTGGCTTATCCGTTTCTTCACTGTAGTGGTGTTTCTGCACTCTAAACAGAAACTGGCGCCCGAGATATCCGTACCGTGAGCACCGCCGTAGTGTTGGGCGTCAAAGTGACACTTCTGCTCTTGTGTAGAGTAGCGAAGTACGTCACAGTGTCTGTGCAATTACCATTAATTATTTATGATTTACCCAGCACATTTTGTATTTTAGAGCCCCCCGCACTAAGCGCCAAGTCGCGACTGGCCGCGCGGCCAGTGGTTTGTAGAGAATGTAATGGGTGACCGCGCACACTAGCAGCCGACTACAGAGAGGCCAGCCCAGTAAATCCACGCAGGAACATTAGGGCTTTTCGGGTACAGAAAAGTTTTAACCAGTAGTTAGAACCTCTGGATTATCATTGGTTGAGTTCAAAATCAAAATTAATTTCAACCAATGATAATCCAGAGGTTATAACCACTGGTTAATACTTCTCTGCACCCGAAAAGCCTTATTTTCACGCGTTAAAACTCACTACTTCGTAAATTGTCGGTGTAACATTTCGAGTGCACTCTACTTTAACTACCCCAATGAGCACATTAAAGTTTACTCGTCATGCGCAGATGGGCTCTCGGCTAAGATATTTCAAATATATTTTTTTTGTGATGGGCATTGAATATTTCAATTTCAAATAAAATTAAAAAAAAATAATTGTGGTTGATACGTAAAACATTCCAGCCTGTAGACACTCTGTTGTGAAAGATTTTAATCGGAAAATAGTGTTGTATGATAAGCGTACCGAATAACGCAAGTAAGTTTGTGAGATCATTAACTGGATTGATAAAAATAGGGACAACTATAGTAATAGTCAATCATTCTTGTCTTCAGAAACAGATCTTTTCAGGGTTTTACCTCAAAAACATGTAATCAGGACAATGGATATTTAAACAATAACTAACATTTCAAAAAACGTCCCTGAAAAAATATCAAGAAATGCATGCAACATCAAGAACAGAAACAGTAATAAATATAGTTTAAAAAAACTAAAAAACACGGTTTTAAAGCACATCAAACTAAAAAAGTGAAAAATAATTATTAATATAAACTGAAAACAATAATGAACGAAAAATACTAGTATTATTGTGAAAAAAAGCGTAGGTTGCTCGATATACGAAAAATATGGCACAAAGCGCCCCACGCTTTTTTTCACAATAATACTAGTATTTTTCGTTCATTATTGTTTTCAGTTTATATTAATTATTTTTCACTTTTTAGTTTCATGTGCTTTAAAAGCGTGTTTTTTAGTTTTTTTAAACTATATTTATTTTTCACTTTTTAGTTTGATGTGCTATGAAAGCGTGTTTATAGTTTTTTTAAACTATATTTATATTGCTTATTGATGCTGATATTATAACATATTACGATCCAACAGATACTTCTGAAAAAAAAATTTTTTTTTTTCAGCCATGGAATTTGAACTCACGCCCGAGGAGTCCGTCGTTTCGCGTCAACTAAGACTTGTGCCTTAGCCCGCTCGGCCAACGACCGAACTGAGAATCACGGAATGTACTTACAGTATTAAGCCTCTTGCTCTCACGCAGAGGATACGTGAGGAAAGGAAATTATTTAATTCTGGCGATCCTGATCAGGATAATGATATAAACTTATCAAAGTATTGTACTGTTACCGGTTCTTTGTAAGTGTACAAAGTTTCAATTAAATCTGTCCGTTTAAAGTGGGTCAAAATCGAATCCAAAGAGTCGGTTACAAACAAACATAGAGGTGAAGCTAATAAAAGCGTGTTAAAAAAAGTAACTAACATACCAATCTTTACCTTTTGCGTTCATAAAACAGAGTAATTAAAAGGTCATGTGACGTTATACCTGTACCTAGACTTATAAGAAAAGCTTTAGGTGAATTTCGAACACACTCCAAGAGTAGCGTGCGTTTATCCTTTCTTCCTTACTGACTGTACACACTTGCTGGCCGCTTTAGGTTAGTCGCGTTCTTGGCCGCTTTAGATTAGTCGCGCTGTTGGCCGCTTAATGCGCGGCCACTCTTAAAGATTAAAAATTGCATAAAAACGAAATGCAATGAAACTTTTAAGAGCAATGAATCGTCCAGTATAAAATTACAGGCAAAACTAGTGCGTATTTTTTTTATTAATAAGAAATATATTTTATTTAGTGTCATTTTATAAAACTAAATAATCGTATTCCTATTGATAAAAAAAATCAGTATTGTCAGTAATTTTAAATATTAGATCTATATGGTATTTAGGATGAATCATTTGTTTTTGTTTTTTAATATTACTAACAGAAACATGTTAACAGCGATTTATACAGGGTGATTCATAAGGAATGGATAATATTTTACCTGCCGATTATATAGCAGAAAATATTATTTTTTTTGCTTAATAACTGGTGGTCAAATATTAATACTTACTGAGATACAGGGTGTTAAAATTATAAAAATAATTCAATAATGTTGTTATATTTCAAGTCGGTACAGTTAACTAATATTTTAGAAAATCATGCGCACCCATATATTTTTTAATTTTTTGCAGGAATCCTCTCTTTCTTCCTCAAAATGCATATTTTGTAATATTCTATTAGTTATTTTAACAAAAATAACTTTTAATACCAAATATCTGAAGAGGTGAGAAAATTATTTTAAATTTAAAAAATGGTGAAAATAAATTAAGCAATTTAAATGATAAAACTATAATTTATTTATTAACTTGAATAAAAAGAATGAAGTAAAAACAAAATATATTGAAACTACAAATAAAAATATTACGTCTCTCAGAAAACATGTTCTACAGGCCACCACCTACTTCAATAGAGCGTTTTAGTCGCTTGTTCAATGATTTTCTTATGGAAAAGAAAGTGGCTAGGTTAATTCTGATAGTATCAACAACTTTATTTTATTGTTTTGGGGTAAACAAGGGATAAACATAAAAATCCATTGGGTTGAAATCCGGGCTACGAGGTGGCCAAGGAAACTGACTCTCACGACCTATCCAGTGGTTTGGAAACACTTCATTCAAGTAATTTCTTACTTGTGGAGAAAATATGGTGGTGCTCCATCCTGCATGTACCACATGTTTATTCTTACGATTGGTGGTATACCATCAAAAAGTTCTGGTAACTGGTTTCTTAAAAAATTTAGGTAAAGTTCTACGTTTAAATTGGAAGGCAGTTCAATTGGACCTAAAAACTTGTCTCCAATTATGCCACACCATACATTAATCTTAAATTCATATTGAAAATCATTTCCCTGATTAAATGCAGATTTCCTAATTGCCAAGAATGACTATTTCGCCAGTTCAAAGCACCGCGTCTCGTAAATGTAGCTTCATCTTTAAAGAGGATATTTTTGTAAAATTAATGGTCTTCATTTTGTTTTCTTCGCGTCCTGCGACAAAAACTAACTCTTGTTGGGTTATCCCGTGGAAGTAAATTTTGAACGGGAGTAACATGAATCTGGTGAAACTTTTCCTTTTTCAACAGTCTCACTATTGAAGACTGGCTAATTCCAGTAGTTGATGACAAACAGCGTGTGCTGGTTTCGGCATCACCAGTTACTTGAACTAAAACTTCATCTTCTTGGTCAGGTCGTATAATTTTGGGACGTTCTGTATGGTTCTTGGGGCAAAATGAACCTGTTTCGCAGGCAAAGCCAGCGAAATTTCCACTTGCATAAACACAGATCATTTCTCTCATCTCTTCATTAGTAAAATCGTTATGTCGTGGCATATTTACACCTTTACTTTAAAACAATTTATAATTAACAAACACCAGCTATTCAAATATCACAATAAATATTTGACAGATAGTAAATAAATACATCTGTGTCAGAATGTTTCTCTTATTTCAATAGCATACTTTGTTACACATTTTTAGCACCTACACTTTACTTAATTAGGATGTTTGTTTTACTTCAACTAAGTACAAATTACGCATTTTGAGGAGGAGAGGATCACTGCAAAAAAGTAAAAAAATAATGGGTGCGCAGGATTTTCTAAAATGTAAATGTCTCGATAAGGGTGCATTTTATGAAGATAAAACAAGTATCCCTTTGTTGTTTAAAAATAATGGTTAATTAAAAAATTTGCAATGAGATTATAAATGAACGAAGTACCAAAAAGTTATGACGGATTCTGTTAAATCAAGATAGCTTACGTAGCGCCCTCTATGCGATACACCAAAAATGATAACTTATTCCATTTTCTCACTTCAAAAAACCTAATTGTACCGACTTTTATGTTTACGTGTGAAAAAATAACTGAAATATAACAACATTACTGAATTATTTTTATAAATTTAACACCCTGTATCTCAGTAAATATTAATATTTGACCACCAGTTATTGAGCAAAAAATTAATATTCTCCGCTATATAATCGGCAGGTAAAATATTACCCATTCCTTATGAATCACCCTGTAGATTTAAATTGTATACCTGGTAAAAACGCGCTCTTAAATGAAAAGGAATCATTTTGAAGGTTTGCTATGCTTAAAAAAAAGTATATAATGACTACAATAAAATACAGAAAAACATACTGGATGTTCTAAGACAATGTATTTATTTTTGAGAATTTCAATTGACCATAATTCGATTTTTTATAATAGAACACAAAATAAGAGTTTTTGAGTTATTTTTAATTTAATGTTTTAATACTTTTATATTTATTTTCTCGTAAAGTGTGCTTACAACAAAATTATTAATTTTAATTGTCGCTTTTTGTAATTTTATTTATAAATTGCAATAACTATATTACCTTTAAACTTAAATAATATTTTGTATAATATAAATTTTCGTATTTTTTTCAAATAAAGATGTAAGAAAATATTTTCAGATAGTTGGCCTACCCTGTATCATCGTACATACGAAAAGTAATAATTACTGAACTTATTCATAAAAAGTTTGGAGAATTCAGTAATAAATTTTAATTTTTGTTTTGACAAAAATCCATAATATGATGTACTTAGAAAAACGATGTAGAAAGGAAAGAAAAAAATCCTAAAGATATGTATATTCCAAAACTTATTTATTTCTGCACGGAATATTTTTAAAAAATACAACTAGTTTCAACTTACGTCGTCCTCAGGGGTAACACAAGTGTCGGGAAAATTTTTTTTAAATTTAAGGGCCTTTAAAATCATTTTGGTTAAATACAAACTAAACAGTTAAGACAAGATCCAGGACAAACAGATTAAAATTTTAATTTTATTGTTTTAAAATACTTAATTTTTTTTTAATCTTTCTCTTCAACTTGTGCGGTGCCGGTGCGGGGTTACCCCTGAGAATAACACATGCCGAAACTAGTCGAGTTATTAAAAAATATATTTAGGAGTTTTCTCTTTTCTTTGCAC
The DNA here is from genome assembly GCA_029963845.1 of Rhamnusium bicolor. Taxonomy (NCBI): domain Eukaryota; kingdom Metazoa; phylum Arthropoda; class Insecta; order Coleoptera; family Cerambycidae; genus Rhamnusium; species Rhamnusium bicolor. The sequence continues at coordinate 400,485 of JANEYF010000117.1, forward strand.
AATAATTGTTAGACTTACCTAAAATCTGAATAAGAAATTTCTCCAAAAAATATTCACTGCAACACTCGCACTACACTTTTTGGGAGCTTACCCGATACTCCTAAAAAGAAATATTAAATAATGTAAACAGACATAAACTCTTGGCTATATAACGCAACCACCGTTAAACAATCAAAGATAGAGAGCGGGAGAGATGTGATATTATTGAATTATTTTTTTCGGTAATAACAATTTTTGGAGTGACCTTGGAAATTAAACTTATCAATATATAGGTATAGTCGTTTATGTGTTCTTATTCTTCGAAATATTAGCTTATATACATGTTAATAAAAAAATAATAATTAAAATAAGTCGTTACCAAATAGAAATATACGGGGTGTCTCGCACAAAACGCCGCAAGTCATAACTCCGTTATTTATTGTCCGATTTTAAAAAACCAAAAAATAAAATTAATGGTTCTACAAATACTACAAACTGGCACAAATTATGTTTTTTTCAACATCAACCATAATGCCAGGCAATAGTCAACTTTTTTTTCAAACCAAATGGTATTTTTTTTTACTTAGTCTGGTAGAGATTTTTTTTTCTGAATTCAACGATGTGTCACAACTTGATTTTAGTGCAATGTTAGTTGGAAAAAAGTAAGTGAATGTTTATCAATATTAATTTGGGCTTCTAATAAAATACCAAGTGTGCCATGGAAAACAATCAAATCAACAAACCGACGCAAAATGTCAATTGAGCTTCTACATTAATCTTGTATTACCAAGTGTGTCATGGAAAACAATGAAATCAGCAAAGCGACAAATGTCATATAAGCCTTAAAATTTTTACTACTTTTATTATAAATTATCGTTCCTTTGTGAAATAATACATTTTGATAATGTTGGAAAATTTTGTTGTAACAATGAGAAATATTATAAGTATTGCACAAATTGTCCGCCACCTTTTGATACCTTCGAACTATTCCGTGGATACGTTCAATATAAAATTGCGAGGTATTTCGCAACAAACGTTGATTATTCTTTGTCTTAAAATGTTTTTGGGATGTGTTAGATACTCTTGATCTTTAAGATAGCTTCAAAACCAAAAATCGAGTGGTGTGATATAAGGAAAACAAGCAGGCCAGCGAACCGGTCCAAGCGTCCACCTTGGACCAAATGTAGCATTATCCAATTAACATTTACTCTTGCGTTATGTGCGGTTGCCTCATCCTGTTGAAAATAAATTCTGCAAGAGACAAGTCATTTAAAAAATTTCAAGATCTTCAGTTATGAGTTGACGGTATTTTTCTTGAGTTAGTATGCAATCTATGAAAAATGGTCCATGAAATCGATCGCCTAGAATACTGCACCAGACATTAATACTAAATCTTTGTTGGAAATTATTCACCACAATAATTCTGGGATCGGTAGATGTTTCTATTAAAAATGCAATTATTGCTAAAAGTGCATTCATCAGACCAAATTATTTTTCTATAAAAAATACAATCTTATTGAATCATGGTTAAATAAAAACGCCAAAATTGTTCTCTTCGACCACGATCATTTTTCTCCAATGCTTGCACTTTTTGAGATATGTAGGGTTTGAATTTGTGCCTTTTTAATATTTTATGTACAGTAGCTTTTGATGCTTTAATATTATTGGCAATATCACGAGTAGAAGTTCTTGGATTTTCCTGCATACTAAGAAGAACATTTAATTCTACATTTTGGATAAATTGACGTTCCTCTCTTTTAGGTTTCTTAAAAGCACCATAGTTTCTCAAATTCTATTCTAGTCTTCCAAATTTACGGCTTTCTGGAAATTCTCTATTTGGAATGCGAATCATGCTTGGTTCATATTTTTATTGCATTCGAAGTATACTTGCAACATGTCGGTCAGTTCACTGTTATTCATGGTTATTTTATTTGTTATTTCACAAAAAACAACAAATTATAAGCAAAAATAATTGACGGCTTAAATGACATTTGTCACTTTGTTGAATTCATTGTTTTTCATGTCACACTTGGTAATACAAGATTAATATGGAAGCTCAAATGACATTTTGCGTCGGTGTGTTGATTTGATTGTTTTTCATAGCACACTTAATAATTTTATTAGAAGCCCAAATTAATATTGACAAACTTTTTTTTCCAATTAACATTGCACGAAAATCAAGTTGTGATACATCGTTGTATTCAAAAAAAAATCTCTACTAGACGAAGCAAATAATATATAGCTTTTCATTTGAAAAAAAAAAGTTGATTATCGCATGACATTACTATTGATGTATAAAATTAGACAAGAAATAACTAAGTTATTACTTGCGGCATTTTTGTGAGACACCCTGTATATGGTTGATAAAAGAATGCATTTATGATAATCTAAGTAACGAATATATTATAAAATTGTAGCCTTGTATCTCCTTTCAGATATTCATTAAAAAACTGGGTTAAAATCATTATATTACATGTTATTTGCTAAATAATAATATTGCAATTTCATGATATTTTATATATTGAGAAAATGTCTACGTATTACATTGTAATTCTACGTATAGCATTATTGTAAGTAAATGAGAAGTATTTTTGTACCTAGTTTTGACCAAAGGCTCGCGTGAAATAAACTGTGATAAATAGAGAACGGGATGTAGGTAGGAATAAATTCCGGAGATGACTTACCTAGGTATGACATTCTATTGTAAACATCTATTTTTTGTAAATCTCAAGCGGTTTGCCTGTTACAATATTTTAAACAATTTAGAGGGTGGTTATTACCCTTAAGGATTGTTTGCAAACGATCATATTTTAGGAGACCTGTAGGCAGTATGACTATATTATTTTAAGATACTCAGCGCAAGCCATTTTTTTAAGATTTACTTGTATGCGCAATTTCCCACCCACTTTAAAAATTTGCCCACCCAATAAAATAGATTTACCCAAGACAAAAAACAATGGATTCCTATTGCAAAACTTTATGATATGTTTATTTATGAAAATAGATCTAATTTAAATAATTCTTTTGTTAATTTTTAATACAAAAATGAACTTAGACAAACGACAAATGAATATACAACATAAAATAATTAAATTATTTTAAAGACTTTATGTGTTTCTAAAAAACTTCTTTACAAAGTCCCGTTCAGTATATAGTTCAATATCTCTATAATGCCTGTCCTTTTTCTTTAAAAATTCAGCTATAGCTAGTTTTGAATCAAAATAAGCTGTACCATCACTGCACCTACTCCGTTAAGCGCTATAGAAAATTTTGCGTTTATGGATTCCTCTTACAATGACGATCTATGTATTGATTTTATTTGGTTATGGTATGATATAACTTTCTCAGTAGTCATAGAATGAGGAGGTTTCAAAAATAGTTTCAAATAGTTTTTGCAAGATGCGACTTGTACATACAACAAGTCTTCTAAGCTTGTTACTATAACTGGTTCCAGCATCTGGCGATTCAATATCAGGCACTTGACTGATTTGTACTCAATTATCGCAAACACTATTAGTAAAATTAAGGACATTTTCATCAAAAAAGATATTCGAACATGTTCTTTTTCCTGTTGTCACATATTTGCTAAAAACTTTTCTTTTGTCGCTTTGTGGTTGGAGGTTGCTTGAATGTAATAGAGACAGATATTTTTCTTCTTCGCCTCCTGTATCTGGTTCATTTTGTGTAATTTGTAGTTTACGAAGGGCATTTTCATTTATTGTTATAATATCAGGCAATATAAGATTCGTACTCTGGTATCTCTTTTGCACTTCCTGCATAATGCCGGTAATATCTGCCATTTGTTGTAAAGAAATTTTCCAACTTTTTAACATTCCTTTTGCAACATTCTTATCTGTTCATTCCGTGCTAATATTACAAATGTCTTCCCAGAAAAGTCTACATTCTGGTAAATTTTGCAAAATTTGCATGTTCTGCAAAACGAACCTCGAAATATGCAGGAAAATGCTTGAAATTTGAATATAGTTGCTGAAATCGTTTAAATTTGGACGGAGGAGAAAATATGTGGCTAAACCGGTAAGATTACTAAGCCACATCTTTATTTCTGGTACCGTGTATATTGCTGATTCCATCGCCAAATCGTCTGTAGTGACTCCGACAAATAAGTCTAGAGGAACTTCAACTTGGCTATGTTTCGATTACAGCATCTAGTAGACCCGACGAGCCTGTTTTCTCACTTTGAGTTACTCCAATAAAGGCGTAGCGAATCACAGCTGGTGAATCTTTTAGAACGTACTTGACTACTACAAATTTGTTGTCCTTGTTTTCTCGATCAACGCTGCCGTCACCTTGCAATGCAAAACATAAGTTATTTTCCAGCTTTTTTTAAAGTACTTTCATTTCCAATTCTCCAATGAGATGCCCACTGTCCACCCAGTAAAAAATAATTAAATAATTGGGATTATTTCGATTTTCAATATTTGTTATACCCTTTAGGGCAGTCGTACATGAGCCGCATTTTACAATTGAGGTAACCACAAATTTGTGGTCAATTTGACTGCAACTCGCGGTTGACCCGACCACATCCCGACTACATTTTTGTGGTTGACTTGCGGTCGTATCAACTGCACTCACAGTCGAGGCGACTAAAAGCTGACCAGTGATCACATAACACAGAAAATAGGAATATCAGTTCAAATATGAATTTTGAAGAAGAAGCACAGCTACTTCTTCTATTGAGGAGAAAAATAAGGCATAGGAAAGTGTGATAGCTCTGGATAAATCCACTTCTCGTTCCTCGACGACAAGAAGGGAATTTTTATAATTTATTTGGAAAACTTTTGACAAATGTGACACGTGCATTCTTTTTTTCCACTTTGTTGATGTTGGATTCGCATTTGTAATCCCATATGCTTGGATAATTTTGGATTTCGCTGATAAAAGTATCCGTATCAAATGTTTCTTCCATTGTTTCTACCAGAGATAAAGTCCTTTCTTTTATGATGTGCAACAATGAAATTAACATGCGCGCATTGCGGTTTATAAACTCAAGATTGTGCCTGGGTGATGTGATAGTTCACCTCACCATGAGCTCGATCGTGCACTCTGTAATGTTAGGGATCAGAATCCCATCCTGCCTGCCACCTTTCCATGAGGCCCTGTCGCGCCAACTTTCTGGCCTCCTTTTTACTTGTGTTGCTCTGGTTGCAAGCTTCGTAAACTTCTCGCCTCTCCCTGACCATGAAGTCGATCGGTGGCGTGCTGGCTAGCACCAGTACATATCTATCTAATATCTGGACTATAAGCGGCAAGTCAATCTGTGTTATAATTTCTATTGCGGATTGTGGCGCCGGCGACCGACAGTTAACGATTTTAATTCGTACTTCTAGTTCTGTGATGTTGATGTGATTCCCAGAGACTTTGCTTAGGCAGCCGGTGAAAGTTTTATAGTGCGTTTAAAACACAATAAATTTCATTTTGAAATCTTGCCTCAAAAAAATGTTTCATTCTGATAGTAACAGTATTAATAGCTTTATTCTGATAGTAATAGTAGCAATAGACATATATTTTATTTCGTTGTATACGTTTGACTGTTAATAATTCAATAATATTAAAAATATTAATGAAATTCGGAGTCTACCGAAAAATTCCGAGATCTACCGACATTTTCGGAACGTATCTCCCGAAATATAACCTATTCGACCCTGCCTCTTGGACTACGGTGTATGGAGAGTACAGTGTTTCTTATGGTGGACCTCAGCTCGCCGGGACGCGACAGTAATTTTGTGGTCGGTCCGACTGCAAAAGGTGGCTTGTGTACGGTTGCCCGTAGGGTCACAAGGAAAGCTTGTCCTTTTACTAATACGTTAAGCTACCTTCCGTCAACTCTCTTCAGTAAATAATTTTTGTAAATCTGATGCGTTCAGCCGGTTACAATATTTTAAATAATTTAGAGGGTGGTTTTCCCTTATTACAGTTCGCAAAGAATCATATTCTAAGTGACCTGTAGGCAATATAATTACAATATTTTGCATTATTGGGAAGACATTATTTGGGGTAGATTTAATCCTTTAAGGTCACACGTAACTCTTGTCATTTTACTGATGATTAAGCCTGGCCAAGGTCATTAATCCTACAGAGACGTACTGAGTATGCATCATATCATAATACTTGAATAAGTACAATAATGAAAACAAAAATATTTTATATATTGTGATGTATGTTTTTGTACTATTTTGTTCGCTTTAAATTCTTTTTTATGTATTTCCTTATATTTTGTAAGCTTAGTGCTGCACATTATTATTAAACTGTTAAATGACGTTCACACACGTAGATTGTATATCTAAGTGATAACTAATAATAAATAAATAAAATAAATGGAAATAAATTTTATTAATACTGGTACACTTTATAAAAATATGTACAAAACTCACCTTGTTAAGCAGATTTATGAAGTAGCTTGGTTGTCGTTATCACAAACTGGAGCACTTCTATAATAACTGTGTAGCATCAGATATGTTTCTACAGTTGTCTCAGTAAGCGATGTTCGCTGTGGTGAAAAAAATATGTTTGTATTTTGAAAAAGACCGTTCGACATCAACGGAAGTAATACAGGCATAAGTAAAACACTCACTTAACGCAGCTGTAGATGCACCATCACAAATTTGTCATAATTTGGTAAAATCAGGATCTGTCCGTAATACACTCTCGAATTTTTCAATAACGGGCTTATTTTTTGCGTCATTTATAGTCTGTAGCTGTGTATTTATGTCGTCCACTATTTGCAGCGATTCCACTAACGACAACGAAGTATTTTGCAATTTTTCTATTGCGTCGTGTAGTCCTCTATAATTGTTATAAATAGTTTTTAAATCTGTTTCAAGGGAAACATGTTGAAAACTTGTCTGGCTTTCCTTAATAGCTGCAGCCTCGTTAGGGTTGAACTTTAGTATCACAGCTTTTATTTGTTGAAAATATTCAGCATAATAAAAAACTGCCTTCAACCACGTTCCCCAACGTGTAAGAATCGGCTCTGGTGGTTCCGGAATACCAGGACACAGTGTGTGAAATGCTCGAAGCCGTTTAGGAGATTTGAAAAATACTTTTTTGTATTTGCTATTCATGCATCTACCTCTGGAAAACATTTTCGAATCGTTTCTGCTACAAGATGGAACGCATGCACTTTACACGTAACATGTAAAAACCTACACTCGTCTCTTTGAAGAAAACGGCCCACCAAACGCATTGTCGCAGCACCGTCGGTCACAAACATCAACACTTGACTTGTTGATGGTTCAAATTTTACGAAAGTCTCCAACACCACCCGCGTAATTGTTTCGCCAGTATACGCAGTTAGTCTTTTGCTAGCTAGTAAAAGTGGAAATGTTGGTTTAACAGGGTCGAGTACACGTACTATAACATTTAAAATAGAATTTTTTTTTACAATCTGTCGTCTCGTCAACACATAACCACAGCCGTGTATTTTTTAATGCACATTTAATCCTATTTACAATGTCTTCATGAACACTTGGTACATATCTACGTAACGATGAACGACTTGGTAAATTCACCTAGGGATTGTATTTATTCCAGAACTCCCGAAATGCTGGTTTATCCATTATACGCAGGGGAACATCACAGGCCATCAGCATTAACAGTAAATCAAACATAAACTGAGGTTCCAAAGAAGACACGTCATTTTTTTTATTTTTATGCCGGTTACTATAGACATGAATTTTGCAGCCGTATTTATTCCAGCACATTAAGTCTTGATCACAAACTTTACAAATTATTTTACATCCATCATAGAATAAATCCGGAAATTCACCGATAAATTTATTCACTTTATCAGCGTACGGTCGTTTTCTACTCTTTACGCTCAACATTATTTATTATTTATTAGTACTCTATGCATCGACCGATAGATAACAACTGAAGTGTGTCGTGTCATCGTCATCGTAAACAAGCGCGCGATGGCAGTGGTATTGCGCCCGACCCTGAATCTACCATCGCTTGGCCAGGCTTACTGATGATTTAAGTAAACTACCTTTCGTCAATTTTTTTAGTAACTAGCTCTTGTAAATTTGATGCGGTTTGCCGGGTACAGTATTTTAAACAATTTTAAGGGTGGTTTTTAACCTTGAGGATTGTTTGCAATGTATCTTATTTTAGGAGGTCTGTAAGCAATACAACTACATTATTTTAAGATATTCAGCGTATTCTTATCCCATGCGGATTAGGATTACTTTGATATTCAACATTTAGGGACACATCTAAAGCTTGTCCCTTTATTGATACGTTTTGCTATCTTCTGTCAACTATTCCCCGCAACTACTTTTGTAAAGATTATGCGGTTTGCGCGTATTAACATTTTAAATAATTTTGAAGGTAATTTTTGTCCTTTACTGTTGGTAAAGGATCGTATTTTATATGGCCTGAGGGCAATATTATTACATTATTTTTGTGATAATCAGCGTATTCGTATCAGATGCGGATTGAGAGTATTTAATTTTCAATTGTTGGGGTAAATTTAACCCTTTAGGGCCACATGCAAAGCTTGTCCTTTTATTGATAGTTTAAGTTATCTTTTATTAATTCATTTTTGTAAATCTGATGCGGTTTGCCGATCATAATATTTTAAATAATTAAACAGTGGTGAAAACCACTATTTTAATTACTGATCGCAAAGAATCATATTCTGAGGAGCCTGTAGGCAATAAACATTTTGCGATGTTCAGTGTATTCGTATCCGATGTAGATTGCGATTATTTTGATTTTCAATATTTGGTATAGATTTCGCCCGTTGGGGTTACATGCAAAGCTTGCTCATTTACTGATGATTTAAGCTATATTCCGCCAATTTGCCCCGCAACCAGTTTTTGTAAATATGATGGAATTTATCGGTTACAATATTTTAAATAATTTTGGTGGGTGGTTTATTAAGGGGCCTAGTCGGGAAAAAGCTTCGGATAGCTGTGTCACTCTCTAGAAAGTTTTTATACATGCGCCGCTAAATAATTTTGCTCTTGACTATACCTTCACTGGACGTTTTATTCACCGACTTCATTGAGGTGCGATTCCCGATAGAGGTAAGGGCGAAAACACAACACAGCGGTGCGACGTCGCATCGCAAAAACGACGTCGCACGGCGATGCGATGCGATGACGCAACGTTAAAACTTCATCGCCACGGCATCGCAGAGAAGACGCTTCTAGTGAGATGTGGACCGCACAATACGTGTCCTACGGCTGTTGCAGGCCACAACACTGCGGTGAGACGACGCATCGCAAAAACGAAGTCGCACCGCAATGCGATGCGATGAACGTTCATTGCACGGCCACAGAAGACCTATACCAGAAGCGACACGTTTGATGTATGTATGGCGTGTTATAATTAAACATAAAAACCAAATAATGTACCAAATCTTGTACACACGCAACCTGTTGGCACAGCAGACTAAGTCGTGTATAAAAGACCACCAGACTTCCGTGATTTGCGCGTGCGTTGCTTGAGAGAATCATTCCTGAACTCATAAGTAAAAACACACTGCGGTGCGATGTCGCATCGCAGAAATCAACGACGTCGTGGAAATATGCGATGCGTCGTCGCACCGCAGTGTTGTGGTTTCGCCCAGGATTTGTACTAAGCGACGTCGTATCGCAAATTTCTACGACGTCGTTGATTTCTGCGATGCGACGTCGTACCGCTGTGTTGTGTTTTCGCCCTAACACTTCCTTGCTCCATTTGTAGTGACAAAGATACTTATTTAGAAAATTCTTTTTAACCAAATAGTACGGAATAAAAGTTTAAAACTTGCTGAGCATAATTATGAAGATTCATTCTAGACGACATGTATGAATTTTACCTCGAATTTTACCGATTGATATCATAATTCAGGAGCTAATCACGTCAAAATTTCACTTATATTTACAGTATAAATTTTCCCTACATAAAGTGAAAATTAATTAAAATAGATATACATGTACCCTCTATTACACTTTCAACTACTGATCCTCCAAATTTGGTGTAATTTGACCAAACCGTATGGAAGAAATAAATTTTGAAAAATTACCTTACAAACACTGGTTAGATTAGCCCTCTTAATAAAGGATTATATTCTAGGAGGCCTATAGGTATTAGAATTTCACTTTTTTCTCATATTCCTAACCGATGCGAATTGGTAATATTTTGTATGCACCTCGGGAGTAAAGTGTGTTTTAGTCCATTGCTATTCATGCCGGAACTAAAACACTCACATTACTCATTTGATGCACAAATAACTATTTATTACTTATTTTTTTTGCATTTTAATAAATTTCAATTTATTCACAGCCGCTTCCTATTTACAATAATTTTTAATTAACTGTAATGTTCTGCAAGCATTAAGCAAGCGATAAAAGATCGATCTGCTATATTGTAAAATATCTCCATTTACAAAAGGTTTAACATCTGTTTTTTTGTAAGAAATATTTATTAGAATATAAATCTCGCGAACACGCAATCTTTGACCTACAAACTATAAAATGAATGTTCGTAAAATACTGTCTTGCAAAAATATGCAAATAGCATTTTCTTTTAAGAAATAGAATAGGTAATACGTGTTTTTAACACATGAAAAAGAAAGGCTTAAGAAAATCTGCAAATTTTACGTATTCTTATGTTTAACACTGATATGTATGTTTACTAAGATTTATTTAAACCCTAGCACGATGTAAAAAGGGCCAAAAAGATACAGTTCTTGAATATTTGAAAAAATAAACACCAATTTGGAGCGTACATGGAACTGCCCATTGAGACAGGTCCTGAGGTTTAAATTTACCAGATAGATCCGCCATTTACTAAATTATCTTTATTTTGTACAAACGAAGATACTCTACAAATCATAGGCGCAAATAAGGATGGTATGGGGGTGATAAACTCTTAAAATTTTACATTAGCGCCAAAATACCATATATTCGACGCGGGTTTCGCCAACCAAGTTGGCATCATCTGGAGATGATTAAAACTAACCTTATGCTAACAATGTATCATATTCACACTTAAACTATTGTCACGATTCGGTGAACCGTGACCCAATAACCAATATAACTGGCTATTTGGGATTGGCCCTCTGAGGCTATTCACACTATTTTTACACTTTGTGATTTCCAAGCTTTCAAATGCATTCAGCTGTCTAGTATTTGTTACATTCCTAATTAATTTTAAATTGCTAACATCCATTTTGTGGTTGTTCTCAAACGCATGTTGGGTAACAATAGACTTATCTGTTCTACCATATTTGAAATGGGCCATATGCTCTTTGAATCTAGTTTGAATTGATCGTCTAGTCTGTCCAACATACTTTTGATTACATTCCTTACAGCTAATTTCGTAAATCCCCGACTTTTCGTTTGTTTCAATTTTGTCATTTGAATTGCCTAAAAGTAGTTGTAGTTTATTTCCGATTAATGAACCACTATCACACCAATATCTTTAAGAATCTTACCAATACCACGGGTGATTCGAGGATCGAATGGAATCGATACAAATTTCGGATTTTCTCTTTCATTTCGAAAAGCCGAGGAATTTCCAAGTGACTTTAAATTTTCGTATCCTATTTATTTTATCAATTAAATTTACAGAATATCCATTATTCGCAGCTATATCCATAATCGCTGCCTTTTATTTTTCAAAGTGTAAATAGTATGAATAGCGACAGAGGGCAAATCCCAAATAGCCCGCTTTATTGGTCAGTGGGTCACAGTTCATAGAACCGTGACAATAGTTTAGGTATAAATAGGATCATTGTTATTAGCATTACATTAGTTTTAATCATCTCTCGATGATGCCAACTTGATTAGCGGAACGCTCGTCGAGTGTAGTATATGGTGTTTTGAATTTCGTGGAAAACTACTAACTATTTTTTGTGGCATTTTGAAATTCTAGTTAGCCTCGCGCCCTCCGAAATAAATAAGCAAGATTATTCCAGATACTATACATATTTTTTAAAAACTATATCATCTAGTTGTGATTTCGACATTTTAGAATCGTCGTTTTACAGGCACGCCCCACTACAAATAGTGCCAGAAAGAGAGCATTTTGGAAGATGGCGACTTTAAACTGATGAGTGTCGTAAATTTTGGGAGAATTGGCACAGTGGGGGTTATTTTGATCAATGATGTTACAGTTCGCACCTGTTCGAGCTAACCCAGTTATTATTAATGACCTTTCGCTGAACCTGTTATTATAATGTCTAAATCATTAAATTAAAAGAATTATTAACAATGAAAATCCTAAAGTATCATCTACTCTAATATTTTCAAGGTTTATAACTTGGTTGTTATAATAGATAATTAATTAAAATTTACATTTCTTATGTCATCGTGGGGTCAGGATATTTTCATTTTCTTACTTCCAAAAAAATTACGTCCGCTTTTGATTTTTCACAAGTATTATTAAAATTTAATGATATTTAGGTAAAACCCCCAAAATTTAAATTAGGTACATATTTAACAGAATAATCCAATAAAAAATGTTAATTAGAATTTTTCTTTAAACCAGTTGATTTTGTATACACAATTAAAATTATTAATAATAACAGTAAGACACATTTGTTGTATTTTAAAATGAAAAACAAAGAACAAAAATACCTACTTACATTTAGTTTTCCGTGTACAACATAAATTAACAAAGTGGAAGAAAATATAGAAATAACTAGTAATTTTAAGAAAAACTATTTCTTCATAAATATATAAATACTTGTAAACATTTGACTGGTGGTGAAGCGACTGTGTTTATTTCTTATCGATAACTTTTTCACTACTTTCCTTTTTTATAGTTATTAATAAAATGTAAAAACTTTCACTCTATCATCAGTCAAATATTACCAAAGTATTTTTCAGCAACATGATATAATAAAGAACATACATTAGTGTAGCTTCATGGTTGAGCGGTAATGATACTTGCCTTTTACCATGGAGTCCTGAGTTCGATCCCCGGTCGAGGATTTTTCTAAAGCAGAAAATAATTCTGACATACGCAGCGCGCTGGTTTGGTGTTCCGCGGCCAGGACAACGTTACAAAAATTACAGGTATATACTGGAAAATAAATTCCTTCACCTTATAAGTAACTCAACACGATAATCCCAAAGAATATGACATATTATTGCTTCGTATTTATGCGTTTCTAGAAAAAAAATTATGTAATAATAATTATTGGGTATTACAAAAGCATTCTGTCAAAACTAACATGATAATAATAATAAATATCTTTAGGTTTTTATATTTTATACTGCCATTCTTATCTGATGGCACGTTTATGGTTATTCTTCAATAAATTTTCAAAAGTATTGAAAGGCCAAATTTGACATTCTACAAATAACACAATCCAGTTGCTAACATCATTATTTTATTAATTTTAGCTAAATACCCCGCGAAAGAGGTTGTTATTTGTTTTTGTTTTGACAATTAGTGTTTCTAAGCTTTTTTTTAGTTTAAATTTCATCCAAAATAAATACACATACCATTTCTTTCATGAAAGAAAAATAATGTTAGTGAAGAGGCTTGAATTAACAAGCACACTTTAAAAAAATATTAAACACCTTTTGAGAATAACTTGAAAGTATTAAAGACAAAAGCTTTCAATATTATTTTGACAAAATAAATTTATTTAGAACTTTAAATAATTGAAGAAAAAATCAAAAACTGTGCAAATAATTAAAACTATAACAGGTTTTGAAAATGAATGCCTCCAGCGTCAATACATTTTCGAGAACGTTTTAATATGTTTTTCACTGACCTATCAATCACTTCCTGATTATTTCTAATGTTATCACATACAGTAATTATTTTTTTCTAGAAGCTGTTCTCGTGTATTGAACTCTTAATTGCACACCTCTGACTTGAGATGACCCCATAAAAAATAATCCAGAGGTGTAAGATCAGGAGACCTCGGTGGCCAGTTTACCGGACCTCCGCGACCAATCCATCTGTTGGTGTAATGCTGGTTCAGATGATCCCGGACCGGTACAGAAAAATCGGGTCCAGCACCATCGTACTGAAACCACAAACTCCTAATATTGATGCCTTCTAATAAATCTGGCAAGATATCTCTAAGGAAGTTTAAATAAACTTCACCAGTTAGCCTTTCTTCAAAAATGTGGGGCCCTATTAGATGATTATTGTAAATACTACACCACACAATATTAAATCTGTATTGGGAATATTTCTGAATCACTGCATGTGAATTTTCGCTTGCCCAAACATGCTGATTTCTACAGTTGTTAATTCCGTCACGTGTGAATTGGGCTTCATCCGTGAATAGAACTCTCGATATTGTTCTTCTGTAAGCAAAAATCCACCTACAAAATGTTAAGCGGGGAAAGTCGTCGCCGTCTTCTAGACGTTGAACTGTTTCAACATGAAATGAATACAAATTTTCCTTCTTTAATGTTCGCCATACTCTTGTCTTAGGTACTGCTAACTCATTACTTATTTGTCTAACACTTATGGATGGATTATTTTCCACAACCTGTAATATTTGCTCTTCTTGTGGAAAAGCTCTGGGAACATGTTTATGCTTTGTCATTGACGGAAATTGTCCATGTTCCCTACTAAATTGGTATACCTCTGAAAACGTTTTATGATCTGGTACACGGCGATTTGGAAAACGCCTTTGATACTCTCTTTTTTGCAGCTCTCCCATTTCCGTCGCAAAAGCCATACATAAAAATAATATCCGCATAATCTTCATTACTAAATTGAAACGGCATCTTAAAATTTTTAGGTTTATAACTGGTTTTTTATCACTTATTCTAATAATTACTAAGAGCGAACAGCAATTCTTATTTGTAAAATTACACATTTGTGACTACTTGGGATTTTTAATCGCATCGTTTTATTATTTTTTATTCGTGAAATAAATGGAATGTGCTTTATTTTGGACGGAAAACACTGAATGTCAAAACAAAAACAAATAACAACCTCTTCTGCGGGGTATTTAGCTAAAATTAATAAAATAATGGTGTTAGCAACTGGATTGTGTTATTTGTAGAATGTCAAATTTGGTCTTTCAATACTTTTGAAAATTTATTGAAGAATGACCATAAACGTGCCATCCATAGGCTTTTTAAAAGTTTACTAACATTTACCAAAATATAATATACAGTGTGATGTTAACGGCCATAAGAGCCATATTAAAAAAATGGAGGTTAGTCCTGGAATTTTTCCAAAATTACTTAAGCTATTTATTAACCTAAAAGAGTATAATATGTATACCAAATTTTATCTAAATATGTGCAGTCATTTGAAAAATATGGAAGACTAAAGTTCTGGTCAAAAACCATAAAACACTCCGTATAGGGGTGTTTTGAACTCAGCTGAGTGTACTCTACCTTCCACTAGAGTATGTCCATTTAAATATGGGACACCCTGTATATGTTATATATATCACTGATATATAGCAATAAATGGATTAGTAAAATTAACAGTAACATTATTCCTGCCCATAATGTTTTATTAATGTAACAAGAAAACGTTACTTGTTACGATTTTTTGTTTGTCATTTTTGGAGTTAGAAGGCTTTATTCCAGTGGGATATGTTATTCAGGTATATGTTACAAAAAAATATATATTTTCTTGTCCACCAGTATAATTTCTATTATAAAATACGATATATCCCCTTAAGGGAATTATGCCAACTTTGTAACGACATTGAACCCATAGTGGACTTCATCGGGAATACTTCTCAAAAATTTTATCAGTTTTCAGTTATCAGTTACCATAAGTACTAAATTTTAAATTTATTATTTTTCTTTCATTTCTTTGTTATTTTTTGTTATTCAAAATTTATTTTCCAAATTCTACCTTATACATACAATAATTAAATTGTAATATTTTGAAAACAATCAACATGTTTCGCTCGTTTTCAGATTTGCTTTTAGCGGGTTTTTACATTTGAGGTTTTCCCTACCAATGTTTTACATGTTCTGCACGTTATTTATGCACAATTTTTATTTTACATATGTATGCATTATTTTAAGTTGTTAATATGTCCCTACATATACTTTATTTTATACACATAAACCTATTTTAATCACATTTGCAAATAATTATATAATTATATAGTATTAGGAGTTGTTATTTTTTATAAATTAGTTGTCCAAATTTGCCCAGCTCCAGTCAGCTTCAAAATTGCCATGGACAAACACATTGTTTATGTATTGTTAATTTAAAAATAAATTGTTTTGAATTGAATTGAACTGGATATTAAGTGTGAGTCCATTGTATCCCTCTACCGCACAACCCATGCAATAAACATTTCGAGTTGTAAGTTGGTCACGCGACCAAATTTCGAGTTATAATTTGGTCTCTGTCCAAAT
The DNA here is from genome assembly GCA_029963845.1 of Rhamnusium bicolor. Lineage (NCBI taxonomy): Eukaryota > Metazoa > Arthropoda > Insecta > Coleoptera > Cerambycidae > Rhamnusium > Rhamnusium bicolor. Next base: position 416,780 of record JANEYF010000117.1, read on the forward strand.
CTCTTGAAATGCTTATTGGGAAAGAACTCTCAGGGATACAGAGGGTTGTACATATTACCTGTGGTGTTAATAATTTAAATACACTCTGTATATGTATGTGTATATGTATATGTGCAGGGTATTTCGTATTTCGAAAGTCTGAAGAGCTTTGTTTCTGAGATACAGAGTATTAAACATTTTTCAAATTCGAGCAGGAAATAGGTAAGACATTATCTTTCCCCTTTTCCTAGAATCGCCATTTTGTTAAAAGTCACTGACGTCGAAATTAGATTTTGATGGACGATATTATTTTTTTTGTCAAATTTTTATTCTTTTCAAGATAATTGCTATTGAAATACGGTTGTTTTATAGATACAAATTACTGTTTGAAATACTTTATATACAGCTACACATACTTTAAATGACCAAAGGGCGCTGCTATCCATGTGTTATTTGTAGTCAATGATATCAATATCAGGGGCAGATCCAGAATATACCAGTGTAAACATATGCACAGAAATGATAAACATGTCATGAACCAGATTAAAATAGGTGTATTTTAAGCGTTGTCCAACCGCCTTCATACGAAGCTGCATCCGTTACAAATAGCAAGACAAGTCCTTTATGATATTCATAGTATTATGAAAATTCTCATTTCTTGTGTTCACTCAGAAAAGTTCACCCTGTATATACTTTTGATTAGAACTCCACATAGCAGTTTAAAAGTACATGAACCAGCGACTAAAATCATGTACTTGATTTTTTTTGTTACACTTTAATCGGTTTTTAAATGAAACATCAAGTTTTGACACTACGTTCTTAAAATCAGAATTTTCAATGTTATGGTAGGCAATAAGAACAGTTAAAGCAAATATTTCCTTATTGTACATCGGTGCCAATAACACCACTACTTCATACTATAATTTTATATCCAAAAAAAGAAAATCTCAGGTTCTAATCAGGGAATTTTAATTTTACATATCATACAAGGAAAGTATAGGAATTGAATAGAGTAGGTTTGGACAATAATTTGACACAAATTTTGTTGCGATACAAGTTTTATTGTTTATGAGTGTTTGTGGGACAGTTTCTAGAATACCTATTTATTTTCAAACCAGGAATATGCAGATATAATTTTTATGTATGGATTTTGTGATGATCATGGCAGAGCGGCTGCAATGGAATACCATAGACGATTTCCTAACCGTCGAGCACCGAATCACCAAATGTTTGTGTCAGTTTTTAACTATTTCCGTGAACAGTGAACATGGTTCATTCCCTAAAAGTAAAACTGAACGAGAAATCAATACTCAGCCCGAAGAACAGGAAAACATTTTTAATATTACGAATGAAAATCCTGCGGTGAGTACTCGAAAAGTAAGTTCGCAGTCAAGAGTGTGGAGACTTTTCAAAAAAGAAAACTTAAATCCTTATCATGTACAACAAGTGCAGCGCCTTGATCCTGAAGACAACCTTCCTCGTTTGGCATTTGCGAATTAGATGCGTATCACAGACCAACAATTTAACGGACGTTGTTCACTAACAAGTCACAGTTCACGAGAGACGGAGTATACAATTCAAGGATTTCCCATGTTTGGGAGACGAAAATCCTCACGCTAAGAGGGAAACTCATATCAGCATAAATTTTCTGTTAACGTTTGATTGGTATTTTAAACAATCGGTTAATAGGATCACACTTTTTCCTGGAACACCTAACTGGTGAAATTTTTTTGGAATTTCCTCGTAACGTTACCTGGTCTGATACAGGAGGCAGGTTTGAGAGAAATTTATTTTCAACACGATGAGGCTCCTCCGAATTTCTCATTAGCTGTAAGGCAGCATCTAGATAATGTCTATCTTAATAGGAGGATTGATTGTGGTGGTTCCATCTCATGGCCACCAAGGTCACCTGATTACAACCCAGTTGATTACTTCTTGTGGAGACACCTTAAATATTTAGTATATTGTGAACCTATGAATACAAGTGATCAGCTAATTGAAAGAATAATTCATGCTTGTGATACCATAAGAAACAATCCAGATATGATAAGGAAAGCTGTCAAAAATTTGGCATTGAGGCAATTAAAATACATACATAACTCAACATGAAATCTCCTGTACTGTGTGAATATCAAAACCACGCTATTTGTGAAGTTTTTTTTAAATGATTTATCATTTGAACTAAAAAAACTGGAGTAGGATAACTTGGTTTTCTGACGTGTTTTGTATCTTTGCAATTTACAACGAACTTAGATAATCAAATCATGTTGTTCGCGTCATAAGTGGGTCAAATGAGCAATGCAGCGGTCCACAAAAGTTTAACAGTATTTTAGGTAAGGTAGGTCAGTTTGCAACTTTCTTTTTTATTTTTTTTTCGCAATTCGTGTTACTAATATAATAATAATAATAATAATAATAATAATAATAATATGTTTATTTCCATAAGACCATAACAGTATCGGAATTGTCAAATACTAAAATGTAAATTATAAAATGTAAAATATATATACCTACACATATACACACATATATACATATATACACATATATATACACACATACACAAACACATGTACACATATATAATGGTAGATTACTAAACATATGACATAAAGACAAACAAACATAATTAACAATTATGACTAAGTAAAGGTACACAATTCTTTTTATCGCAAAATTAATTAAATTAGATTAATAACATTAATTAGAGAGGTAGTATTCCTCATAAGAGTAAAAGCACTGCTCCACTAAATAGCTTCTTACAAGTTTCTTAAATGTAACAAAATTGTTTGCATTTCTTATAACTTGTGGGAGGTGGTTATACATTTTTATTGAAGAGATAAAGGGACCTTTCTTTATTTGCTCTAATCTATGGCTGGGTACAAAAATATTTTTTGCTGATCTAGTGCTGTACTTATTTATATCACCATATTTTAAAAGATTATTAATATTCTTCCTGACAATACATACTGATTGCAAAATGTATATGCAGTAAATAGTGAGTATGCCATGCTGTCTAAAATAATCCCTACAGGATGTATTGTAGGTAAGTTTAAACATACTTCTCAATATTCTTTTCTGCAAAATGAACACCTTTTTTATTCCGCAACTATTTCCCCAGCACAATATGCAATATTGCAGAACCGAATAGATATTGCCGTAATAAAAAGTTTTCAGAGTATCAGAGTTAACAGAGTCTCTTATTTGGAGGAGAGCAAAGTTTTGACTAGCCAGTCTGTTTGTTAGATTCTCTATATGAATCTCCCATGACATAGTCTTATCCATATGTACACCTAAGAATTTCACAAAATCATTCTGATGAAGATTATGATTACCCCTAACTAAGAGACTAAAATCCAGCTTTGTACCAATTGGAGAGAACATTAGAAATACAGTTTTTTGCTCATTTAGTATTAAGCCATTGTTGAGACACCACTGTGACATTTTATCTACACATAGAGTAGCATTTTTACTTAAAAGGTCTACATTTGTAGCAGTTATGATAGCAGAGGTGTCATCTGCAAAAAGAGTTAAAAAGCAGTTATTTATGTTGACTACTAAATCGTTCACAAATATTTTAAACAACAACGGACCCAAGACACTGCCCTGTGGTACCCCTGTTAACATGTTAACACTATCCGAAAGGCATTCTACTCCATCTTGTACGATCTTAACTGACTGTGTTCTCTCCAATAAGTAGGAATTTACCCATTTCAACGCTAGGCCACGGATACCATATGTTTCAAGTTTTCTTAATAACAAATTATGATTAATGGTGTCAAAGGCCCGTGACAGATCAAAGAAAATGCCAGCTGATCTTAATTTTTCATCAAAATTATGTAAAATTTTATTATAAAAGGAGAGAACAGCATCTTGAGTTGATTTATTTTTACAAAATCCATATTGTTCAGGGGCTAACAGGTTATATTTACTTAGGAATGCATTTAATCTTATTTCAAATGCCTTTTCAAACATTTTGGAAAATACGGATAAAAGTGCTATCGGTCTATAATTTTCCATCGAGTGAGGATCATTTTTTTTATAAACTGGAATTATCAGTGCTGCTTTAAATTGAGATGGAAAGTGTCCATTTAGGAAAGATACATTTATGAGGTATGTTAAGATACTAATCAAGTGAATACTAACTTCTTTAATTAAACAACATGGCACCTCATCCGGGCCAGATGATTTTTTCTTGCAAACAGAGTTGATAATATCCGAAACTTCATTTTCTGTAATAGGCATTAAAAACATGGAATTATTATTAATTTTTTGTACAGTTGTTACATCAGAGAAATCAATATTAAATGTGGAGGTAAGTTCATTTACCGAATCAATGAAATTTTTGTTAAACCCATTTGCAATATCTTGTACATTGTCAAAACTTTCTTTTTTCGAATTTATTATTTTCGAAGGTAACTGTTTATTTTTACTACTAACATTTGTGTTTTCTCTAACTATATCCCACATGGTTTTTGATTTATTAGAAGAATTTAGTATTTTGTTTTGATAATATGCCTTTTTTTATATATTTAATATTTTCCTCGTGGTTCTTTTTTAGTATATTATACCTTAACTTAAGATCAGGATTATTTGATATTTTTATTTGTTTGTAAAGGTCTCTAATAAAGATACCTTCATCAATAATGTTGCTGGTGATCCAGGGTTTCTTTTTTGTACTTTTACAGTTTGTTATTAAATTCAAAGGAAAGGCTATATTAAACAAGCTAAAAAATGTATTATGAAACTCGTCGAACTTTTTATTTACATCAAATTCAAAATAAATCTCCTGCCACATTTCTTTTGCTAATAAAAACTTAAAATGATTTTTATTTTCATCGGAAAATTTCCTTTTCCTGATATTACCAATATTGTTTTCTATTGTGGGTAATTTAAAAGATAAGAGTTGAGCATTATGATCAGAGATTATATTGTCAAGAGTTTTTGTAAGGACTAAATTAGTATCAATGTCAGTAAAAACATTATCAATCAAAGTTTTTGAATCTTTCTGAACACGGGAATATTCAGCAAAACATATATTGTATCCAAAAGACGATAATAGATTTAAAATGTCATTTGTATTATGATTTTTTAAGAGAAAATTGCAATTGAAATCGCCACAAATAAATTTAGGACCCTTAATTTTAAAAGTTTTCGTTAACAATTTTCCTAGCAATACCATAAAATTTTCAAAGTTGGTATCGGGGGATCTATATAAACAGTCGATATTTATATTAATATTATTGAAACTAACGGCAACAGACGCCACTTCAAAGAGTTGTTCAGTAAGACCAAGTTTTGAAATATCCTTTGTACTGTAAGAAAGATCCTCTCTCACTAGTATAGCGACACCACCTCCTCTTGTATTTTCTCTACAGTAACAGCTAGCAACATTATATCTATCAATTTTGAATGTCTTGGTTTCATTAGTAGAGAGCCACGTTTCTGTGAGACATACTATTTGAGGATAATTTAGGGTATGTAAAAATACACTTAGTAAATCAACTTTTTTTCCTAATGCTACGTACGTTTAAATTGATAATCTGGAGATCCTCAATTAGTCCAGAAACTTCGTTTGTGAAAGTCTGGGGTATAAAAAAATGTTGATCATTGTTACTTTGGTTTTGTTTGTCTGGCTCATTTTGTAATAAAATAGTACTTACAATTTCACGTTCCAATGACAAACTATTCCTTGGGACCCTATTTTGAACTAGGACATTCACAGATGCATTTTCACAATCCACTATTACTGAATCAACATTATGATCACTAAGGTTTATAATGCTTTGTTTTGTCACATCTTCAGTAGTTGGTATTACTCCCTCACTTATGGGACGAATGAATTTTAGATTACTTTTAGGTAAATATTTTGTACGACATATAGCATTTTTTAAATTGAGAGCCATTAATTCACTGGTATATTTTTGTGGGTGAGTAGGATTTATTTCCAGATAGGAAATGTTGCCTTCCGTATAATAATTAAATTTTGTCAAAAATTCATTTAGCCTTAAATTATATTTTTGTATGTGTTTGTTTTTGACGATACCGTTAACTCTACTTTTTTTATATAGAATAGAAGTGATCAATATATTTGTATGCGTACACAGCTTTAATTTACTACAGAGATGCTTGATATATGGAGTGTGCTTTTTGTCGATATCGTTAGTTCCGCCAATTATAACAATATAGTCATTTAGAGTAAAATCCCTACATAGCATATCCATGTTTTCAATTATTTGGCATAGCAGTGCTCCAGGTTTTACTATAGAGGTTATTTCGTATGACTCTAACTCTCTATATCTACTAATTAGCTTGTTTGTGGACCTTCCGAATTCATCACATAATATCAGAATTTTATTCTTGTTTAGGTTTATTCCTGATACACCCTGTGTATTTATATCTAACTCAGTTGTTTGTTGTTTAATCTGAATATTATTTCTATCGACATTTTCTAATACATCCTGTATATATATGTCCGATGTACTCTTATCTTTTGCATTAGTCATTGGAATAACATTTTTGTCTATTTCTATCGACGATAAATCCGTGATTGTAGAAGCATTTTTACTTTTTCTATTAGTCTGGGTACAAATGGTTTTTGTTGTTTTTTTAGTTAAATTTACACTTTTTTTCAGCTCACAAATTAGTTCTTTTAATTCTTGTATTGTTTTTTCGTGATTTGATATATGTGCATTCATCTCTTCTTCCGTTTTTATAGCTTCCTCCATAGAGAGTCTGTGTTCATTTTTTAATTTTTGTATGTAACTACTTTTAATTTCACTGTCCTCAGTCAGTTCGTTTATTGTTTTCTCCAAGATACTTTTCTCTTCGTCCTCACTTAGATACTTATCTTCTACCTCGTTACAACATACTATTTTATTGTCTTTGACAATACGTATTTTGTTTAAACACTTTGGTAAACAACTTTTGTGAATAACTTTGTAGCATTTTACACAAATATAGTGTAAAAATGGTTTAGTTTTACAACATTTATAGCCCATATTATCAATCGCGCACTTAACGGTACTTTTCTACTCAACTGATACTTTTCTACTATCACCAGGAATCCCCTCTTAAAATTACACAGATAAGTTGGTGTTCACCCTGTATACCTCTCATTGCTTCAAATACTTTCAAGTAATTAAAATCACATATAATCTCTACAAGCATTGTTAATGAAGTTTTTAAAATTTTTCTTTTTCTTTCTTGGGACTTACTATTACATTATCTAAAAAAATACAGTTGTTACCCAGTATATTACTGGAAAAATAAATCTCTGAGCTTGTGACATAAGGTCAAAAATAATAATATATTTCCCTAACGTTTCCGAAAACGAATCCGTTTCCTTTTTCAAAGTTATTTATCTTTTCTTAGAATATGTCAAACGTGAAACTTAACATTATTTGTTTATGTAATATCCACAGATACAAAGAACCGTTGATACTTAAAAAATTATACAAATCAATTTGTTCAATTCTTTTTTTAGCATCGGTAACCACGTTGTACCAGAATCTACAGAGTAATAAATAAACTTTTTTTTTGGATACACAAATTTAAGTGATTTGCCTGTCAACATATAAATGATTACGTTGTTAGTGTTTTTAAACTTAAAGTAGTATAATTAGATTGACCAAATTTTCTTAAATTCACTCTTTTTTTTTCACTTTATTTTTGTCAACATCACAGTGGCGGTGATAGGTTGTACGTTCCTCTTGGAGCTGGACTTAAAAAATGGCGGAGTTATGTAAAGCAACCTCAGTCGTTCTGACGAATTCTAAAATAGATAGGCATAACAACTATTTATGGAACGTTTATTCTCTTCAAGATGTTATTTGCCAATCGTCAGATTGCCAAAAAAAGGCTAAAGACAGAGTTTACAGAAAGCATTACTTAAAGGTTTATAAAATTAATATAACTTGATACCTTGTTCACAGAGTAATAAAAACAATTTACAGAAATTTTTTTGCACCGTTAATTGTATGATTTTTCTGATACTTGTAAATATCCCATCAATTATTTAACTTTTTAGAAGAAATAAAATCTCTTTTTGTAACGCCATATCCTAAAATGACATTTATTGGACAGTTTCAATGAATCAAAACAATGACATTATTGACAAGTGAAAAATAAAGAAACAAGTGTGAAATAAAGAAATTTTATTTCGCAGTGTGAAATAGTCAACAGACAACAAATTAAAGTTCTTACATCAAATATTTATTAATTATTAACAAATTTCATCAACAATTTTATTCTATGTTTATTACATTTAGGTTTACAAGTTTTCTTACTTTGGATTCTTTAAATGTGCTGGTTACCCTGATGAGGCAATGCAAGCAGAAACACATGTCGGTAGATATTTTAAAGTTTTTTAAAGTGAGTGTCAACTGGTGAGTACCTTGTGTTTTATTTATTTTTGGTTTTACTAGACAGAATAGTTGAAATTAAAAATAACATTATTGAGTCAGTTGTACTGAACATAATGTGCATATTATCTTTTTGTAATCCAAGTTTCAGCGTTTTGGCAAATAGCTGGGAAAATAATTGTTTAAAAAGATATATGTTTATACTTATCTGTGATAAGATTTGTAAAAGTTAGTAAATAATAATTAGCAAAAAAATTTTCAGTTAATATTATTTTTCATTCCACTCTAAATTTTATTCTTAATTTAACGAAAATTTATATGAATAGTACTGTTACTAACATTATTTATATTTATTGATGGAATTATATGTTCAAATATGCGAAAAATATTTGATTCATTTATATTTAATAGGTGGTTGGTCTGCTTTCCACCAACCACTACATCGGCAGACATAGTCATTTCTGTACTATTGTTCGAAAACATCTGTTTTGAAATTTCTTTTTGTTCTGGATGCTATCTTCTATCCTTCAGCAACTGTTGAGGATTTCCATATCCCATGACGTTTTAAGGTAAGAATATCATCTCCAGAACCAGTTAATAGTGCCGAAGATCTCCTAAAGCTGTGATCCGTATATTGCTCAGGATTAGATAAGTTAAGGTATTTAGCTATAATACTTGGTCTTTTGAAAATGTATTAATACCAACTCGTTGGACCATTCATTTTTCCCTCGATATTGAAGAAAAACCCCTTTGTGATTCACATGAGTAGGGCGAATAGCTGCATATTTATCATAAATATTTAGTGGATATATTCCATTAACTGTCTCACCAATTGCCGTAAAAGTCCTTTCAATGTGGGTTTTCGAATCAGGTACTTTAATAACCAGCATGCAGTATTTTCTCACAATGTCATCAATGGTCACATTGTAGAGTTTCTCTCGACGACAAGCGCCAGCCAAGCCCATTATTAATACAACTTTCAACATTAAAAAAACTTTTCATCTGGTGCTTCTAGTAAAAAACGTTCGACATGTGCTCTATCAAAAATTTTAGATTTCTTAGCCCTATACCCAGTGGATTGTCTTTTCAAAAAGCTTTTAATTTTGATAATTGGATACAGCTACATTATTCTTTACTTTCAAAACTGCTTTAAGCATCGAAAACTTGGACCAGAGAGTTGACATTTCAAAGTTTTTGCTTTTTCAGATAGATAAGTCAAAAGAACACACTCAGATATGTTACTCACAGTTTTCTGCTTACACCAGTGCGTAAACCAATCATATTCTTTTTGGTACAATTTTCTAGATTCCGCTGGTAATAAATTTAAAGTTACAGCAATTGCTTGCTTCCTGATTTCCGGAGGAGTACCAGGAATAAAATCTTCCTCACTATCACTCATTTTGTTCCAAATAATAATTATTGTAAAGTAGAATGTGTCAAATGCGACGTTTAAATCGTTCAATATTTAGTTGTTTTATTATTGGTTTCTATGGAAACAGCAATAGAATTTAGTCATTACGACAAGGTAACTTTGTCAATTTGCCGTATTTTTACAAAAATTATACTGTTCTCTAATTTTGAATGGAAGTTATATACAAAAATTTTGTATATAACTCGAGACTAAAATGTGTTTTTTTACTCGTGTGGTTTATACCACTCGCCTTCGGCTCGTACTATAAACGCCCCACTTGTAAAAAAACACCATTTTAGCCACTTGTTATATAAAATACTATTTTACAACTCTGCCATCGTTCGATAAAAGTTTTCATAAGTACTCTCATTTATGTCAGTTTCATAAACTTTCCTTTTGTAAATTCTATCTTCAGCTCTTTTTTTTTGGCCATCTGACATCGGAAAATAACCTCTTGAAGAGAATTAATGAATTAAATATATGTTTCATAAATAGTTCTTATGCCTATCTATTTTAGAATTCTCTACAACGTCTGTAACCTCGCATATTTACTGGGGTACTTCTGCGGTATTTGAAACGCCTTCCAGTACTTCAAATACGTGTCAGTAATTGAAATATCAACAAAGTACCTATTTCAAACACTATAAATTGTTAAAATCAAATACCAATTTCAAATATTTTGGTGGAGTAATTGCAATATCAATTACAGAAGTTTAAATATACAAATATATTTCAAATACGGTATTTGTATGAAAGTATTTAATGTACTTTTATTTCAAGAGCTGAACCGTTCAGACATAAGCTATATATCTGTTATTCTTCTAAACTTCTAATAAATATAGTTTAAAAAAACTAAAAAACACGCTTTTAAAGCACATCAAACTAAAAAGTGAAAAATAATTATTAATATAAACTGAAAAACAATAATGAACGAAAAATACTAGTATTATTGTGAAAAAAGCGTGGGTTGCTCGATATACGAAAAAATATGGCACAAAGCGCTCCACGCTTTTTTTCACAATAATACTAGTATTTTTCGTTCATTATTGTTTTCAGTTTATATTAATAATTATTTTTCACTTTTTTAGTTTGATGTGCTTTAAAAGCGTGTTTTTTAGTTTTTTTAAACTATATTTATTTTTCACTTTTTTAGTTTGATGTGCTATGAAAGCGTATTTTTTAGTTTTTTTAAACTATATTTATATTGCTTATTGATGCTGATATTATAACATATTACGATCCAACAGATACTTCTGAAAAAAAAAATTTTTTTTTCAGCCTTAGCCCGCTCGGCCAACAACCGAACTGATAATCACGGAATGTATTTACAGTACTAAGCCTCTTCCTCTCACGCAGAGGATACGTGAGGGAAAAATTATTTAATTCTGGCGATCCTGATCAGGATAATGATATAAACTTATCAAATTATTGTATTGTTACCGGTTCTTCGTAAGTGTACAAAGTTTCAATTAAATCTGTCCGTTTAAAGTGGGTCAAAATCGAGCCCAAAGAGCCGGTTACAAACAAACAAACATACAAGTGAAGCTAATAAAAGCGTGTTAAAAATGGGATGGAAATATGACTATAATAGGTTTGTTCCAGCCGAAAGTCATAAATGGTTTGATGAACTTTTTGAAAGCGCATGTCTAAACATCAACTAGTCGGGAATTAGTTGGCAACTTATACTGCTGGAACGAAATTTTTTCTTCTCTTCTGCTTTTTCGCACTTTATCAGTTCTGCGCATGACATTTGTCTGAAACTTATAAATAACATAACCTATAGCTATGTTTTTGCAATCATTTGTGTTTAAATTTTCCAAAACAATATTTATAGAAGATGAAGCGAATTATTTCTATCTTTACGCAAACTAGAGAATGCTACTATAATAATAATAATAATAATAATAATAATAATAATAATAATAATATGTTAGGTTATTCACAAAACATTTATAATTCAAATGGTTTTAAACGACATTTTATATTTGAACTGTTCATGACCAGGCTAAAATCCGTGAATTCGCGAATTCAAACCATTTGAAATCGATTAGAAACTAATCAGTTGAACTGCCGGAACACTAAACTAGTAGTCAAAATCCCTGATTATTGTCTGCTGGAACGATAATTTTGTTTTGTGCATGTCGAGGACAGTTTGAAACCGTTTCTGACTGCTGCTGGAACAAGCCTAATATAATATATTCAAGTTATGGGTTGGGTGATATTTGCGAAAGTATGTAATGTAGGTCCATGTCTGCACAGCTTTTTGCTTATGGATTTGGGAGTTCTCCAATTTGTAATGTGTTTTTTACGTTACCTATCCATATATCATTTTTCTAATTCTTCCATAGTCTCAATTAACATAAAATAATTGTGTGGTCTGCAAGGTGCAAATTAGAGCCCTAGGGGCTGCAAGAATGTTTATACTTTGAAACCTGGTATACGTTTACAGAATAATGTCAATTAAAACAACGATCATTAGGTAAAATTATTTATTTGTATGTATAAAATAACACATTTTAAGTAATTTATTGACACAAACCAACTATGTATTTAAAAACTACAAATATTTGAAAAGTTACGTAAAATTAATTACTATATAAATTCAATAATGGTTTAAACAGCTTTATCCATAATAAGTATATAAGTCCCATAGTCAGGAATACTTTAACTAAGACATCTACAAGCCACATTCTGAAAAAATATATATAAAAGTATTAAATTGCAAATGTACGAACACGTTTTATATTTTAATACACATTCTGTTAGTGTTAAAACGTCGAGTGGGCTCAACGGTTAAAAGTAGTTTAGATTAGATCTTAAAAATTAGAAGATGCTAGAAATATCCCCTGGTCTAATTTCCACATTACGATATTATGAATTTAATGAAATTTGTGATGTTTTGCAAATCTGATCTTAATTTGCAACAGGAGTACCACAAGCATTTGTTTTAGGGCCACTCTTCTTTGTATTGTAAAAAAAACTTATTCAGAATAGAAATGTATGCCTTTGTGGAACATTTGGTAATAATCGGCTTACTTTTTTATGGCAAATACAAGCAAATGTTAATAAAGGCTGTTCAAATTAACATACTGATTACCGCATAGAATACCTCAAGTTCAATCCAGGTTGCCACAGTCTGTAAACTACTTTGTTCACTGGGAAAATATAAAATTTATATTTTTTAATACATCTTGTGCCAAACTGGGATTATATATTGCAAAAAAATATCACCGAGTTATGTCGTAGTTGGCGTCCTGAGTAAAAATATATTTCTGGCCGCTAACTACAAGTTATCTCGTACGAATATACAAAAACAAAAAAAAGCGTCCCTACAACAATAACACTACAAGTTATAGATCTTAATTCTTTGCAAAGGAGCAATATCTAACGAACTTGGTTTCAAAAAGTTTGAATAACAAATATTAACTGAAAATTTTTGTTAATTATTATTTACTACCTACAAACTTATCACAGATAAGTATAACATATATCTTTTTTGGCAAATAGCCGGCAATAACACTAGGGAACTTAATTTGTTCTTAATTATTTCATTGACCCTAAAGGGGTATTTCCACTATATAATTCAATTATTCTGTTCTCTGAAGCCATTAATGTTTACTACATTGGGGTTTACAAGTTTCCTTCCGGTGGTCTTTTTAAATGTGCGGGCGCCCCCGCGAGGGCAAGGGGGCAGACAAACACGGGGGGGGTTTTTTAAAAAATTTTTAAAGGAGTGTAACATAGTTATAAATTAAATTTAGGTACAATATATATCTTAGGGGAAAGCCATGTTTAAAAATATATTTCATCTGATAAAATTGTAAAAGTTAGTAATAATAATTAACAAAAATTTTCAGTTAATATTTTTTTTTCCACCAATATTTTAACTTTTATCAAGAAGAGGAACTTAATTTGTTTTTAAATTGTTTAAATAACACTTTGCATGTCTTTAGATGCTTCATAGAACTGTATGAGACACGATTTAGCAACAATAACTGGATCATAACCAACTGGGGGCTACATATGGTCAATTTTAAATAACAGCAATTTTAAAAACTTTCTTTGAATATCTTCAATATTATTAATATGGATATCGTAGCATGGGTCCCAAACCACAATTGCGTACTCAAGCCTAGGTTGTATCAGCGTGTTGTATAAAGTCTTTAATGTAGTCGTATTATGAAAATCACGTGATAAAATCAAGCATTTTAAAGGATGACGATACAGTATTATTTATATGCTACCTAAAAGACACTTGGGAAGCAAAAGTGACACCTAGATCTTTAAAATTGTCGCAACGTTCCTGTGTAGTACAATTGATATCGTAATCGAATGTAACTTGTTTAACTTCCTGGTAAACGGAAACTATATTGCATTTACTTATATCTAGAGACAATCTATATTTGCTGTATCAGTTATTGAGTGTGTTTAAGTCTACCTGTAATTTATTACAGTCGGATATACTATAAATTTTATGGTAAATTTTGAGGTCATCAGCATATAAGAGAGATGGACATTGGAGTTCAAGTACGGTATCATTTATGAATATGATAAACAATGAGGGGCCCAATACCGAACCCTGTGGAACGCCTGATTGAGATATAAATTTCATAGATCTATGACCCTGGTATTGTACAATATGACTTCTGTTACGAAGATGGGATTAAAAAAAATGAACTAATTCTAGATTAAAGCCCAAGGAATATAATTTTTTTAATAAAATATCATGATGTATTCTGTCGAATGCTTTAGAAAAATCCGTATAAATGACATCACCTGTCCACTACCATCTATGATTTCCGCTAAGTACTGTGTTATGCAAAGTAGGTTCGTGGTTGTGGAACGTTGTGAGACAAACCCATGTTAATTGATACTGATGCTTGGATGGACTTGCGGATAAAGCGTGTTATGTAAAACAATTTCAAATACCTTACCAAAATTATTTATAATTGCTATAACACGGTAGTTTTGTATATCAAATTTACTGCCTTTTTTGTGAATTGGGCAAATTGTTGAGACTTTCCATTCATCAGGAAATCTATTTGTTTGCAAACATAGGTTAAAAATGTGACGGAATGGTAAAGCTAATACGCTTGAACATTCTTTAAAAAAAACGCTGGCAGGCCATCAGGACCTGCAGTAAATTTTGGCCTAATTTTCTTAAAGGCATTTAACAGAGACTGTTCAGTTACCGTTGTAATTGTAATGTTAATATTATCGCTTGTGTCTGAGGAATAGTACATATTATGACTTGACAGAATATAGGAAGAGTCAAAGTTTTCAGCAAATTAATTGGCAATATCATCCGGATTCTCAAGGATATTGTTGTTGTTGGTCACCGTGTTGGGTGATGACTAGATTCCTTTTTATTGTTGACATATGCCCAGAAGGCTTTTGGGTCAGATGTTTAAGAGACAAAATCAAGAAAAATACTGACGCGTCACGTCAGTATTTTTCTTGATTTTGTCTCTTAAAAATTTGAACTTTCCGATCAGCAGGATTATTAGATTTTTTATAAATGCGAGAAGCCACCTCTTTACGTCTTATATCGGTAATTATGTTTTTTGGTAAACCAAGGACGAAATTTTTTTTGAAAGACCCATATTGGTACAAATTCAGATACGTTATTATTGATAACAGAGTATAAGTAATCCACAGCCTCATTGGCATTATCAATTTTATAGAGATTATTCCAGTTTATTGTACCTAGTTCAGTATAGAGAGACATAAAGTCAGCTTTTTGTAATTGCGCGACATCGAACTTTGTTTGGAAGATTGTTTGTAGTGTGATCCAAAATACAGGGTGTCCCAACCAAAAGTAGGCACTCTGATTAACTTTGGAAATAAAATTTTTTTGAAAAATTGGTAAAACATGTCGACCTTGTTTCCAAGGAGGACATATTTTAATGTAATACTTGTATACCTATCATCATCTCTCTACCCTACACGGCCACCCCCTCAAAAAAAATCAGATGGCAAAGGGGGTCGAGTGATAAATCTTTTAAAAAATCTTTCAATTCTCTACATATCTGTGTATTTTTTTAAATTTTTATCGATTCGTTCCTGAGAAATAATTGTTTCATTATTTTAGGTTCGGGAAATAAAAATAAAATAAGCAGTTTAAATTCTCGTATGTATTGTTCAAAATGATCCCCACTGACTTCCATACAGTAGTATAATCTGTCTTGAAATTCTGTACGAACACATCTGAACACATCTGGAGTCAATAAACGGCATTCTCGAACAATTCTTTCACGTAACTCTTCCAGAGATGCGGATTTTGTTGCAAATACCTTCGGTTTCAAATGTCCCCACAGAAAGAAATCCAAGGAGATAAATCGGGTGACCTAGCGCGTCACTTCACAGGACCTCTTCTTCCAATCCATCGCTCAGGAAACCGATTATCCAAAAATTGACGGACTGCTATAGCAAAATGTGGGGATGCCTCATCCTGTTGAAAAAACAGTTCGCCCTCTAAAAGATTATCGTCTTCTTCGAGGATTTGGGTAATCATTGGGTCGATGTTATTTTCTAACAGATCGAGGTACCTTTCGCCATTTAAATTGTGAGGAATAAAAACGGCCCTACAATAAGATGCCAGCCCAAATATTTAAATTCTGAGGCCTTTGGGTATGAGTTTCCATGAACAAATGTGGATTGATTTTACTCCAATACCTACAATTGTACCTGTTTACCTCTCCATTTAACTGAAATGTCGATTCATCAGAAAAACACGTATTGTACAGTAGATTGGCATTACCGTTTACTTGTTCACTAAAAATCTCACAGAATTCAAGCCGACGATCGAGATCATCTGCGTTTAATTCGTGTACCAATTTAAATTTATATGGATGAAATTTGTGGGCCTTTACAATTCGATGAACACTGCTATGTGATACACCGGAAGCCTCAGCTACTTTCCTGATCGATTGAGTATTATCCATCTGCAAATGAGCCAGAACTGCCACTTCGACTGCTTCATTCCTAATCGGTCGCTGAGGTTCATGCTTTTTGTTTCCTACAGAACCTGTTTCCATAAATTTTGTCAATAATCGTAAAACATACTGAGAATCAACCCTTCTATCTGGGTGATTTCTATTGAATATGCGCTCCGTAGCTCTAGCACAATAATCGTTTTTAAAATAAATGCTGACAATTTCTATTCTCTCCTGGAGGGTATAAACCATTTTGAAAACTCACTCTGGTAAAATGTATCTCGATTTAAAATTGGTTGTGAACAAATTAATGTTCAAGGACTATCAAATACTTATGAGTCTTTTATTATTCTAAAACTAAACTGACAAGGAAAGTGTTTTTTTGTCGAAATAACTCGTGTTGATTTGAGAGCACTAAAAAATGTAGTTTTTTTTTTATAAATTCCAATACCCAGTGCCGTGTATTTTAGGATTTTTTAAACGATTTCGATTGTGTGTAATCATCAAAAATAAAATTATTTTCTTTAAAAACGAATCGATAAATGTTAAAAAAAATATACAGTTATGTAAGGAATTGAAAGACCTTTCAAAATATGTACTCTACCCCCTTGCCATTTGAATTTTTTGAGGGGGTGGCCGTGTAGGGTAAAGAGATAATGATAGGTATACAAGTATTACATTAAAATATGTCCCCCTTGGAAACAAGGTCGACGTGTTTCACCAATTTTTCAAAAAAATTTTTATCTCCAAAGTTATTCAGGGTGCTTACTTTTAGTTGGGACACCCTGTATAATTCGATATTTAGTGGTGGATGGTGCATATCTTCTTTAAGCTCTCAGTAATCAGATTTTTTTTACAACACAAACTTTATTACATAAAACTAATCTAATATTTTGTTACTGGAGTTCGTTAACAGTTAAATTGATTAAGATCATAAAAATTTCTAAAATTATTCGGCTCGGTCATTTTACTGGTCCTAGGTGAATTATTATGTACGCATTCATTTTACTTACACATTCATGTGTCTGCGGGCAGATGGTAAAGTTTCATCTGGCTCGTTAAGTATGTATAATCTTGTGCAGTGAATACAGTCTGTAAAATAATCAGTATAATTCATCCCATCTCCATCCAATTTATACAATTTTCTTTCCCTGGGATTAAGAATACCCCTTGCTTTAAGAGATGCGTCGTTTACGAAGTCCCACTGATTGTTTGCGTAATATTCGAAAACTTCGAAACCTTTAGCTATCCTTTTTTGCACTCGTAGTAGTCTGTAAAGGAGAAGAAGAAGCTAGTTTACTTGCAGTTCATAATAAAACAGAACAAGAAAATGGTTCAATGTAGATTTATGAACATTGTTTGACCGTGCTAGAGGAAACAACTAACCTTGAAATTTGTGTTCTTGTGACAAATAAACATGTTTAGTTTTCAGATGACAAACAGAAATATTAATTTTTAACAAAATAAAAAATTTTGTCAAGACAAAACGACGTCAAGTGCCCATGCAAATGAAAACATAGAGCTTAGATTGGTTTCTATTAAGCTATCATACGATTCTTCATATGAGGTTATTATTTTTCTTAGATGCCTTTACACAGATTAATAAAATTTTATTGGAACTCAACAATTACTTTTAATAAAATACAACATTTTTACAAAACGTGCTAAAAGTGTCCACTACCTTGCTCCAAACACTTCTGAGAGTGACATTTCTTTAATGAAATAATCAAAATCGTTTACAGTGAGGAAGAAAAAGTCCAAATATTTACTTGTTATATACAAAATAACAAAAATAGACTTTTTTGAAACATTGTATTATTTTTTAGAAAATTGTGATTGTAGTATAAATAATGCAGTCGATCAATATAGGCCCAACAAAATTGTTGGGCCTATATTTTATGATTATACTTTAACTGGAGTTACCTATCTGGAAATAATTATCCCAGAAGCAGAAAATATTCTTTTGCGGAATTTTCCGGAAGCCGAACTTGATGATATGATTTGGATGCAGGATGGGGCAACTCCGCATAGTGTCCTACCCGTTCGAGATCATTTGAATAATGTAGTCCCAATATGGATAGGAAATTTTGGACCTATTAAATGGCCACCTAACAGTCCGTATTTGACCCCTACAGATTAAATTTTTTGGGGATTTCTAAAAGACATTGTCAATAATAATAATAATAATAGTATTCAAGTCATTAAAGACAGGATTCGATTTGAAATAAACAACCTAAATGTAAATAATGAAGCCATTTCCGGTGCAATTATAAATATAAGAAGACGTTATCAATTATGCATTGACAATAATGGTGGACACATCGAACATCTTTTATGAGTTATCATGTATTTATATTTAAATTTCCTAAATAAATCTTTGTTAACTATTTTGTATAAATATTTGGTTTTTTTCTACCTCACTGTAAACTATTTTGATTATTTCATTAAAGAAATGTCACTTATCAAACATAATAGTTGTCATTTTCATAGCTCACTTTAATAATGTTAACTTTTCCATATTTACAGTAACTAGTTTAACTAAAATATTCGACGTTTAATAACTCAAAAACGGTATAAGGTAGGGGTAACATATGGTATATTTTTGAAATCAGGAACAAAGGATCATTCCAAAATTTAATAATATACACGGTATCCCGTTAAAGAAAATATTTTTTTTGTATCCCCTGAAATCAGCACGCTACTGTACTTTTGATAGCATTTTAACAAAATTCAGTCATAACAACCACACAACTTTTATTTAAAACTTTTTTTTCTATAGGCAATAATAACGATGATAAGGGGTGGGTAATTTATAATGAATAATCCTGTACAACTCAAGCATGAAAGGTTTGTGTTCGTGAGAAAATAGCGTTACGAAATTCTAAACACGTTATATGGCATTAACAGCGACAATAACACATCGGTCTAAGTCCTACGTTTTCATTTGCATGGACAACATGTCCTCGTTTGTTTTGAGTGCTTGTTAAAACATCAAATATATTGTTAATTAACGAAAATCAAGGCTTAAACCGTAACCTATTTACTAAATAAATTACAAAAATTATACTGGACTATACTTACACTGGCTTGTATCCTATGAGAAATAGGAGAGTGTCAACGAACAGTGCTGGAATCATATGAAAGAGAATGAAACAAATATTGTGGTACAGTCTGCTTTTTTCATCGAACCTCCAGGATACCAAGCTACCCCATTTAGTGGCATCCTCGTATTTATTACCTCTCTGCCTATTTCAATAATTTCCGACCAAGAAATTTTATACTCTGAGGAACTGGTTAAGTTGTATATTCTTCTTTCACTAAAGCAAATATATTTTTGTATTGAAGGGGTGGTCAATGATATTCATAGCTCTGTTATTTAATGCAATCTCTCAATATTAATTGAGATGCAAACTTGAGATGCATATTTATTTTTACCTTGACAGTCTGAGGAAAATATGCTTCTTGGAAAACATGTTTATAAATTGAATTTTGAATCCACTTACTTGTTTACCACATAGTCCCATGTACTAACTATCATAGCGTTCACTCCAATGTCTACTGGTAAATAATCTGCATATCTGTCAGAATTACAGTACATCGTCCTTATCACGCCCTTTCCTGCACCTATTAAAAGTCCCGCCGGTCCGTTTATATTGTCAGTCCATCCTGGAATCGGCTCTTTCCATATTGGTATTACTAAAAAAATTAAGATACTTCATATTTGGAAAAAAAGTTAATGTGAAAGCAAACACCAGTAAAGTGAATCTGAAATAAGTTTGTCACCAATTAACATTATTAGAAACTATAATAACATAACAAATCATAAAAAAGTTGATTGAAGATGAAGTTACTTTGTGAAAATCCATTTTGATTTAAAAAATTATAAACACTTTTTTACTTGTCTAATTTTCACTTTATTTGTTATTTTAAATAAACAAGTCCACAGAAACGACTAGCCATTCACATACAGCCACAATAAAAGGTATCCAAGAAAAAATACATCACAATAAACTCATTTTAACGAAAGCAGATAAAGGCAATACTACAGTTATTCTCCAAGAAACAGAATATATCAATAAAATTGAGAAATTTCTAGATGAACAAAATTTACAAAAATCAACCCAAGATCCTACGAACAAATTTGCAAAAGAAACGAAGTCCTTAATACAAAGTTTTGAATATTTGTGCCACTCCGAATTTGAAAAAAGAAAACTTACAAATATGAACTGTGAAGCCCCAAAGTTGTATGGCTTAGTTAAACTACACAAAGACAATAAACCCATTAGACCAGTGGTTTCATACACAAATGCACCGACACGTAAGTTATCTGAATTACTTAATAACGAGTTTAAATCTATTACAAAATTTAAGCCAAAAAATACAATAATTAATAACTCCTTAGACTTAACAGTAAAATTAAACAGCCTAAATATTGACCCCAACTCTATAAAATTAGTATCGTTTGATGTGTCGGATATGTTTCCTAATATCCCCCCCTTCGAATGTCTTCCTTTAATTTCAAATATATTGGAAAAATGCAAAATTATTCCAAAATTAAAAAAATGAAATACTGCAAACATTCAAGTTGTGTTTAGATCAAAATTACTTCCAATTTAATGAGGACATCTTTATACAAAAAACAGGGCTCCCTATGGGTTCGCCACTTAGCCCCCTTTTATCCGATATATTCATGGATAATCTTGAAAAAACTATATTGGATTCTCCAATATCAAAAAAACATATCTTTTGGTACAGGTATGTTGATGACATCCTAATAGGTTTTAAAGGGACAGACAGACAATTAAAAATACTCCTAGATTGTATCAATAACACACATAATAATATATCTTTTACCTTAGAAACAGAGAACGACAATAAATCGATAAACTTTCTTGACTTAACTATAAAAAGACATAAAACATCATTTTCCTATAATATTTACCGCAAACCAACTTTTACAGACGCCACTATACCCTTTAATTCCTATAACCCTTTCTCCCACAAATTAGCCGCATATCAATCTATGACACACCGAGCCTTCAGCTTACCTCTATCTGAGACAAATTTAAAAGAAGAATTAGACACAATAAGACTTATTGCACATAATAACGGGTACCCTCAAAATATAATCAACAATTTAATCTATAAAAAACAAGTCCCTCTTGAAAGAACTTTATCCCACTATTAACGAGAAAAAAGTTCAAACATACATTTCATTACCATATTCAGGTCAACTCTCCTATTCAATTAGCAATACCTTTTCCAAATTTAATATTAAAACATCTTTTAGTTCTAACAAAAATATATGCAGATATCTTTTCAATGCAAAACAAAAAACTAATATCTCTAAAAAATGTGGTGTATATCGGTTAGATTGCCCAGAATGTAACGCCTCATATGTAGGCCAAACAGGGAGATCGTTCGGAGTAAGATATAGAGAACACACACAAAAACAACATTCCAACTTTTATAAACATCTAACAGATTCTGGTCATACAATAACTGACGACCATCAACCTAAAATATTACATATTTGTGGGAAAAGTAAAAAACTTAATTTATTAGAAGTGTTAGAAATTAATAAATTAAATAGGAATAAAAATTACAACATATTAAACGACCAAATAGATTTAAATAATTCTCCGTTATTAAACTTATTCAGATAAACTACTGCTAATAAAAATCACACCATAATATAATTTACTAGCTCGAAAAAACCCCTACATTTAATAACATAACATCTGTACAAATTTGAATTATATTATCAACCATAAAGTGACCCATCCCTCTATTCAGGTCAGTTTATATTTAAATTAAAGTAAAATCTGTGTATAATTTAGTTACTTGAAAATGTCCGAATAGGATGAAACTAGTTGTAAAATAACAAATAAAGTGAAAATTAGACAAGTAAAAAAGTGTTTATAATTTTTTAAATAACAAATCATATTTGAAGCTCCATAGCTCCGGAGACATTACTGAGATACAGATTTGAAATTTTTTTCTCCTACAGACAAAAGGTTGAAATATATTTCTAGTAAATTTCATAGGTGTATGAGTATCAACAAGGAAATAAAATTTTAAATTTACCATTCAAATCTACTATTACAAGTTGATAATTTTATAAGCAGCTTAAATCTAAGTAGGCTTTTATTGCAGCAAATGTGACAGTCAGCGACATTTTCAGTTTGTTGTAAACTTATAAGTTTGGTGAAAGTTTTGTCCAGTTATGTCGAGATTTCTTTTACAAATGGCATACCTCATTTAACATTGCAACTTATTATCAAGAAACAATTGGCGTGCAAAAGAATTGCGAAATAATTTCCAGGAAGAGATTGCCACTTTCTAGCAGAAATCGTGCTATAAGGCGACTGATAGAAACTGGATAAATTTTCAGAAGTTTCAGAATTTTCAGAATTCTCATAATTGTAATCCATTGGACTATTCAGTATGGAATGTATTACAAGAAAAAGTGTATGTCCAAAGACTAAAACCGTTTGCGGAAAAAAATTATTCTTGTTTGAAGAATTAAACATTTAATTTTAATGCATTTAATGCATCGCACGTTTATATATACGCAAAAATATATTTTCTTTATCGAAGAAAATAATTTATTTTATTTAATTTCTGTTCATGAATATATATTTTCTAAATCAAATATATGAAATAATTGTGATAAATATCACCATATTCTAAATTCAAATCAGCTTTCGAGTTGTGTAGACGTTAAGTTACTTGGGCGTATTGCATATTGTTTTTATGTTTTTATTTTACTTGTACTGTATTGTTGATATTAATTTAATAATAAAGCATGGCAGAGGTAGAAAACGGCAATTTGCTGACAAAGTGAATAAATTCATAGGTGAATTCCCGGATTTATTCTATGATGGTGCTAAAATAATTTGTAAAGTGTGCGAGAAAGATTTGATGTGCTGGGATAAGCGTGATTGTGGACTTCACGTAAATACTGTACACCATAAAAATAAAAAAAATGGCGTGCCTTCCACAACACAGTTTATATTTGATTTACTATTAATGCTGATTGCCTGTGATGTTTCGTTGCACATAATCGATAAACAACTATTTCGAGAGTTCTAGAATAAATACAATGCCCAGATGAAGTTACCAAGTCGCACAACGTTATGTAACTATCTACCAACTGTACACGTAGACATGGTAAATAATATGAAATGTGAATTAAAAAATACACGGCTGTGGTTATCTGTTGATGAGACAACAGATTATACAAAAAATTATATTTTAAATGTTATAGTACGAGTACTGGACCCTCTTAAACAGATAGTTCTATTGTTACTAGCTAGCAAAAGACTAAGTCAGTGAACTAGCGAAACAATTACCAGGGTGGTGCTGGAGACGTTAGAAAAATTTGAACTGTCAAAAAGTCAAGTGTTGTTTGTGACTGATGGTGCCGTGACAATACGTTCGGTAGGCCGTTCTTTGCAAGAACAAGGTTGTACGTTTATACATGTTACGTGTAAAGTACATGCTTTACATCTTGTGGCAGAAACTATTCGAAAAGGTTTTCCAGAGGTGGATGCATTAATAGCAAGTATAAAAAAAGTGTTTATTAAATCTCCTAAACGTCTCCGTGCATTTCATAGCACGTGTCCCGGTATTCCTGAACCACCACAGCCGATTCTTACACGTTGGGGAACATGGTTGCAGGCAGCTTTTTATTATGCTGAATATTTCCAACAAATAAAAGCTGTGACACTACAATTCAATCCAGATGAGGCTGCAGCTATTAAGGAAAGCCAGACCAAATTCGAAGATATTTCCGTTGACACAGCTTTAAAAAATTTTGCGAAGAACTATAAACCATTACATGAAAGCAAAAAAAATTAGAAAACAGTGCGGTGTCGTTAGCGGAGTCACTGCAAATAGTTGACGAAGTAAATCTACTACTACACGCTATAGGTGACGCAACAAATGAGCGCGTTAAAGAAAAGTTCGCAAGTGTGTTAAATAAAGACACCGGTTTTACCAAAGTAAGACAAATATGTGATGGTGCAGCCCCAGATCCGTTAAGTGCGTTCAAAGACTATTTTACGTATGCGTGTATTACATCAGTAGATGTCGAACGGTTGTTTTCAAAATATAAGAATATATTTTCACCAAAGCGAACATCACTCATGGAGACAACCATAGAAACATATCTGATGCTGCAAAATGGCTACACATCTTCTCCAGTTTGTGACAAGCAAGCTAGTTCATCAAGCTAGTTAAAAGGGTAAGTTTTACATACATTGTTATAAATTGTAACAGTTTATCGTTTCTCGTATTAGTTAATTTCGCGTACGCCACTGTCCCACGGAACATTTTTGACAGCCCTACTACTGATTAGTCACCAGTGCCTGATCGAAACAAAAATACCAACCCTTATGTAAAGAAATTAACATATTTTGCACATAGAATAAAAATTATTTTATTTATTTTGATGCATCAACAAAGCATACTTAAATACAAAAAATATTAACGTCATATTAAAATAATGCCTTAAAAAATAATGTGTACTCTAATTTATAACAAGTACTAAAGCTTAATAATTTCATTAAGTAGATACATATTAGACGGTAGGTAAATAATTTAATCAGGTTTACGAAACAACTTTCATTAGTAATTTTTAGAAACTAACATTTTATTACTTTTATTAATTATTAAACAAGGATCGAATGACAACAAAACTATATTTATCAGAATGTTGAACGGAATATGCTCTGTAATGCATATTATAATAATCCGTAGTAAAAACATTGACAAAAAAATACAATCAGTATTATCCGTGTGGTTTAGAAATATGTCTTTTATCTGACAAAACTGGGGAAGACCCAAATCTTCGAATATTAAAATTTTATTGATTTTATATTTAATACCGTTTATTTCATACTATGAAGTGGAGAAATATTTTTCCAAGTCAATTTCATATGAGTTACGGTTATATTTTGATTCATGCGACTCCAAAATATCACCATCAGAAATTTTATTTTCAAAACCTTTTCCTGACAGTATTCTATGGCAAAATTTTAGTTGGTGTCATCGATAATGTATATAGCAAATTTTCTTTAGATTGTGTCATATGCCAATTGATTTAAATTGCGTATGTTTCGCTTCAAATCTCATTGAAGATTATAGTCGGGGGGGAGCTGGTGTCCAAAATGTGCAAGAGTTTTCTCAAAGCTAATTTTTTGAGATTAGGTTACTTTTTAGTGATGGAAAGTAACTGTAGAGTCAGCACTTCCGGTACCGGGACACCTGGCGCTGGGACGCTCGCAAAGGTGTAATATTAATTAACGTCTCTAAACTGTTTTCTCAAAGCTCAAAATTTATAGAGAACGAGCAAATATAATATAAAACAAGAATCCAACAGTCAGACAGCAAAATATAGGGACACGTGGCGTCAGCGCTACTTCATACCTGTCAAAAAAATTACGTGTGTCAACGTGATTTCTCGAAACTGAAATTCTCCAAAACATTAATTAAAACTATAAAGTTAATAAAGGAGACAGTCAGACTCATTTATGATAGGACCACGTCAGTCAGCAGTCGATAGATGTGAGAACGGTAACTGCGCGCATTAGTACGCCTTTTCTCAATACATATCGTTTATTTTATAACTCAATGGAATGTGGGTTACCAGGGCCGGCCAGATGGGCAGGCGAGCCAGGCGGTCGCCTGGGGCGCTGAATCTTGGGGGCGCTGACTTGCCGCAAGTCGGTTGTAGTTTCTGAATAATTAAATTTAAATTTTAATCAAAAGCATGCACTCCAAATAAGTCCGCACCTGCCCGCCTATCGGTAAGCGTGCTGTATGATAACAAAAAATCAAAGTAATACCGGCCGGCGGAGTACAAAGTGTTGGCGTGGCTATGATGTTTACGTTTTATCGTTTTTATATAGAGCGCCGACTGCCGGTCTTCTTTGACCGAGTTCTGAATTTTCTGTATTTAATTTTATTATTTATTCTCTAACTAAAAACAAAGAACAAACTACTCTTTGCTGAAGAAGCGAATTGTTGAAATCAGTCTATTATATTAATATTATTACTATAACAGTATAGTACGGTACGCGTTTAAGTTTCCAGTGCTTCAGTTAGCATATTAATATATGTATAATAGATATAACATATCGTGTCATCTTTTGTTGCAGCTTGCCAGCTTGTACTAGCTTTCTTCGGACTTTGTATATTAGTTATTAAAAACTAAATTTTCGTTGCGTATTGTGTTTGTTGACGTTATAATATTGACATAATTCAAAAAATAATAATGTCTTCGAAATGGTCTGGGGCGCAAAATTGTAAAAGAAAAATGGTAGCTCTGAAAGAAGCTGAAAAAAAGTTCGGGTTTTATGTCAAAGTTTGTAAAAATTTCGACGTCTTCGTCTTCGAATGAACCACAAATAAATTTTAGTGAAAGCGAAAGTGAAGTCAGTGAAGTGTTTAAGGGCGGTGAAGAATGTGTAATGGTGCAGGTGCTTAAAGACGACAATGTGAACGTTGGTTGTGCTAAATATCCTGAAATTGAAGCTGAAATGAAAACTGAAACTACGAAAAACAATGATAAAATAACCAAAGGAAATGAAAATGATAATACACCGATGTTATGACTATTCAGATATAGGAAATTGGCTAAGATTTGGAGTTATGCTGATGAAAAAGTGCCCACTACAATGATTCCAGAGGAAAACGGTTGGCAGTTGATCGATGGCCGATATGATTTCAGTTGGTACGAAGACGATCAGCTACCTAATTTCATTTCTGACGTTTTGATTCAACCGGATGATACACCTGCAAATAATTTTTTGCCAGTCGACTCGCAAATGTGATTCAAAACCTTACTTATTAATGTAATGTATTGCTTAACGCTGAATTTTTGATTTGTACACAGATTCTGAATCAACCACCACTGATGACGCCGAAGAATATGGTGCAATCGCGTTTTATTCTGATGAAGATAGTGGCGAAGAACACGACGACGGCAATGATTCGACGATTAGAGGTTTTTTTTTTTCAATGAATCAATGATTCTTTTTTTTTTCTGTTATAAAATAATTAAAATTATTTTTTTCTTGTATAAAATAACTGATATCTATATAATAACTGATATATAACAATTACAATTAATAAGAAACAATTAAAATTATTTTTTTATATAAAATAAATGATATGTATTTTGAAAAGGCGTACTAATGCGCGCAGTTACCGTTCTCACATCTATCGACTGCTGACTGACGTGGTCCTATCATAAATGAGTCTGACTGTCTCCTTTATTAACTTTATAGTTTTAATTAATGTTTTGGAGAATTTCAGCTTTGAGAAATCACTTTGACACACGTCATTTTTTTGACAGGTATGAAGTAGCGCTGACGCCACGTGTCCCTATATTTTGCTGTTTGACTGTTGGATTCTTGTTTTATATTATATTTGCTCGTTCTCTATAAATTTTGAGCTGTGAGAAAACAGTTTAGAGACGTTAATTAATATTACATCTTTGCGAGCGTCCCAGCGCCAGGTGTCCCGGTACCGGAAGTGCTGACTCTACAGTTACATTCCATCACTAAAAAGTAACCTAATCTCAAAAAATTAGCTTTGAGAAAACTCTTGCACATTTTGGACGCCAGCTCTTGGACTATTATAATTGCGGGGGGTCCAATTTTTGAAATAATGCGTGCATAGTGAATAAGGAAGTGGTGTTTTAATTTATAATTTTCCTTAAATAACTTCATATAAAGCAAGTGATGCTCTTAACTAATATAGTTAACAGTTCTAATGAAGCCTGTGCCAATGTTTATTATTCTCATTAACTAGATCTCCAACAAAAAAAATTGACATTTTTTACGAAGCAATTCATTTCTGATGCAAACATTACAATTGTTTCATTTTTAAAACTGTCTAATTTAATGGGTGGTGGTATATTATCGAAATCATCGTAACAAAAATACTTGATCGTCGCGTTTAAAACTTCCAATGTAAATACATTTTCTACAATGAGTTCGCGTATAATTCGTGCCATATCATATCGATAAACACCTTCATAGTATCAATGGTGTGATTCGTATACACATGAAAATTGTTTAAGGAATTCCACACACAACTTTCTCTAATTCCATATATAATTACGAAATTTTAAATGATTTTTATAATCACATTCTTTTCTCACTTTGGTAGCATCTTCCCGAGTTTTTACAGCCATTTCTATTTTTGTGCATAAGCAAAATCTACAGTAATGCTCTGCTGAGAGACTTTCCACCAAACCCATTATTGAATGATTCCCAAAATTATCTCCGGTTACAACTGCTACTTTAAAATATACATTACACGATACATTTCTAGATATTCTAAAAGTATCGTACAGTTTTGAAATAAATACTTTGACGGCATTATTTAAAACACATTTAAAATTGGAAAAATATTTCTCTATTTTTAGGTGTTCTCTGTTGGTTCAGATTTGTCTTGTATTTCTGAATTCTTTGACTCGATGAGGGATTTATTGGTGCAACTGATGATAGTACTAGAGCCTACATTTTTTTTTTTTTTACTTTTTGTGTTGTGTGTGTGTGTTTTTTATGTAAATGTTGTTTAAATACATACTTCTTATCGAACACCTTCTGACAATCTAAAAGAGGACATACAAAATTGTTACGTACACCGTGGATACATTCTATATGAAATAAATATTTTTCAATGCTTAAAAAAGATTGCCCACAAACAGAAAATTTCATTGTTTCTTAATAAATTCAATTATTTCAATTAGAGATGGAATTACTTTGTCATCCTGAGTTTGTATCCCGCAAATTTCTTGCTGAATTAGTAACCAAATATGTTGTGCATGTAGGGGATATTTGGCATTAATAACGTGAAAAAGTTTAAAACATACATCAGTTACAGTCTTACAATTGTTAAATTGGTATTTTAATTCTTCTGCTACAACATATGCTTTATTGATGATAACCATTTTCACACTAATAACACTAAAATAACACAATATACACTAAAAGTATGAGTAAACTAACCTTATTTTAATAATTAAAAGGTACGCGACACGTTTTCAGTAAGACAAAGGGCTAGAACAAGTTTAGACTATTTTGTCAAAGAATATTTATATAATTAAACGATTTTCTATCCGGCTTACCCCTTCTTTGCTAGCAACCGATATGGAGTGCGCAATAAATGTAATGGATATTGCAAGGAAAACTGTAATAGGGTTTTTATTAAATTTAATAAGTTTATGTCAAGAAAATTAAATTTGAATTGATATACCTACATTTCCCTTAATGTAAATATGGGTCAAATAAGCATTACATAGATTTATTTTAAAGAACGAAGGTTTTAAAACAAATATAACATAATATGAAATAAGAAAATGTACAGTTGCAACAAACTAAATGATATATTGTGGTTAATGCATAAAATATTAATATTTAAAACTGTGAAACATTTCGCCTAACCGTAATATATTCACAAATAATATATATTTCAAGAAAAATATCATATTATAACAAACTTTTTAGTAAGTTTCACAAAAATATATACATTTACATCCAATAAATATAGATTTGTGATAACCATTTCATTTTAAAACTTTCGACTTATTTCTATCAAATATTCTTTTTTTTTGAGTGTAGTATGAGGAGACTAGATATACCTAAATGTTTAATTTTGCGGACAATATGGTGTAAGTTTAAACGAAATCTTTTGGCTGCATTTTGCCAAAAACTTAGTCTTGTGACTTAACCTGTTATGGCTCTTATGAGTCTCAGGTACATAATTTTGAGATTACGTGATTGGTTTTTTTAACTGAAAATAAGAAATCGTTATTCGCTTGTTTTTGTAAATAAAGTTTTTGTAAAAAAGAATTTTTAGGAATACCTTTTGTCTGTAAGAGATAAAAAATTAAATCGATATATTCCGAAGTTCTGGAGTTTCAACCAGGAATCGCTTTTTAATAATCACCCGGTATAAGTAACTATAATATTATGAATTTCTATATTTGGAATGAGGTGGTTAATCACGATGCAGTTTTTATGATAATTAGCAAAATTCGTTAATTATTGGCTGTTATAAATAAATTTTTAAATTATGGTTGTTTCATTTATCCACAGGGTGATTAGATCCATACATGTTTGTAACTTTTTTTTGTGAATTTTAATTTCTCAGATTATACCATTCCCAAATGCAATATCTCGAAGAGTATTTACAGTAGGTATGGCGGCGGTTGAGCTAGACAGTGACGTCGACCTGTTTAAAAGCTGTACAGGTCTGTTCAGGTTTTAAACAGGTCTGTTCAGGTTTTAAACAGGTCTGTTCAGGTTTTAAACAGGTCTGTACAGCTTTTAAACAGGTCTGTTCAGGTTTTAAACGGGTCTGTTCAGGTTTTAAACAGGTCTGTTTAGGTTTTAACAGGTCTGTTCAGGTTTTAAACAGGTCTGTTCAGGTTTTAAACAGGTCTGGTCAGGTTTTAAACAGGTCTGTTCAGGTTTTAAACAGGTCTGTACAGTTTTTAAACAGGTAGGCCCGAACTCCCTCTACTGGTCACTAGGTGGCAGCAGCACATTTTGAATTTCCCGGGGCCGAACTGTCGGTAATGCAGATCCAATACTTAACGACTGACGCCAGGTGTGTGACGTCACTGTCTGGCTCAACCGCCGCCATACCTACTATTTACTGAAATTTAAAGTACTCTACACGGCTGTAAAGAGAATTGAAAGTATTTTAAAATCCTTTATCCCTATCGCCATTTTAAATTTTTGAAGAGGTTGCTTCCCCCATAGTTGGATGAACTGTAAAACTGCTTGAACGATCAACGATGTTAGTTTTACCTTATTTTCCTTCAATTTACTGCTAGTAAATAATAAACCTTACATACCTATGGATGGTCGTAATATGATAACTGGCAAGTTGTCCATTTCGTCTGCAACCAGAGATTCTCCTAAGGCCTTTGTGAATGCGTATGTGTTTGGAATATCACCTAAAATTCTAAAAAATATGTTTAAATCCACTAAAAAGTATATATATGTAAGAAAATTAGGAAACTTTTTAAAGTTATTACAGAAATACTGTGTAAATAAAAATTCAAAGGCTACCGACCCAGTTACCGATAATTATTTGAAAGGATAATGGGGCATGCTTTATTTTTTTGACACCATATTAAATAACAAATATAATGTATTGCTTAAGACATAAACCATCATTATTATTATGTAAAGTATCTTGTGACATGATTATTATGATTTGTCGCATTGAGTGGACGTGTTTAAAGTGTGCTACGGCTGTTAAGTGAATATTTGTAAGTTTATACAAAAATAGTAAAAAGTTTCTATTCGAAAATATCATCAGAAAGAGAAACAAGAACAAAGGCTAAATAAGTAAAAATTCCTGAAGTTTCTGAAAGTGTATCTGCCGCCATTTCATCTGCTATAAGTTTTGAGTTAAATTCTAAAGAATTTATCGCAAACATAACTTCTGTGGTTATGAAAGCCGTAAGTACTAAATTAGATGAATTTATGAAACAGCAAAATATCATTATTTTTAATTTGTGTGAAGAAAATTCTAAACTTTGGAAAGAAAACAAATTTCTAAGTTCCCGTTTGGATAGTACAGAGCTGTACTATCCAAATGGGGAAAAAATTACGCATTTTTGGTGTACCCGAAAGTATCTACAGAAACCAGTGTGATCAATGTTTTAAATACCCATTTGGGTACCGATTTAAATACAATGACTTTTGAAAAATGATTTAGAGTGGGTCGAGAGGTTCGAAATAGAAAACCTTGATCAATTTTAATAACATTTTCCAGCTTCCTTCTAAAGAAACAAGTGACATTATCCAAGCAACGGATAAAGGTAAAAATACAGCACTGGTATTATTTGACTTCAGCAAGGCCTTCGACACTATAAATCATAAATTGTTATTAGGTACCTATTCTAAAATCTTGTGGCGTTTCTGGTGAAGGTACTTTGCTGCTTCTTTCGTATTTGGAGGGACGCTCACAAGTTGTTAGGTTGTCCGATAAAGTGTCACAATCAAGAGCTATTTCTGCTGACGTTCCACAAGGGTCAATTTTGGGTCCCTTGCTTTTCAGTATATATACTAGCCAATTTGTCAAATTTATTAATTACTAAATGTATATGTATGTACGCTGACGATACGCAACTCTATTATTCCTTTTATATCGAGGATATTGAAAGAGTTAGCCATGAAATTAATAGCGATTTACGATATTTCTCTGCAACACTCTCTAGTTTTAAATCCATCTAAATCTGCTGCAATTTTATTCGGCAAAAAAATCTAACGTACCTAATTCGGAAAATTTATTAAACATTCAAATAATGGGATCACCTCTGCAAATTTTAGTTAGTTTTAATCATCTCCAGATAATGCCAACTTGGTTGGCGAAACGTATATAGTGTTTTGGTGTTTCGTGAAAAACTATATCAGTGTCATGATTTGTTTATATTTTGTTATATTTTTACAAAAACTATTTAAAAAAAATTGGATCAACAGTCTGTTACAACTGAACATCAAGTAAAGATGTGATCGTGTCCGTCATAACATAATTGTCTTGCATTATAACAACTGTATAATCCCGGCAGGGGCGGTTGTACGAGGGGGGGAAGAACCCAACCCCCCAACTTCTAGAGTTGCATTTATAAATTAAATAATAAATTGCCTTAGCAACAAGAAATTGCCAGGGGCTAGAATATGCATATGCGACGATTTTAAATACAGGGTGCTGCAAGGGTATGGACCGACTCTTCTGAAATAAAAAGTAAACGACAAAAGAAAATTAACTCGAGGCGGAGGCAACCATCGAAATTTGTGTATATTATGTCGTCACTTTGAAATTCGTGTTGCTCTTATCTCGAAAGATATAGGGTCAAGATCATTATAATTTAATGGACATAGTGGTATTTCCCGAAAAAATTTAATCCAAATGAAAACTGTGGCCCGTCGGGAACTTCTTCCCACAGAATAACAAAATTAGTATGAAAAAAAAAATAAATAAAACAAAATAAAAATAAAAGTAACTATTGAAACTATTAACGTGACAAAGTTATTAACGAAATTTTTAAATACTATTTTTTTTCCAAAAAGTTTAGTCATTACGCCACTGGCGGTTCTTCTATAGGGTCATTTGGTCAATGACCTCCAACATACAAATAAAAAATAGAGCTATTCATTTTCTGAAGTGTAAAAATATATAATATATATTATATATATATATATATATATATATATATATATATATATATATATATATATATATATATATATATATATATATATATATATATATATATTTTTAATATTCTTAAAAAATATATTAAAGTTTCTAGTTCATTCTATGCACAATACTATTCAAATATCTAGATCGCAGGATTTCGTATCCCCTCCGAGCACCGAGCCTCTACATTCATATTCATTACATTATTCATTTATAGAATTTAAAAATCTTGGGTCAATCCACAACTTGTCCTCAAAGCTAGCTACGGACCGAATTTACAACGAATTAAAGTGAAATAGACTTATGCGCGAATTGTCAGAAAGCAAAAGAGACAGAAAACACTGACGGGGACAATGTTTCTGACACATTTTACGGAAACGGTAACGCAAGAAGTTCAATAGAGCAGTCTTAATGCTAACTAGGTACGCGTTGGTCGGTAAATTCTGTCGCGTTGTTTTTAATGTTTTTATTTGTGAACATTTTATTAGTAAATCTCTACTTGTCGTGAAATTAAGTAAAACAGTGTTTTTGGTGTTTACTATTAAATTTGAGTGTTGTACAAAATATATTAAAACTGAAAAATGGACATAAGTTGGGTTATGAAGACCGAGTGAAATTCAAAGGTGGTGGCCGTCCAAAACCTAATATGACGATAAAGCATAAAAAATTTTTTTGCTAATTTACATAGCTTTTCTTCATTCTTTGGAAAATCGCCAAAAAGAGCAGCCGTGTTAGATAATGTTGTTAAGGTGAGATTACCTAAAGCGGCTCCAACACGATGGAATTTTAATACAAAGTGCATAGAGACTGTTTATACCTATCGAACATAATTATTAGATTGTTTAGAAAAAATCATTGATAATGAATCAGAAAACAACACTCTAAACCAAGCTATTGGTTTAAAAAACTACTTATAAAATGAACATTTTCTTTACTAGTTCAATTTTTTTCATTTAGTTATGCCTCATTGTGATATATTGCTCAATCAATTACAAAAATGTAATATCGATGTCATAACAGTAAATATGTGTATTGGCATTTTTAACAGTAAAATTGAAGACATCAGAAATAAAATTTTGAATAACTATTTGGAGGAGACATCCATGCAGTCTTCCCAGAGACGTAAAACGGAAGAATCAAAAAGGAGAATTTCATTAGAAGTTTGTGATATAATTACATCTGAGATCAAAAACAGGTTTGGCTTCAGTAATCATTTAGCAGTGTCTCAGTTATTTCACGCAGATCGATTTAAAGATTATAAAAAAAAGCTTTCCTCAAGATATGTTTAAATTAGTTAAAACGGAGTATCCAGTCATAAATCAATTGAAACTTAAAACTGAATTAGAAGTATTATATAGCCGAGAAGATTTTTCCAATAGTGAAGGTGCAGTTGCTTTGTTACAGCTTTTTATTAACAATAATTTGTGCAATACTTTTTCTGAAAGTGTCAAACTGTTAAAAATCTTGTGTACTCTCCCTATGACTACCGTCGAAAGTGAACGTTGTTTTTCCACCTTAAAAAAGAATAAAGACATTTTTAAGAAATACCATGGGTCAGGAAAGATTATCTTCTTTAGCTATGCTTACCATAGGAAGGGCATTAATAAAGAAGATAAAAGACTTTAATGAAAAAGTAATTGACCACTTTGCATCTCAAAAAGACCGGAGGATCGACTTGGAATTTAAATCACTTTAAAAGGTAGGTAATACAGTAAATTTTTCTAATTGACCTCCCTATCTCTTGACCCACGAACCACCACTGCATTACGTTTGAAAATTGTTCTATTTAAAATTAAAAATATTATTTGAAAAAAATTGTTTTATTTTTTGAGCCCCTCTATTTTTTTGTGCCTAGAACCGCCCCTCTTATTATGATTCTATTGATCATTAATTTGTTGATTTATTCATGGTTTTTACATGTAATCTAAATTGTTAAATGTTAATGTGTGTTATGCACCGATGAATTATTATTTTCATAATCACCATACCAAAAAAAAGTTTTGCAAATATGTATTTCTTTTTTTATTAATTTTAAATTATTAAATGTTGAAACCAGTTCCAATCTCTTTTTAATTACACACTGATTGACACAGTTTGATATATATCTGTACCTCACAGCAAAACTATATTATGCACCAAAATCAAAGCTTTTCAGGAGAGAGATTTAAATGAATAAATTTTGTTTAAGGTGATTTAAGTCTACTGAGATTTCTTTCAGATTTTCGAAAAATTAGTATCAAATATTATGTTACGTAAACATTTTTTGAAAAATAGAGTTTTAAATGTTTATGAAAACATGTATAAATTCAACACAATTATTAATGCAAATTAAATAGCTCCATAGTAAATATTCCCACGGGGTTAGATCCGGTAAGTTAGCTGGCAATTCGATTTTCTTTAATAAGTCACACAGAAGAAACTATAAAACTATAAAAAGAAGTTCAATTTATAAATCAGTTAATTATTTTTCAAAATATTCACCGCCGATTTTCATACAGTAATACAAACGTTGTTGAAATGTTCAGTTCATGTAATGCATGCAACATCTGTGGTGTTATTCGACGACATTCTTAAGCAATTTGTGATCTTAAACTGTATATTATCAAGTACAGTAACATAAACTTTGGTTTTAATGTGTTCCCATAGAAATAAACAGTATTCTCAATTCTGGGGACCTGGCCGGTCAAACAATAATTATTGAACCTCTTCCATCTTCAGGAAATTTTTGCTTCAAATTTTCCCCTACTGTTTGAAGAACAGCACATCTACAAATAGATTGTTCATCTTCCTGTAAAACTTGGGTAATCATGAGATCTATCTCATTTCTTAATAAATTGAGATACCTACATTTTTCAGTTTAAATTATCCGGAATAAAAAAGGAACCGATGATACGATCTCCTGGAATTCCCAACTAGACATTCAATTTTTGCGATCTTTGTATATAATACTCCTTATAGAGATGGGGGTTTTCGTCATACTAATATCTACAGTTGTGCCTATTCATAGTTCCTTTAAGAGGAGACAAACTCTCATGATATGATCTCCTAGAAATCTCACACAGACATTCAATTTTTGCGGTCTTTGCGTATGATACTCCCTATAGAGATAATGGGTTTTCGTCATACCAATATTTACAAATGTGTCTATTTACAGTTCCTTTAAGAGAAAAGAGGCTCTCATCC
This sequence comes from Rhamnusium bicolor, assembly GCA_029963845.1. NCBI lineage: Eukaryota > Metazoa > Arthropoda > Insecta > Coleoptera > Cerambycidae > Rhamnusium > Rhamnusium bicolor. The sequence goes on from JANEYF010000117.1 coordinate 453,886, forward strand.
ATAAAACAGATATTATACAGCAAATTTAGATTTTTTTTATTATGATTATACAAGATTCACAAAACTGCAACCGACGATTACTATTATCCTCTTAAAAGCCTAATTTTATAATAATAGAATTTTGTGAGTCTAAGATTTTTATAAACACTGGTTCTAGGCACTTCATAATCTTGAGACAACTGTCTAACATTTTTATTTCAGCCCGGTCAACTTCAAGATGTCCAACTACAGCTATTTGAACTGCTTCATTGGTGACAGTACATGCGATTGTGTTGTATATCGTTAACTGAACCAGTTTAAATAAAATATCTTATCAATTTCATTATATAAATTTTTGAAAGGGTGTTTCTACAGAGGAGGGGAAGCGATGACAGTTAAGGATTTTATGTCGAAAGATATTCCCTTAAAAATTAAAATCTGTCAGCATTTTTTCATCAAAACATTTTTTCAAGAGTTACTCAGGATGGGTTCTTTTAAATGGGACACACTATATTTGAAAAAAAAAAATGCTAGAATCACTCGTTTACTTTTTATATAAAATTGCTAGGTGATAACTGATTATTATACACAAGTGGTTCCACTTGCTAGTTCTCATATAATAATTAACGCATTTTTTGTAGACTAGGTAGTTTAAAGAGCCAAGGCCATCAACTTTGGAGCATCTTTTACTTACTTAGGTGTTACGCTATCGATAACTTCCTCATTCATCCATTCTACTGTTTTAATAACGTGGTGGGGATCTGCTGGTGGTGGATATACTTTTTCGTATAAGACCCTTTCATACAAGTGGCAATATGCTGTGGAAAGATGACTGAAGACCTGAAAAAATGTCAAATTTAATGGTAATATAACACATGAATTTACTTCTCCGCATACGCAGCACGGTGTCACAATTGAATATGGTGAGTCCTCGATGGCATACAGTATGAAGAAAGCATTTTCAAGTAGTTTTCGTGATACAGAGTGTCTCAATATTCCGTGTACATGGAGCTACCATAGACTTTTGCAGTCAAGATAAGTCGATTTAACTAAATTTACCGCTATTCCAAGTTACCTCATTTAACCGCTAGAAGGCCATCAAAGTTGATAATTTTTTTTTCATATAACTTTGAAGCGCTGTGTATGGGTTTATTGAAATTTTTCTGTACAGCTGTTACTTTTTGACATTGTAAGCGAATTAATTGCAATAAAATAAGTTTAAAAAAATACACCCATCCTTAAACTTTGCTCATTTTTTGGGAGTGTTACTATTCCTTCAATTCTTTTTTATCATAAAGATAAATGATTTGTTCATATTTATCTTCTGTTGTAAAATTTTTGTTTTTCTAACAATTTTGGCTTAATTAAGTTAAATCACTACCTAATGCATTTTATATTAAAAACTGACAACTATTTCATTTCAAAATTAATTTATTATTTGATAACAAAAATGAAATAATGCATTCCAGTTTATACAAACTTGTAGTCGAATTCTCTTTCGCAAAACTCTTCGTTCTCAATGTTACAGTTTTACTTTATTTTTGTTTGACAAAACCAGAGAGGCCAACATATCAGTTCAAATAAATAAGAGTTCTTGTTGTCATTTTTGTAAATTTTACTTGTCCTTTGTAGTTCACAACAAATTGTCATTATTAATTAAAATTAGTTTCGTTGGTTAAACAATTCTAAGCTGGATAAAATGTACAGTTTTGAAGAACAAACCGATATGTTATTACTGCTAGGGTTTTGTAAAGGAAACTTTTGCAGAAGTGTGTGCGTGTATTATAGAAGATATCCGAATCATCCGACTCCAAATCATCAGACTTTCAAAAATATTGGAAGACGTCTTCGAGAAACTGGTCAGTTTAATGTGAACAGGGGTAATGCCGACTGGCCTCGTCAAGCCCGAACACCCCTTGTAGAAGAACACATTTTGGAAATGGTGGAGAAAACCCGGGAACCAGTGTCAGACTAGAGTATCAAAAAATACAACGGACAGAGTAATCATCGAACAATGATTTATCCTTTTCAAATCTAGCCAGTTCAAGAACTTTTACTATTGATCCTACCGCTCGTCTTTAATTTTCGCAGATTATTCGACAATACAGAGCTAGCGATAGAAATTTCTACAAAAGAAAAATATTTTTACAGATGAATCATGTTTTACAAAACATGGAATAACAAAACTCCATAACCAGTATGTCTATGAAGACGAAAACCTCCAATGCCGTTAAGAAAAAACATTTTCCGCGTGAAATTAATATAAACATGCGGATGGGTTTCATCAATTACTTTCTGCTTAGTCCTGTCAGGTTGCCAAATAGTCTTAATTGGTTATTTCAATTTTCTGCAAAATACACAACCACACTTTGCTTACAATGTATGTGGAAAACATTTAAATGATTAGCACTCAGGCAGATGGATTGGCAGAGAACACGATGCTCCCATTCCATGGCCACTACGTTAACATGATTTGACTCCCTGTGATGTACTAATTTGGGAATCATAGAAACAGAATGTGTACTCTATGACTATTGACAATGAGCCTGAAAGTGATTTAATTTCTGGCGTAGGATTGACTTATATATAACTGAAAACACAGGTCGCATTGAAAAGTTTTTGTGAAAGAGCAGTCGACTACAAGTTTCTGTAAATTAGAACGCATTATTTCATGTTATCAAGTAATAAATTAATATTAAAATGAAATAATTAAATCAGGTTTTAATCGAAAATACGTTAGTGATGAAGTAATAAACAAATAAAATTAATTGAGCCAAAACAAGAGAGAAAAAATTTGAAAAAACCATTTATCTTTATGACAAAACAAGAATTGAAGGTACAGCGTCACCTCCAAAAAAAGTTATGTCATAAACTAACACCTGTACCAAATTTCAATATTATTTGAAAAAAACTAAAAATTTGTGTCAACCTTGATGCCCTCTAGCGGCTAAACGAGGCAACTTGAATATAACTTATTTCGACTGCAAAAACCTATGGTAGCTCCATGTACACGGAATATTTAAACACCCTTGTGCCACCTGATTTAATCATATGTACTGTTACTTACTTTCAGTTTTTTGCATTCCTTTGCCAAATCTAACATTAACTTTGTCCCCCTAACATTTAACAATACAGCCCTTTTTAGCGGTTCATCAAATCTTATAGTAGCTGCACAATGGAAGATTATATCCGTTTCATTTTTAATAGTTTCTCTATCTTCTTTGGATATTCCTAGGTCAGGCAGCATGACGTCACCCGGAATTGCCTCAATTTTCTTTATTATATCCTCTCCTCTTTGTTTTTTCAACATTTCGAACAGCTGCAATAGGAGACAACAAAAACTTTTTAAGAATAATAATATCAGTAACATTTAAATTTACTAGAGCTGAATCTCTGTTAGACAGGTGTTATTAAATTCCTCTATATGAAAAATGTTGATATCATTTTCGTCCATGCTACGTGTCCAAAACTTTTTTTATTACAAATCAGGCATTTCTGCATGTTCATGCATAACAACATATTATTTTAAAAGTATAATTTCTCATACTTTTATGATTTAACGTGCCTTTTTTCCAGTTCAGTAATTCTTGTAGTATATTTTTTAATATAAATTCATACCAACTAATCAAAAAGACTTTTACGTTTTTCCTAACATACTACAGAATCGTGAAATGTAAAACAGTTGGTACTTAGCACTGGCAGTTCTTCTATAGGGTCATTTGGTCAATGACCTCCCACATACAAATAAAAAATAGAGCTATTCATTTTCTGAAGTTTAAAAATATATAATATATATATTTTTAATATTCTTAAAAAAACATATTAAAGTTTCTAGTTCATTCTATGCACAATACTATTCAAATATCTAGATTGCAGGATTTCGTATCCCTTCAGAGCACCGAGCCTCTATATTCATATTCATTACATTATTCATTTATAGAATTTAAAAATCTTGGGTCAATCCACTTGTCCTCAAAGCTACGGACCGAATTTACAACGAATTAAAGTGAAATAAACTTATGCGCGATTCGTCAGAAAGCAAAAGAGACAGAAAACACTGGCGGGGACAATGTCCCTGACACATTTTACGGAAACGGTAACGCACGAAATTCAGTGGAGCAGTCTTAATGCTGACTAGGTACGCGTTGGTCGGTAAATTCTGTCGCGTTGTTTTTAATGTTTTTATTTGTAAACATTTTATTAGTAAATCTCTACTTGTCGTGAAATTAAGTAAAACAGTGTTTTTGGTGTTTACTATTAAATATGAGTGTTGTACAAAATATATTAAAACTGAAAGATGGACATAAGTTGGGTTATGAAGACCGAGTGAAATTCAAAGGTGGTGGCCGTCCAAAACCTAATATGACGATAAAGCAAACATCTCTTGATAAGAAAAAAGAAGTTAATAGGTATTTTTAATTAAAAAAAGTTATCCTTCAGCAAATTTTATTCATTGTTACGCTCATCAACTAAATTTAATTTTACAAAAAGCATCAAGTCAGGATAAAAACTTAAAAATTTTTTTTGCTAATTTACATAGCTTTTCTTCATTCTTTGAAAAATCGCCAAAAAGAACAGCCGTGTTAGCTAATGTTGTTAAGGTGAGATTACCTAAAGCGGCTCCAACACGATGGAATTTTAATACAAAGTGCATAGAGACTGTTTATACCTATCGAACAAAATTATTAGATTGTTTAGAAAAAATCATTGATAATGAATCAGAAAACAACACTCTAAACCAAGCTATTGGTTTAAAAAACTACTTACAAAATGAACATTTTCTTTACTGGTTAAATTTTTTTCATTTAGTTATGCCTCATTGTGATATATTGTTCAATCAATTACAAAAATGTAATATCGATGTCATCACAGTAAATAAGTGTATTGGCGTTTTTAATAGTAAAATTGACATCAGAAATAAAATTTTGAATAACTATTTGGAGGAGACATCCATGCAGTCTGCCTAGAGATGTAAAACGGAAGAATCAAAAAGGAGAATTTCATTAGAAGTTTGTGATATAATTACATCTGAGATCAAAAACAGGTTTGGCTTCAGTAATCATTTAGCAGTGTCTCAGTTATTTCACTCAGATCGATTTAAAGATTATAAAAAAAGCTTTCCTCAAGATGTGTTTAAATTAGTTAAAACGGAGTATCCAGTCATAAATCATTTGAAACTTAAAACTGAATTAGAAGTATTATATAGCCGAGAAGATTTTTCCAATAGTGAAGGTGCAGTTGCTTTGTTACAGCTTTTTATTAACAATAATTTGTGCAATACTTTTTCTGAGAGTGTCAAACTGTTAAAAATCTTGTGTACTCTCCCTATGACTATCGTCGAAAGTAAACGTTATTTTTCCACCTTAAAAAAGATTAAAGACATTTTTAAGAAATACCATGGATCAGGAAAGGTTATCTTCTTTAGCTATGCTTATCATAGAAAGGGCATTAATAAAGAAGATAAAAGACTTTAATGGAAAAGTAATGGACCACTTTGCATCTCAAAAAGACCGGAGGATCGACTTGGAATTTAAATCACTTTAAAAGGTAGGTAATACAATAAACTTTTCTAATTGACCTCCCTATCTCTTGACTCACGAACCGCCACTGGTACTTAGCACACTGCAAATTTATTTTTTGTAAACAAATATTTAAAACCAAACATTATAGCATTCATATTTAATTCACTTCAAACATTTTTGTAACTTAACATATTTTTTAAATTAATATGGTGAGAACACAAATGTAACAACATTATTACTCCAGCTTTAAATAGCAGGTTACATGCATCTAATCCAAGTATACTAGATTGTACTGCTGATTGTGCTATTGCAATTAAATCGCCGATTTACCACCTATCAAAATGGTTAACAGAGGAGAAGAAAGTTTACCCAATGTCCAATCATGTTTCCCCTGAGCTCTGTTCACTTCGGATATTTAAGTTCTCGTTAATGTGTATCTTTCTCATGAATTCATTCCTTATTGGTTTCTGTACAATAAACAGAATTACAGTACCATTAAACTAAATGTGTTAATTGGATTCAGCAGCTGATAACTGCTAATATTTATCAATGGAAGACAGATTTTTCTAGACACGGGCAAAAAGGCAAGGTTTGCTTCAGAGTCACTGACTGTAAGAATAAATAGCTTTGTGTAAAGTGAAAGATATAATGGTATCATGATAATTTACCCTTCATCAATGCTTCAATAAATCAACAGCAGCCGGCATTGCAGACAAAATTAGTAAAAACCTACGCTTAAAAAATGATTCGCTTACTTCATGCTTGAACGGTAAAGACAACCAAGTTGCTATCATCTGTAGATGATACCTACCGTAATCAAAAATATGTTGGACAAACTAAACGATCAATTCAAACTAGATTCAAGGAACATATAGCTCATGTTAAATATGCTAGTGTTGCCCAACATGCGTTTGAGAACGACCATGAAATAGATAATAGTAATTTAAGATTAAATAGGAAGTAACAAATACTAGAGATTGGAAATTAAAAAAGTGTAAAATAGTGTGAATAGTGACAGAGCGTCAATTTGATACAGTCCGCTCTATAGTGGTCATGGTCCCCTGAACCACAACAAAAGTTTAGACATACATAGTATACACTGTTTGCATAAGGTTGGTTTTAATTGTCCCCAGATGATGCCAGCTTGGCTGGCGAAACGTACATCGAGTGCAGTAATATGATGTTTTAGTGTTTTATGAAAAACCACGTCTGTGTTAGCTTCATATCAAAGATTCCAACTCGCTTCAGGAATACGATGAGAGCAAAAAAAAAGATTACATTGAACGTGTTTCAACCAAATCCCTTAAAGATTATCTCATGTTTACATTTCATAATTAATTCAGTTGAAAATAATAGTGTTTAAAATAGTCAATAAACCACCTATTAATTATTTGAAAATAATTAATAATTTTAATTTAAAATTCAAGTTTTATTAGAATCAAATTCTCTTTGTGTTTGTATGTAAATAAAACGATATGTTTTTAAGCAAAAAAAGTCTTACGTAAAATATAACGGCAGGATATGCAAAAACTTATCAGTACATGTAAAGTGTATCGCTTTATTTTTAGTTAGTTATTCGGCAAGCCTGTTCATGCAAGGGTGTGAAATTTTAAAAAATTTATATATTTTTCGGTTCCGTGAATTACTGTTAAAAAATGCGTGTTTTGTTGTTTTATTGTGTTGTATTGTGTGTACTGACTTTAGTGTTGAAATGAAATGTGATGGAACTTATTGACTATGTTGAAATGGCCACAGTGCGTTAAGGAAAGAGCAGTAAAGGTAATTTTGATTAAATTAATATAATCGGTTTTACTTATTTATTTTTCTTTATAGGTAGGTCCAGAAATAGATAGAAAATGGGTGAAGACATCCTTAAGGTAAGAATTTTTATGTCACACTCAGCTTTCAGTTATATAGATCGTGTACAAGGTTATCAAAGACCCAAGCCTTTACAATAAATAATATTTGAATATACAGTGCGTCTATAAATTACAGCACAATTTATTTTCTGTAGAATAATTATTTTTATGAAAAATCCCGAGTCAGGTTAATTTATGATCCTTAGAAACACTTCTAGTAAGATAACACATTCGATGGATTCATCAATGAATTTAAAAACGCGTCTGCTGTACAGCAACATCGATAATATTATACCTATTATAAAACATAAACTTGAAACGCTACACCACTACATTTGATTCATTTTCAATATCTCATAAAATGAAAAGAATCTGCGAATTTCAACAATCTTCCGATTGCTAACTTTTTTTCCTATGAGTCATATCAAGTGTATTCGCTGTATTATCATTCTTACAGAAGCTACAGGGTGACAAGCGTAACTGTTACTAATTTACAGAATTTTCAAATGCTGCCAAGTAAAATTTGTTTCCATTTTTTCTTTGTTATGTATTTGATACTAAAATACTTGCTTGCCGAAATAGCTTTGAAAGTTTATGGATAAGTTAGCAGCGATTTTTTAATAAATAAACGCAAAGTTTTCTCAAAATATAAAAATATGTACTACAGTTGTTAATAATATAGTCTGAAAAATTGGGAACACGCTCGAATACGCGTTGGGTTATGTCCGTCTTTTATGTTAAAAGAAAATGCTGCCATAATTTCCTAATAAATTGCATTATTTATTTACAAGTTTTAAATTTAGGTACATTATTTACAAGTAGGTAAAAGATGGGCCAAAAAATGTGAATGTTTACGATTATATAATCCATTTATCTAAATTTTTATTTAAAGAATGTGTTAATAAATAAATTCCGCAATCGATATCAAAGGTAATAAATAAAAAATTTAATACACACTTTTAAATTAAAGCTGTGATTTCCCGGAGTCCTGAGTTTAATATTAATATTTAAAAAACCAAACATAATAAAATATTTAAAATTTGCTATTTGTTCTAATCACTAATAATATGAATTTGTAGTCGTTAATTTTTGTTGTAATTAAAAATTGTGTCCCGACATTCTGAAAATGAAAATATCTACTACTTTCATTCTTAGATCACTAATTTTAATTACATCAAAATTGACAACTAAAATTTTATATTAATATAATCTTTAAAATAATAGCAAATTTCTAAAACAATTTTACATATTACTTCACATTTATTTTTTAAACGTTTATATTTAACTAGAAATAAATTTCTTACGACTCAGCGAAATCCCAATTTTAATGTAATTTGTAAAGAAATGCTTCTTAAAATAATTTTAACGTTGTACTCGATAAAAATCCTTTACCATCGGACGAAATAAAACTCGAACCGTTTTATGAGTTACACATTTTTTATATACAGGGTGTCCCATAATTAAATACCTTCCTTCAGAAGGTTATAGAACTATAAAAAATATGTTTAGTTTTGTATCTAAACATTTGCCTTAATCAGTTCATATTTAATGAATTCGAAATGTCTTAAATTGCAAAAATTAAATTTGAACCATTTATTAATTTTATAATGTTACATATTATGTCAAATTTTTATCTAAATCTAAATATCATAATAAGTTACAGGGGGTCAATTTTCGCCATAACTTTTCCGACTTATTTTTTTTAGACATTTAAAACGGAAGGAAGCGCCCGTGTTAAAAAATGCATAAAAAAAGATCCTTTTACTAAATGTCGATAGGAGCTATCGTTTTGCATTATATGCCGTAAACAATGTCACAATAATTAAACTGCGATAGAACCAATAAATTGTCAAGTATAATATTTTTTAATTTAGTATTAAAGAAATCCTTATTATTATATAATAATCTTAAGTTGCTGTAAGCTTTTTTCTAATACAATTGGTAACATGTTATTTAATTCTCAAATCAGGAGTTAATAACAATCCCAAATTTTTTACTTCATTTACAAGTTCAATTTTATTATTATTTAGAGATATTTAGGTTATTAGTAATAAAATTTTGTCAGTCTTTTTACAAAATGAAATAACAAATGTCATAAAATAAGACAAACAAATTATAACGAAAATTCACCCTCGCCTTCCCTGTAACTGCGTCAGCAAATCACGATATTTAGATAAAAATTTGACAAAATATGTAACACTATGAAATTAATATGTGGTCCAATTTTGCAACTTAAAATGATTCGAATTCATTGTCAAATAACTATGTTCTACTTACCCCTTTTAACGGGTTGTCTTATGAACTGATTTAAGATAAATGTTTATATACAAAACTCAACTATTTTTTTTCTAGTTCTATTACCTCTTCTAGGAAAGTACGTAATTATTCGACACCCTGTATATATATTTTTTACAAAATATATAAATTTAGCATTGTAATTCCATTGTTGCACTCACTATCGAAGAAGCAGCTGTGTGAAAAAAATAAATAAATAAAAATTTATGAAAATCATACAAGGGTTAAGTTTTATTTCGTTCAAGATTTAACGTTATTTAAAACAAAATTAAGAAACAAATTAATTATTGTCAACTGCTGTATAACGGCGTCATCTACTGTTAATATCTGCCATTTTCGATATTACTATTTATAAATGTGCAGCTTTTCTGTAATTCGTGCAACCTTGCCTTTAATTTACGTCTAAATTCAAAAAAGTCGAATAATAAATTAACAGGTTGTGGTGCAACGTGGACACTGAACATTTAATTTAGTTAAGTTACTAGGTACTTGTTAATATTATTATTCAATTAAAAATTGCGAAAGATAATCAGAGATTTTTTTCTATTTTGTAATTATTTATGTAGTTCAAAAGAATATTACAAATGACAAAATGTATATGGAACAGATAAGTATGAAGCAAGTGTAAAATTTTTTTATAGGTTTTTAGCAAAAATGTATTCTGTTAAAAAAGGTTTTACTTCTTCTGAAACATCATTACTGATAGTTAAAACTTATAATACGAGGTGATTAGAAAAATCGGAAGATCTAAAATCTCACCAAGATGTTTATATTTATTTTTGATTGTAAAATCCAAAATGCTACTTAGAGAAATTATTCAGGATTAAAAATAGGGAACAAATAATGCAATGCGTTCCCTAATGTTGATTTAGTTGCTGACATTAATATTTTCGTTCTTTTTTTAAATTTTCAGAAGTATACTTGTTCGTGATAAAAAATGTAATTTCTCTTAAAAGAAAATAATAAAATTCGGGATTATTTATGCAGGACCCTCAAAAAAATTAAGACAAGACAGGTGCATAACTATTGAGTAGTGGACAATAAAATACAAATTCTCTCTATTGAAATCTTTTTAAGATATTCATTTTCCTTTATCTGAACTAGAAAATCACAATTTTTCCAAATTTTTCCTTTGGATAATCTTTGTTATTTGTACAATTATGTAATCATCTGCACAATTAAGTAGATTACCCAAGAAATCATCATTACACAAATGTAAAATTGTGTTGGTTTAAATAACATGAATTAGACCAATCGTATTCTTTTAAAACTATTTTTTATGAAAATTCTCTTATAAATATTTTGAACCTTTTGTATGAATAGTCTCCAATTTTATTATTATCTTAATTACCTCTACATGGAATAATTATAATTTTTTTTCTTCGAAAATTTTGATACAACAAAATCCATACCTAATTTCAACAACATTCGAGGACACTCTACTTTTTATTTTCTATTTTCAATTCTTTTCCAGGTGGCATTTTGTTTTTTAATCAAAATAGATATACAAATCTTAACACATTTGAATTTCTCACTTTCTTTCACACAAAATATCAATTTATTGTTGGCAGGAAATTCAAAAAAATTAATCGACGACGGTCAAAACTAAGTGAAAACTCCTTTTATGGGAATAAAAGAGAAAATAGCAAAAAGTGTTCCGGATTTAATTCTAGGGCAGAATACAAAATTCGGTTGACGAAAAATAAAATTTTAGTTTAATTTTTTTTTCATACAACTTGAGATAAAACTGCTGTTTAATTGAAATATATTGTAAACTATATTTTCACATCCGCTATGTATACATTTCGATATTTTAAGTCGGAAAATTTGAGGAAATTAATTTCAAAGAGAGCAAAGTTCCTCTATGCAAATCCTCCGAGTTCAAAGCACTTTTCTCCAGCTAACGAATGCTTTTGTTGTGAAAATAAGTAGAAGCAAAATATGTGTTAATTATACGTAGAATGCGATGTAGAATGTGCCTTCAACAGTAAGGTTTCCGACCTAAGGAGATTCTTCAAATTTTTTTGATTGTAAATATACAAAAGAAACCTTTTTTGACAAATTAACAAAATGCGGAGGTGAACGATGTATATCATTACAAGATTTCAATATGGATTTTATAGATTATAGGTATGATTTCACAGATTTTAACCAGGATTTCAAAGAAATATCAGAATATTTCAATGAACTTCATTGAGATTTCAAAATATTAGGAAGATTTCAATGATGGAAACTAATATATTATATTTCAAAAAAAGACTGCAAGTAAGATTTCTAGTCAGATGTACGAAAATTTCTCACCATTGAAGCGCCCCTCGTCCAATAATAAGACATGACAACCTAAATTTCACCAGCCGTCACTGATGTGCTTTCTTTTTTAAAGATCTAAAAAAAGTTTACTAGAATTCCTGGCAGCGACATTAATTGAATGATATCTATTTAATGACGTTAATTGATGTTTACATTTTCAATTTATTAGTAAAATTAAATGAAATCCATATAAATTAAAGTTTACTAGCTGTATTTATAATTATTTTGCGAAACGTTTGCTTTGCAACACTTTTTGTTGCGAAAATATGCGTGTATTTAACAATGAAATTATTTAACTGAGATGACATCTCTGATTAACATAGACGAAAGTAATAATATTCATTTATAATTGTGTAATCGATAAAAATTGACATTCATTGCTAAATTACTAGAGAACTAAATAAATAATGCATTGTTGTAATGTATACAATAAATCATGAAGAAACCAAAAGTACATATGAATAAACACAATACTTTTTTTATGTACTTAACGTTATGAAACTATTTAAAATTCACTTTTAACATAATGACACACTAAACTCTTTACAGCCCATCGTTAAAGAGTTTGACATTTTTCAAGACAACAATTAGAAAATATTAAAGCATCAATTTCTCTCAATATATCATTACAAAATTGCTGTTAAATTATTATACTTAATATATTGCATAATTGTATAACAAGGAACTTATGTTGGCAATTTTATTCTGAACGTGGAACTAAAAGTATTAATGACGAAACAATGTTTACAGATGTTACAGATAATTTAGATATCTCAGTCTTTAGAACTCTTGTAGAACAATATCCTTCCCGCTCTGCGGAATAGTGATGAAAAAGTGCTAGAAAAAGTTTGGTTTGAACAGGATGGGACCCCATCACTGCGGAATAATAGTCAGAATATATTTAAATTTCCAATTTGTTGGATTAGTAGGTGGTGCTATTGAATGACCTACACATTTCCCGGACCTAATTCCACTTGACTTTTTCTTTAGGGGTATGAAATATAAATATATAAAAACAGACCCAACAATATTTCAGATTTAAAAGTACGGGGTGAAATGCCACAAATATCCCAAAATTTTCTGGTAAATTCTGCAAGAGGTTTTGTAGACAGGCTTGATAATTGCCAGTTTTTTCGTTTTTTGTAAAATGCGATCCGTTTTATGCTAATATTTTACAAAATCTAAAAAACTTTGAAAAAGGACGTTTCAGAAACGAACTCTGTTTCTGAAACGTTGGGGAATTATATTATTATTTTTCTGTTTTATTCTAGGTCTCTAAAAACAAAAAAACACCTTCTGACTGTTCCTTTGACAGTCACAGTTGCAAAGATTTATTCCTCAATAGATAATCAAGCTTACAAGAATAATTATTTATGTGGTATATGTCCCAAGAGAGAAAAGAAAAAGTTTTATTCTGTTAGGAGTATTTTTATGTTTAACTTTTCTGAATGAGAATCATGAATAATAAACATCCTATTTTTTTTATTTAATACTTTAAAATAAACTATCTACAATGTGTATCACTTAAAATGAAATCACTTCAATATCTCTGTACTTATTGGTCGAATTGAAGCGTCTTTTTTTTCTGCAGTACGTATAGATATTTTGAAGATAGATTTGTGAAATACCGGGTATAACAGGATCATGGTACACCCCCTTTTTCTCCTTTAGTTTTGAAGATAATTGATTGAAATTTGAGATATCTTAAGCAGCACTTTTTGACATACAAGTGATTTTTTTTCACTTCCGGTTTCGCCGGAAGTGACACTAACTTTCGATTTTTAAACGGAACACTCTGTATATTATTGCATTTGAATTCTGCATAATTTTCTGAATCCAACGATACCAAATAAGTGACATTTCAAACGTCAATATTTTTTATAATATAATTTTTAGTTTTCCATTTAAGTGTGCCATGACGGTTACAATTTATTTTAAATAACACCTGTAATGCTGGAAAAATCGAAATCCCGTCAAAAATACTAAATTACATGATTCATGAGCAAATAAAGTTCATCAAAATTGTTTTTGGGGCCAAACTCAATTTTTTCAAATGGAACCATATTGGTACCGTAGTACCATTTATTAGTACTATTAATAAGGAATTCATTCATATATCGTATTAAAATGGAGTACAAAAAATGAACACAAAACATTACAACAATTGGTCAAAATGCTGTCCATTAATGTCAATGCACTTCTGAACTCGCATAGTTGTTTCTCGAAGGACGTTCGTCAATTGCTGGGCCGTTATACTATTAATTGCGCGTCTTGCTTGTAGCTCCAGGTCTTCACGGGTTGTAACGGCGGTTGTGTAGACAGTATTTTTTAAATGACCCCAAACAAAGAAATCAAGGGGTGTTAAATTAGGTGACCTTGGAGGCCACCTCGCATGACCTTTCGTCGAAATTACGTTTTCTCCGAATCTCCGTTGAAGGTAATCAATTACTATCTTTGAATTATGGGGAAGAGCGCCATCTTATTGAAAATACATACCCTGTCATAAATGGAAAGGTAATTCAGCTAAACTATCCTCAATCTAATTTTGCAGAAATCCCAAGTATCTGGCACCAGTCAGGGGTCCTTCAAATATTATTGGACCAATGATTCTACTACCGATTATTCCAAGCCAAACATTGAAACCGAACCGCACTTGAAAGTTACCCTCTCGTAATAAATTTTGACTTTCTTGTAACCAATATTTTGTATTTTGTCGGTTAAATAATCCCAAATTTGTAAACATAGACTCGCTCCAAAATGAAATCATTCCCAAAAAATCATTGTTTGGCTGCACATTATTCTGCAAAATCCAATTGCAATATTCCATCCTACGTTCGTAATCATTTTCGTACAAGTGCTGGTGCAATTGGTATTTAAAAGATTTATAGTGGTATTTCTACAAAATTCGGCTTATTGTTTGGTGACTGATTTCCAATTCAAACCCAATTTGCCTTAAAGAAACAGTCTTATCAACTTCTACTCGAGCCAAAACATTAATTTCAGTTCCTTCGTCAAGAATGAAATTTTCTTCGGAATCATTGTTGGACTCACTTCGAAACTGATTTTCAAGACGATTAAAATAATTTCTCGCTGGACATGTCTATCAGGATATCGTTCGGCATAAACTTGTCTAGCCGCAACGGCATTTTTTTCTATATTCCACATAAATAATTAACATGGCCACTTTTTCATCTCTTGTATAAATTTGCGACATTTTGAACACAATTAACAATAATTTTAAAGAATTTTTAAAGACACAATAAAAACACTGGTAAACCACCAAATGTTTGACAAGCTAAATATTTCATTGTGTTCAAAGTTCAAAGCCACCTTAGTTAGTTACTTCTTAACATTTAATCAGAACAAAATTGTATTTTCTTATTTTCTTTTAACTGTAATTTTGTTTGTATTTATCGCACATTTTAATACGACATGAATATATTCCTTATTAATAGTACTAATAAATGATACCACGGTACCAATATGGTTCCATTTGAAAAAATTGAGTTTGGCCACAGAAACCATTTTGATGAACTTTATTTGCTCATAAATCACGTAATTTAGTAGTTTTGACGGGATTTCGATTTTTCTAGCATTACACGGGTAATTTAGAATAAATCGGAACCATCACGGCACACTTTAATGGAAAACTAAAAATTATATTATAAAAAATACTGACGTTTGAAATGTCACTTATTTGGTGTCGTTGGATTCAGAAAATTATGCAGATTCCAAAAATGCAATAATATATAGGGTGTTCCATTTAAAAATCGAAAGTTAGTGTCACTTCCGGCGAAACCGGAAGTGAAAAAATAAGTCACTTTTATGTCAAAAAGTGCCGCTTATTATATATATATATAGGATATCCCGAATGTATATAGGATATCCCCAATCAATCACCTTCAAAACTAAAGGACCATGATCCTGTTACACCCGGTATATTAAATTGGTTGTTGCACTAATACCCAGCAAAACGTAATAAAAAAAGATAGCAAAAGTGCAGAAAAATATGAGGCAATTTCTGTTTAAGGGTAGAAGTTATTTAGAAAACGTGGTTAGAATTACCAAATCCCCAAATCCAAATTTTGGTTGTAATATCATGTACAATTATTTTATTTAAATCTCATTTTACATTTTAACTTTTAGATTAGTTTTTAATTAAGCCCTAAAATGAAATATTTTTCATGTGAATATACAAAGCGGTAAACTAAAGCTCTTAAATAAAAATTAGTTTTGCTAGTCCTTATTTCCTTTTTTGGTCTGTTGGCTGTTACTTTACATATATTCTTAATTAAAAAGGAATTGATTTTTTCTTAAAGTACAACTGCCAACACAGGATTGTTGTTCCGTACACAATATTAGAATTATGAGGG
This sequence comes from Rhamnusium bicolor, assembly GCA_029963845.1. NCBI lineage: Eukaryota > Metazoa > Arthropoda > Insecta > Coleoptera > Cerambycidae > Rhamnusium > Rhamnusium bicolor. The sequence goes on from JANEYF010000117.1 coordinate 470,224, forward strand.
AATAACTAAATGAAATATTTCCAGATATATGGATGAGGTAATAGTTCGTTAATTGAAATTTTTTGCAGAGGGATCTTAGGATCGCCCTATTATGCACCTTGATTATTATCCGTGGAATGCAGAAAAAGGAGTCTATAAAATTAGTCCTAGGAAACAGGGAAAAATAAAAGTTAACTTGCAATCAAATATTGCACCAAGACTGATTACTTATTTTCACGATCTGATCACTGAGTAGAGAATTATTAATTAACGGGACACTCTTTTTAGCACAAGCACAAATTTAATGTATTCTGTTGTATAAGACATAATATAGCATTTTCCAACGTTCAACGGCAACTTGCTTCTTTCACTGTGATTAAAGTATCAGCAAATAATTTTGCAATCAAATACAAGCATATATTGGTTTATGAGTCTATATATTTTAAAATTGTCTGCATACAAAAGAGACATTCATTGAAGGTCAGACACGGTATCGTTTATAAACATTATGAACGATAAGGGTTCAAAGTTGAACCCTTGGGAACACTAGATTTAGCTAATGTTTCTCTAGTCTTGTAACCATGGTACAGTAAATTCTGTTTTATATTGTTCAAATAGGAAGAAAAGAACAAAGAGAATCAACAAAACCTAATAAACTTAGTTTGCTAAGTAGTATACCATGGTCTAGATAGTCAAAAGCTTTCGAGAAGTCTATATAAACGACATCGATCTGACCTCCAATATTAATGCCTTCTTCTAGGTGTTATGTAATGCAGAATAAGTTGCTGGTGGTGGATTTACTAGCCATAAATCCATGTTGATTAGAGCAAATGAGAGGAAAAATAATATCATATACTATTTTGAAAAGCATTACAGAAATTGTTTAATATCACTATAGGTCTATAATTTTCTATTTCATGTCTGTTATTACTCTTGAAAATAGGACATATTCTTGACTGTTTCCATACATCAGGAAATTTTCAAAGCGTAACGATAGATTAAAAATAATTGTTAATTGGATTGCGAATATTATTGCGCGGTTCTTTAAAAGAAAAGCTGTTATATCATCAGAACCAGCAATCATTTGGGCTTCAATTTTTTCCAGGCTTTTAAGACATCGTCTTCAGAAATTGCGTTAGGTAGCAAATGGGGAATATTGTGACAATTATTATCTAATAGCATATTTGCAATTGAGCGTGTGGTACAACATGTTTCGTAAAATTCGGCAAATTTAGTAATAGTAATGGTGGGATTATCTTAAGACTCATTCTTGTATCTCATATTATTGGGATTGCTAGATTCAGTTTTTTTTCTCATAAGTAAGACCAGAAACGGTTGGGATCGGATTTCGTTTGATTTTCTATATCAATAATATAATTTTTGTATGCTAATTCTATATGTAATATCAATTTTGTTCTAATGGACGTATATACATTATGAATGTTTTAGCTTTTACATATTTTGTATTTTCTCCGCAGTAACTCTATGGTTTTGTCCCATATAATGTTTTTATTATACCGAGGGGTATATTTAGGCTTTTTGTAATTAAATTAGACAAGCGTTTAGAAATATAACACCTGGAGAACTAAGAAAATTTGTGAGGAATAATAAATACATAAATAAACACCACAAAAATTAGACAACCCCCGATTCCAAAGCCAAAGTTGTCTATAAGGGGATTACACTTAGACAAACATGAACATACAACTATTTCCACCGACATTGCCAGTGCCGGTGGTGGGATTTGAACCCACAGCTACGATAAAAAGATTTCTAGTCACTCTTGCCATCGCACACTCCAGCTAGCTATGCTACCGAACCGGTAGGAGAAGAATTAAAAAATGTCGATAGCTGTCTCATCAAATACAATACCCTGTAGCCCTATAGGTACCTAGAAGTACTTTGTGCTGGAGGACGCACACCCAATACCTGAATATGTTAGAGGAATCGAACCTAGGCCTCGAGAGTGGGACACAAGTGGTCTTACTGCTCGACTACAATGCTACAAAATTATTACTTCTGTTATTAATTAAACATTAGAAAAAAAACAGATTGTGGATTTGACAAGGTCAACTACTTTCGGCAACACACCATCATCTTTAATTATAACGATAACCCTTAACATTCTATATCCATATCATAGATGTACTTTTCCTCTATATCATTTATCTATGCATATTTGGTTAATGTTAATTTTATTTTCGCATTGTTATTAAATTATAATTCGTCTTAATGGTCCTATTTGCATATTTATGGTAATATTAGATAATCTAAAATAAATAAATATTTCTGTGATGTAACACCATTACCGTTTTATCTGAGAGTTTAAGTATATATGACCAAAATGAGGGTAAAAGTCATTATCTCACAGAACTCTTTTATTACTACCGGTTTCGTAACATTCACATAATTGTTTCGGGTGGGTTAACTAAAAGTATGGACTCGACTGGTTTTTCTTACCAAAATAAGATCTTAAGCTGCAACTTTTGCATCGGTAAAATAGGCCATTTTGTGTTGAATACAATGGTGAGAGTCCTTAGGGATATATCTTATTAAAGTACTGGTATCTTTTATGCATATGTCAAATTTTAACTTTAGTTTTAATTTTCTATTAAGCTTCCGCCTCAATCAGTAGAAGTTTGAAAAAGAAAAGGCATTGATTAAGGATCCAACTGTGAGTAATAGGTATTCTGTAAGTTTAATTGATAAAATAATTAGGAAACATAAATTTAAAAAGACTTTTCGAAATTCCTCGAACTTTCAAAATGAAAGAGAAAATCCGATCGATTCCATATGATCCTCGATTCGCTCGTAATATTGGTAAGATCATTAAAGATATAGGTATAACAGTGGTTCATTCATTGGGAAAAAAACTACAATAATTTTTAGGCATATCAAAAGATAAAATTAAAACAAACGTCGAGGATTTACAAAATTAACTGTAAAGACTGTAATAAAAAATATGTTGGACAAACTAGAGGATCAATTCAAACTAGATTCAAGGAGCATATGACTATAGTAGAACAGATGTCTAGTGTTGCCCAACAAGCATTTGGGAGAAGCCATAACAATAGATAGTAGTAATTTAAAATTAATTAGGAATGTAACAAATACTAGACAACTGGATGCATTTTAAAGCTTGGAAATTACAAACCTATTGATTAGTTAGGCACAGCTTATCGAACCTTAACAACAGTTTAGGTATAAATAGGATCCATTGTTAGCATAAGATTAGTTTTACTCATCTGCAGATGATGCCAACTTTGTTGGCAAAACTTGTGTCGAGTGCAGTATATGGCGTTTTGGTGTTTTGTGGAAAACGACGTTAGTGTTAGCTTCATATCAAAGGTTTCAACTCATTACAGAATTTTGGAATTAATGGCAAAATTTCGTCACACCAGATCTGTAGCAAGTAAAAAGAGAAATGTTGAATATCCTATGAAATGAAGCAACGGAAGTGGCAGTTCTGGGCCACGTTGTTATAGACATACACCGAGTAGGTTAAAATTGTCTGATGTGATGGATGTTTCACGATCTACTCTCCAAAGAGCTTTAAAGCATTACAAGTTCCTTCCCTATAAAATTAATTTAGTCCAAAAACTCAGTGAAGATGAGAATGATGGATGTTTGAAATTTTGTGAACTCATGAACCAACGCATAATTAATCCCGAGATTAACCCGAACTTTCTTTTTAACGTTTGTTTTCCAATGAAAACTCATTTTTTGTAAATGGTACGGTCAATCGTCATAATTGTCGTTATTGCCCAAATTCCAATCCGAAGATATTCCACGAAGTGCATACTCAACATCCAGAGAAATTAAATGTGTGGTTAGGTCTTTTTTGGTGATCATATTGTTGGATCTTTTTCTTGTCTGGTAATTCGACTAGAGAGATATATCTGGATTTGTTAGAAAACGATGTTGATTCAATATTGACCAATATTATTGAAAACGACGAACATTACCTTGAGGATAATTTGGCATTCCAACAAGATGGGGGCACCATCTTGTCTTTACTATGAATTGCCTGTGAGGAAATTTTTGGACAAAAGATTTCCTGGTCACTGAATTTGAAAGGAGGGGCCTATTGAGTGACATGCGAGATCGCCGGACTTATCTCCTTTGAAAAGTAAAATTTACCCAATTATTTAGAAGATTTATCGCAATGCATCACGCACGATTGCTGCCAAATTATTCCAGAAATTCTACAAAATGTCCGAAATATTTTAAACATTCATTATTATTATGGAATTGGTGCGGGACATTTCGAACATCCGTTTACTTAGGACACCGCGATAGTCCTCACTGTTTTGATATTGTAGTGTTGGCCACGCCAGTCACTAGGGCTGGGAAAAATAATCGATTAATCGAAAAATAATCGATTAATCGATCATTTGATTAATCGATTATTTGTTTATTTGATTAATCGATTAATCGATAATTTGATTAATCGATTATATTCGATTAACCGAAATAATCGATTATATTTCAATAATCGATAATCGATTATGACTTTTGACAATCGCCCAGCCCTACATCCTCATTATCTATTTTTTTACTTAATACAATTATTATAGTATTATAGTCATAAATAAACAGTATGTAAATAAAATTGAAAATAACTCTAAGATGAATCCTACAGCTCCGTAAATTAGGGGTGGGCAAGAGAATGGAATAATCGATTAAGGCTGGTTAAAATCGTCTATAATCGGTTAAACGCTTTTACGATTAATAGATTAAAACCGATTTTCGAATATACGATTATTTAATTAATCGATCATTTGATTAATCGATTATTTGATTAATCGATTAATCGATTATTTGATTAATCGATTAATCGATTATTTGATTAATCGATTAATCGATTATAATCGATTAATCGAAATAATCGATTATTTTTCAACAACAGATAATCGATTATGACTTTTGACAATCGCCCAGCCCTACCAGTCACTATCGCCGCCCACCTAGGACACCACGTAAATCTACTAATTCAAACTAAGGCTCCTTTCTTTCGTCTCAGTCTGACATTTTAATTTTCCAAGTAACTATATGGCACAGCTTTAAGAATACAAATTTTTATTTAATTTTAAAAAGCAAAAAATTTAGACAATATAGTTTTTTAACATCGTATTGGTTTATTTTAGCCAAAAATTGATCCAGCTTATGCGGATATTCTGTTATATTTCCATTAAATATCATAAACAAATCAATAATTTCAGGTTATTTTCTCTTAAAAATAAGGTTTCATCCTACTTACAGGTTGGTTCATAATTTCCTTTATCCTTTCCTGGGGTTTCTTGCCCTTTTTGGTTCGCACCAACAGAATAAGTTTTTTGACTCCACTGCATGTTCTCAAAAGTTTTTCAATCAGAACTTTACCTACGAATCCTGTTCCTCCAGTAATAAAAATAGTCTTTCCCTCATACAGTGCCGCAACTCGATCCGGGTATTCTTCAATATCGGAATCAGCCATTTTCAAATATCTGAAAACAATAATTTTTTATCTAAATAAAAGATATTCATAAAGGTGAATATTTAAAGCTGTATCCCCAAATAGTAAGTAGGTAATTATGAAGGATTAAATTTTATATAGAATGATACGATCACTAGGGCTGGGAAAAATAATCGATTAATCGAAAAATAATCGATTAATCGATCATTTGATTATTTCTTCTTATATAATCGATTAATCGATCATTTGATTAATCGATTAATCGATCATTTGATTAATCGATTAATCGATTATTTGATTAATCGATCAATAGATTATAACCGATTAATCGAAATGATCGATTATTTTTCAATAATCGATAATCGATTATGACTTTTGACAATCGCCCAGCCCTACATCCTCATTATCTATTTTTTTACTTAATACAATTATTATAGTATTATAGTCATATAAATAAACAGTATGTAAATAAAATTGAAAATAACCCTAAGATGAATCCTACAGCTCCGTAAATTAGGGGTGGGCAAGAGAATCGAATAATCGATTAAGGCTGGTTAAAATCGACTATAATCGATTAATCGCTTTTACGATTAATAAATTATAACCGATTTTCGATTAAACGATTAATTGATTAATCGATTAATCAAATAATCGATTAATCGATCATTTGATTAATTGATTATTTGATTAATCGATTAATCGATCATTTGATTTATCGATTATTTGATTATTAGATTATTTGATTATCGATTAATAGATTATAATCGATTAATCGAACTAATCGATTATTTTTCAATAATCGATTATGACTTTTGACAATCGCCCAGCCCTAACGATCACATCCAAATATAATGTGTTACAGACAGACAAATATCGTCTTTTGGGTTCAGACTTCATCATTTTTTTTTAAATTGTTTGTTACAAAATAACCTCTAAAAATCTTAATTAATGTATGGCAATGTAAGTACTTATATGTATGCACTTACCAGAAATAGTATATTTCCTAATAAATTACAAATTACTTTTAATTTGTTGCTAGTATGTTGACTCATCATGAGTTATCCAAGGTAAAATAAACTTGTAAAATCTAAGTAGGTATAATAGCATGTTCCTCATTAAAATAATAATTATGTATTAAAGAATACAGGGTGTCCCAAAATCATTAGTATCTCGCATCTGAAGAAATTGATTTGATTTTGATTTATTGATTTAATAATATTACACAATAATTATTTATATATGGAAATTTATATTTAATTTGAACCTTAACTATGGTTATGGTTAACGTATGGTTATTTTGACATATCCCTCATGTGTTCAATGGAATTGAGGTCTGGTAACCTAATTTTGGAACGCGCCTTTTCGGCAATATCGCGGGGGGAGCGTCATTCTACGTCGCGAACGACGCAAAAAAACCTTATGGCCGAATTCGATCCGACGCGTCGGCACATTAAGGACCGCGCTTCCGTGGGCGGGGATTATTCGAGGAGGTTTCCGTGAAAAAATTGGAGAGGGTGGGGAGTGGGGAGGGGGGTCGGGGAGGGGGGGGTAATTTCGGATCGCGCCTTCACGGCAAAATCGTGGGGGGCGTGTCGTTTTCCGTCGCGAACAACGCAAAAAAAGTCTTATGACCGAATTCCATCCGACGCGTCGTAACGGCGTGGCGGCCTTCGACGCGCCAAAAATATTTGATCGACCGAAAAAAATACTTCGTCGGCAGATTAAGGACAGCGCTCCCGTGGGCGGGGATTATTCGAGGGGAGGTTTCCGTGAAAAAATTTGTGGGGGGTTGGGGGGTCGGGAAGGAGGGGCTAATTTCGGTACGCGCCTTTTCGTCAAAATCGCGGGGGGTTGGCGCTCTACGTCGCGAACGGCGCAGAAAAGTCTAATGACCGAATTCGATCCGACGCATCGTAACGGCGCGGCGGCCAATAATACACAAATTTTTGTTGCGACAGAGGAGGATGCCTTGCACAGCGCCAAGGGTGCGCGTAGCGCACGTTTAACTAATGCACATATCAGACAGTTCACCCGCTCATACTGTTCACCCGTTCTCACTTGTTATTACAATTTCAAGTAACTGCTGCAATATGTGCAACGTCGCGGATACTACTCCGCATTTTTAACTTTAAAGTGGAAATTTGTAGTAATGCCGACTGCACAGCGTTACCAAAGACTCACTTCAAAGTAATGATAACTGGAAGTATTCTATTTAAAGTTCCTGTAACTTTGTAGGGAAATTTTCTGGAACTTTAAAGTTGTGTAACTTATTATTGACATCTTGAGTAGAAATAACATTACTTCTACGAACAAAGACTTTAAAGTGATTTTTACTACACCCCAGTAGTTCAAAATGACTACAGAGTTACGTATACCTTGAAAACCTACTATAAAGTGATATTAACTTTTAAGTCAACATTTCCTTAATCGAACGAATCGAGCATGGCTTCGAAAAACAATAAAACAACAAATACAATTTTTCGGCATTCATCGATCTTTTATCGAAAATTTATGTTACAGTTAAGTGAAGTTAACAATTTAACAAATTATTTGATTGGTGCGGAACCGACCCCTATTCGTTGAAAGAGATAAATAATCACGTTAGGAAAATTCTTGGAAGAATCGGACATTGATGTGAAAAACTAACAAATGTTGAAGTAAAGAATCTAATTGATTGTGATTGTTTGTGATTTACCGTTAATTGTTATTAATTAATATTTTGCGCACAGAACAAATGCACGAAATTCAGACAAATGAATAACTGATAGGAAAGTTACAAAATTTGCGGATATGTGAAAGTAATGAGATGAGACTATATGGATAAAAGTGTCAACTTTGGCCAATCGGGATTTTTGCCAAAATGAATTTTGTTGGTATTCGATGTAAATCCCCGAGTTAATCATTTATTTGATTTTCTCTAATAACACTCCAACTGTTGATTTTTAGTCAGTCATTACCGTGTTGGTAATCCCAAACAAAAAAATTATTTCTACCTATACTCCACTAATTTCATATAAGCACATAAAAAATTCCAGCATAGAGGAGAGGTATTATATAAATACATTTTGCGTATTTATATAACACACCGCGCGCCTATGCTAGAGAACTATGCACGACTGAAGGTCGACAAACGGTCGCTCTGCGAGCCCAGATAAAGGATTTTTTATGTGTTCATATGAAATGAATGGAGTATAGATCTGCCAGCTCAAAGTAAGGATCGTAAAGTACGTGGTAACTTTGCAGTAACCTTTTCGTAGCAGTGTAGTAGACGCCAGTTTAAAGCTGCCAAGAAAATGACGTCATTCGTCGTATTTGTTACTTTTTGGTAAACACAACTATATAGTGAAATTGTAGTTCCCGTCATCATTTCTCAAGTAGCAACAACGATAACGTTAGTCGCATTTGCTACTTTACGGTAAATGTAACTTTGAAGGGAAATAATTTTGGTTTTTGTCACCCCTAAGTGACAAATATCTGTTAACATATATGCCACTATAAAGTTACTCAAACTAAATTCGCTATTTTTCTATTATTGAATAATGACGCCGTATTGATATAGATAAAAATATAATTCTGAAAACCATTTTTTTATTAAATATGGTTACTTGCAAACATGTTTTATAAATAGATCATTCTTACTGAATAACTGTGGTTTTAGTCATATACTTGTTAAATTTTTTGAATCCTACTTACAAGACAGATTACAATATGTTCAGTATAATGGTTTCAAGTCAAACACATATGTTGCAACCTCTGGCGTACCTCAGGGATCGAATTTAGGTCCGCTTCTATTCTCAATATTTATCAATGATTTATGTGACGCATTGAATTGCAACAAACTTCTCTTTGCGGATGATCTAAAATTATTTAGTGAAGTTGCTACAGTAAACGATTGTACAAGATTACAGGAACAAATAAATGTCATTGAGAATTGGTGCCTAGTAAATAAGTTACATATGAATATTTCAAAATGTAAAGTTATGACTTATACACGAAAGGTTAATTCAGTGGAATATTCGTATAGTTTTAACAGCGGTGTGAAAATATTAAAGATTTGGGTATACTGTTCGATTCCAGATTAGAATTCGCAGGACACATTAATTCAATAGCAAAATCTGTGTTAAGAATACTTGGCTTTGTAATAAGAAATTCGAAAAATTTTACTAATGCGCAAGCATTAAAAACACTATATTTTTGTTTTGTGCGTTCTAAGTTAGAGTATGGTTCTGAGATATGGAATCCCATTTATGAGGTACACTCACAATCACTAGAATCTGTTCAACGGAAGTTTTTAAAATACTTATCATTTAAAGTATATCACCAGTACCCCGAACAGGGATATCCGAATTATTTAATGTTAATAAGATTTAATATGGACTCACTAGAATGTAGAAGAACTATGTCAAATTTAATGTATATTTACAAACTTATCAATAATACAATAGACAGCCCTGAACTTCTCTCCCAAATAAATTTCAGAATTCCACGTTTAGGCTCCCGTCAAACATCGACCTTCGCACTACCACTAAAGCGAACAAATATTCTGGCTAAATCGCCTATTTATTCTATGATGGAAATGTATAATTCCATTGGTGGACATTGTGACATATTTAGTCTTTCTTTAAATAATTATTCCAAGACCATAAAACTATCCATTAGAGACATGTAACCCAAACTTAATTTTATACCCGTAATTTTAAATTAATGTTGATTTTAAGTTACTGTAGGTTAAATAACTGAATCATTACAATTAACTGTATTTTGTCCTTTACATTTTGTCATTGACAAGTTACATTTTGTAGGATGTAAGTACTTTATCTCTGTATTATTCTTTGTTTTTTGTTTCTGTATATTTATAATTTGTATTTTATATATTATATCTCGTAGAATTGTCCTGTAACTGGAGTGTTCTGTTGGGCAATAAATCTATTATTATTATTATTATTATTATTATAATGCATAAATCAAAAAAATATTTTCCAGCAAACATTTTGCATTTTCGATTGTACACATAATTTTTAACTTTTTTTTTTAAATTAAAGAGCGCGTCTTTTTTATGGAAGTATCATGGTATCATTTTACAGAAAACAAGTAGTAGTTTTAATTTCCACACTCAGAGTGAATGCAAAACATCATGGTTTATTATCTAAATGAAGTCCGATTGCAATACATTATATTTTGCTATTCGAACAAGAGAGGGCAAAATATAATATTCTCATACTACTAAAGATCTGTTCCACGAGTTAGTCATTTCTACTACTTGGTTACGTTCTGTTTACGTAATAAGCTAGTTGTCAATACGTAACAGGAAAGGTTCCGGAATAGTAATTACTACATAATAACCTGATAGAAGGATCGTTTCCATAATGTAATAGTCGTTAGTTGCGAAAGCCTTTAAAGTTCCACAGATGGTAGCTAGCTACTACATAAAGACTATTATATGTGCTACTTGGGAGTGACGATACTTGCATCATGAGAACAGGCATTATCATCCAAGAAACAGTTGTCATCGACGGCACCATGAAATTGAAGAATGGTGTTGTTTATGGTATTGTCAACTAACGCTTGAGCTGTCATCATTCTCTCAACAATCTCAACAATAAACAAGTCATATCGTTGATTGCAACATGTTTCTTCACACACCATGAATGAACCACCGCCATAAGGATTGATTTCATGAACTTGACGACGATTTCTATCCACCTCTGGCCTAGTCCATACCTCAATTGTGCAAACATCTGAAAAATTGACTCACTCGAGTTTCATCGATGAATAAAACAGAACACCATTTAAATCGTCAATTTATATGTTTAGGTACTCATTCCAATTTGGTTTCTTTATGATCTAAACATTATACCTCGATCTCTCAAACGTTTTCAAATCATTTATATCGATAAACGTACTCCATTAGCATTATATATAGCATCTGCTACGTTTCTTAACATACAATCTCTCTCTCTCTCTCTCTCTCTCTCTCTCTTGGCAGAAAAATGTAACGGTCTTGCACTACATCGGTTTTTCTTGGACAATCGCTTCTAACACTCTCAGATGCTGATTCAGTTTTGGGACCGTGAAATATGTCGAGAAATGACACTTTGAGATACGTTGAATTCCACAGCGACCTAGATTCGATTTCGACCAGCACGAATCATTCCAGTGGCCATGTTTCTTTCTTTTCAAGTTAACTTTTTCCGTAACATATTGTAATTAAGAACAAATGTTTTCTGGAGTCCAAAATCAGAAATATATTGACGATTAGATTCAAAAAAACACTAATATTCCTCAAATGCAAAAGCCATTTTTTTTTATTGAATTTTTTTATGTCTACCTAATAGGGCAAAAAAATATTTCAGAACACCTGTGGCATATGTTAAAATTCTAGAATCTTTAAATATCTTGGAGCAGTTTATTTACAATATCTTATGTTCTTTTTTTGAAGGTTATGGAGTTTCGGACGTATTAAGCCCCCTGAGCTTCTCCATAAATACGCAACTGCACAACATTAACACTTCTATAATTTGTACAGAATTAATGGAAAATGTTTGATTTTTTTTTGTTTGCCAATATTTAAAAATGGATAATCATTTTTTATTTTGTATCACACATATATTAGACAGCGCAGCAGCTAATTTTATCAGAGACCATATTTTAATTATGCTATAAAATTTGTACAATGCAAAAAAGAAAGCGTAACCGTTGTTACGTTTTATGAGTATTGTTAATTTAAAAGGAAGCAATACAGACATTAATGCAAACACAATTCTGAATTATTTCATAATATGTAAACTCTCCAACTATTTATATTTTGCAGCAAAATGATTTAGATGTTATGTATTTACCAATACACAATTAAATTGATTGCAACTGCAATCTGCAGTGGTCAATGCACTTGAAGTTATGGATACAAGGAATACTTTTAGAGTGGTTTAAATGTTACCTTCATTATACGATACAATATGTTAAAATTAAAAGTCATAAATCTAGTCTATTGTCATATTTTATTGGAGTACCACATTTTTCTGTAAAAAATCTGTTTTATATATGCCGATGATAATATTAATCTTACGAGTGAGGAGTGAAGTAAATATTAATTATCTTAAATTGCTAATATCTATATTGTAATTGTTCTCAAATGCACTGTGGGCAACATTAGACTTTTCTGTTCAACCGTATTTGAGATGATCCATATGCAACATATGCTCCAATACAATGTCATCCTCGGTCGCCAGACCTAACCCCGCTTGATTTTTTTCTTGTGAGGAACCCTTACAAATGAGATTTACAAAACAAGTACAAATAATGCAGAACATTTACGATAAAAGATTACGGATGCATGTGCTGGAATAAGAGGCGACATTTTACGAAAAGTTACATTAATGAAATTAGAAGGCGCTATAATATATGCGTAGATAATAATGGTGCATACATTGAACATTTGTTATAATATCCTTTTTCCTATTTATTTATATATTTTTCTGTTAACAGTAAATGTTTAAATAATCCGTTTTTATGTTGTGTGAGCTTTTAAATTTGTTTCAATACCTACTGCTTCAAATGTTAAAATCTCGAAAATGGTTGAATATAGAAAAAAAACGCCAAATGAAATAACAAAACAACAAAAAAATGTTTCTGAAAAAAAAAACTCCATCGCACTGCCACCAACCGGTGTGAATATGTAACTAAAATATTTTAATCCAAAATTTTTGGGACATTCACTAAAATTAAAAAACCGTTTTCAGAATTTAATTACCTTCAGCCGTTTAAAAAAAAACGCATTTCCCATGATAAATCGATTACCCTGTACAATGTACAGATATAATTATTTTTTTTACTTTTTATTTAAAGGTGGTTACTCAAAATTCTAAAATTATCTTATTATTTCGCATTGTAAGGTTCGTTGTCTAATGTTTCATTGAAATCTCCTTTGGATTAGTCCTTTTTTAGAATTCTGGTAATTATTTTTCATTGAAAGTCACGTTCTTTTTTAACATCTTTATGTAGAATTGAGTAAATTGTAAATTTATAATATTTTAATACTAAGTATATACCGACATATACAACACTGAAAAATTAAAACATATGGTTAAATGTGGAAAGAAATTTTCTATTATAGCCTACAAATATTTACTTGACTATTGAGGAAATAAAAAATGTGATGTGATTTCTGTCTCAACCGAAAATTAGAAAGGATCGTAACATATATCAAAATATTCTTAAATAGTCACATAATTCGTATTTCTAAGTGACTGAAATGATGGATTTTTGAAAATTCTGGATATACTCGTAAGTATGCAGTAGTTGATGTGTTCATATTTGAATTCCTTGTGGAAAAAATTATAACCTGTTTTGTTCCTAGTTAAAATATAGCCAGGAAATCGATTGACAAAAAATCACTGTATATGGATATGCGTTTTTAAAAATAAATTCCAAGTTCCAAAAGATGGCTGCACACTACTGGTTTTAAAAAAGGTTTAAATCAATAATAACATTCTGAAATGTTTGTGTTACGCACAGTATAATGATAAATTTAAATAAATAATAAAAATAGTTGATTAACCTGTGGAATGTTGCGTAGAATTGGCATAAAAAGTTGTTTTTAGCTCGTAAATGTATTTTTTATAAGTCCTTGAAGAGGCTCGGTATTCGGGAAAAAACCGTTGAAATGATTTCAAGGCAAAATTAGAAATTCCCGTCTAATATTTTAGGATTATTTTTTGTAATACACGGTAATCGAAAAATATACGACACAAATTCAGGAACATATCTTAAGAAAATTAGAAAATACTTACGAGCAAGGAATTTGATCAGACAGAAATTCAATTGCTACAATGAGGGCTAACGTTTTCAGGCTCACCAGTTGGCGCCACTGGTGCGTGTTGTCATGTCAAAAGTTATTGTTAGGCGCGGGAAAAGTTTATAGTGTTTTATTATAATTATTTCGTACACCAGCAAATAAAAAACCTTGTTAACTGTGCCTCAATGTTGTGCAGTTCCATTTTGTTCGGAAACAAATGGTGGACATATGCTTCCCAGAGACAAAACACGCCTAAAACAGTGGTTGATAGAGATAACTTCACTCCTTCGAAACATTCGGGTGCTTGTAAGAAACATTTTAATCCTGACGATTATGCATTACCAAAGGAGTCTACTACAGAAAATCGTGAGTAATAATCTTATACATTCATTGTTTTCATCATACTCATTCTTTTTAAATTCACTGGCGGTTCTTCGATAGGGTCATTTGGTCAATGACCTCCCACATACAAATAAAAAATAGAGCTATTCATTTTCTGAAGTTTAAAAATATATAATATATATATATATATATATATATATATATATATATATATATATATATATATATATATATATATATATATATATATATATATATATATATATATATATATATATATATATATATATATATATATATATATATATATATATATATATATATATATATATATATATATATATATATATATATATATATATATATATATATATATATATATATATATATATATATATATATATTTAATATTCTTAAAAAATATATTAAAGTTTCTAGTTCATTCTATGCACAATACTATTCAAATATTTAGATTGCAAGATTTCGTATCCCCTCCGAGCACCGAACCTCTACATTCATATTCATTACATTATTCATTTATAGAATTTAAAAATCTTGGGCCAATCCACAACTTGTCCTCAAAGCTAGCTACGGACCGAATTTACAACGAATTAAAGTGAAATAGACTTATGCGCGAATCGTCGGTACCTAACGCACGAAGTTCAGTAGAGCAGTCTTAATGCTGACTAGGTACGCGTTGGTCGGTAAATTCTGTCGCGTTGTTTTTAATGTTTTTATTTGTGAACATTTTATTAGTAAATCTCTACTTGTCGTGAAATTAAGTAAAACAGTGTTTTTGGTGTTTACTATTAAATATGAGTGTTGTACAAAATATATTAAAACTGAAAGATGGACATAAGTTGGGCTATGAAGACCGAGTGAAATTCAAAGGTTAAATTTATACCTCGTCGTAACAACATGTTAAGTTTTATTGCAAGTACATAAACGTCATTAAACAGTGTGTTGTTTCATTTTTTCATCCAGTTAGTCAAGAGCAAATACAAATGTATGTGGTTTAATTAACTCGCAATATATTACATATTATATATACATATTACAAAATAAAATAGGCTGTGTATTATTCTGTGAAGCTTTTGAGCTAGCACTACGCGGACATGACGAAACTGAGTCCTCTGATAACCCGGGAATATTTCGAGGTCTAGTAAATTTTGTATCTGAACTAGATGCCATTTTTAAAGACCATTTGCAAAACAGTACTGTGTTTAAGGACACTTCGAAGGCAATTCAAAATTAACTTTTAGATTCGATACTGGCGATTATTCACGAAGAAATAAAATCTGAAATTAATTAATCTGACTTCATTGCAGTTCAAGTGAATGAAACCACAGATAGTTCCAATAAAGTACAAGTAGTTTTTGTGTTTAGATACGTTTTAGACGGTGTTTTATGTGAGAGATTTTGGAAATTTATTCAGCCTCAAGGAACGACATCGCAGCATTTGACAGATGTAATTTTAGAGGTGTACAAGCCAAAATTAAAAAAAGTTATCCTTCAGCAAATTTTATTCGTTATTACGCTCATCAACTAAATTTAATTTTACAAAAAGCATCAAGTCAGGATAAAAGCATAAACATTTTTTTTTGCTAATATACATAGCTTTTCTTCATTCTTTGGAAAATCGCCAAAAAGAACAGCCGTGTTAGATAATGTTGTTAAGGTGAGATTACCTAAAGCGGCTCCAACACGATGGAATTTTAATACAAAGTGCATAGAGACTGTTTATATCTATCGAACAGAATTATTAGATTGTGTAGAAAAAAATCATTGATAATGAATCAGAAAACAACACTCTAAACCAAGCTATTGGTTTAAAAACTACTTACAAAATGAACATTTTCTTTACTGGTTAAATTTTTTTCATTTAGTTATGCCTCATTGTGATATATTGTTCAATCAATTACAAAAATGTAATATCGATGTCGTAACAGTAAATAAGTGTATTGGCGTTTTTAATAGTAAAATTGAAGGCATCAGAAATAAAATTTTGAATAACTATTTGGAGGAGACATCTATGGAGCCTGCCCAGAGATGTAAAACGGAAGAATCAAAAAAGGAGAATTTCATTAGAAGTTTCTGATATAATTACTTCTGAGATCAAAAACAGGTTTGGCTTCAATAATCATTTAGCAGTGTCTCAGTTATTTCACGCAGATCGATTTAAAAGATTATAAAAAAGCTTTCCTCAAGATATGTTTAAATTAGTTAAAACGGAGTATCCAGTCATAAATCATTTGAAACTTAAAACTGAATTAGAAGTATTATATAGCCGAGAAGATTTTTCCAATAGTGAAGGTGCAGTTGCTTTGTTACAGCTTTTTATTAACAATAATTTGTGCAATACTTTTTCTGAAAGTGTCAAACTGTTAAAAATCTTGTGTACTCTCCCGATGACTACCGTCGAAAGTGAACGTTGTTTTTCCACCTTAAAAAGAATAAAGACATTTTTAAAAAATACCATGGGTCAAGAAAGGTTATCTTCTTTAGCTATGCTTGCCATAGAAAGGGCATTAATAAAGTCGATAAAAGACTTTAATGAAAAAGTAATTGACCACTTTGCATCTCAAAAAGACCGGAGGATCGACTTGGAATTTAAATCGCTTTAAAAGGTAGGTAATACAGTAAACTTTTCTAATTGACCTCCCTATCTCTTGACCCACGAACCGCCACTGCTTTTTATAACCTAATTTTAATGACATAAGACACATCTGATTAGTACAATAATTTCCCTACTGCCACCATTGTGTTAAATGTTTTTCAGCTAATTTATATAAAAATTACTAAAAACTAGCGTTAAAAAGTCATAGTAAACATTAACGTTCAGTGACGTTGACCTTTTCCTACACTGGCACCTCTTGTGGTGAATTCAAGCGCGTTAACCCTCATTCAGACACAAAACAATACAGTAACGACAACAAAGCAGGCCGAGTTCTGACAACCAGTAGAAACAAAAAACTTTTATAATAGAACTTCTTGCAAGACATTACGTGTCGTCAAACATACAGATGTGTTTAGCAGATTGGATAGTTGTTTTAATTGCATTAGAGAATGCACATAGCAGTACTATAATAGTAGTTGTTGGCCAAGATGGAGATTTGCTTGTTCTGTTAACTTCGTTTGCTTCCAAAACAAACAAGGTTCTGTTCCTGCACCCTGCTTCTGGTTCTAAAACTCAAGAAACCGTGTTCGATATACCACGACAGCAATCCCTGCTAAGAGAAACTGATGAGGTCCTTCTTTTTGCATATGCGGTGACTTCAACACTCCCATGTTTATGAAAAACGAACTAAACGCATGAAGCTACTACAAAAATACTGTGCTTCCTTCAGACATGAAAGTGTTTAACAGTATTCGTTCAACCAAAGAAGAGGTAGCTACTGCAGGAGAAGGATTTTTACTTCGCTTTTTATCGACGATCAAGAACTAACTTAGATGATTTACGTTACTACAGATAGATACGATCATCTGATTGCCACTCGGTAGAATGTTTGAACTCACATCTTTGCCTTTGCCTTTGCCAATTAGTGATGCAACAGCTCAACATTTATACCGTATCTACCTATAGGTTCTGGAATTGAAAGGTAATGAGATGAACTCTACTGACTGGGGATGGATTTGACAGGGAGACACTTTAACTATCTTCTCAGTTAAGCGAAGTATCAGAGATGATCCCCGAATTTGGAACTACGCACTGTACAGCACTACAGGGATTATTAAAAACGCAACCTGCGTCGGCGGCATCGAGAGCCTGCCAATATCAACTCAGATGTAAATACTAGACAACTCACTTGCAACTTCAGCGCTTCTATGGATTTTATTTATTTATTTATTTATTTTTTATTTATTTACTTACACAACTCAACACGACAAGTCGCAATTACAGAGTTGGAATTACATACAGTGAGAACATATATTACATAATACTTAGAATATGAATATGACACACTATAAATTACTTAATTATTTGAACATTGATTATATGTCATTGATTTTACAATTGAACATATCTATTTTGTCTTGTATTTTGTTATAATTATTGCATATTATATTAATAGGAGAATATTTTAATAGATTAGTACTTGAAAATTCTGTGTGAAAAGTTTGGTGGAGTCGAGTTGATTTAGGCGGAACATACAGTTGGATAAACCCTAGTAAATCCAGGCAATCTAGTTGATTGTTTAATTCCCCTCATCTCCCGTCGCGTTTGTAGCGAACAGTGTGAAAATCCGTTCAGTATTAGGTCATTATTAATACCAATAGGTGGATAGGTATTATCTTCAATATACCATAGGTACTTTAAAAACTTCCTTTGGGTATTTTCTAGATGTCCAGTATGAGTCGCACAGTGCGGGTTCCAAATTGCATCAGCATATTCCAGTGTGTTTCTAACGAACGAATTGAATAAGAGTGTTAGTGTATGACGTAAAGCTGCAAATCGTTTCTGTGTATCATGGTCGTAGAGTACAGATGTACTTACTGTCGCCGGCATTCACTTTGACCGCGAAACTCTTTCTCCAGTCCAGTCTATTATTAGCTTTCGAGTTGTGTACACGCTAAGTCACTTGAGCATATTGCATATTGTTTTTGTGTTTTTATTTTATTTGTTGTACTGTATTGTTGATATTAATTTAATAATAAAGTATGGCAGACGTACGCAGGGGTAGAAAACGGCCATTTGCTGACAAAGTGAATAAATTCATAGGTGAATTTCCGGACTTATTGTATGATGGTGCTAAAATAATTTGTAAAGTGTGCGAGAAAGATTTGATGTGCTGGGATAAGCGTGATTGTGGACTTCACGTAAATAGTGTACACCATAAAAATAAAAAAAATGGCGTGCCTTCGACAACACAGTTTATGTTTGATTTACTATTAATGCTGATTGCCTGTGATGTTCCGCTGCACATACTCGATAAACAACCATTTCGAGAGATCTGGAATAAATACAATGCCCAGGTAAAGTTACCAAGTCGCACAACGTTATGTAACTATCTACCAACTGTACACGTAGACATGGTAAATAAGATGAAATGTGAAATAAAAAATACACGGCTGTGGTTATCTGTTGATGAGAAAACAGATTGTAAAACAAATTTTATATTAAATGATATAGTATGAGCACTGGACCCTCTTCAACCGACAGTTCCACTGTTATTAACTAGCAAAAGACTAAGTCAGTGTACTAGCGAAACAATTACCAGGGTGGTGCTGGAGATGTTAGAAAAATTTGAACTGTCAAAAAGTCAAATGTTGATGTTTGTGACTGATGGCGCCGTGACAATGCGTTTGGTAGGCCGTTCTTTGCAAGAACAAGGTTGTACGTTTATACATGTTACGTGTAAAGTGCATGCTTTACATCTTGTGGCAGAAACTATTCGAAAAGGTTTTCCAGAGGTGGATGCATTAATAGCAAGTACAAAAAAAAACCGTTTCTTAAATCTCCTAAACGTCTCCGTACATTTCATAGCAAGTGTCCCGGTATTCCTGAACCACCACAGCCGATTCTTACACGTTGGGGAACATGGTTGCAGGCAGCTTTTTATTATGCTGATTATTTCCAACAAATAAAAGCTGTGATACTACAATTCAATTCAGATGAGGCTGCAGCTATTAAGGAAAGCCAGACACAATTCGAAGATATTTCCGTTGAAACAGCAAAAAAAAATTGCAAAGAACTACAAACCATTACATGAAAGCATAAAAAAATTAGAAAACAGTCCGTAGTCGTTAGCGGAGTCACTGCAAATAGTGGACGAAGTAAATCTACTGCTACACGCTATAGGTGACGCAACAAATGAGCGCGTTAAATAAAAGTTCGCAAGTGTGTTAAATAAAGACACGAGTTTTACCAAATTAAGACAAATATGTGATGGTGCAGCCCCAGATCCGTTAAGTGCGTTTAAAGACTATTTTACGTATGCGTGTATTACATCAGTAGATGTCGAACGGTCATTTTCAAAATATAAGAATATATTTTCACCAAAGCGAACATCACTCATGGAGACAACCATAGAAACATACCTGATGCTGCAAAATGACTACACATCTTCACCAGTTGGTGATAAGCAATCTAGTTCATCAAGCTAGTTAAGAGGGTAAGTTTTACATACATTGTTATAAATTGTAACAGTTTATTGTTTCTCGTATTAGTTAATTTCGCGTACGCCACTGTCCCACGGAACATTTTTGACAGCCCTATGTATGAGCATTTTTTAAAACGTTTAAAGTTGCACATTCTAAATCCTAGAGATTTAGGTGCCGAAGCTACAATGCTATTTATGTGAGGCACAAACGTCATTTTCGCGTCAAATATCACACCCAAGTCCTTGAAAGTGTCAACCCTTTGTATAGCGCAATTATTTATTTTGTATACATTATTGAGCACACTTTGTCTACGCGAGTAAGTTACAATTCATTTTATTTACTTATTTTTGAAGTTTATTTGATTTTATGTGTCGTTATACCGCAAGAATCACAAAAAGAGAATGTTTTTAGAGACTCATAGAATTGTGAAATCTAATACTCATAATTATCTGTGCAAAAACAAATATTTAAATAATTGAATTTGCTGAAAATTGGTTTTTGCAATGCCACTGAGTGATTGTCGTAAATTTACCTTAGTACGTAATATTTACACAATAATTACATAACAAATGCCTGATATTAATATGAAAATATCTTCTACACACACTAATTGAGGACTATTTGTTGTGCGTTTGATAATTAGTGTAAGTTGCTTATTTTCACTTATACAAGGTGGCGCACAGCAGATTGATGCACTTTGGTGCTATATAGGATAACTTTTGCCATAAAAATACTGATCGAGTGATAAATACACAATGATAAAGGAATTGACAATATTATATGTATAAAGAAATGGGGACCTGTACCTATGTAGAACACGTGAACAAAATAATGGACTAATATTGGTCCAATGTTGTGAAAAAGTAGGCTCAGTATTAAATGTGAACAGTTCGCTATGGTTTTTATGAAATATAACTCGGACATGCTTAGAACGCCTACATACCAAATGTCATATTGATAGCTGCTCTTACTACGTATTTAACTTTTATAAAAAAAAGAGATAACAAAAATTATTGCAGTTTGAACGGTAACGAGATCTATTCGATATTAAATAATATTACAGTTTATACAGGGTAATCAAAAAATACACTCTGATACCATAACTTCTCATATTACCAAGTACAGAAATTCTTTCTGATTACCCTATATAAACCATAATAGTACTGAGTATTAATTAGATGAAATGAATTCTTCTTCCATTTTTTTAAACTGAAAAAAAAACGTTTCGAATTTTTTTTTTATCATTTTTTTTACAAAAATGTATAAATCATAGTAAGAGCTATCAATATTAAACTCTGTATTTAGGCTTTCTAAGCATATCCGATTAATGTTTCCTAAAAACCATTTCGTTAAACAAATCCCTAATAGCGTTTCTTGATTTTTAGCATTTTATTTTAATTATAGTAGGCCGCAGATACACAGCATAAAAAAACTTGTCATTCAACACAGTAGATCTTGTCGAGCACTACAATTTGGAAAAAAAGAATTTTTCAATTCGCCGAAATACAACCGAAATATAGGGGTTTCTGCTGAAAGTGGAACACACTGTACATACATATTTACACTATTGGATTATTATTGGCCTAACATCGTGGAAAGGTTGGCTCAACGATATTGGGCCAATGTTATTCCAATATTGTACGACGTACTTTTTTCAATATCATCCCAATATAGTTCAATCAATATTGAATCAATCTAGCGAATTTTTCACATTTAATATTGCGCCAACTTTTCACAACATTATTGTTCTATTATTTTGTTGATGTATTCTACTGGGGTAAGATCTGGGGAACGGGCGGGCCAAAGTGTAAAATAACTCCACGATATTGGCGCCGCAAGAGCTTCATGCTTCGTTGCGCTGTATGATATGTGGCAGCATCTTGGAAATATAGATCCCTGCGATTAACTCTAAGTGTTTCCAGTTCCGGTTACACACAAAATTGTAACATGGATACGTGCCGTTCAGAGTTAACGGCGATTATTTCTCCGTCGTCGTTTTCATAAAAATATTGTCCAAATGTTCCAATTGCACATCATCGGTCACTAGGGTTTGTCGGTTTTTAAAAACCGGATTTAAATACCGTTTTTTTTTATAAATTTGTAAAATTCGAAAACCCCGATTTTAGATACTAGAATTAATATGTAAAAAGTAATTAAAAACGTTAACATTTTAACTGGATATCGCCTCGGGCAAACGCATATTGTATTAAAAGTTTACTGTAAAACTAATCTTCATGAATCATGAGTCAGGCGAATGAAAATCTACAAACTCAGAAAAAAATCTACAACTCAGAAAAACAGAAATTTATACAACATGATAAAGTGAATCTTGTTTCATTTTAAGATGTTAATACGTAAACTAGTTTCATCGGAAAATGTTTGGCAACAAACATAAAAGTATTTTTGCACTAGCCAAATTTGGGGGTGACGTCATACTATATTTTCCTTATAACTTGTGAACGGCTGGGATATCTAAATTCGGTAAAGACATTTTATCGGTTTCTTGTTATGGGCTATTCAGCGGTATTGGTTTCAACCCCAAACCTAATGTGCCCTCCTGGTTTCTAAAAGTTTGTTTATAAATAGAATGTCCAATTCACCAAATACTGCTTAAACAAAATACCTCAATTCTACCTTATACAAAAAAATAAAGCGTTGAGTGTATTTGTTACCTAGGTATGAAGAAAACAGTTTCATTATCTTAAAAAGTATTTAGATGAGAATGAGTATACACCAATTTTATTTTCTTTTAAAATGTTAATCCGGAAACTGGTTCTATTGGAAAACGTACGGATTTTAATTATTTTAGTTTTTTTATTTATTATCTGGTTTTATATAGATAGAATATATTTTTGTTATATTTTTGAGGTTCCATAAATATTAAATAAACTAGAAAATTTTAATATAAGTATAAATTTTTTTTTTTTTTTTTGAAAAATCGAAAACCAGTTTAACCGGTGTTTTTCGAATACGGGGATTTGAAAATCGGTTTTTTCAAAAGTCGGTTTTTGTATAAACCCTAACAGTCACTTTTGGAGAATGCGGTGGTTGTTCATGCATGAAATTATGTTGTTTTTGTAACATCCTTAAGACTGAATTGCTAAATGACTATCGAGCGTAATGAGGAAAAATTTTCTAGCCTATGTAAATTCTATATGGATCGAATTTTAGCTTTTGCGCTATCCACTGTACAATTCTTGATGACGCGTTTCTGCACTGAATTTGCGTCATGGAAAAAACGAACTGTTTTAGTATGGTGAGCTAAGGACCACTAATTCATTGTTGAACCGGTCTTCTGTAGTAACTGTCATAATATGTCAAATAGTTAATGGCTTGCATATTGTTTTGTTTTCCTCTGCGTCCTAGCTAAAATGCGGTCATGCACCAACTGGTGCATCTGTGCTGTTGTAATAATGATAATCAATAACCAAGAAAGTCTAAAACCATAACCACAACGTAAAAGTGCACCTTTAAAAAAAATTGCTAAAAAATAAATTGTCTGTTTCTATGGGTAATTAAGTATCTAGCAGGCTTAACAATATTTATTCTTTTGTCACACACATTAGGTAATTCTTTATGACTGTTTCCAGTACTTATTATGTAGGAAATTATATTTGTTATTATAATATATTTATTACATTATATTTTTAAAATAAAGGGGTCAAAATAAAAAGCAGAGGTTCAAAACAGAACATGAAAATTAATCGTCGGTACATTTCAGAACACGTTTGTCCACTCTGAACGACTATAAAAACAAGAGCGGTCAAAAAAAACCGACATCAACTTGCCCATGCAAATTAAAACGTAGGGCTTAAGGTGCGTTCTCATGAAAGCTTCTTGCGTCTCTTTTTTTGATTGGATTATCGTTTTGTTTAGTAACTTTTAGGGAATAAGCAATCAAATGACAGAACAAATCTGAATTAAACCTAACCCAACTTTTATTGGTATTTCCCATGTTTTGTTTTCCGCATTAACCATCACCAACTTCGTTAAAAACCATGCCAAAAAGTTAAAAATATTCAGCGTTTTCCCGCTAACCTATTTTAAATTTTACGTCACCAATCATAAGTACTTTTCCATGGATGTCCAAAATAAACTAAGTAATCACTTTGGTATTAACTTATCTTCACCGTGCACTATTTCAACATATAAAGAGCATTCAATATATTTTTCACCAATTACTCCAGAAGAAATAAATGGCGCTATAGATAAATTAAAAAATAAGCGATCTACTGGGTTCGATGAGATAAACGTGAATATATTAAAAACAATCAGGGAAAGCATAATATTTCATTTGGTACACCTGTTAAATATATCTATAAGCCAGGGTTATTTTCCTGCTATATTTAAGCAAGCTAAGATAGTACCCATACTAAAAAAAGGGTCCACCTGAGGAAATCGAGAACTACCGGCAAATTTCTATATTAAGCGCTATTTCTACGCTATTTGAAAGAATTGTTTACAATAGAATCGTATCTTACAGTAAAAAATATAATATTGTTACAGAATTTCAATATGGTTTTACGGCTGAAAAATCAACAGAGACGGCAACTTGTCACTTGTTAAACCAAGTATACACTTGCTTAGACAGGGGCAAGTATGTTGTCTCAATAATGTTCGATTTGTCAAAAGCTATTGATACTGTAAACAATTACTTTCTTGAACAGAAGCTCTATAGTATAGGAATAAGAGGCAATTTACTAACATGGATAAGTAATCATATGGAAAAGAGGACATCAAAAGTTCAACTTAGTGCTGTGAAGTCAGAACCATATGATATAAAATATGGAGTTCCCCAAGGATCGGTCTTGGGACCACTACTTCTTATGTTATATGTCAACAATTTGCCAGCTTACTTAACCACCACAAAACAGTAATTATAACTTTTGGATTACAAAAACATTACTATATGGTTTAATACTGCATGATCAAATTATTTTGTCTCGGAATACAAAATTGCTTGGCACTTATCTAGATAACAAACTATCATGGAGCAAACATATCGAACATGTATGTTCTCAGCAGAGAGTTGTAAAGATATATTTAGGAACAAAGAAATACTAGCTACACCTTGTATATTTATATTAAAATGTTTGACATATAAGTATAATGAAAAATATGGAATTATTTACATAACGAAAAAATTACCATTCGTACACTACAAAGTACGGAGAACTACTTAGCATTCCTACACACCACACAGCAAATTATAAACATTCTCCTCATCATAACTGCATTTTTCTATTTAACAGTCTCCCTCTTGATATCAGGCAAATGCAAAATTATAAAAAATTCAAAATGTTGGAGGATATATTACTTAAAGGTGCGTTCTACGGTATACAGGAATTTTTAAGTAGGGAGCACTGAGGTCGTTTAAACATATGTATATTCATGTATGCGCATGTATATGTGTATTTTGTGTATGTATATATATGTGTATATGTGTACATATGTTAATATAATAATAACTTGACACTTGGTTGTTTGTTTCATATTTAGTGGATAGCTTATTTTTTGTATTTTTCGTATTTTTTTCTCATTAATGTTTGTCATTTAATGTTTGGTATTTAAATCTATATTATGTATACATGCTTTATAGTTCACGCATTTTGTATATTTAATTTTTACTCTATATGAGACATTATACATTTTTATATTATGTAATATATTCTCTTATATGACTTATAATATATACAAATTGTATAAAAAATGGTCAATAAAGAAATTCTAATTCTAATTCCAAATATAACGCAACGTCAAACGAAAAAAGCTATCATAAGAACGCACAGACTGGTTTCTATTAAGCGTCATACACGTGCGATGCATCATAATTAGGTCATTAATTATCTTAAATGAATTAATAAAATATTATTAAAACAGAACATTTATTTATAATTGAAATACAACCAAATTTATACAAAAGGTGTTGAGAGTATCCACCACCTTGCTCCAGACATTTCTGCGCCCTCTTTTTAAGGAATTAAAAACATTTTGCGGAAGAATTGGATTGTTGTTGAACCTTTGATTTTCTCTGCAATTCTGACTTGGAGATGTCAATGTGAGGAATAGAAACTTTGAAAGATTGATTCTTTAAAAAAAAGGCTACAAAATGTCACATGATCTTGGAGGAAATTCACGTACAGTTTTAAAATAGGTCTATTTAAAATGTCCTCGTATACCGTATCGTATAATAACGATTGTCGTTTACTTGTCTTCTAACGATAGTTTGAACTATCCTGTAAAAATTCAAAGTCAGTAACCAGATGATTGTCGTTACTCAATTGTATAACGATAACCGTTTTTTTGTAAAACGGGTAGTACAGAAGTAGTAAGTTCTCGGAATTCTTTTTGTACCTAATCTGTCAAATTTTCATTACACTTGTTGACATTTGATTTTGACTGAGGTATCAAATCGATGATTTGTCTTCCCTCGCACCTTTTTTTTGGGAAAAAAATATCTGATGTGGCCAGCACATAACTTTCTTATACCAGTATATCATCCTGATCTAAAAAAATCATTCTACTTAATTATTCACTTATCTCAATTAAATTTTAATAGCGTACCTTGAAATGTTTCATTAATGTTTAAATAATTAATTATCAGCGTCATTCGATTCTGTCAATAATAATTCATGTCATATGTTTTAATAATTTCTTCTTATTGTATAAAAAATTTAAGTTTACATCAGCTTTATTTAAGTACTTGGAAAATATATTTTATTGGCTTGATATAGTAGACATGTTTTATAGTCTTTCATCATGAGTATATTTTTTTGTAAAGGCGAATACAAAAAAGTTCGGGTCCCATGTACCTCCTTTCAGCTGGACAATTTTGCTCATCATCGAATTTATCATCGTCTTTGGCTTTAGAACATGTGTACCTTTGAAAGCTTTATCTCAAAAGCTGTGGCTGCTATCGCGAAACTACACACATGCTTTTTCCATAAAGTTATATTATTTCATTATAATTCGTCGAGATTCGTCCAGAAATGCAATAAAAAATTTTAATTCTTTTTTTCTGAAATTTTATCTTTTTTCTTCTTTCATTCATTGTGTCTCCTCTGGTGGTACCACATTCACCAAATTTATGTGTCAAATATTGTTGACAATTATAACTGTCAAATTTGGGAGGTCTCATTAGTATTTTTTGAGTTATCGCGGATACACACATACACATACACACATCCACACACACACATACACACACATCCACATACACACATACACACACACGCACCGACAGACATCATTCAGAAAATAGTCAGAATGGATTCAGGAGGGTTCAAGACGTATAAATCAATCAAAATCTCGAAGCCGAACAAAATCACGATTACTACACTTCCTTATATTAGGTATAAGAAAGTAATAAAGTCACAGTCATATAAATTATTTAAATAAAATTGTTAAATAAACCTCTGTCAAAAGGTTTAGTCGGTTATTTAAAAAAATAAAACATTATTCCTGCGGAAAAGGTGTCTAAAAAATATTAACCTGAAAATGAAACTAAAATTGCAAATATTTTAAATTATAGTGATTGACATTTTTCAAAATACTCTCTGATTCTGTTCTCAAAACGGAGGAAAATTTTTTTTGATAATATATTTATTTTTGTAACAATGTCAATATGACAGTTTTTGACCTTTGTTTGGATAGAAATAATTATGAACACTGAAAATATTATACAGGGTGTCCCAACCAAAAGTAGGCACTTTGCAGATAAAAATATTTTGAAAAATTGGTGCAACACGTCGACCTTGTCTCCAAGGGGGACATATTTTAATGTAATACTTGTATACCTATCATCATCCCTCTACCCTACACGGCCACCCCCTTAAAAAATTCAAATGGCAAGGGGGGTCGAGTGATACATGTTTTGAAAGGTATTTCAATTCCCTACATAACTGTGTATTTTTTTTAACTTTCATCGATTCGTTCTTAAGGAAAATAATTTTATTTTTGACGATTACACACAATCGAAATCGTTTAAAAAATCTAAAATACACGGCACTGGGTATTGGAATTTTAAAAAAAAACTACATTTCTAGTGCTCTCAAATCAACACGAGTTTGTTCGACAAAAAACACTTTCTTTGTCCGTTTAGTTTTAGAATAATAAAAGACTCATAAGTATTTGATTGTCCTTGAACATTAATTTGTTCACAACCAATTTTAAATCCAGATACATTTTACCAGAGTAAGTTCTCAGAATGGTTTATACCCTTCAGAAGAGAACATAAATTGTCAGCATTTATTTTAAAAACGATAATTGTGCTAGAGCTACGGAGCGCATATTCAATAGAAATCACCCAGATGAAGGGTTGGTTCTCAGTATGTTTTACAATTATTGACAAAATTTTTGAAACAGGTTCTGTAGGAAACAAAAAGCATGAACCTCAGCGACCGATTAGGAATGAAGCAGTCAAAATGGCAGTTCTGGGTTATTTGCAGATGGATAATACTCATCGATCAGAAAAGTAGTTGAGGCTTCCGGTGTATCACGAAGCAGTGTTCATCGAATTGTAAAGGCCCACAAATTTCATCCATATAAATTTAAATTGGTACACGAATTAAACGAAGATGATTCTTAGTGAACAATTAAACGGTAATGCCAATCTACTGTACAATACGTGTTTTTCTGATGAATCGACATTTCAGTTAAATGGAGAGGTAAACAGGCACAATTGTAGGTATTGGAGTGAAACTAATCCACATTTGTTCATGGAAACTCATACCCAAAAGCCTCAGAAGTTAAATGTTTGGGCTGGCATCTTAGGGGATCACATTGTCGGGCCGTTTTTTATTCCTGACAATTTAAATGGCGAAAGGTACCTCGATCTGTTAGAAAATAACATCGACCTAATGATTACCCAAATCCTCGAAGAAGACGATAATCTTTTAGAGGGCGAACTGTTTTTTCAACAGGATGGGACACCCCCACATTTTGCTATAGCAGTCCGTCCATTTTTGGATAATCGGTTTCCTGAGCGATGGATTGGAAGAAGAGGTCCTGTGGAGTGGCCCGCTAGGTCACCCGATTTAACTTCCTTGGATTTCTTTCTGTGGGGACATTTGAAATCGAAAGTATTTGCAACAGAACCAGCATCTCTGGAAGAGTTACGTGAAAGAATTGTTCGAGAATGCCGCTTATTGACTCCAGATAAGTTCAGAAATGTTCGTACAGAATTTCAAGACAGATTATACTACTGTATGGAAGTCGGTGGGGGTCATTTTGAATAATACATACGATAATTTAAACTGCTTCTTTTATTTTTATTTCCCGAACCTAAAATAATGAAACAATTATTTCTCAGGAACGAATCAATAAAAGTTTAAAACATACACAGTTATGTAGAGAATTGAAAGACTTTTCAAAAGATGTATGACTCGACCCCCTTTGCCATTTGAACTTTTTGAGAGGGTGGCCGTGTAGGGTAGAGGGATGATGATAGGTATACAAGTATTACATTAAAATATGTCCCCCCTGGAAACAAGGTCAACGTGTTTCGCCAATTTTTCAAAAAAATTTTATCTTCAAAGTTATTCAGGGTGCTTACTTTTGGTTGGGACACCCTGTATGTACCAACAACAAAAAGAACGTTCTTCTATGAAATGTTGTCATTGTCCATCAGCCTTTCCTCCATTGCGAAAGTACGACTCGAGCAAGTTCTGTTCTCTTGAGAAAATTTCTTTACAAAATTCTAAACACGCTATCTGACATTGACAATGACAGTGACGGTTTAAATAACACATGCATAGGCAACTTCTGTTTTTTTTTTTTGAACTCCTGTCATAAAACATAGAACATTGCGGTTTACGTCATTCGATTTTTCACGCTTTGTTAGTATTGTCACATCCTAAATTTGAAAGTACTCGATTCAATGAATTCCATCGCGACATCTCGGATAAATCTAGAAACGGTTCGTTTTTAGTCAAAATTTTATGTGAAAACCCCCGAGGTTTGGCAGATATTTACGGAATATCCTCCATAATAACACAAATGGTCTAACATGCGGCAATTCAGATAATAATTATTGTACACGTTTTTATTATCTACGCTTTTTTAAATAAATTAAATTTATCCAAATTGGCAAAGGAGTCACCAATTGAAATTATTGTTCTCCGCGACATGTATATTAATTCTATGTTGTTTTATTAAATACCGGTTTTTTTTTACAGGAAGTGATAATAATGTTTCAGTTTCGTTTTGAACTTTGTTTATCCTTACAAAAAAACTTGTTGTTGTTATCGGTTTCTAAATGTTTATATTATAAGTTTAGTAATTTGTGTAATCATAACGTGTTAATTAACTAATTCAAATTAATACCATATGAAATGAGATTCTGAAATATTTCGAGAATAATCCTTAAAAAAACTTTTTAAAATGTTTTATTTGAGGTATGAATGTAACACATACTGGCTTTTCCAAAAATTCATGCCACAAATTAAGGAGCATATTTCGCTCGTCAAGAGAAGACGTATGAAGGTGCATACGATAACGCTTTGTTTCCGTGACACAGGGTGATGGACTATCAGAAAATGAACATCTGTAAGTTTTTACAGAAAGCGGTTCTTGAATTTCCTCGATATTTGGCATAACTGATCAGAGGTGATGATTTAAAAATTTTTCATAACATTTACTTTATATCTTAATGGGGATGCCCAGGTGATTTTTTATTTGAATAAAATGTATATGGTATTTTCGGAAAATTCTCAACGAAAATTAATAAACTCAAGTGGTGGTGGAATCCACCCCCAAAATTTTGGACTGCAAAGGGGGATCAATAGAACATCGTTTTTAAGTTTGTTAAATACTCTTTTTAAATGTGGGCAATAATTTGCGAAAATTGCGTCTTAGTAGTAAAGAATTTAATGAATTACTTGCCGATAAAGTCACAGACTAGGTACTGACTAGTATTGCTGTAATAATATCAACTAACCGTTTTGCTGTTTTTTTACCTTCAGCGTGAGCAAAAGAAAACAAAGCAAAAATATCAAAACTTAAGGCGCATTTACTTAGTTAATTTTTTCTTTTGGGGTGTCAATTCGTGAAGAGCCAACAGTAATCACCATCATGGCTGGATCCCATCGTCCTTGATAACGAATTCCATTGTCCTGATATCTTGATGAAATCTTTCCCCTTGCGCGTCGCTTACTGCACCCAAACTTTCAGTAAAAAAATTTAAATGCGAATGCAGAAGGTGAATTTTTAAAGACATACGGCAACCAAGCGTTTGGTACAAATCCAAAAGTTCGCTTACTAGTTGCTTGTGGTTCTCATCCTTCTTGTTTTCTAAAAATCCCCTAATTACGCTTACAAATTAGTTCCAAGCTCCGAGTTTCTAACTGTTGAGTGTTCCTTTAAAATCTGCATCATCAAGTAATTTTCTAATTTGAGGACCAATAAAAATGCCTTCTTTAAGTTTGGCGTTACTTAATTACGGGAAAAGTTCTCTTAAGTATTTAAAACCTTCACCCTCTTTATTCATAGTCTTCAAAAAAAATGTCCACCTTACTTTAACTTGCTCTTCCAAAAATCATAAAATATATTACCTGGCAATATAATAGGGTCTGTGTTCACATAAAAATGGTACGTATTAGGCCTTATTGGATATGTTTTCAGTTGATAGGGAGGTATTAACAATACAAAAACAGTAGTGTGAACTATGTTACAAAAATTGTGTCGGCCAGTGTAATATTGTAATTAACTGTTTAAAACCGTCATTGTGTCTCGCTGACATTCTGGGCACTCGTATGTCGATATATCCCAGACAGTAAATATACTGTTAAAAACCATGACTTTTCCATTCATATAATGTCATGGTCAGGGAGAAAAGTACTGTTTTCTTTGTTTTTTATGCTTGACGTTGTTACTTGTGAAATTCAATGGGGAAGTAACATAATATATAATTTTAATAGCTGTGTGAGTCATGGGACTGAAAATGTTCATTATTCCATTATTTCCAGACATAAAATGTACACTAATTCAACTAAAATTATTTATGTAATCTTAAGCAAATGCAGTGGGATTATAATATATTCAAAATGATCTTCTGCAAATTTTAACAAAAAATATGAAAATGCTGCTCATAGTTATTTCCATGTCATGATATTTTTCAAATATTCTCCATTGCTCTGTTAAATTACGTTTTCTTTTATTTGGTATTTGTTCATGAAATATAAACAATTTTTTAACATTGACACTTGTGATCAGGTTTAAATTTATTTATGTATGTATTTATTTATTCATTCATTATCAGAGTCCATTAGAACATCTGCCAAGTAGTTATTAATGTGTTATTATATTTTAATTATTATTCATAACTACACACTTAAAAAACAAATTTTACACAAAATGTAATTTAATTGTATGCTATTTAATATACAATTTCTTTAAATATGAAAAATATAGCAAAGTTACTTTGTGTTTCGTATAAATACGAAATATTTCATTACCAAGAAATCAACAAAAAACACGAAGAAAGACACCCATCAATTTTCCAACGCATGTCTTTGATTAAACTATTAATATTGTGATTTCATTGTTAAGTCTAGACATCGAAATTTTTCCGATAATCCCGGGACTGGCTTCCTGATCGGCCTGTCTTTTCCATAAAAATGAGAGTAACTCTTCGTG
Source organism: Rhamnusium bicolor (assembly GCA_029963845.1). Lineage (NCBI taxonomy): Eukaryota > Metazoa > Arthropoda > Insecta > Coleoptera > Cerambycidae > Rhamnusium > Rhamnusium bicolor. The sequence goes on from JANEYF010000117.1 coordinate 503,529, forward strand.
CGCAGCGAGATCTGGACCGTATTCCCTATTTAGAATTAATTTATCTACACGTCGGAGTGTGTAGATGGTAGGCGCGAGGATAAAAATAAATAGTAACAACTATGTCAATATCACGGAGGACACGAATAATCAGTGTGTCCATTTGTGTTGACGGAGCCATAGATTTTAAGAAATATAAAATCATTAATGTTATTATGCGTATTTTAAGTTATATTCGGTGTACACCTTCACTGTTAAAATGTAGTAAAGGCGTAAATAGTTGAGCAAATAGTGGTAAATACTTTGTGCAATAATTGATGTTAAAATTAAAAATGTTTTATTACTTGTTTCAGACTCAGCGGCATATGCAGCACTGTGTCCCATGACAGATGTAACAGGAGTGTAATGGACAAAAAATTTCGAATTTTGGACCTCGGGAATAAGTCCTATTTAGCGTAAAATTATGATATACCAAAAAATGAGTTGAATTGGTGTTGAGAGGGTGTTTTATAAGTCAATTTATAAAAATCGTCACTGATAAGCTACCTTAGTTTTTCAGTATATTATGAAATAATTCCATTCAAAAAAGTTGTTTAGAATGCGATTTGTGCCTCCTTACTTAATTTCAGAAATATAAATTCACTTTGTTGGAACTGCATCTTTTTCACTAGTAGTCAGTTTCTTATTGAAAATAAGACGTTAAGAACAAAAGTTATTCTTAATACTAGAGATGGGAAAACATCCAGTTTTTATTTGTTATGTGTTTAAACTCGGGTTTGCACCCATTTTTATAAAGGGTTCATTGGATTTTTTAATTTTTACGAATTTATTATATATGAATTTATACAATAAATTGATAAAAACCCACTAATTCAAAAACAATATTGGTATATTTAACCTAAAATAACACTTTTCATTTCTACAAATTAATAAGATGCAAATTCAAACAGAATCATTAATCTAATTATTTTATAAGTAGTATTTTATCTGATTAATGTTACAATAAGTTGTGGTTTTACCAATATAAAATGTTGTTAATTTAATGAAAAGATTTAATACAGTGGGGTGATAAATTTATTATATAACTAAGATAAAAAAATGAACTTTGTTTAAATGTGTGGAGGCACCCTTCATGCAACTTTTTTTTCAAATTTAAATCACAATTTTTTCTTTGCAGAACTTCATTTTGTCTTGATAGTTATATCTGTATTGCTTGGGTTTTACATATGTACCAATTCTAAGATATGACACTGTTTAATACTTTTATTGCTTGAATCAGAGGACCCACCACAGTGGGTCCTTATTATGCAGTATTTCGATTTTCGCTGGAAAAAATTGAGAAATGATTGAAATTATATTAAATAAAACGTAGATAAATAACAAAATAAAGAGTTCGCATTATTTACCTTTTTTTTCTTTAAATGAAGCCAGAAAATGTAATTGAATCGCTGATTATTAAAAGGTACTAAGTCAGGTTTCCTCACTGTAAGAAAATAAAAAGAACTGTTTAATAATCCGCATTACTTATGTCCTTTAAAAAAAATTTTCCCAAACGCATCATGTAAAATATGTAAGAGTTAACGGGACGATATCTTATTCAACCAGATTTTTTGCTCTTTCAAGTGGAAAACGTGCAAAAACTCAAAATGCCAAAAATTTGCTGAAACAATTTAGTTAATTAACTAGTGGATTTCATTTTATTTCCATCAAACACAAAACAAAAAAGAAATACAGGCCTAAAATTTGAATTTTTCAGTGCAACGGTGTAATCATAAAAACACAACCGGGATTAAACCCATTTAGGGTTGTACATCTCTACTTAATATTAATTTATTTTAGAAAAAAGGGGGGGGGTTTTCCCCCCCCCCCCCCCTTGCAAAAAAAGGGGGGTAGAAAACAAAAAAAAAAAAACCCCAAAAATATAAAAAAAAGGGGGAAAAAAAAAAAAAAAAAAAATGTGTTTTTTTTTTTTAATAAACCCACATAGAATTGTATTCTAAATAATTTTTTTTAATGGAATTTTTTCATATGTTGTAAAATAAAGGTACTCTGTTGGTGACGACTTTTATAAATTGACTTACAAAATACTTTGTGTGAGGGTTTGCAAACATGAGATAAAAATATCAAAAAACTATTAAACAAAAATGTTCGGACTCAGTTAACACTTTTCCTACCTTTGTTAGTTCGATGTTGTAGGCCTATTCCTGATTTCTTATAGGTGGCAGCGGACTGTAGAGGCTTTTGTGTGATGTAAGTCGAACACTTGTAAGCTAGAGAGATTGAGTCACTTTTCACAATATTCCCGTGAAAAGGATGAGCGAAATAATTTTAATTTCTTTGAGAAAACGCAAACACGTGTTGAGAGAGTGAATACAAAATTCGAATTGTTTCTTCGTGTTACATCGGCATTCACGTAGAAAATTGGCGAGAGATGAGGTTTTGTGAAACCGAGTGATGGCGCGACAAGAAATAAAAAAAAAATAAGTTAAACCTATTTTATGACATTAAGATATCAATGAGAGAAATGAGAGAAAATTTATGTTCTATAAGTTAAACACTAAACAACTAATAAACTAAGTCAGGGAATATAAAACACCTTGTATAACACCGATAACTAATTTTTGATATATCTTAGTTTTACATCAATCAGGACAAAATCCCCAAGTGCCATTCCAAAATTCGACAATTTGTTGTCCATTGCACCTTTTGTTAAATCTAGCCTGGGACACAGTGTATGTGTAAAGTTGCCAGACTTTTATGATCCACGTTTCCAAAATATAATTTATGTCTGTCCCATATCTTACAATCTATACTAATACCAAAGAGAATACGCTAATACCTTAAACACAGTACAGGAGGTTTCATAAAATATTAAGACGCTCAAGGCATGCATTTTAATTGTTTCATACAAATAATTGTTATTTTCTCTTAGCCCTTATGCCGGCCCTGCACGTACGGAAATTGTTCGGTGTATAGACATAAAAAAAAATATTCGAAAATTCATAGTTATGAGGAAAAACGCGTACCTACTATACAAATATCAGTAAAAGAATAAACCTATTTATTTTTAATAATTACCTATATATTTTATTGATCGCTTTGAATATGATAGAGTATCCTCAACATGTTTTAATAAGAAAAAAAGATATCATTTTTAAGTTACCATGTGGTTTTGCACGTAAAAGATATTTTGTAACTTTCATGTTTACAGTCGACAAAGACTACAGCCGATTATTTTATTATTCCCCAATTTCATAAAAAAAAACACGAGTTTTCATCAAGCTGATGTAAGGAAACAAGTTAACCTTGAAATTATAGGCTCGAACGCAAATGGAACTTTTTTTCACGTCTAAACGGTTTTTCTAGGATGCCCGCTCGCGTAAAAAAAATTGTCTATTATGGATCATTCTATAATGTAATAGTACGTAATTATTTAATTAACCAAGAAATTATAGGACAGTGTAAAAGAGAACAAAATATACTAATAGTTGAAGGTCGACATCATATTTTCTTAATTTTAATATGTACTGGGAATTAATAAAATATTCTTTTTTATGGAAATATCGTCACCGAATATTAAAAAACACGTTTTTTATCTCTACATTATTTTATATTTTAAGCAGAAATAAAACTATTGTATTGAGAAAAGTTCCATGTTCTTCCTTACGAGGTAAGGAGGCCAAATACCTGCACTGTGGGTTATGTTTATTATATAATTCACTGTCTAAACTGTTACAGACTACTATTATATCGCAGACTCGGAGGACGCCTAAAGGTGAAATTAATATTACATTTTGTACTAAAATATTAGGTAACCAAAAAGTGATGTAGCTATATACATTTTAACATTATTATCAGTTTAATAGAAAAATGATAAACATTAATTTTATTATAATCTAATTTTCTATATTTTGTATCTCGATATACAGACCTATTTTGCAAGAGAATGCTGTGACAGATTTACAAATCGCCGCTTACTAAACCTTCAAACCACTGGCGGTTCTTCTATAGGGTCATTTGGTCAATGACCTCCCACATACAAATAAAAAAATAGAGCTATTCATTTTCTGAAGTTTAAAAATATATAATATATACATTTTTAATATTCTTAAAAAATATATTAAAGTTTCTAGTTCATTCTATGCACAATACTAATCAAATATCTAGATCGCAGGATTTCGTATCCCCTCGAACATCAAGCCTCTACATTCATATTGATTACATTATTCATTTATAGAATTTAAAAATCTTGGGTCAATCCACAACGTGTCCTCAAAGCTAGCTACGGACCGAATTTACAACGAATTAAAGTGAAATAGATTTATGCGCGAATCGTCAGAAAGCAAAAGAGACAGACAACACTGGCGGGGACAATGTCCCTGACACATTTTACGGAAACGGTACCTAACGCACAAAGTTCAAGAGCAGTCTTAATGCTGACTAGGTACGCGTTGGGCGGTAAATTCTGTCACGTTGTTTTTAATGTTTTTATTTGTGAACATTTTATTAGTAAATCTCTACTTGTCGTGAAATTAAGTAAAACAGTGTTTTTGGTGTTTACTATTAAATATGAGTGTTGTACAAAATATATTAAAACTGAAAGATGGACATAAGTTGGGTTATGAGGACCGAGTGAAATTCAAAGGTGGTGGCCGTCCAAAACCTAATATGACGATAAAGCAAACATCTCTTGATAAGAAAAAAGAAGTTAATAGGTATTTTCGAAATTTAATGTACGATTTATCCGAGTGGATTTGCGGATGTGAGGTAAAAAATGCATTTTTTGTTTCCCATGTCTGTTATTTGGTGATGATCCTGATCCTATATGGTCCAAAATAGGTGTAACTGACTTGAAACAATTAAAAATAAAAGTACAGAAACATTCGCTCGCATCAAGTCATATGAATAACTGTTGTAGTCTAGCAACACTTGGTACAGTTGATATTAGAATGCAGTTAGACAGTACCTATAGAAAAAGTTTAAAAGCTTACAACGAAAACGTTTCTAAAAATAGATATATTTTAAATAAAATAATAGACTGTGTATTATTCTGTGGAGCTTTTGAGCTAGCACTACGCGGACATGACGAAACTGAGTCCTCTGATAACCCGGGAATCTTTCGAGGTCTAGTAAATTTTGTATCTGAACTAGATGCCATTTTTAAAGATCATTTGCAAAACAGTACTGTGTTTAAGGGCACTTCGAAGGCAATTCAAAATGAACTTTTAGATTCGATACTGGCGATTATTCACGAAGAAATAAAATCTGAAATTAATCAATCTGACTTCATTGCAGTTCAAGTGGATGAAACCACAGATAGTTCCAATAAAGTACAAGTAGTTTTTGTGTTTAGATACGTTTTAGACGGTGTTGTATGTGAGAGATTTTGGAAATTTATTCAGCCTCAAGGAACGACATCGCAGCATTTGACAGATGTAATTTTACAAGAGTTAGAATGTCTGAAAATTAATGAAAGTCCTGAAAAATTGATAGCACAAAGTTACGATGGAGCATCAGTAATGAGTGGTGCTTTTGGAAGTGTACAAGCCAAAATTAAAAAAAGTTATCCTACAGCAAATTTTATTCATTGTTACGCTCATCAACTAAATTTAATTTTACAAAAAAGCATCAAGTCAGGATAAAAGCTATAATTTTTTATTTGCTAATATACATAGCTTTTCTTCATTCTTTGGAAAATCGCCAAATAGAACAGCCGTGTTAGATAATGTTGTTAAGGTGAGATTACCTAAAGCGGCTCCAACACGATGGAATTTTAATACAAAGTGCATAGAGACTGTTTATACCTATCGAACAAAATTATTAGATTGTTTAGAAAAAATCATTGATAATGAATCAGAAAACAACACTCTAAACCAAGCTATTGGTTTAATTAAAAACTACTTATAAAATGAACATTTTCTTTACTGGTTAAATTTTTTTCATTTAGTTATGTCTCATTGTGACCTATATTGTTCAATCAATTACAAAAATGTAATATCGATGTCATAACAGTAAATAAGTCTATTGGCGTTTTTAATAGTAAAATTGAAGACATCAGAAATAAAATTTGGAATAACTATTTGGAGGAGACATCCATGTAGTCTGCCCAGAGATGTAAAACGGAAGAATCAAAAAAGAGAATTTTATTAGAAGTTTGTGATATAATTACATCTGAGATTAAAGACAGGTTTGGCTTCAGTAATCATTTAGCAGTGTCTCAGTTATTTCACACAGATCGATTTAAAGATTATAAAAAAAGCTTTCCTCAAGATATGGTTAAATTAGTTAAAACGGAGTATCCAGTCATAAATCATTTGGAACTTAAAACTGAATTAGAAGTATTATATAGCCGAGAAGATTTTTCCAATAGTGAAGGTGCAGTTGCTTTGTTACAGCTTTTTATTAACAATAATTTGTGCAATACTTTTTCTGAATGTGTCAAACTGTTAAAAATCTTGTGTACTCTCCCTATGACTACCGTCGAAAGTGAACATTGTTTTTCCACCTTAAAAAAAATAAAAACATTTTTAAGAAATACCATGGGTCAGGAAAGGTTATCTTCTTTAGCTATGCTTACCATAGGAAGGGCATTAATAAAGAAGATAAAAGACTTTAATGAAAAAGTAATTGACCACTTTGCATCTCAAAAAGACCGGAGGATCGACTTGGAATTTAAATCACTTTAAAAGGTAGGTAATACAGTAAACTTTTCTAATTGACCTTCCTATCTCTTAAAGCACGAACCGCCACTGCTTCAAACTTTTACCGCTCTTACAGGCGTCCGCGTCCCCGCGAATGCTTATAGATGTCGACGTACGATTAGCGCTCCTTCCCGTGAACGCTTAGGACTGAAAGTAGAAGTGTATAAGAATTATCGTTCATATAATCTTAAAAAAAACAACTACTTTATCCATATCATGTTCAAATTGTCGATGATTTATCCAAGACTAGAGAGTCCAAGATCTCAATTTCTGTAAGAAGATTTTATTCACAGATGAACCCTGTTTTACTAGAAGCATATAACATAACAAATTTGCACAATGAATATATATATATATGTACGTCGTCGACGAAAACCGCATGAAACTACATATTTTCAACATGAATTTAGGTTTAATGTATGGCTAGAAATTATTGTTATTATTATTGGCTTTATCATTGTACATCAATTAAATGACAACAATTATTTACATTTCCTTCAAAATACGTTGCATTTATTGAATGATTTACCAGAACTACATCAAGATATGTGGTTTTTGCATGCGGCATATACGCATTTTTACTTAGGATGTATGAAAAAATTTAAATCAAATATTCCCAGTAAGTTGGGGATATTTAGTAGATTTGTATACAGACCTATTAGAGACAACCTGTATTTAATCATTTAATTGTCATACAATACTATAATTTGCATTCAAAAATAAATAGAGTAGAATAAAAATATTAAATTATCATTGAAATTTCCTTTTCTTACATAGTACACGAAACTAAACACCAAAAATTTCTACTCACTTGAATTTCCTGTAGTTCTAAATGAAACGTAATACTGCTCACTCTCACTATACTGACTAGCGTTAGTAACGACTAGTAAAATGATTAATAATTAATAATTAGTTCAATATATGTAATAGGTACAACTGAACGAGCGTCATCAATAATTACCGTGTAATAGATGATAACAACAACAGCTCGACTGAGATACTAAGCAATTTTGCTTCAAAAAATTTAACTCACTTTCATTTTTACCAAGCCTAGTAGAGAGGGGTTACCGAATATAATTTAGACAAGATACAGAGTAGCGCAAAGAAATGTGAAATTTCAAAGTGCCTTGTGTTTTATTCAATAAATCTGCAAGATTTTATTCATTTGTACAGGGTGTAACGGAATTTTCTAACAATTTTTAAATCCACTATAAGATGGATAATACCTAGGTTTTATTAAACTTTAACCCTTTTAAAAATCTAGGGGTATCAGGTCTACTGAGCGAGCTAACGAAACACCAACAAACGATATGAAATATTCAACTTTTTTCTATTTGACAGTTAAATGCCACAGTTAAATCTGATGAAGTAACCAAGATTTAGGGCCGTTCTATTTTACCTCTGGGTAAGTTACTAATAAATAACAAGATGATTTGAAGTGGTTTTACTTTCAACATTTTATTTATGTGTATATTCACATTATGATCTTCTAGTAACTCACCCAAAGGTGAAAAGATCGGCCCTTGGGAAAATTTCTTTAAGAAATTTGACTTACAGCTTAAAAATTTTCGATTGGATCTTTTTTCAGTTGAATATGTGTTTATAATAAACCTATAAATAAATAGTGGATTACAATCAACGTCGCGACACCTTATTTGGACCCTGTTGACCTACAGCGTAAAGATAATTGTAGAAGACACCAACAGCCACAAATTAACTTAATATACCGGGTGTCCGGTATAAAATATTTTGGACAATTTTTTATTCATTTAGTGCAAAAGCCAACAAGCAAAAGCCCAATTACAGGATTAGGTACATTGAAATTATGTATAGATAAATACCTACTCATAAACAATGTTTTGTTTTACAAAAAATTCTTAGTGAAATATATAGGAACAAGACAGAATTGTATATACCTACTTACACAATATACATATAAATATACATTTGGACATATACATACATATACATACACACATAAATAAAGAGTACAACGGAGTTCTTGATTACACTACTAGGTGTCATAGATACATTTGGTGCATTGGGGAAGCCATGAGAATATTGGTTCTTGGTGCACTGGCGGTTCTTCTATAGGGTCATTTGGTCAATGATCTCCCACATACAAATAAAAAATAGAGCTATTCATTTTCTGAAGTTTAAAAATATATAATATATATTTTTAATATTCTTAAAAAATATATTAAAGTTTCTAGTTCATTCTATGCACAATAATATTCAAATATCTAGATCGCAGGATTTCGTATCCCCTCCGAGCACCGAGCCTCTACATTCATATTCATTACATTATTCATTTATAGAATTTAAAAATCTTGGGTCAATCCACAACTTGTCCTCAAAGCTAGCTACGGACCGAATTTACAACGAATTAAAGTGAAATAGACTTATGCGCGAATCGTCAGAAAGCAAAAGAGACAGAAAACACTGGCGGGGACAATGACCCTGACACATTTTACGGAAACGGTAAAGCACGATCGCACAGTTCGGTAGAGCAGTCTTAATGGTGACTAGGTACGCGTTGGTCGGTAAATTCTGTCGCGTTGTTTTTAATGTTTTTATTTGTGAACATTTTATTAGTAAATCTCTACTTGTCGTGAAATTAAGTAAAACAGTGTTTTTGGTGTTTACTATTAAATATAAGTGTTGTACAAAATATATTAAAACTGAAAGATGGACATAAGTTGGGCTATGAAGACCTAGTGAAATTCAAAGGTTAAATTTATACCTTGTCGTAACAACATGTTAAGTTTTATTGCAAGTACATAAACGTCATTAAACAGTTTGTGTGTTGTTTCATTTTTTCATCCAGTTAGTCAAGAGCAAATACAAATGTATGTGGTTTAATTAACTCGCAACATATTACATGGTCCTTCTAGCCGATATGGTATAAACACAAGAAGAATTAATTAATAATTGTAATTAACATCAGTTAATACAGTGATATTATTCAACAAACATTTTAAATACGCACAAAGAATAAGTGTCGTAATGATTCATCAGAGCATTGTTGCATCAGGTGTCGCATCAACCATCAGAGGCGGCGAGTTCAGCAAAAAATAAGATCAGATCCATTTTATCCTATATTCCTGTTACTTTTATAAAATAATTCACACAGGCAGATTAAATTTGTACCTCGTCGCAACAACATATTAAATTTTATTGCAAGTACATAAACGTTAATAAACAGTTTGTGTGTTGTTTCATTTTTTCATCCAGTTAGTCAAGAGCAAATACAAATGTATGTGGTTTAATTAACTCACAACATATTACATGTTATATATACATATTACAAAATAAAATAATAGACTGTGTATTATTCTGTGGAGCTTTTGAGCTAGCACTACGCGGACATGACGAAACTGAGTCCTCGATAACCCGGGAATATTTCGAGGTCTGGTAAATTTTGTATCTGAACTAGATGCCATTTTTAAAGACCATTTGCAAAACAGTACTGTGTTTAAGGGGCACTTCGAAGGCAATTCAAAATGAACTGTTAGATTCGATACTGGCGATTATTCACGAGGAAATAAAATCTGAAATTAACCAATCTGACTTCATTGCAGTTAAAGTGGATGAAACCACAGATAGTTCCAATAAAGTACAAGTAGTGGGTTATGAGGACCGAGTGAAATTCAAAAGGTGGTGGCCGTCCAAAACCTAATATGACGATAAAGCAAACATCTCTTGATAAGAAAAAGAGAAGTTAATAGGTATTTTCGAAATTCAATGTACGATTTATCCGAGTGGATTTGCGGATGAGAGGTAAAAAATGCATTTTTTTGTTTCCCATGTCTGTTATTTGGTGATGATCCTGATCCTATATGGTCCAAAATAGGTGTAACTGACTTGAAACAATTAAAAATAAAAGTACAGAAACATTCGCTCGCATCAAGTCATATGAATAACTGTTGTAGTCTAGCAACACTTGGTACAGTTGATATTAGAATGCAGTTAGACAGTACCTATAGAAAAAGTTTAAAAGCTTACACCGAAAACGTTTCTAAAAATAGATATATTTTAAATAAAATAATAGACTGTGTATTATTCTGTGGAGCTTTTGAGCTAGCACTACGCGGATATGACGAAACTGAGTCCTCTGATAACCCGGGAATCTTTCGAGGTTTAGTAAATTTTGTATCTGAACTAGATGCCATTTTTAAAGACCATTTGCAAAACAGTACTGTGTTTAACGGCACTTCGAAGGCAATTCAAAATGAACTTTTAGATTCGATACTGGCGATTATTCACGAAGAAATAAAATCTGACTTCATTGCAGTTCAAGTGGATGAAACCACAGATAGTTCCAATAAAGTACAAGTAGTTTTTGTGTTTAGATACGTTTTAGACGGTGTTGTATGTGAGAGATTTTGGAAATTTATTCAGCCTCAAGGAACAACCTCGCAGCATTTGACAGATGTAATTTTAAAAGAGTTAGAATGTCTGAAAATTAATGAAAGTCCTGAAAAATTGATAGCACAAAGTTACGATGGAGCATCAGTAATAAGTGGTGCTTTTGGACGTGTACAAGCCAAAATTAAAAAAAGTTATCCCTCAGCAAATTTTATTCATTGTTACGCTCATCAACTAAATTTAATTTTACAAAAAACATCAAGTCAGGATAAAAGCTATAAAATTTTTTTTTTGCTAATTTACATAGCTTTTCTTCATTCTTTGGAAAATCGCCAAAAAAGAACAGTCGTGTTAGATAATGTTGTTAAGGTGAGATTACCTAAAGCGGCTCCAACACGATGGAATTTTAATACAAAGTGCATAGAGACTGTTTATACCTATCGAACAGAATTATTAGATTATTTAGAAAAAATCATTGATAATGAATCAGAAAACAACACTCTAAACCAAGCTATTGGTTTAAAAAACTACTTACAAAATGAACATTTTCTTTACTGGTTAAATTTTTTTCATTTAGTTATGCCTCATTCCATTGTGATATATTGTTCAATCAATTACAAAAATGTAATATCGATGTCATAATAGTAAATAAGTGTATTGGCGTTTTTAATAGTAAAATTGAAGACATCAGAAATAAAATTTTAAATAACTATTTGGAGGAGACATCCATGCATGTCTGCCCAGAGATGTAAAACGGAAGAATCAAAAAGGAGAATTTCATTAGAAGTTTGTGATATAATTACATCTGAGATCAAAAACAGGTTTGGTTTCAGTAATCATTTAGCAGTGTCTCAGTTATTTCACGCATATCGATTTAAAGATTATAAAAAAAGCTTTCCTCAAGATATGTTTAAATTAGTAAAAACGGAGTATCCAGTCATAAATCATTTGAAACTTAAAACTGAATTAGAAGTATTATATAGCCGAGAAGATTTTTCCAATAGTGAAGGTGCAGTTGCTTTGTTACAGTTTTTTATTAACAATAATTTGTGCAATACTTTTTCTGAAAGTGTCAAACTGTTAAAAATCTTGTGTGCTCTCCCTATGACTGCCGTCGAAAGTGAACATTGTTTTTCCACCTTGAAAAGAATAAAGACGTTTTTAAGAAATACCATGGGTCAGGAAAGGTTATCTTCTTTAGCTATGCTTACCATAGAAAGGGCATTAATAAAGAAGATAAAAGACTTAATGAAAAAGTAATTGACCACTTTGCATCTGAAAAAGTCCGGAGGATCGACTTGGAATTTAAATCACTTTAAAAGGTAGGTAATACAGTAAACTTTTCTAAACCCTATCTTTGACCCACGAACCACCACTGGTGTGTAAAAGAAATAAGTTTTTATCGCGAGCAGTAACTCTAGGAACTTTATAATTTACTTGATTTAAGTAACGGGTTAATACAATTCAGGCGGTTATTAACAATTTTATATAGAAAAATTATGGTTTGAAATATTCCTCGTTTGGTGAGACTTGATAGGTGAAACCTTACTAACAATATATTTTGAGGAAATCCAATAGGTCGTGGATATGAGCCATCAAACGTCTACCTGCAGATTTCAAAAACTTGCGCTGAATATTCTTTATTGCAATATATTTTTATTTTTAAATTAAGCACCGCCGGTAATACAACCCCCTATATCCCTAAAGTAACTCATGATACCGTGTGTGGGAGACGGCTACATATTTAGAGACAATAAACAGACCCAATGTCCGAGGATGCTAGGATTAGTTTCTGATTTAGAAAAAATCCTAGTTCCTCGACTGGGGATCGAACCCGGGACTGCTGGATCAGAGCTGTGTTCTTACCACTCAACCACGAAGCCACAATTGATAAGTTTGATTTCATACAACTGAAGCATATTCAAGGCGAGATCTCACAAACGTTACATAGAGTAGACGATGAGTATTGACATTTTAAAAATCTTTACCATTCTTTGCAGTTCCTGATTACAAAGATAAGACTCCTTAAAGCAAAAATAGTTGCCATTTCAACGTGCTTATTAAATAAGAGTTTAGGATGAACATACCTGCCAAGGTATTTAATAATCAGGTCTTTATAAATCAACATTATCGATATTATAATAATTAAACACGTACAGATTATTTTTGCGGCCAAATAACATGACGTTACACTAACATTGAGGTGTAGATAGTTGTTTATGCACCAGAGATTGACACTATCCAAGGTTTTTTGCAGAATTTCAAAATCATGAAGAGTATTAATAAACCGGTACATTTTTGGGTCGTCTGCATACAAGAGGAAGTGGACATTATTATCCAAGATTTCGAAAATCATTATAACCTCAAAGAAGAACGGTCCCAGTATCGAACCCTGTGGCACGCCAGACCTTTTCAAGAAACTATTCAACTTATGGCCACGGTACAAAAATTGGTGTCGACTCTCTAGATACGACTGTTTTAAAAGAAGTAACGCTTTGGGAAAAAATTTGTCAAGTTTACAAATCAAAGCATCATGCTAGAATGATATTTTCCGCGCTATTGTAAAAAAATATTTGGTGAAATTTAACGAAAAGAATACATATTTACCATTCATGCATAGTACCGATGCAACCAAGCTCAGAAATATGTACTATTTTCACTAAAATGCACCACCAGCTATTTCCATTGACATACCAAATGTCTTTTATGGACTAATATTTTATCATTTCATAATATTGTACCGTGTTCCCCATAATACAATTGATTACACATTGCATGGATAATAATATTTTAATGGAAAATCAATCTGGATTAAGAGAAAGCCATTCCTGTGAAACGGCACTTCAGTTCATTATTATATCGGAATGGGTTAAGACAATAGGTAAAGTTCAAATCATAGTGGCAGTGTTCTTAGACTTTAAACGTGATTTCGAGACGGTATATCGGAAGTTATTTGTATCAAAGTTAGAAAAAATGGGAATTGGGGGGACTGTACTTGAATGGATCGAATCCTACCTAACGTAGAGAAAACAAAAACCAAGATATATAAATAGTGTGTCTAACGTATTAGATAGTGACTTCGGAGTACCGCAAGGACCAGTCCTAGGACCTTTATTATTTGTACTATTTATAAACGACATAGTGAAATCTATAAAAAATTGTAAGGTACATTTATTTACAGATGACACCTTAATTTATTTGTATGGAGAGAATGTAAATGAGGTTAGTAATGCTATTAACCAAGATTTAAAAGATATATTCGTGTGGTTGTGTGAGAATAGCTTCAAAGTAAACATCAACAAATGTAAATATATGATTCTCGGCAAAGAAACATGTACTAAGCCGACTACAAATTGGGGAAAGTATTGTATTAAAAAAGTTAGAAAAAAGTTTCGGAAATAAAATACCTTGGTTTTTTAATATATGAATCCTTGACTCTCAAGTGTAATAATGACTGCATTATTAAAAAAATTGCAAAGAAGACTTATTTTTTACGTAGAATATCAAATTATTTATCAATGTTCTCAAGAATATTAATAAATAAATCTGTAATAGCCCACATTTTGAATATTGTGCAACGATATAGCTATATTTAAATAACAATGAGATACAACAGTTACAAAAGATGCTAAACAAAGCTATGAGGATAATATTACAATGTAACAGGTATACTCGTATTGGCACGATGTTAAATGTTTAAAATTTTTTAAACATTGACAACGTATAGTTTTCTTCATGTTGTTCGAAGAAATTATCGTTGAATAGAAAGCAATTTTGTTTCATGCAAACTTTAGTGAGTTGAAGATTTTCTTTTACTATATCTTGACTGAAATTGTTTAATTGAGATCCTTAAGGTAGTCCAATGTCTGTGGTATCGGAACACTTGGGAACAATGAACAAACGTCAAAGGAGATTAAAATTTCACCTTCTTGCAAATGAATATTTTTCACCTTATTAATGAAATCATTGGAATTAATCATAGAGGAACTAGGTGGTGCAATTAGATAAATTTTCGAACTCCTCTGTTAACAATTTTGATAGGTGGTAAGTCGGCGATCCGATTGCTGAAACAATAGAACGCACCGACTTTCCTTGTTTATATATCTTAAGCAAGCAGTACAATCTGGGTACACTTGGGTTAGATACATGCAACCTCCTATTTAAAGCAGGAGTAACAAAGTTGTTGCAGGATTTAAATACATTATTTACATCAGTAATCATATTTGGTAATGGATTTCTAGAAAGTTTTTTTATAAGGACCATTACTAATCATATGTTCTACCCTTTCATAATAGTCCTTTTATCTAAAATAACTACCTTATTACCCTTATCAGCTTTTAAGTACAATCTCTTTCACGCAACCGTTTGATAATTTTTCAATTTTTCTCTCTTTTGTAGATTTTGACGTTCTATTTACTTTATAATATTTCTCGAGATTTGATTTCTGCAAGCTTCTCTGACAAATTCTTTAGAGGAATCAGGAAGGTATTGAATTGAACTTTCAACACTTACAAGAATCTCATCTAAAATGCCAACAGAGGCATGTAAAGCAGAATTTAATCCCTCGTTAAAGAGATCAATTTCTTCTTTATCAAACGACTGTAAGGAATGATTTTCTACAATGCTGAGAACTTTTTGAAGAACACTTTCTTTTGATTTTTTTTGTTTTTTTTTTGACGACATTTTCTTAATAAATTTCGCGTTAATTGATAAAAACATGTTCCTGTCAAAGTCACACCATTGTTCATGTTCTAAATTATTTAATTTATAGGTAAGCTTTTTGTAAAGCCCATATGCTTGTAATTCAAGCATGCCTCGATTAGTGTACAGATATTTAACTTTTAAATCCAGCCATTTCTGCTTTGCAAACATTGTTACTTTACCTGAAATGTGTGAGGAATTTGGAAGTTTAACTTGAAACAGATTTTGGAAATACTGAACGACGCGCGACATTTGCAAGTTTTTAGAAACCAAATATCTGATCCTATTAATCTAATCTTAGCACTAACCTTTTGATACAGATTCAGTTTCGTTGACCGTGAAGCTATTGTAGCCCTGAAGTGGGTGTTGCAATCTTTATTGCACTTACTCCCTTTAACAGGTTGTAGCTTCCTTATGAATTGATTTAAGGCAAATGTTTATATACAAAACTCAACTTATTTTTTTTAGTTCTATCACCCCTTTGAAGGACGGTACTTAATTATGGGACACCCTCATACATTTCTAGTTTATAATAAACGTGAATCCTGATGAGACTACTTCAAAACGTGCCAAAATCTAAAGGTTTAACGAAGGAAACGAGTATTTATACAATAAGTTAAAACATGCTCTACAAATGTGTTCCCTTATATTTCTCCGTATCTGTTATATTTATCAAGATACGAGCATTTATTTGAAAAAGGTACCAAAATTGGCCGCCATCTTGAATTTGTTGGGCCTGTTTGAAAAAATTCAGCTGGGCAACAAGCAGATTCGGAATCAGCGACCTTAAATTAGCAAAAAACTGTCTGTTGCCTAAAAGTCTACAAATTTGCTGTTAGACTTGATTTGATAGGCTTCTTAGAAAATTTGCCCTATCTAAGTCCTTCAAAATGCCGGGTCACTCGGCTTCATGTGCCTTTTCGATTTTATAGGCGTTGCGACGCCAACGCCGCCACTTAAGTAATGACAATGCGCTTTTCGCAAAAACCACTATTTTCGATGCGATTTCATCCTGTTTTTATCGCATGCGGATATGCCACTCCGTTCCACAGTTGTTCAAAACCGATTAAAACCCATTTTGTCCCAGTGGTGTGCTAACGCACCACATATTTTATGATTTTTTTTGTTAAATCCAGTAAATATTTTTGCATATCCATTTATAAATTTTATTATTATCAGTATTAGAGAACTTTGTACCGTACGAACTGTTGATTTTTATTTTAAAACAAAAATTTTATGACACCTCAAAAATCAAGAAAAACGCTGCATAATTTTGTGTCAAAGGTTGAAGTGAATCTAAAACAGTAAAATATTTTATTTTTGGAAAGTATTGTCCTTTTTGATAGGTCTATAATATGTAGATTACATGGTAGAAAAAATACATTTAAAATATAATATAGATTATGGTTTATTTTTATTAAATAATTACTGGTGCGTGAACGGACCACTGGTTTTATCTATGAAATAAAACCAAGCTATTGCCAGTCTCGACAAGTCAGCCTATGTAGCGTAAACAGTCGCCGATTAGTGTGTTGTTTAGTATTCGTTTGTTTCTTGTGCAGTATACGTGATATTTAATTGAAATCAGTAAAATATGCTGTTTTCGAGGTATTTGACTTAAAGGGAATTAGAAACGGCTATGGAGGAGTCGTGACGGATTTGGAGAATAATGATGAATTTTGTAAGTATTACTGGTATTTACGTATTTTTATATTTTATAGGTGCAATATTGTAATATTTCGTTCTTCGCGAATTTGTGCTAAAAATAACGTAAAATATTTATTTACAGAACATATTGACGCTGTTTATGTTCCACCCGCCGTGGATACGTTGATCGACGAGGAAGATATGAACGACGAAAGTAATCTACACGAGTTGAAAGTAATCTACACGAGTTTGAAGAACCAACTGATATAGTTGGAACATTCGAGTTGCATGTACCGGAATATGCAGAGATCCTTGACCAATCCTGTATTTTGTCGACTACAGAGCCTGAATGGGATTCAGATGATGAAACACTGGAATCCAAAAGAAGACGTATGCTTCCTGCAAATGACAGGCTTGTTTCTACAGTCAAATGGAAGAAAGGTGAGATTGAATATACTCACACACCTATATCCGATGAATTTCGATCATGCGAGGAACTAAAAAATAGGCTCTCAGGAAAAAAATCCACTTGAAATATTTTTTATGTTTTTTGATGACGAAATGACTGACTTGATTTTAAATTTTTCGGTAAAATATGCTCATGACAATAACCGACATGAATTTTCATTATCAAAAAACGAACTTTTAAATTTTATAGGAATTTTGTTTTTCTCGGGTTATCATTCATTACCACATATTCAGCATTATTGGTCTACTGATGAAGACAAAGGAATTGATCTTATAAAGAAATGTATGAGCCGCAATAGATTTCAATTCATAAAGCAGAACTGGTTTTATCTGACCATAATCTGTTGGATAAAAATGATAAGTTTTCGAAAGTTAGACCCTTTTTTGATGCAATCAATAAAAAAAATATACAGTTTGGATTATTTTCATTCAACTTATCCATAGATGAACAAATGGTACCTTACTTTGGATGTCACTCTTGCAAAATGTTTATAAAGGGTAAGCTAGTTCGTTTTGGCTTCAAACTTTGGTGCCTTTGTTCATCTGATGGGTACCTATTTTATTCACTTCCATATGATGGTGCTCAAAATCAAACTCATTTTAGCCTTGGTCTTAGCGGTGACGTTGTCATGAGTCTACTTTCTGTTGTGGATAAGCCAGTGAATCACCAAATTTTTTTTCGACAACTTTTTTCGTCATTCAAACTCTTCGTACATTTAAAAAATAATGGTTATTTTGCCACCGGTACTATCCGCGAAAATAGGACAAATAAGTGTCCATACGAAAATTGTAAATCATTTGGTAAAAAAGACCGCGGATCCCATATTTCAGCATATGATTCTGAATCAAAAGTTTATATTGTCCATCATTGGCCCGATAATTCGGTTGTAACGTGGCAAGTAATGTTTATAGTGTAGCTCCTGTTCAAAATGTTCAACGCTATAATAGAAAAGAACGAAGAGATGTACAGATACCCCAACCTTATGTAATTGCCCAATACAATAAATATATGGGTGGGGTAGATTTACACGACAACGGAATTGCTAATTATAGATGCCATGTATTTGGGAAAAAATGGTGGTGGTATTTATTCTGTAACTCATTGGATAGCTTAGTCATCAACGCATGGAAAATTTATAATGTTGTCAATGATTTTAAATCTTACGTAGCCTTGCGACTTTTAAAAACTGATAAAACACTAATTGAAAGGAATCTTGCTCCTGCTATAGATGAACTGCGTTATGATAATACAGGTCACCTCATGATTTCTCATGCTAATAAAGCACGAAGGAGGTGTAGAATTTGCCATAGCCACACAATTTACATTTGTAATAAATGTAATGTACATTTACATACTTCATGCTTTGTACAGTATCACCAAAAATGAAACCGGGTGTTACCAGTGGTGCGTTCACGCACCATGAAATAATGTTTTTTTCATTAAGTAAAGTTCTATGTAGAAAATAATTTACGCTTAGTTATTTTATGTAAGATTGAAACTTTCTATGATATATTTTCGTTAAAATTATTAGTTATATCTTATGTGCCTCAAAATAATATTTCATATTTCATCCCAGTGGTTCGTTTACGCACCAGTATTTTTTTTTATATACGTTAATTTTTTTAATTTTTTTTGACACATGCAATGTATTCTTAAGTGTAACAAAATAAATATTTACAAACAAAAATGTTCGTTTTTTGAATTTTTCGATGCTTGGGATAAAATGGGTTAATTTTGGCCAAAAATAAAAAAACAACCTTCCTGGAATCAAACTGAATTATGCTAATGCTTTTTTCTGCATATGTGACACAACTGTTATTCGCCTAGCATTAAATAAAACCAAAGAAAAAAGGAAAATTATAACAAAAATCTTTAATTTTATAAATACAAACAGAATTTAATAAGAAACTTAAGTAGTAACAATTTGTGAATTTATTTATTATAGTAATTAATGTTAATTATCCCTTGAGCACAATTATGGATAGTAATACCAGAATTTGTAGGCAATCGGTAAGTCTTTGAAGTGCTAGTAGCAAGGCGACTTATTCCTATAGATGAAGTTGATGGTTCATTGGAATTGTCTAGATTAACTGCTATTTCATTTATTTGGTCGGAAATATATAACACTTCAGTTGTGCTATTTTCTCTAGTACTAGACTGTTGTTTTTGGTTTTTCAGAATTTTTTGTGAAATGTCAATTTTATTTGATAAGCAGTCATCGATATATCCTTCTGCAACTGCAGAAGAACGTCAACCTCCATTTTTTTAAGTGTTAGAAAATCACTCCCAGAGTTAGCTAGTAGGGTTGCAGAACTACGGCGCAAGCAATGTCCTGTGCATGTATTAGGTTCAGGCAGTTTCAAAAAAGTGGCTATTTTGCTTGGAATTTTGCTGAATACATTTTTTCCGACCGGTTGCACTGTGTATTTATTATTCTTGTAATAAATGAATAGGTGATTATAAGGACTGTGGGTTGGTCTAGGGGAAACATATTTGTTGTATATTGTAAGTAGATTCAATCCATGAACTGTTTTGTTTGTGACCGTAAACGTTCTTGTAATATTATTGTTCCGTTCTCATCTTTGCCTTTTATATTTTATAATAATTACCTACTTGTTACTATTTTTTACTATACCCCTTAGCATACGTCATATTATTCTTTATCTGTATTGGTTGCAATTTATACATGTTGGATGCACCTACGGTTTACCTGTTATAGAACTAATGTAAAACGGGCTTTAGCGGCTTTGCTTTGCCTTAATTATGTTTTTATCCCTTTCCCACTCCTTATTCTTTTTTTCTGTACTACCTTTTTTTACCCCTAAAGAAGAGGAGACTAGAAAGCAGAGTTCAACGTCAGCTGTCGAAGTAACGAGTTGGACAGCACATTATTTTTATACATTTGTTACTACAATTAATTATTACGTGAGAAATTCGCGCGTGTTACCCCGGCCGGTGGAACGTACAAAGGATCTACTACATACACCCCCTGGTTCATCATCCTATTATCCAACATCAAGGTGAGTGCAATTCCGCAGTTATCCACTTTTTTTCAAATACATAAATTACAGATACAATTAGATATTACATACATTGCAAATAGGTATTAGACAAACTCACTACAAATCAGTAGCTACCGTAACCAGTTATATATAGTCCACTTCCAGTGCTTTAACGAGACAATTATTTTTTTGTTTCTAGAACTGTAACAATCATTATGTCTCCTATATTATCTATGTGGTCAAGTTTCATATTAACAATTCATTTCGACGACAAGCTCCGTAAATATTACTTTCGGTCATATTTTTTGGGTTAATATGATTCATTTTTATATATGCTACTAGAGAAAAATCCTTGACAATATTGGGGCAGGTACCTAATTAACTACTCTAGACAACAGCGTCTGAAATCTGTTGAATTTTATAAATTTTGTTTACAAAATTAAAAAGTGTTTTGAGAATAGCAAAAATGGTTGCAGAAAAAATATTGTACGCAAGTTACGCAACTCATCCGCAAAGTGTCTTTGTTGGGTTCGCCGGCTTCCAGGACTCGCTGGCGCTCGCCCAGTAAAGAATCGCTTTCCTGTCTTGTTAAGTAAATAACTATTATACGGTGTATATTATTAAACAGGGGGATGAGGTATGGACATCCGTTTAATTTCCGATATTTGATCAGTGAAGTTAAGCAGCACTGATCGAGTCCGGCAATTGGAAGGATGAACGATGGCTCGTCTAACAGTCGGTAGGCTGTCAACAGACAATCCCGGGAAGGCCGCTAGCCTGATGCAGGCGGAGAAGCGAGCCCGGGTGGAGGGTCGAAGAGACGTACCCAGGAGGTTTGCCCCTCTGCTAGCGGTGCAGGCGGGCAGGCCCAAGCGGTGGGTTAGTTGACAGTCGAAGACCGTGGTTCGGAGTCCACGCTAAACTGTAGGTCCCTAGGTTAAAAGTGCCCATTGTGGCCTACTTGCCTAGTAAGAAAAGTAGCTACTACTATTATTAAACAGCATTTTAGAAAAATCTTTTTAGTATTTCACATTTATTAAACATTGGAAAAAAATAAAAAATTTAAAAGATGTGTATTTTCCATATACCTACAGGGGTTAATAATTTCATCAATATCGATATAATTGTGGAATTTATATATTTTCACCCAAAATAATATCTTTCTTCAGTCAAAATATAGTAAAACTTTAACGTTTTCTATTTTTGACCAAAATTAACCGTCTTTGAACCACTGTGCGTTCTGGATACTAGATGGGGGCACATATAACTTTATAGACGCACGGTGTAGCTACCTCTTATTTTAAACCCTTTTTTTTTTGTTTATTTGTATCTAAGATGTTTTCAATGTAATGATTATTTTGTTTATCTGTTGTAAAACCCATTTGCTTGATACTTTATGACGCGTTTGGATTTTTGTCTGATAAACATGTTTTTTATTGTTGGGTATTCATGGCAATGACTTTGAGAAACAAACAAAGGTGAGAGACAATAAGCTTTGCTTGATATATTCATTTTCTAGTTTTGGGAGAGAGGTTTTTTTAATACTAGGAATAATTTATGGCAGCAACTGTATAGGCCATAATGCAGCGGCTGCTGCCAGGTCTCCCAAGGATATTGCGGGTCAAGAACATTCCAGCAAACATTTTCGTTTAATTTGATGTCGAGACTACCTAAATTATGTATAATAAAATGTTGTCACGAAATTGGAATTAACCATATTTAAGTAAAATGTACGTTGATATGACGTGGAATCGACATGTGGAGAATAAGACAACGTCGAAATTTAGTTAAATTGACTAAGATAGGTAAAATTACATATAAATCTTCCTTTTAGTTGCGCAGTATGGTTACTAATACGTATTTAGGTACATTTGACCAGTGGCGGTTTGTGGGTCAAGAGATGGTCAATTAGAAAAGTTGACTGTATTACCTACCTTTTACAGTGATTTAAATTCCAAGTCGATCCTCCGGTCTTTTTGAGATGCAAAGTGGTCAATTACTTTTTCATTAAAGTCTTTTATCTTCTTTATTAATGCCCTTTCTATGGTAAGCATAGCTAAAGAAGATAACATTTCCTGACCCATGGTATTTCTTAAAAATGTCTTTATTCTTTTTAAGGTGGAAAAACAACGGTCACTTTCGACGGTAGTCATAGGGAGAGTACACAAGATTTTTAACAGTTTGACACTTTCAGAAAAAGTATTGCACAAATTATTATTAATAAAAAGCTGTAACAAAGCAACTGCATCTTCACTATTGGAAAAAATCTTCTCGGCTATATAATACTTCTAATTCAGTTTTAAGTTTCAAATGATTTATGACTGGATACTCCGTTTTAACTAATTTAAACATATCTTGAGGAAAGCTTTTTTATAATCTTTAAATCGATCTGCGTGAAATAACTGAGGCACTGCTAAATGATTACTGAAGCCAAACCTGTTTTTGATCTCAGATGTAATTATATCACAAACTTCTAATGAAACTCTCCTTTTTGATTCTTCCGTTTTACATCTCTGGGCAGACTGCATGGATGTCTCCTCCAAATAGTTATTCAAAATTTTATTTCTGATGTCTTCAATTTTACTATTAAAAACGCCAATACACTTATTTACTGTTATGACATCGATATTACATTTTTATAATTGATTGAACAATATATCACAATGAGGCATAACTAAATGAAAAAAATTTAACCAGTAAAGAAAATGTTCATTTTGTAAGTAGTTTTTTTAAACCAATAGCTTGGTTTAGAGTGTTGTTTTCTGATTCATTGTCAATGATTTTTTCTAAACAATCTAATAATTCTGTTCGATAGGTATAACCAGTCTCTATGCACTTTGTATTAAAATTCCATCGTGTTGGAGCCGCTTTAGGTAATCTCACCTTAACAACATTATCTAACACGGCTGTTCTTTTTGGCGATTTTCCAAAGAATGAAGAAAAGCTATGTATATTACCAAAAAAAATGTTTATGCTTTTATCCTAACTTGATGCTTTTTGTAAAATTAAATTTAGTTGATGAGCGTAACAATGTATAAAGGATAACTTTTTTTAATTTTGGCTTGTACACCTCCAAAAGCACCACTCATTACTGATGCTCCATCGTAACTTTGTGCTATCAATTTTTCAGGACTTTCATTAATTTTCAGACATTCTAACTCTTTGAAAATTACATCTGTCAAATGCTGCAATGTCGTTCCTTGAGGCTGAATAAATTTCCAAAATCTCTCACATACAACACCGTCTAAAACGTATATAAACATAAAAACTGCTTGTACTTTATTCATAACCCAACTTATGTCCATCTTCCAGTTTTAATATATTTTGTACAACACTCATATTTAATAGTAAACACTGTTTTACTTAATTTCACGACAAGTAGAGATTTACTAATAAAATGTTCACAAATAAAAACATTAAAATCAACGCGATAGAATTTACCGACCAACGCGTACCTACTCAGCATTAAGACTGCTAGTGCTCAACTGAACATTGTGCGTTACCGTTTACGTAAAATGTGTCAGGGACATTGTCCCCATCAGTGTTTTCTGTCTCTTTTGCTTTCTGACGATTCGCGCATAAGTCTATTTCACTATAATTCGTTGTAAATTCGGTCCGTAGCTAGCTTTGAGGACAAGTTGTGGATTGACCCAAGATTTTTAAATTCTATAAATGAATAATGTAATGAATATGAAATCCTGCGATCTAGATATTTGAATAGTATTGTGCATAGAATGAACTAGAAACTTTAATAGATTGTTTAAGAATATTAAAAATATATATATTATATATTTTTAAACTTCAGAAAAATGAATAGCTCTATTTTTTTATTTGTATGTGGGAGGTCATTGACCAAATGACCCTATAGAAGAACAGCCAGTGCATTTGACGTCATTTTGACGTCAATTCGACATCGAGTTGATTTGTTTTAGGTAAAGTCTACGTAATTATGTGCAAATGGCAAACGACTTTTATACTTATTTGGTAGTTTTCTCTATAAGTAGTAGCAACATTGTTGAGAGTCATCTACGAAATTGAAAAAGACTCCTAATTCATATATCTTATTATGAATTAGGAGTCTTTTGAATGAATGTAGGTGATAAAAATAAATCCAATTTAATTGCGTAGTATCAGAGGTTCCCGGTTGTTGAAATTAATGCGCCGAAAATTTTCCGTGCATATTAGCACCTGTACTTCGTAAAATAACCATGCGTCTCCAAAATATTCAATAATATGAAAATTCCTATTATCAAATAAAAAATTATAATTATAGTTTGTGCCAAAGGTATGTTATACTTGTTGAATATGACTTAGCAAATATAATTATGTATTTTTTTAACCATTTCATCAGTTCGTTTTCATACAAACTCATTTTGAAGTTTTCAATTTCAAATCGTACGACAACTGTGGTAAAAAGATATGACGTCTCACGCTAATTTGATCTTAAGATTAACTGCCTTTGAATATGTAACTACAAAGGATAAAAATGGTTGAAGTCAGATAGATAAGCTATAGGTAGAATTTATCGACCTAATATTACTTTAAAGGAGCGTAATAAAGGCGACCAAATAGGATGCTACGTAGGTATGAATTACGTAGAATTTCTAACAAAATCTACCCAGTTAGAATATTCTACCATTATGACGATTTCCTGTCACCAAAAAGGTAAATATTACCTACCTAATTATACTACCTTTTTCGGCTTTAAGAGAAATTTACCTTTAAGGTAATTTGTGGTAGATTGGTTTAGTTGTTTTTCCCTTGCTGCTTTAGTTAAAACTACTTTTAAGCAAAATAGTGTATGAGGCAGATTTATTGGTATTATTTACGTTTTAAATATAAAGTAAAACCAATAGGTAAATTTCTATGGGAAGTGTATTTTTCCAGTCAATTTTACGTTATAACTACCTCAAAAAGTAAAATTGTCTTTTACAAAGTCGAGTTATAGCTAATTTCATAGAAAATGTTTGCTAGGATGGACAAGATGAGTGCATTTTTGTTGCAACTGTGTTTTTAGAGAATTTCAAATATTTCAAACAGCATAGTATGGAATAAATTATACCAGAAATCACATCAGAAAATTTGTGGGGTGGAATCCTTACCAAAAATAACAAAAATTCATATCAACAGGTGCAGGTGTCCAAAAATGCCTTCTGAGGGAGCTACGACAGTTGGAAGATGACACCTAGAATTTGGTTTTCATTTTTTGTTTCAAAAACTGTTTTAAGCAAAGTAATGAAATTTGGTACAAGGGGTAGGTACATTTTCATGAGAAATCAAATCAGAAAAGACCGTAAAGAGATGCCAATCGGGGGCGAGGTCGTCTTAAAGTTTGTCATACGTTTTTGTCTCTACGAAATATTCCTTGTTGATGTCTAATAGTTTAAAAACCATTAATTGCCCATTGTTCTAAGTCCTCAACAGTGTTTACGTGTGCTCCATAAACGGGGGATTTTAAATAACCCCAAATAAAATAATCTAAGGGCTTCAGATCCGGTGGGTGAACTGGTGAGGCTACTGATCCATCTCGACCAATCCACATTTCAGGCGAGATATCATCCAAATGTCGCCTTACGTCTACGCTAAAATGTAATGGAGCCCCATCACGCATAAACCATATCGCTGCTCATGGCGGGCGGAGCACAACATTTAACAAACTATTTAACTCATTTTGGAGAAAATTTAGTTGGCACAATTTAGATGATTCGGGAGGACATAGGGCCCAATTAAATAATCATCAAACACAGAGCCGTCCAAACGTTAGCTGAAAATTTGTCCTGGTGGCGTGATTCAAAGAAGAATTTTCTTCGGACCACACATGTTTGTTTTGAAAATTCACAATTCCATCTCGATTAAAGTCGGCTTCATCAGTAAACAGGATTTTATCAGCAAATATTTGGAATATCTTCTTGAGCAGCTAGTCTTCGAACACTGATTCTAGGATTATTGGCTACTCTTTGCAATATTCTCTCTTCTCAACATCAGTCGTCCTTTGTACTACGCGTCATGTTTTCTTGGCTTTACAGTACCGGTTTTTCTCAATCTGCGATAGATGTTTGAAAAAGTTTGGGAACAGTCAGTTGTCTGTTTGGGAAATCCTCAGCACACAATCTACTGGCTAACAATGTGTTTCCGTTGGCTTTTCCATAATAAACATGGATATTAGCAAATCTTCATTTGAATATTCAACCATTTTTGCCTCTTACTTGAGAGGTCTTAATTTTTTCAAAAGTATCTTTTTTATATATGGATTAGGAGAGAACCTATCGTGTGGCCTGCAAGATCACCAGACCTGACCCCCACTTGATTTCTCTTGCATGGTTTCCTAAAGAGTAGGGTTATAGTAACAGTTACAAATAGAGGACTTAAGAAAGAATTTGATAAGAAACTGGTCTTATTTCGCTAGACATTTAGGAAGAGTTTATTTTTCACCTTAGGCTACCAAGCGTTCAATAGGGCACATTTCGAACATTTAGTTTAGTTAATTATACTGTAAGTTTTTAATCTTATTAAAGAAGTTGTATTAACATTAATCTTAATTATCTCAAATAACCACTTACAATTTTTACACTATACGTAAGAAAAAATGCTCATTCAAATGAAGCAATCATTCATGTATAATATCATAAGTATTCAAAGTATAGTTGATTATTTTTGAGATTTTTCGCAAGCGCAAAAATATGATAAGTAGCGCCCCAAAAACAATTTACAAAACTTTGTCTACGAATGTTATTCGGAGGACTGTCATCGAAATTTTGTTTAATAATTGTGGTTGCTTGTCAAATTTTAACTTTTACTATTTTCTAAAAATAAGTAGGTACTTTCTACTGTATAATGTTTTGTATCTAAATTACTACAATTTAAATTTTTTAACTTACCTACTCTGTAAATTAACATGCATAAATATATTTAACATGCATAAATATATCTATATATCCATCACTAGTCATGTCAATAATCATGACGTTATGTAATTATTATAATTATGTAGGTACTAACTACAAAAAAAATTCTTCACTTGGTATATAATCCACAAGTGAAAATGGTTAAAATAATTCTTTTTTTATTGAACAAGAAATCCGATTTTTTGAATATTCGTTGGTCAATTTTTGACAGAAGACAGATGAGTTGAATAATGATTTTGATATTATATGTAACTTCGGGGTGTTGTTTCATAACCATCTAAAAATAAAGCCTTAGTTCTGCGGCGTGACGTCACAACTGTTAGTCTCAGCCGAGCCGGCGTAATTCGCCGTGAGTACTGTAAAAACGAATAATAAATAGCGCTAAATTATTTTTACCGCTTAGTAAGAGGTTCCTGTAAAAACGGGGTTGTCAGTCGTGAACTGAGCCATTACACCGCACCCCACCAGTTCTTTTTGCGCGTGTAAAAACTATTGTGAAAATGATTGTAAGAATAGATTTTAGATTTAAACATCAAAGAAATAAATCAGAAAATCGATACGATGTAATAAAATACATTTTAATGGAAAATTTTAAACACAGTTTATCAGGCAATAAGTCAATAAATAAGGGTTTTTTGTATGTACTAAGGCTAACAAACGAAAATTACAGTTTAAAAAAACATTAAAGACTAGCTGACTATTGTTAAATTTAAAAAATTCTGTTATTAAATTTAATGTAAAGCTTTCTTGTACATATAGTATTAAAGTAGTTTAAATTTTGAAAATTGTGACCTGAGTAAAATATGGTTTGAAAAAGTTTAAACTATTTTTTTGGCGTTAACAAAGTAAAATGTGTTTTATTATATCGTAATGAATAATTATCAGTTATCACCAAGTAACGGCTTATACAATTTAATTCTTAGAAAGTCTGTAGCGGACGTTCCTGAAAGGCGATAAAAAAATTACTTATTTTTATAATCTGAATTTGACAACAAACGAGCATTCTCGAAACACGATAATAAACACTTATTTAAGTCTACGGTCGATGTTTCCCAATATTCACACTTTCAATTTTATTTATAGAAACCGCAATCTAATATATTCCTGAAAACACAATAATAATAATAATTATTCAAGTT
The DNA here is from genome assembly GCA_029963845.1 of Rhamnusium bicolor. Lineage (NCBI taxonomy): Eukaryota > Metazoa > Arthropoda > Insecta > Coleoptera > Cerambycidae > Rhamnusium > Rhamnusium bicolor. The sequence goes on from JANEYF010000117.1 coordinate 532,440, forward strand.
TACAATTGGGGTTCTCTAATAGTAACACTTTTAATTCAACTTAGAATAACCCGCAATTTAATAAGGTATTAATGACCGCAGTAAAGTAAGGAATTTTGTTAAAAAAGCTAAAATTTGTTGTATTTTCTACTGTAATAACATATCCAAAAGACGTGTTTTAATATTTAGATGAAAAAAGTACAAACACAAAAAACTGAAAATTTTTTTTAACCCTAAGGGGTGGTTTGGGTGGGTTGAATTTGGCAAAAAGTCTGCCAGCTAAGGTTAGGATTTTTTAGTGCCTTGTGAACCATAAGCTGGCTGGGCAGACGTTTTTTTTTAATTTTAAATATTTTTTATCATTTCAAATTTTGATCCATTTTTCGCCACTTTGATGGCAAATTGCTCAAAAACCGACCGATAGAAATATCTGCCACTATAGTACAGTACTGTACACACCAAAATAAACATTTTGCGCTAGATTTGGTCCGGTAAATAAAAATTTTTTTTTTCAATTTCCGGTTACTGCGCGCCCACCGGAAGTTTTGTCTGCCAGCGTAATTGAAGTAAGTGAAGTACATATATACTAACTACCTATGCGAGCAAATATCGGTAACCATTCGATTAAAAATAATTCCCACCTCCGTATCCGGGCGCCATGCCATATCAAAAATTTTAAAAGGGAAAAGGGAATGGTATAGTCAGCGAAACCTACATTGTGACGGGACGTCCGGGGTAAGACGCTACGGAACGCAGAGCCGGATTTAACTGTATTGTTCGCTCGTTTACTTTTTCAATGTAGGTTTTTGTGGTCAATTTAGCTAGCAACAATTTAATAATTGTACAAAAAAGTGTTAACATTGAAATAAAAGTTTGAGTTTAACGTATTGACTCCACATACAGCAGTTATAGTATTCAAGTTTACTTAATATAAATTGTTACTACTCAACAAGAGCCGCGAGGAGGTATGAGCATTTATTGCCAGGAAAGGATGGGTATGGAATACTAGTATAGAATAGAGATTATATAAAAAGTAACAAGAAAGCTTTAAAAACAAAATAAAAACAGAAAATATACTTTCAAAATAGTAACAGAAACAAATATTTTTCTCAATAAATGAACTAAAAATAAATTCTAATAGTAAAGTTATTACTATAGTAAAAACAGAAAGACATATTTTTGTCAAAATGAAAAAAAATAATAATAACATTAATAAATAATATCCTCAAAAAGAATGTTTCTCAAGCACTGAACCACGAGAGCACAAAAATGGAATTAAATAATGCAGTTGATATCAAAAAAATCCACTTCTTCACTTCACATCACTTCACTTTACCTCACCTCACATTGCTTCTTCCTCTGAATCCTCGTTCTTCTCACCCTCTTCTTCATTTTGAAATGAACTATCATCCAAATTTATAATAAATTATTTCCACTATTTATATGAAATTTGGCAATTTTTAAATAATCATCCTCAATTGTAATTACTTTCCTAATTCTGTTTTCCCAATCTTCCTTGTTAATTTTCGACACTTCAGTTTGAATTAACTCTACGACTTTTTGATCGAATTTCGGAAAAATATTTCCTTTTCTGACGAATTTACACCAAATTAATTCAATCGGGTCGAAAATACAGAAATATGGCGGTAATTTCACCATTTTGTGACCATATCTCTTCGTTACAGTTTCTGTAATATAGGTACTTCTTCTCATAATTTTTTGTTCGCAGGACATCCAAGAGTTGTGCTTTATTATAATTTTCCTCATAATAGAGATCATGTTCCATTAAAAAAAATTTGTAACTCTAGCTTAGTAGAACTCTTGTTAGGAATTTTATACAGTTGTCTCAAATTAGGGTCATTAACTCGTCGCTTCAAAAGATTATTGTAAATACTAAGGCAAATTTGTTTCGCTTGCTCATTCAAATGTAACCGACCAATTAAACAGATATAAAATAATTATTACTTATATTACACTATTACACAAATCACTGCAACACGATAAGCTTCTTAAATGATTTTCAAAAACACACCAGCTAAGTAACAGATATAAAATAATTATTACTCATATTATATTATTACACAACTCACTTCAACACGATAACCTTCTTAAAATATTTTCAAAAACACGCCAACAAATAAACAGATAATAAATAATTATTATTTATCTTATAAATTATACTTACAATATATCAGCACTGTTTGAAGCATCGATAACAAAGTTAAGTGCGGCTCTGAAATATCACAGAATATAAGTGAAACTCCGCCTCGGTCGCGTGCCAGCAAAAACAACAATTATCGTTCTCGCTTTAATGTAAGTGGTGTAAAAGACGGAAGATGTCATATGTTATACATTTCCCGCCCACATGTCGTGTCTTGCTCCGCACGTCCCGTCACGATATAGGTTTCGCTGACTATACTCATATGATCTTTTTGATTACCGACTGGCAGAAGGTAACCATTCATCATCGAATTTTCACGCCATTGCTTAGATTAAAAATGAGTGACAAAACATCTCTTATGAATAATCAAAAATTCTTCTTCATAGCTTTGCAATAATTTATTAAATATAATGTAAATAGATGAGACCATTGTTACTACTTTTGGCGAAGAAATAACAAACCTCCTCGACTTAAATTTATAAATGAGGCTATAATACTTATTATTATTATTATAAATCATGGCAACGGCATCATAAGTTATAAATGGTCCTGGAGTATATGTTAATTTAAATATTACAGTTTTATCTTTATCATGAATATTATACCTACTTTCCGATATTGGCAGTGTTTAGAATGCTAAAAAATTCTTCGTATTTTTTTTAGCTGATGGGATTTTGGAGACAAATATTCTTTTTCACTTTCCTGAGGGGCTTGAACAAAGTCAGCTTGTTTGATTACCCGATGTAGGGATGACTTCGACGAATAGAAAAAGGTTTTGAAAAATATTCTGGACAACCAGAAAATGTAGTAGGTACTGCATGTGCCTGCAAGCCAGGATACATTAATTTCACGGTTATAACTGTTACCATGACCTATCATCCAAGATTTCTGTAACGAACTGCTTTGATATAATGAAGCTCATTTATTTTAAAGCATTTTGAAGGTGTAATTTTTTTCTTATAATAGTTGAAATCCATTTTTTACACAAGCTTTCTGAAAACACACGCATTTTAGGCCCAGTCACATAATTTTCTTTACAACTCGATATATTGCATTTATACGGCATATTTTCGAAATTCTACACTGACAATTTAATTTTGAAAAATTAATTATACCGTGAAAACTCGGAAAAACAAATAATAAGCTAAGATGTACCTAATCCATATTATAACGCAACTGCACTAAAATCGTGCAACTGCGTGGTAGGTTCTCGAATTGTGGGCCTAGCGGGTGTGACGTAAGCAGGTACGTTCGCATCAGCCCTGAGGCCTTGTTTTTAGGTGGTAATGGTTGTTCCTATTCATGAATTATATCAACACTTCCCACAGGAACGGCACTGAGACTGAGTTAGCAGCTTTCGCCGTAGCAGGGTAACCTGATACCCTACGATAAGGAGCATCTTCATTCCTTTTGTTGTATATAGAATCACTAGCGTTAGTCAGTAATTATACTTCAAGATTAAAACATCGTTTTATGTATTAAATAAACTTATAATAAAATTTATAATTATTTTTAAAAAGAGACTGGTTTATCGGATATATTAGTCATGCATGTTATTTATTGCCAAGGTTGATCAATTAATTTAAAGAAACTTTACACATTTTCAAACATAATAATATTTGGGAGATATTTTTTTTGCATTTTAGCCTGATACAATTTTAAATTGTAATTTTAATTTTAAACCAATTTATATAGTACTTGGCTTTGGCGTTTTGATTTTGAACGACATCGATGCCCGTTGACCTCACAGCACTCTTAAGGCACAGCTCGTGCCCAACTAAAACTAAACCTTTACCTTTCCTCTTTTTTATTTTCTTATGAACATTTAATTTTCCGGAAAAACGAAAAAAGTTATTTTCGACATTTCAACTTTTAATACAGATTAATTAAATGGAATTCGTAAAGTTAAAAAATAAACAACATTTTGCTTTTGTCGTCTTTTCTTTTCGACCTAGGTAGATTTATGAACCGCGTTGTATAACAGTATATTATTCTGATATATGCATAAATGGGGCAAAAAAAAACGAAAGTCCAATAGACTGCTGTAAAACAATGACGAAAGTGGGCAGACGACATTAAAATAAATTGCTGTCTAATTTTTTCAGCATATCTTGATATAGAAACTGGCACAGACGAATGGCAAATATGTCGAAAAAGAAATTATGTAACCGCCAAAAATCCATATCGTGTAGTACCGTATTGAATGAGTGTTACTCTGCACGGTAAAAAAAGATTTCCTAAAGTAAGACAATATATTGTCTAAGAAATATTATCTAATACTAAGAAAATATTTTTTTAAAATTACAGTATATACTTAAAGGTAGTATTTAAATGAATTTCAATTGAGAAAATATTTTTCTTACAAAATTTCTTTCAATTAAATAAATTTTACTTAATTAAAGAAAAAGCGTTTCTCCGTTTCAGTGACACTTAAATCTCCGTTTGAGAAAATTAGTTGTTTATTACATAAAATTGTAGAATCTCTGTTGAAGATATTTGAGCTTATTTTGAGAAAACTGATACATTTTCATTTAAAAATGGACTTTTCTTTATTCAATAGTCGACATTCTTGATGGAATAAAATTGTATACATTCGTTTAAGTAACTCCCTACCTAAATAGGAGAAAATTAGCCACGTTCAGAGCAAAATAATAATATCTCTGTTGAAAATATTTAGCGCTTAATATGAGAAAAACAAAATATTTTAAATGAAAAATGCCATTTTCTTAATTTAAGAATCGGTGATCCTGATGGAACAAATTGAGGTTTTTTCATTTGAGCAATACAACAATGTACATTTTAAAAAATATGTTGTTTTGGAAACAAAAGTTAAAAAATCTTTGTCAAAGGTATTTAGGATTTAATTTGAGGAAAATGATAAATTTACATTGAAGAATAATGTTTTCTCAATTTAACAGTCGTTTTTCTTAGAATAAAATGAAATATATCTACCACAATCTAAATTTGAATTTGAGACAATTTGTTGTTTATAAAGCAAACAGGTACAATGTTGTAAATAGGATTTCATATTTAATTTTGTGAAGATTATTTTCATTTAATATAGCAAGTATATGGTAATTTATTTATTAATCGACAACCTATAACTGTTCTTAGTGGAAACAAAAAAATTTTTCAAGCAAGGTACAATAGGTAGTTATAAGTATATTCTCGAATTCGTTGTACGTATAACACTTATTTTGAATTTAGTTGCATAAAAATTGAGAGAAAATAGTTTTACTGAATTGAATAATGAATTTCAACGTAGAATAAATACATATTTTTAAAATAAGCCCACAAAATTGTTAGTTCAAGACTTTATTCTTTCTATTCGCCTATAAAACTTTTTAACATTGCGTAATAAACATTTTGTTCGTGCGCATCTACGTTCGGTGGAAAGCCGTGCTGGCTGCGTAGTTACTAGTTAGTACGTATTGCATAACATTGCAACCCTTGTTTGTCACAAGAAGGTATATGGTATTTGTATATGGAACAACAGTTAATTGCATCTTCGATTCTCTATCTTTGATCTTTGTGCTGTTCAGTGTCTTGATTTCTTTACATTATGACATTAGTAGATCTATTATAAAACTGGGGTCTAGATGAATTAATACCCGTTTTCACAGGTAAGTGATATCTATATTATTTAAAGCTAATTAGGGGCAAATAATGACAATTATTCTCATCTATAACTTAGTACTTAAGATGATCGTAATATTAAAAGATTATTTCTTGATATTTTTATAATAAGGCTGAAATCAAATTACCTCATTCTTTTCATAGCAATTTTATATCTGCTAGTTCGTTGCACCATTTTTAGGAGCAAAAATCAATATTATCGATAATACCGGTGACTCAAAAATCGTGCATTAATTAAAAATATTTACTAGTTAGCGCCGAGTAATTTTAACTATAAGATTGTAGAGTACTAGTTCAAATTTGCAGTCAAACAAATTTAAATGCTTTTAACGAATAAAAACTCCACAAAGTAAAAATTGTATGTACTTTCCACAAAATACCTATTCTACCTACCTAAATAAAATTATAATTTGCCAATAAAGTAATTATGCATAAGGACGAGGTAAGTGTTGACTGTTCAAGAACTGCCGACCTTGGTTGAAATTACATCGTTTTCTTGTTAGGGTGTATTCTTAACACTACTATTATTTATTGGAATAACAACTATAGTTCTCTTGGTCTATATAACACACCACTTTCTCACTAAGAAGAAAAGAGAATATAAAGACTTTGACAGATTTTTTAAAAAAGTGGCCGATTTTATGTGACGCTAGAGCGGAAAGTTTGGTTAGTTGAATGTAATGTATTATGCATAATATAAATTTTGTATATACACACACAAACACACGACTATGACAATTCTTTATTCATTTTAGATTAACTCTGATTTTGACCAAATATTTCCAAATTGTGGATTAAGGCTATTTAGCCGATGGGTTAAATTTTTTCAAGATATTTCGAAACTAAGAAAAGAAAACTGCAAATCTCTAGATTTATTGGAAATGTTAAAAAACCATGATGTTGTTGATGAGAGTGAGTATAAATTAATAATTATATGTATTATCAGCAAACTGCCAAATTAATGGTTTTAAAGCAATATATCCAAATAAATTATATAATTTACAAATGAACATGGTTTTAAAAAGTGATTCAATTATTTTAATTTTGGAATTATAAAGTTACTTATTTTTAAATAATTTAAAAATTTTGGTCGTTGGTTAACTTTTAAATCATTGTATTGCCATTATTACTATTGTTTCAGATTGTATGCTGGCAGTTCATTTAAAAACATTACCTCATATGATTCCATCAAAAGGAAGAAGACGTGTTCCAAATAAAAAAAGTATATATGTTATTTTTGTTGGTTATTATGTATGTATACAGTTTATATAATAAACATATTTTTTAAAACCGTCTTTTATTGCTTAAACCAATTTGTAAGAGTAAGTGAACGAGAAAGTTTTTAACGAAGATAATATTGTATTCCATTTAATGAAATGAATCTTCTTGAAACTAGAAATTTTTATTCTGATTAAATGAATAAAATCCTCGATTGAAAATATGTATATCTTTTACATAGAACATATTTTATTAGTTTAAACATTTCATTCATCTTCAAATGAATATCCCGATTTTCAGAATAAGAAGATACACATTTTTAATTTAAGACAAAATTGTGTTTATATTGATAAATACAGTTTTGTGAAACCGAGATATTCTTTATTCTTATTTTAAGTATATGAAATTTTTGAATTTAAAAAATAAATTTTCTTATACTAAGGAAACGTTTCTTCAGTTTCTGCATTTCAATTATTTTAAAATGAAAATCTTATGATTTAAATTAAGTAAATAATTATTTTTAAGTCAAGACAATACTAAGTCATATTTGATGAAATAAATATTGTTAAATCGAGACTCTTAATTTTTATTTTAAGTAAAACAAATTGTTGAATTTAAAAAATGAATGTCTTAAATGAGAGAAACATTTAATTAATTTAAGCATTTTTTCATTTGAGAACAAACATTGTATATTTCATAATAAGTAAATGTAGTTACTCAATTGAAACAATTTTCTTACTTTATTTCCAGATAATATTGTGTTAAATTTAGTAAATAATCGAAAGAAATAAATATCTTCAACAAAAGAAACATTGTCTTGTGTATATATAAGGATTGGATTTTCTTGGTTTAAATATATTTTATTTGATTTAAGATTTTTTTTTTTCCGTGTGTTAACAAATATTTTACTATACAGGGTTATTCATTATAAATTATTCACCCTTATCATCGTTATTATTGCATATAGAAAAAAGAGTTTCAAATAAAAGTTGTGTGGTTATGACTGAATATTGTTAAAATGCTATCAAAAGTACAGTAGCGTGCAGATTTCAGGGGATACAAAAAAATAATATTTTTTTTTAAATGGGATACTCTGTATATTATTAAATTTTTGGAATAATCCTTTGTTCCTGATTTCAAAAATATACCATATATTACCCCTACCATATACCGTTTTTGAGTTATTAAATATCGAATATCTTAGTTAAACTAGTTACTGTAAATATGGAAAAGTTAACATTAAAGTGAGCTATAAAAAATGACAACTATTATGTTTGAAAAGTGGCATTACTTTAATTAAATAATCAAAATGGTTTACAGTGAGGAAGAAAAAAAAACAAATATTTATACAAAATGAATAACAAAGATTTATTTAGGAAATTTAAATATAAATAAATGATCTCAAAAAATGTTCGATGTGTCCACCATTACTGCCAATACATAATTGATAACGTATTCTTATATTTATAATTGCACCGGAGATGGCTTCATTATTTACATTCAGATTGTTTATTTCATGTCGATTTCTGTCTTTAATGACTTGAATACTATTATTATTTTTATTATTGACAATATGTTTTAGAAATCCTCAAAAAAATGTATCCATAGGGGTCAAATCCGGACTGTTAAGTGGCCATTTAATAGGTTCATTATTCCCTGTCCATATTGGGAATACATTATTCAAATGATTTCGAACGGGTAGGACACTATGCGAAGTTGCCCCATCCTGCATCCAAATCATATCATCAAGTTCGGCTTCCGGAAAATACTGCAAAAGAATATTTTCTGCTTCTAGGATAATTATTTCCAGATAGGTAACTCCAGTTAACGTATAATCATAAAATATAGGCCCAACAATTTTGTTTCTGAAAATTCCACACCAAACAGTTTTTCTTCCTGATTTTTTTTATTTGTTTTACCAATTTTTTTTTCTGTTGTTTTCCCACGGCCTTCAATTTTTGCCTATTAAGAACTCCTGCCGTAGAAAAGGATGATTCATCAGTCCATAATATTTTAGTAAAAAATTCGGGATCTTCATCCAACTTTTGAATCATCTGGTGGCAAAAGTCCAGTCTTTTCCTTTTATGAGCCTCTGTTAAAACTTGTACGGGTAAAATTTTATATGGTCTGTAGTTATTATTTTTTAACGTACGTTGGATTTTGGAATAACTTTTACCTAATTGATCGACTGCATTATTTAAACTACATTCAGAATTTTCTAAAAAAATAATGCAATGTTTAAAAAAATCTATTCGCGAATAAATATGAATGGGCTTACCTTCGAAATGAAGCAGTATATCTAGCTGTTCTGCCTGGTTTGCTTGAACTACACGCTTTTTTCTACTAAAACTGGAGGTATTATTCACCTTTCGGTAAATATTTTAGAACGTATTTTCTGATGGTGTTGGACGATTTGGATACAACACCCTATATGCTCTTTTTGCTGCACGTTTATTTTTGTTATTTTGTATATAACAAGTAAATATTTGGACTTTTTCTTCCTCACTGTAAACCATGTTGATTATTTTATTAAAGAAATGTCACTTATCAAACATAATCCATAGTTGTCATTTTCATAGCTCACTTTAATAATGTTAACTTGTCCAGCAATTAGTTTAACTAAGTTGTTCGACGTGTAATAACTCAAAAACGGTATACGGGAGGGGTAACATATGGTATATTTTTTAAATCAGGAACAAAGGCTCATTCCAAAAATTTAATGATATATATGGTATGCCATTTAAAAAAATATATTATTTTTTGTATCCCATGAAATCTGCACGCTACTGTACTTTTGATAGCATTTTAACAAAATTCAGTCATAACCACACAACTTTTATTTACAACTTTTTTTTCTATAGGCAATAATAACGATGATAAGGGGTGGGTAAGTTATAATGAATAACCCTGTACAATGTTAAACGCCAAATGTGGTATCGTCAAAAATGACAACATCGTACCCTCCAAAATTTAATGATAATATAATAGCCGACTATTTATCAAGGTCCTGTTATAATTACCCTTGACTATTCAACTCATCTGTCAATGAAAATTGAAAAAATTAGATTTCTTTGTCCAATCACAAATAATTATGAATTTTCTGTGTAGTAGGAAGATGGAAGATCAAATATAAGTACCAGCCTAAAATAATAAAATAATTATGAGTCCTTCAAACATTTGTTTTTATTATTTACAACTAAGGAGGTAAAAGAAAGCTTCTAGATAATAGAAAGGGTGGATGGACAAAGGTGTTAACTGACATTGTTTCAAAAATAGGAATATTCTGGAGTGCTCTAGACTGGGTCAATGGATGTATAAATAAGACGCACGGTGGGCCGAGATTTAGTCTGAAGTCGAACGTGAACGAGTAAAAAAGAAATACGAAAGAGACTTATAAGTGTTCAGTTGTGGGGATTATAATTAGGACAGTGATTAATTACTCTTTTGCCGTGTTAATTGTTAATTAGTAAATCTGTCCCAAAGGAAAAAAACCCAAAACCCCCCCCCCCAAAAAAAAAACCCCAAACCCCCCCCCCCCAAAAACCCCCCCCAAAAAATAACCCGAAGTAGTGAGTAAGTGTTACCTGGACTTTTCAATCAACGAATCTACGTGTAGAGGTGTTTGTGTGGATAGCAAACACGTAACAGCTACTAACGCTGTTCTTTCTTTTTTTTTTTTCCTTTTTTTTTTCCCCCCCCCCCCCTTTTTTTCCCCCCCCCCCCCCTTTTCTTTTTTTTTTTTTTTTTTTTTTTGTTTTTTTTTTTTGGGGGCCCCCCCCCCCCCCCTTTTTTTTTTTTTTTTTTTTTTTCTTTCCTCCTCTTCTCTCCTCCCCCCCCCCCCCCCCCTTTTTTTCTCCCCCCCCCCCCCCCTCCTCTTCTTCTTCCCCCCCTCCCCTCCCCTTCCCCTCCCCTTTCCCCTTCTCTTGTCCCCCTCCCCCCGGCCTTTTTTTTTTTTCCCCCTTCTTTTTTTTTTTTTTTTTTTTTTTTTTTTTTTTGTTTTTCTTTTTTTCCCCCCCCCCCCCCCCCTTTTTTTTTTTTTTTTTTGGTGGTTTTGGTGCCCCCCCCCCCCCTTTTTCCCCCCCCCCTCCCCCCCTCTTTCCCTCTCCCCCCCCCCCCTCTTTCCCCCTCCCCCCCCCCCTTCCCCCCTTTGCCCCCTTTTTTTTTTCTTTTTCCCCCCCCCCCCCCCCCCCCGCCCCCCTCCCTGGCCAAATACTTAGATACCGAATAACGGAGCTAAGAAACGACATAACTCCATGCATGTCTCTGGTGAAGAATAAAGATCGGTAAAAATGTTTTCTGACAAATTAGTAATTTGATAATTAGCACTTTTATCCATCAATAGTTTTACTACTAATCATTTCATAATTAATCGTAAAACAATAACTTTTTTTTTCGTTTAGTAATGAATGAGAAAAAAATGTTGAAAACTAACTAAGGGTTTTTCATCATCGATTTTTTGTGTGTGTATAGCTTCGGCCTTCCCAAATATTCCTTCTAGATCCGCTAGTGCAGGTGCACTCAGTTATTTTTTCCGAACACCTGTAATTTTCATCTCATGGCATCTTTAGCCTCGCAGATTTATAAAAAAAAAAACATCATCGCAAAAGGGGTTTAACCCTATTTTTCACCCATGAAAATATAATTCTTGCACTTCGCGGTAATATTCGAAATATGCCTTGCCGCTCCTTGTTTAAAGTTAGTTTGCTTCTTCATGTTGTATACCGAGTTGAAAAAATCGTCGGTTGAGAAAGTTTTTAGAAAAACAATTTCTTACAAAACATACCTATAGGTTTTTCCATACTGTATAATTATTAAATATGTATGGGCCAATTAAATGGGGGCAAATTTTGGTAATTCCACAAATAACATTCAACAAATTTAAATTTAACCAATATTTATCTGCTAATTTCTAAGAAATTATTTACGGAAATCTCGATGTGTTTGTTAATACATGCGTCAAATAATATTATATAAGTTATTTTTCACCATTATTGTGTCAGACTCTTCTTATTCAGTCGAAAAAACACAAAACACCCAGGCAAGATAGAGTTTCTGCTCATTTTTAAATATAGATTTCAATTATGGATCAAACAAGGAACTCAGTATTTGACCCTGATAACTAGTGACCGCATCTTAAGTCATTGCACGAATATTAGGATACTACAGAATATTAGGATACTATAGAATATTAGGTTCTTGTGAGAGGATTTTGTGAGAGAGCCCACTGTAAACCTGACAGAGAAACAAAAGTTTAAACAAATATTCAAAACTGACTGTTTATATAAATAAGACAGATATTTGCCTATACTTAATTTACTATATTTTTTTCAAAGACTAAAATATTTGTTATTGCATTTAATCTAATACAAATTCAGGTAGTCCTTGAAAAATGACAGGTATAGGAATTCATTATAAATAAACCAACTTTTTATAACAATAATTTTAAAGTAGTCTATAAAAAAGTCTAAATAAACAATTATAAATTAATGTTTAACATGTTTTTCTTTAACACTGATCTGGAAATGATTAAAACTAAACTTATGCTAACATCTACTCTATTGTCACGGTTCGGTGAACCGTGTCTAGTATTTGTTACATTCTTAATTAATCTTAAATTGTTAATATCTATTTTATGGTTGTTCTCAAACGCATGTTAGGCAACACTAGACATATCTGTTCTACCATATTTGAGATGGGTCATATGCTCTTTGAATCCAGTTTGCATTGGTCCTCTAGTCTGTCCAACATATTATTGATTACAGCTAATTTCGTAAATCCCCGACTTCCCGTTTGTTCCAATTTTGTATTTGGATTGGTTAAAGGTGGTTGTAGTTTATTACCCGATAAATAAACCACTGGCATACCTCTATCTTCAAGAATATTACCAATACCACGGGTGATCGTATGAAATCGATACAAATTTGCTAACTTTTGCAGGAACCAAAAAATTCATCTAATCAAAGCAAAACGTATCGCATCCTGACGATATTAAAAATGGAGATCGAATGAGAACCCAGATTGAAAAAGGGGGGGATTTACCCCCCGGGTCGCGGGGGGGAAGCCATCCAGGCTATCATCTGTCAAGGGCATTTTGACCTTTGGGATTCGAATTAACGTTTCTTAAAAAACAAAATTTTGATAGGTAAATAATTAGCTCAACACCTTACAGAAACAAATAAGTATATGTTATTTACTATTACAGGGACGGATTATCTATAAGGCATAGTAGGGCATGACCCATAGTGGCCCTATACTTCGAGGGGCACTCGATTTCGGTTCAATTTTACATAACATAATTGTTGACTTTTATCATTCACCATGGCTGATGATTTATTGATAGTTATCTTAACTAAAAAACATTTACACCACTTCATATATCTTACCGCCAACCGCCGACCCGCCAGTGAAATGAATTAGCTAGTTTATAATGATTGAATAAAATACAAAATGTTATGCGAAATGGGGACCTCGATTAAGTTTGGCCTAGGGTTAAGTATACTCTGTCATTCCGCCCCTATTCTATTAAGCAAGAGGTTTCAACAACGAACAGTGTATTGGCAATACACTTGTTTAGTGCGTTATGACGATTGTAAGTTTTTAAGTTTTTCAAATTAATTATGATGGCGAAAGAGAAATACATAGGATCTGGAGGAAGGGAAATGTTTATAGAAACTATCATTACCAAATTTGCAAATTCTAATGCAAGAAAGATGCGTTCGAATTAATTTTAGCTTGTTTGTAATAATATAGGGAGAAGTCAATCTGTACATCACTAATTTTTGGGGCTATTAGAGTAGGTAAGCCTCCTTTTTTTACAATGACTCTTTTGCGTGAACTAACGTTGTAAACCTTCATCCAAGCACCAAACTTTGATGACGTTGGGTGCAATTTGCATTAGACCTGAGATCATCCTATCATATCTTTCCTCTTATAATGTTAAACACAATTAAATATTCAAATACACAAATCGTTGAGTGCACTAACAAGTTAGAGCACACTATTTTTTAATAGTAACATGATTTTATTTAGATACGCACCACTTACGTGGTTTAGTAAATACTGACATAGTGAGACGTAAATCGTATAGAAAGGTCTCGTACCAGTTACCAATTAGTCAAGGGCTTCAAATAGGTCATCAATGTATCTTTGAATGTCGATTCCAGAGTCGCGTAGTTATAGTGAGAGTTAATTAATAATTATAGATCATAGCAAGGGTGATAAGACCCCTCCTTGTGGGCATCCCTTGATGGCTGTTATTGTTACTGAATCCCTTCCCATTATCGCTGTTACCTTTCGGTTATTAAGCATGGATAGTATCCATCTTACTGTTGAAGGCTCAAAGTCTGTCCTTTGTGCAGCTCTTTTCATTGCTTCATAACAGTTATTAAAAAGCGCCCTCTGTGTCCTTGATTACGTAAAGAGGTATTTCTTTTGTTACAAACGCCTTCTTAATTTTATTTATTTTAAAAATATGATATAAGGCAGTTTCTGTAGATTTGCCAGTTTGATAGGCAAACTGATTTTTGTGAAGTGGTGTATTTAGTAGAATTTCGCTTCTTAGTTACTGATCTAAGATGTTCTCCATTGTTTTTAAGAGAAACGGGGTTAGACTTATAGGGCGAACCTTAGCGGTTCGCCTTCCTGTCTTCGGTATAATCGCCACTTTTACCTCTCTCCATGCTTGTGGAATATAACCCATGTTGTAAGTTCAGAAGCAGTTACAACTTCGAATTTTTACATCTCCTCGACTCTTTACTGTAAAAGAACCTTGAAGATGCCATCCCTTCCAGGTGATTTATAGGGCTTAAATGTGCCTATTGACCATTTAATCTTATTTGGTGTGAATATTTTTTCATAGAAACTATTTCCCGGTTCGTAGATTGATCTACGTCCTTCTGAATCCAGTCTCTGACTTCTACTATTTTAGAGCCTGATTGAAGGCAATTCAGTGATCCCCTCCTCACAGAACTTTTATCAGGGGTAACAGCTAGATAACATAGATCAAAAATATTTATATTTTTGTGATTTAAGTGGTTATATGATAAATCATGTAAATAATAATATTTTAAATTAATGTTTTCCTGGTGTAAAAAAATTGAGTATAGAAAAATTACTGAGAGCCCTAGGTTGGTCAAAATATGAGGGGCCCTCTTGGTAAACTCGCCACCCTGAAAAAATTTAGCTATTCTGCCAATGTATTGAAGTATGCGAATTTTACATTTGCACCGGTTTCTGTCAGTGTCAGACTTATACTGGACTTTTGACGTTTGATATTTTTACTTAATTTTTTCACTAACCTCTCCCCCGATAGGGCAAACTTCTTTTTTCTCTCCTTCTCCGTACTCCGGACTTTCCCTTGCACACGTACTACCATCTTTTTTACCACTTAACTAGTAAGATTTGACGGGAGACAAAAATTATGCTATAGGTGGCCCAACCTGGTCCAACTGAGTTTGGGCGATTTTTTTTACATTTTATCGACACGTTTCAAGTGTCATTATGAAACTTAGAGTTAACACCTTTTCGAAATTTGCGCAATGTAATATTAATTTAAACGGAAATTTCAAAAAAGGTGTAACAAATAAATTAAAATTTCTCAACGTATCGGTAAAATGTACTGATTATATAAAAAAATAAATCTGATGTGGCTAGCACATAACTTTCTTGTACCAGTATATACCATCCTGATCTAAAAAAATCATTATTTAATTCTTCACTTACCTCAATTAAATTTTAATAGCGTACCTTGAATGTTTTATTAAAATTTTTTATTAATTGATTATCAGCGTCAATCGATACTGTCAATAATAATTCTTGTCATATATTTTAATAAATTTCTGTTGTTGACATTGACATTTTTTTGTAACTAAATTAGACGTCAAACTGTTAAATTTATCCTAACCCCATTTTATGAGGCCAAATGTGTAAAATATTTCAGTTTACATCAGCTTTATTTATGTACTTGGAAAATATATTTTATTCGCTTGATCCCCCCCCCACAAGATTTATATTGTTTGCATTTAAAAAAAGAATTGTATTACCTAGGGTTTTTGTTTTAAGCGGACTTTAAATAGGCAAGCTTGGGGTTTTTTAACATGTACAACATGGTTTTCTGACAATTAAAATTCTTCGAGGCCACCAATTAATGTTTTTTTTTTAAAAATTTTAAAATTTTTTTTTCTCCTGTTTTTTTATCGCTAAAAGTGAGATTTTTTTTTTTTTTTTTTTAAAATATTTCTGGCGGGTTTTTTAAAAGTGTTTAATTTTCTTACACCTAAAGTTTTTTTACCACTTTAACATTCTCTCCATTTTTTACTCTTCCTTTTAACAGTTTCAGGTTTTTAAAGGGACTGGGCGTATGAATTCCTTAAATTGTGCCGGTTGTGATTGCTGGATTTAGTGACTTCGTTTTATTTAAAATCTGTACTAATATTTTCCATTTTAAATTGTCTTCTTTTTCTTCTGATAAAGAGGCGGACTGACTGGCTATTGAGTGGCGTGTTTTCTCCGATTATGGAGGGGAAGTAGTTTTATAGTCATCAAAACCAAGGTTTCTTTTTCAATTACTAAATTAAAACCTTTAACTTTAAAATATTCTCAATTTACTCTTTAAAAAAGAAAAACGCTAGATTTTGTGGAATTTCATTGAGATATAGGTAAATAAAATAGTTTCTTAATGGGTTTTAATGACTACATCAAAACTCCATAAAATAATTAAAACATTTGTTCCAAAATGGATTGTTTTAAAACCAACTTGCTATTTAATTCTTTAAAAAGGCAAATTAGTTTTAAAATAGCCAATGCAAAGTATTATAAAACAGTATACTAGGGCATTAAGAAAACAGTTTTTTATTTTAATTTAAAAGTGCATTAAATCCCTTTGATAAAAGTGGTTTTAAGAATTTAGTTTATCTTAAGGTAATTTTAAAACCACTATCATTTTATTGAACATTTTAAAGCACTTTTAAAACCTAAATAAATCAAAATATCTTAGAGTTGTTACTTGGGATAGTAGACATGATTTATAATCTTTCATTAAGAATATATATTTTTTTGTAAAGTCAAATACAAAAAAAGTTTGCGTCCGGTAGTCCCCCATTCAGCTGGCCAATTTTGCTCATCACCGAATTTTTCATTGTCTTTGGCCTTTAGAACAAGTGTATCAAATTTGAAAGCTTTATCTCAAAAACTGTGGCTGCTATCGCGATACTTACAGACATGCGGACAGATGGACAGATTTTTTTTCATAAAGTTATGTTTTTTCGTTATAATTCATCGAGATTCGTCAAGAAATGCAATAAAATTTTTTAAATTTTTTCCCGAAATTGTACCTTTTTTCTTTTTTCTTATGTCTCTTCTGGTGGTACCACATTCACCAAATTTAATATGTCACCTAAAATGTTGTTGACAATCTTAACTGCCAAATTTGGTAAGTCTCCCAAGTCAGAATGGATTCAGAAGGGTTCAAAACGTATTTATCAATCAAAATCTCGAGGTCGAAAAAAAATCACGATTACTAACTATACTTCCTTATATTAGGTATAAGAAAGTAAAAAAAAAAAATTGCCAATATTTTACAAATGCTCTAAAAACTGCCTGGATGCACAAACCATTTCTGCAACTTTTTTTCTCAAATTTTAAATACAGCATGTCTTAAAGGATCATTGGGTCCCATGCTCAATATTAATATAGCCATGGCATAACAAACTTTCACCTGCTGCCACTAACTATTACATGTTAAAAACTTGGTATCTAATAAAATTAGTTTGCCAATTTTAAGGAAATCTGCAAAAAAAAATGATTCAGCGATAATACCTATTACTTAATTACATTCTTGAGAAAGTAGTCTGGGTAGCCCAAATGTGAATTCAACGAATTAATACCGTGACCTAGATAGAAAGTTAAAAAATTAACTCAGTTCATCAGCATTACTGGATATATAAAGTCTATTCGCTTTAAGCCTGAAATAATAGATTGATTATATGCGTACGTCAGAAATCAGTAGAGTTAGGGAATTTGGATGTAATGATATAAATAACAAGAGCAAACTGTAAAACAGGAGCAGACAGCACAATAAACAGTATTTTACCGTTAACAACTCCTTCCTGCCTCACCGCCTTTGTTTATCTTACCTTTTAACGGTGTTTTTACTTTCTTATACCTAATACAAGAATATATAATAATCGTGATTTTTTCGTCCTCGAGATTTTGATTGATATATACGTTTTGAACCCCCCTGAATCCATTCTGAATATTTTCCGAATGATGTCTCTCGGTGCGTGTGTGCGTGTGTGCGTGCGTGTGCGTGTGTGTGTGTGCGTGGGTGCGTACGTGCGTGCGTGCGTGTGTGTGAGATTGTCAATAACAGGTGACACATAAAATTTGACGAATGTGGTACCACCAGAAGAGACATAATGAATGTACAGAAGAGGTACAATTTTGGGAAAAAAAATAAAAACTTTTATTGCATTTCTGGACGAATCTCGACGAATTATAATGAAAAAACATAACTTTATGGAAATAAATCTGTCGGCATGTCTGTAGTATCACGATAGCAGCCACAGTTTTTGAGATAAAGCTTTCAAATTTGGTACACATGTTCTAAAGGCCAATGTCAATGATAAATTCGACGAAGAGTAAAATTGGCCAGCTGAAAGGAGTTCCACGGTACCCAAAGTTTTTTGCATTTTCCTTAAAAAAAAAATTCTTGACGGAAGATTATAAATCATGTCTACAATATCAAGTCAATAAAATATATTTTCTAAGTACTTAAATAAAGCTGATGTAACCTGAAATATTTTACAGGTTTGGCATCATAAAATGGGGTAAGGATAAATTTAACAGTTTGACATTTGAAAGCTCTAATTTAGTTACAAAAATGTCAATGTCAATAAGAAAAAATTATTAAATACGCGTTTTTTCAGAATATAATATAAGGTTTAAAAATCTGTCTGTTGGATGATATCCAAACTCCCTAAATCTAGAAACTGGTTTTGACAGGGATAATTATTTTAAAAATTATGCAATTTCTATAAATACTAAAAAGTGATGTTTGCTGTTAATAGATATTTAAAGTTAAGCCCAGGGAGTACGAACCTAGTAGTTTTTTTCTGATATTTAAAGTTAACGATTTATAGAACTACATATAATGGTATTCATTTAAATGAGGGCTACCATTTTTAGGCTCCCCAGTTGGCGCCACTGGCGAATAAGGCCGCTGTCAAAAGTTATTGTTAGGCGCGGAACAAGTTTATAGGGTTTTATTATAATTATTTCGTACACCAGTAAATAAAGAAACTTGTTAATTATGCTTTCGAGAGACAAAACTCGCCTAAAACAGTGGTTAGCGCGCAGGGATAAATTTACTCCTTCGAAACATTCGTGTGTTTGTAAGAAACATTTTAATCCTGACGATTATGCGTTACCAAAACACATGCACATTCGTTGTTTTCATCATGCTCATGCTTGATATAACCTAACTTTAATGACATAAGACACTTCTGATAGGTACAATAATTTCCCTACAGAACAAGTAAATTACTACTTTCCCCTTCTGCCATCATTGTGTTAAATGTTTTTCAACTAATTTTTATAAAAATTACTAAAAAAACTCGCGTTAAAAAGCCATAGTCAACATTAACATTCAGTGGGACATGGACCTTATCCTATACTAACGACTCTCGTGGTGAATTCAAGCGCGATAGCCCTCATTCCATAAATACATCAAGAATTTATAAACATCCAGTTTGTTTTAGACGTCATTTAGACGTGTCATCTGGTGGTGACAAGAACTAGCAGCGATTTGATCAACTAGTATAAAGATTAATATATACATCATCCAACGTCTTAGTACTAGCAGATCATTGATAGATGTCGCATCGAAAACTTACACTTTTCCCAACTTTCTCTACCTATTTGATTTATTTAATAAATGCTATTTGATCAGAAGATGTTTTTACAGTTTTTAGTATGTCGCAGAATTTGCCAAATTCGTCTTTTTATGAATCGCGATATATTGTTCTCTGCGGCATCTATCAATGAGTCGCGTACTAACGTTGATTTTCATTCATAAATCTGTTCGTTCTAGAGAATTGTTGACAGTTAAACATGGTTGGGTCAGATAATGTGCTGTGATTTACACAAATTGACGAATCTTGCTTGTTTGTAACTTTTTCTACATGTATACTAGACTAAAAGCTTTCGCATTGAATTTAATAAAAAACCGCAATATTCGTCAATTTTCAGGAATCGCGACATCTGTCGAGAATCTATTAGTACTAGAGTTATTGAATAACAGTAGTTTATTTATTTTCCTGTAATTCTTAGTGGCAGGTTGTGTGGTTTTTAATTACGATTTTACTGATTTTATGTTAATTATGTTTATTATTTTATTATTACATTAATGAAAATACCTAGCAGTTTTAAGTAACACAACTAACTCGACACACGTTTCGTCAACCAAGTTGTCATCATCTGGAGATAATTCAAAGTTTTAATCGCCAACTAAATCATCTGGAGATGATTGAAAGTTTTAATCGCCAACTTGGTTGGCGGCGCGTGGCGCGTCGGTAACAGTATAATATGGTGTTTTGTTTTGGTGTTTCGTGAAAAACTACGTCGTGTTTGCTTTTAAAAACCGTGTATTTATTTTTAGCAAAATACGGTTTCTGCAATTTAAAATACATGATTAATATAGGGGGACATATTTTTTTAGTTATGGAAAATTATGCACTTACTCCTAAAAAAATGTTTTGCAAAAATTGCGTTTTGAAAATAAGCTCCTCAAATATAGGTTAAGTATGTTATTTAAGGTTTAAAATTTTACATATATTTTTTTTATTACAAATAAAAAATTATTTGTAATTAAAAGTCTTAATTTTTCAGTTAAAATTATATTGGGAAGTATATCAATTAAATATCTATGGAAATAGAACATTAAAATTTAAAATTACAAATATTAGGCTTCCGAGAGGGTACTTTTGTAAGAAAAGAGGTATCACACAGATCAAACCACAAATCACCAAAATTACTGAATTTATGACTTTGCCAAACAACAATGGTGGTAGCAATATACGGGCAAAAATATGTTGATATAGTAGGGTGGGGGAAATTAAGATGAATGAAAATGCATTATGGGAACGCTGTTATGCATACATGTTGTGTCTCTTTACATTCCTTCACTTCACGAATTAAGCAACTGATTTTTCAAAAAGTGTTCCAAAGGTATTCTGTGTTTTATTTTTTGCAAAGGTAAAATTATGGCATAAACATGTGCTGTATATACTTATCTATATTTTTCTGTAGTTACTTCCAGGTAGTAAAAATTAGTGATGGGCAGAATCGAGTACTTTTAAGAATCGATAAATATCCGAAAACTGAGAATAACAGGGATATACAATGGAATCGAATGTGCACTGTATTGTAATGAGTAAACATTGCCCTAGCTGCACTCGGTTCTCGGTTGAAGGGTTCTCGTACATTACACAACTACACATACATGCTTATCTATCTAGTTTATTTACGTTTAGCACTGTTTGGAAGCTGATTATACTTTACTGCAATTTTATATAATTTAAATATATATAATACATATAAGAGATATGAAACCTGGAAAGAAATCAAATCAGGGGCCAAAATGGTAAGAATGGTATGTGGCAAAAATTCACCCAAATTGATCTGCGAACTCAGAAAGGATCGAGGATCGATGCATAAACTGCATAGTCCGAAACCAAGAACCGACCCCAAGTACACAATCGAGAACTGGTAATCTTGATCCAGCGGCTCTATCACGGTATCGTGTTGTTAATACTCGATACACGGAATTTGAATACTTCTGTAAAAGGTTTCGAGAACAGCGAAAACTTTTGAGAATCTAGTATTTCTTGATTTTTGCATTCAAATACTCCCATCACTAGTAAAAATCTCGGTAAAAATAAAATGAAGCAAAATATTACTACTTTAACATTATATTTTTGAAATAACTGTAAATAATATCCTAAAATTCAGTCAAAAAATAAATACAGAAACAGAATTTTATAATATAACATATATAACAATTACTTTTTCATCTTTAACCTAAATAAAACTTAAGTGTAACAAAATACAATTTACATTTAAAAAACATTTTTAAATACAGTTCCAATTTTCTAATACTATGGAAACTACAATAAATATCTTTTTCTAGCAGCTACTTTTTGGTAACTTGACGAAGAATTAATAATATCCTTCTTCACCATTTAGCCTTTTTCCTAAAAATCAAAAAAAATGTTAACGTTATCTAATGTGAAGGATATCGACATGTTGTATTTATGCTTCTTTATTCTAACATGTAGAGATGTATCTGTCTACATCATATAACAATTGTAACAACTATTGTTTCCTAAAATTTTTTAAATTTCTTTTGCAAAAAGCTCTTTAGAAAAATATGTGACTATGTTTTAAATAAAATAAAATACAGGAACTCAGGTGTGTCTAAGAAATAAATATAAAGAAGAATATAAATTTAACTACCTTTCCGAATTTATATTTTTTTTCATTTCGATAGCTTTCTCGCGTTCCTTATCTTTATTTCCATCTCCCTTAACCACTTGCACCATTCTTAACGTTAAAACTGCTAAAATGGCGTCCAAGGGATCCATGAAACCTCTCTGCATCCATTTTGGAATTGTAGTTCTGGCATGTGAGAAACCCAACTTTTGCAGAATATAATCTATACCGTAAGGTTCTATGTACTTCCCAGCTACACTTAAAAGCCGTACAGTTGGTTCCAAATGCCACGTTTTGCAGTTGTAATTACGCCAATCTTTTGCGAAAATGTCCACGTCGATAGACCCCTTCTTAGAGGGCGTTTCGGTCGAAGTAAGTTTGGGTTTGTCTGATTCTAAGTTTGCCCGTTTTTCCAACCCACCAAGCTGAAATAGTTAAAAATTCAGAAAATGAGGATTTTCTTCAACAAATTTCTTACCACCCTCTCCTTTTCTTTGACATATGACGTGATCAAATCGTGTAGAAAGAAGAAAGCTTCAGCGTCTACAGTCACAAAAATGTGATCCTCAAATTCTGTGATGAAACTACACTCAACAGTAGGTTTTTCTCCTGAAATAAAAACTGTTAAAAATGATTTATAATGTGTTTGAGTTGCTTTACCTGAAAGATCGGGAACATCTGCTGTTTGCAAATGTTCTGTTTTTAAATGTAACTGCAAGCTTGGTAGAGCAAAAATAACTTCTCTGTTGTGGTTGGGGTCTGCCAGTTTCGGAGATGATGTACTGCCCCTGGCACGTTCCATAGAATTATTCCCATCACTTTTTTCTCTTTCTAGGGATGGAAACTTGTCCACTTCTACAAAAGAAAATATAATAGACATGAAATTTATCATAATTTCTGGATATCCAGTTTACTCTTGCTAGCTTACCATCAATTTGACTGTTAGCAAATGCATAGAGGAACCACTCTTGTAGCGTTTTAAACTGCGGTGGGAAAATGACACTTCGAGACACCTTGCAAACAGTGGCCATGGACAAATGGGTTTTGTAGGTACTCAGACCTAGGCTGCAAGTAAGCGTTTGGACTATATGCACGTCTTGAGTCGGAGTTCCTTCTAATGATAAAAAAAAATTAACTAGGTAGTAATTTATATTTGAAATTCTCAATACCTGAAATTGTGGTTCCTGGTATCTCCTGGCTTTCCGTGTTGAAATTGATGCAAGGCTCTTTTAAGCTGAACAGAGCCCATGACTTGCTTTTGAAATTAATACCATGGAAACATGCCAATGATATGTTGTTCCCATGCAGTTCCATGGTTCCACCCAGCACAGAACCGAATGATGGGAGAGGCCCATGCATCGTACTGAGTTGTAGCCCAGCAACTTGTGCCAGAACCTTTTGCCAGTGCCTATGATGCCTGGCGTCGTTTGTGGGAACCTGCTGCGTCTGAGTTAGAACTACCTCCCGAACTGAATCAGTGAATTTTAACAGAGATAATTTATACATTATACTTCATGGTTTATTTTTGTTGATACCGGATTACACTTACTTTTTTGTGGTGTGACTCTTGGAGGCCTACTTGACCCTGAAAAGCCACTAAAGGCTCTTTTACTGCTGTTGAACTGCTGAGAGAAGAACTCCTCCAATTTATTGAACATCTTCAGTAGATCGGCTGTGGTGGACTTTGAAATCATCATTTGTAGTTGATCCCAACTTAAGACTCCATGCATAAAAATACTTGCAGGCCTACAATAGGACGGAAGTCAGTTAGAAGAAAAGTTTTTCAAAAAGGCGTTTAAAAATATATGTAGTTTTACTTTACCTTCGGGTTGGTATAAATGTATCCCTAGCTGTCGCTCTATCTAATTTCCATTCATCCCTTAAATTGACATTTAAATCGCTAACTCGACACATTAGAACTGAGGTCGCCATGTAATCTAATCTCAGCTCAAGAGCATGCAGTCGTAATCCAACGGTGTGGTCTGGTTCAACATTTGGCTCTTCTCGAATATGAACTTGAAGGAAAAATTAAATGTATATTAGAAAATTACTAAATCATTGCAATTAGTTATTTTTAGAGTTGATAAAATTACCGGTAATTTATTTTTAGTTATCTTACCGGTAAGATAACTAATACCAGGTGGTAACTTATGAATGTTACCTTACTGGTAATATAGAAAACTTTTCGTAAGTTACCGAGGTAATATTACCAGCTCTCAACTCTAGTTATTTTTACATTTTTTACGAAAATCAAACAATTAGAAAACTCAAGGATTTACCTTGGATACCAAAAAATTTAGGTGCGGCAAAAATCACGTCTGGGCAAGGTTGACACCTTTACCCATAATGTTTTTGTGATGTGCCAATCAAAAAAATCTGCAAGTTGTTTACTTACTGTAAGTGTCGATCCTAGCGATTTCTATATTTCCACCGACGATACCCCCTTTAGCATCTAATCCTGAACCCCCAAGTCCAAGGGCAATGTACAGATTTTTGTGGCCAGTTGAACCAATGCTCAGTCTACCATCACTCCGGAAATCTTTAGTCAACCATCTAAAATAAAATATTTACCACATATTGATCTGAACTAAATATAACGATGACAATACTTACGAAACGTTACCCATCACATTACCCATATTCATATGGACATTCAGCTTTTTGAAATTGACAGCAAAAAGCACCAGAGTTTCCCAGGCTGTTAAATTTTTGTATTCCGAAGGACTTGGGGTTTCCCCCTGAGTGGAATCGGAGCTCAGTGCCTTACCTACGTCCTTCAACTTACTATGTCGAGGAAAATCAGAATCCAAATTAAGTTTCAAACGTTCCTTATTAGTCAACAGGGGTGATTTGTCTGACTTGCTTGACCTGAAAATTAAATAATTTAACATTAAAATTAATCGTTAGGTTATGAATATAATTTGCAAACAAAATCAACTTGTACGTTTGAACTACTTTTGGGATTCTATAGTTTACCGCACCTGTCATGATTCCTGGACATTCCAGGTTGTGAGGAAACGATCTCTTCTTCCTCATTAAAGGGTGCAGACATGCTTAGATCACCGAGGAACATTCTTCTCACAATGGAACGACGATACCAAGCTTTCGGGAAGGCTAATATTTCTGTTAATCTTCTCATGTCATACTTAAATGATGCTGAACCTATATCAATAATTGCTAAAAAAAAAAGAAATAATAATAAATTAGTTAATGAATTAATTTGAAATTAAATGACACTTACTTGAAAACCTGATAACAGCTCTACTTTGATCAGTTCCTTTACCCTTTGCCGATTCTTGTTTGAAATTCAGCATTCTAGACCGTGACAAGTGAAATTTAACAAATTCAACATTTATAGACAACGAATCTTTCCTTTCGCTGTCAGAAAGGGGAGACCATTGTGCTTCTTTTAATGCTGATTTTTTGCCACCATAAGGATGAAAAATGTAAACTGAAAAGTCAGATAAGCAGCCTGTAACGCTTAAGCCACCGATTGCAGTAGCTGCAGTATTAGGGGTACCATCGCCAAATTCGCTAGAAAATGTAAAATGAAACTGAACTTTTAAATATATTCTTTTCAAACTTACCTGTAAAATAACTCATCTTCAGCTCTTTTTGAGCTGAAAACGATGTCTAAAGAAGGCAACTGAAGAAGACATTCTACCCTGGACACTGGAAGACAGCTGAACCTGAACGTACTAGGTTGCATGTGGAAGTAAACAATTACGTCTACTGGGAAGCTTGTATAAACATAATTACCATAGTTGGTCAGGTCTTGATCTGTTGGCAACAGTGATGAATCTGCAAATACAAAGATTAACTCACCTCTGTCTGTGAATTCTTTTATTCATTTTTACCAGTGTCGCTAAGTGTTTTAACTGGAATGGGTTCAAGAGTTTGCTCTAAGAACTCCAAAATATGAGGGCTGATGATAGTCTCTTCTGGTACACTTTGTAAAGTCATCCATGCAAAAAGCGATGCTTTCTTAACACCCGTTTTTTTACCAGTAGGAGCATTTCCACCTGTAACAATAAATGCATTTTTATAATACGTCAAAGAGGCACTAGTCTCGTTTGCGCATACCTGTAAATGTTTTTTGAGGTTCATTTGGTGGGGTAAGATTCCCGAACTGCAAATTATCCAAGCTGGTTTTGCTAGAAGTAGGGCTGTGCCCGTAATTTGGATTCGTAATACCGTGCATTGAGTTTGAACTTTTCAAATCGTATTCGTTAAAATATTTCGATTTAACCGGGTCAATTGGGTGAGTATCTTGCCGTTTGAAAGCCTTGTCTATTCTTATCTGTTCAGAATCGCTGTGCGGCATCTTTGAATTAGCAAACGGATCTCCTTGAGACTGAAACGCCCTTTCAAAATCAGGTGAGGATTCAGGCCGATCGGAAACTGAAAGTGATTCGTCTGTGATCACCTACAAAAAAAATATTTAGCGTTAAGAAATATAGAAAATAAAATAGATCAAAAGAGTTCAGCATAATCTCCATATAGAAACAGAAAATTCACACCAAATTTTGTTGACTAGTCCAACTTATTTGTACTCTACTGACAAGTGACAAATTAAGTTATGACAATTACGTTTGATTTTATAACACTGGAGAAACTAATAATGATTTATACTAGTAGACTTAAGAATTAGCATAAGTTGTACGTACTTTTGACTGATACTGAAGTTTCACGTCCATCCCTGGTATGTGAAAAATAGTTAAATCTATTAAATTCCCGTGAGGGGTGTTCCTTAACTTCGATGCACTACTCGTTGCTGGGAATTTATCTTTATTCCTTCGTACTGCGTCAGGACTTGAGGAAGAAGTAGGAAACTCTAAAAGACCAGCAGAACAACTGCGGTCTTTCCTCATACGATTTCTGAAACGAACAGTTTCTTATGTATTCGTTAGAACTAAATTTATTTTACTTACAATTTGATTTCTTCCTCTCGAACCGGATCTTTTGTGTGTAAGACACATTTCCCGCTGTTTATAAAAACTTTAACATCCAGTTCAAGGTCTATATTCGGTTCCTGTGGTTTTTGGCTAATTGTGGATTGTGAAAGTGTAGAGTTTGTAGTTTGGAAAGGACTAGATGTAAGAGGTTGTTCCGCTGCAAATGAATCCAGCAAAAGAGATCTAAAAGGAACAATTTGAATAACAGCTTGGTTTATATTTAAATTCCACTTACCCTTCCACAGACTCATATGAGGCAGGTAATTTTTTTCTAAGTACAACTTTCTCACCATCTATGTCCAACTGGTCTACCCAATCACCAAGCTGTGTATCTGGAAGGCTCAAATCAGAGCTGGCACTAGGAAGAGATTTTTGCCTATGAGAAAATACTGTAATTTTGACGTATTTTCCTTAAGGAAATATTTTTACCTGCCCATTGTCTGTGTATCACTGAATGTTACTCTTGGTCCAGAATCCCCTGTTTTCACTCGTAAAGATGCTGAACGTGAGGGACCTGACCTTGGGGAACTCTCATAGCTGCTAGCGGTATTAGTACCAAGGCCACCAGTTTTAGAACATTCAGGACTAAAACATGTACTAATTAGGTTGAGTAATTGACATTATACAGATATAAAATTTTGGCATGTTTTGTACAATATGTTATGTGTGTTATATGAAAATTTCAAAATTATGCAATATAAAATTCTGAAATTAGTGTAACTTGTGCACTAAAAAAATCCGTGAATATGTGTGTAATTAGTAGACCCCGGATCTCTGGCTGTCATTCCAGAGACGGACTTTTTTCATAACGAATTTATTAAAATTTAAAAAATTTGATATTTTAGGTCTTTTTGAGAAAATAATGTAGTATGTTTTAGATGGATTAAGAAAAAGCTTGTTTTTAGTACACCAAGTATAGAATTCAGAGAGCACCATCTGTGCATTGCAGTAAAGGTCAAATTCTGACTAGTCAGATATGCCAATGATGGTATCATCCGCGTATAAAACTAATTGTATATTGACATTACTTTTCCACATCGTTGATGAATAATGTAAATAGAAGAGGAGATAGAACACTGCCTTGAGGGACACATATTTCAACTCTCCCACTTCCGAAAGTTCTTGCCCAATTTTAACTCTGCTTGGTCAGAAAAGAAAGTATCCAGTCATTCATGCAACCTCTAATTCCCATGTTATGCAATTTTTGTACCAGGTCCACACAATCGAAGGAACAAGAGAGAACGAAAAACAAAACTAATGTGCAGTTATGTCCATCTAATTATAGATGAATTCGAAAAGTTGAAAAGATGCAGTATTGGTAGAGTGGTATTTTCTAAATCCATGTTGATTTGTTGATAACTGTTTATGTTTATATAAGTGTGAAAGTTATTACCTAACTCCTAAATAATTTTTTGCTCCACAAAATGAATTTTTACACGTTTTCAAGACATTTACTAAAACATAAACAAAACATTATGTAACGAAAGCATTTTAATAAAAAAAAAAAAGGTAGAGAAATTTTATCTCACCCACCATTGCCTTATTTAGACTGAAAACACCATAGTGTCACAGTAACTTTCCACTTTTGATAGAAATGCATGTGCATCGTTAATCAAATGCCGCGACCCGTTTCTCCGAAACATAGTGCTCTCCTGGATTAAAGATTTTCCAGAACTGCAGTTTAACGATGTAAAACTTCTCTGCAGAAGCTGTGAAAAAACACTTTCGTGGAAACGCAAGTTGATCGATAGGAAACATGTTTCATCTATCTTAAAAAGTGTGTACGTGGTATAGTTTTTCCAGGCTCAGTGTAATCACTATAAAACCCGACAAGGAGTTCACTTATAATTACATTTATGCGTCGAACAAACAGTTTTAGAATCTTTTTTTGGAATACATCGAATCTTTTTTTATTACCTTGTGTATTAGCTATGGGATACAATATAAAATGGAAGATGGACTGTTTACACCAAGACTGGAAAAAATATATATAATGACTGAACGAAATTTCAATTTAGATTTGGTAGGTAGGATGTAATATACCGAAGACACAACTAGACAGCCCTCTTTTTAGACCGTTTCTCCAGAAGTGTTTTAATGGAAGATACAAAAATATTGAAGTGCCAACAGAATCAACATCGAGAAAAAATTATGGCTCCGATTTGTGAGTGTTAAATATATTTGGCTTTGTGTGGTTGAAATAACTAATACTTGTGACACAAATGTAGGTGCAATGGAGGATTATTCAATGTACGGACACTTAATTGCATCTAAAGTACTAGACGCTACTAATGTAACAACTGTAGAAGTACAGTCAAGTTTATGGGGTGAAAAATTTGCCCAAAATTCGGATAGGTTTTTGTTGTTTATTAACGACGCAGCTAATTATATGAAGGCTGCTGGAAAATGTTGGAAGAAACATACTAGAACATGGTTCATATGACGTATTTAGCTCATGGACTTCATAGAATTGCTAAACCGATTAGAAACTGTTACCCTAATGTTAATAAACTGTCATCCAGTGTAAAGAAAGTTTTTCTAAAAGCACCACATCGGATCAGGTATTTCACAAAATGCTTCCAAATACACCACTACCTCCAGAGCCTGTTTTAATACGATGAGGGACACGGCTGAAGGCAGCATCGTATTATTATTGTAACTTTGACGCCATTAAATCAGCAGTTGGATCCATAATCAGTCAGTTGCCATTTTACATGCTCAACAAATATTTAGAGATCGTTATTAAAGAAAATTTCGCATATATACATGGACATTTAACTAAACCAAAAACAATATACAGTTACTATACAACTATACAGTTATTTTTCAATTATCAGAGGGTGTTGCCGATACAGTAATCGACAGTTTAAAAAAAATCCGTTTTTTTATTTTTTCATGTGTGGTGAAACATTCAAATGGCGAAGAAGCTGAACTTCTTTATACCAGACATAAATGTACCATTTATGTAAATATTTTACTACCTCAAATAAGTGCCAGTTATATCGGTAGAAGTTGAACGGTCTCTTTCACAATACAAGTGGGTATTTAGTGAAAAGCGCTGAAGTTTAACTCTAGATCATTTAGAACAAATACAGATAATATATTTTTATTCTAATGGTTAATACATCCACACCTCATATGGCTTGTTTAGGATAATTTTGCTGCCATTTAACCTTGAACATTACGGAATTTACTAAATACAATTACAAGGTAAGGTATTGTATTATTGTGCATGAAAATGATGATATTGTTCATATCACCTAGATCAGATCCTGGTTTGCCAACGATCTCAGTCCGAGACTGCAATGTATTAACATGTTTTGAAAGGAAAACATGATTTTGTCCTGCACGATAGGTAAGTAGTTTTTAAATCCTGTTAGATATTTTCTAATTAATAATTAAAAGTAGATTGTCTAGAAGTTAAATTTGATTTGTTCAGTAAAAAATGTTTTGGGGAACTCTGTTGGCAATTTATGTATTAAATAAACAAAATTAGCAAATTATTAAAATCCACTGAATAATATGCTATTGGTACGAAAACTAGGGGGTAGATGACCCTCATGGTCATGGAAGACATGTTATTTTATATTGTATTATCTAGCACTAGCAGCCTATTGCTTACTGCACTCAGTTTATCATGCACAGTAAACGACAAACCTCTTCAAGATGTATGTAACCGTTATATGCAATCGCTCTATTGCAACCTAACACCAGGCATAATAGCAACCACCAAAATGAAGTAAGGTATAATGATGTATCATGTGGACAATGGTAGCCGAGTGAGCAAGAGCGTCTATTCTTACTTACTTTGTACCGAACATTGGTACTTCGATCCCACTGCGGGGCAAATAAAAAATTTATTTGAAGTTTGTTTTCGACTAAAGTGAGATCTGTCGAAACCATAGATGTAGTTCGGACTCCATAATAAACTGTGGTCTCTCTTTACCCAATACAAAATACTAGATATTCAAGGGGTTACCACAATGGCTTTGGAGACAGTTAAGAAAACATTACATTATAATTTGAGGTTAGAATTTTCCATCGTTCTCAGATTATTTACATCCAATAAATAAATATTGTAGTTGGTTGATTAACTAAACGTATTTTTGAAATTTTGTTTCAAGTAGGTATAAGCTAACTTTAACCTGAAATTAGCCTTCGAAAATCATGTGTTGGTCGCCGACAAAATTTATAAACATATTTTAAAGCAATAACACGCCAACGGTTAATTTCATTAAATAATAACAATTAAAATTTATACTAACATAAAATTAAAGGCGAGTTATAGTGAGGTTACAGCAAGATTTTTTATGAAACATGACATTTATTTAGACATTTCAATACAATTTGCATGATATATTGTTCTAAACAACTTTCTTTAGTGTTCCTTGGTCATGTGTCTTAAAAACCTGCTTACGTTAAGATAAAAAAATACCATAAAATATAGAAACATGCATAAAGATATTAAAGCATAGAATACGAACCTTCCCCCATGTTCATGAATGGTACTAGGCACTACTACTAAAGATTTTGACCTAAAGGAACATTTATTTAAATAAATTAAACAACAACGAAAAATAGAAGCATGAAATGAGTACAATATAATGAGTAGAATTAAATTAAATGAAGATGCATAACTAACGGTAAGTTTTACACAATGAAAGCAACACAACTAATATTTATGTACACTTACCTATCACGACCTTCAGGCATAGGACTAGGCACAACAAAAGATTTTGACCTAAATGTGTTGGTTTTTGATCCCAAACCAAATTTTCCCTTAATTGAAGAAGCCCTTACACTCTGCCTACGCAACTTTTGAATCATATCCCTACAAGAAACAAACATTAAAAAAATACTAGGAGTCTAATCTGGTAAATCGGCCGGCCATACCTTCTAAAATCTTTATACACCATGGTTTCAAGTTCGTGTAATCGTTTCATTTCCATTTCTATAGTACCATGCGACGCACCAAGTGACCTTAAGTCGTTGATAATTTTCGCCTGCTCATTCATTTCTTTTTCTATAAGTTTCGAACGGCTCCTATTATCTAAAGTAGGATCAAACATGAATGCTGGTAAAATACTTTCCTGGGATGCTCTAGTACCGTCAGTTTGATCATTGTCATCGCTATCATACTCAACTGGTATTGCTGTATCCTCAACGCCTGTAAGCATTGTGAGAGTATAACCCAGAGCCGATAACTGCTTACCGACGTTTGTGTCCAAGTGAATATCAACACCTTCCATTTGCCACTGGACATTTAGGAACCATTTGGCATTCTCTGAAAACAAGATTTTTTTTAACTTTTACGTACATTTTATTCGACAGACTAACCGTTCGGTTGCTTTGCTGCAATAGTTCTACTGCAAACTTCGTAAGTGCCATCGCTCACTACGCAAAGGTTCATAATTGAAGAATCACTCATGTCTGGCTTCCAGTCGTCAAGGGAATTTTCAAAATCTTCAGCAAAACGAAGGCAAAGATTAGAAAATTTGCCTTTGCTCACTAGTGATCCGGAACTGCATGCTAAAACGAATAAATATTAGCAAATATAACCTTAAATAGTTGTCATAATGAATAATAATGTCCAAGCTAAGCCAGATTTTGGAAAACTTGGCGATTAATTACCCGATATGCTGGTATTTTCCAAGGTTACAACAACGGCTCCTCTACTTTCCTCGTACACATTTCTCTGGCTCCAACTGGCCAGTGGTAATGGATTTAATGGAAGGCAAATCCCCATATCCTCCACGGTGAGCTGCAGGAACAACGTGCCTAGATGAGGTGCACTTAACTGACTGGTCAACTGACCAAATTGAAACTTTTCGTATATTTGCTGTGTAGCGCTAAGAACTTCTTTGTTTAAGTTGGCACGTTTCTCATTCCAATAGTCATATGCATTTTTGTAGTTCAGCCAAACCAATATGGCTTTATCTATCGCTACCGGCTGGATATATATCAAAGGTCTTTTTAATGTTATTAGGACAACTTCCTTATCTTCACCTTCGACTATTTCATCCTAAAAATATAAAGCGTTACAATCCTGGTCTTATTAACACCAACAAAAAGCTTACTTGGAATGCGTTTCTGAGACCTATTCTTGTATTGAAGAAAGCTACTGGTTGATATTCGATGTCCGCTTCCTCAAAAACTGCATTTCTGATTATCTGACCTAGGGATAAGTTTAGATCTACTTGGGCTTTCCCAAAGAGTCTGGCTGTGGTGCTGCTTTGGGTAGAACCAGACACGTTTTGCACTCTATTTGATAACTCCAGTACCACGGCTCCTATAAGTTTCATTTTTTTGAATTGATATTTATTAAAACAAAATGTAGGTTAAACAACATAATTACCTGTTTCAAGACGAACTGCTGAACTGCCAGCTGTGGTTGCAGTTAGTTGTATTCTTTGTATCTTAATTACTAAAGAAAATAACAGCCTGTTCAACGTGGAAGGATCCTCCGTATCCTCAAGCCATATAGGAACAGGTCTTTCACCTCCATATACTTTCTGAACAACTTCGTTTACTTCCTAGAAGAAGAATGGAATTAAAAGAAGATGAAGACTTGAAGAAGACTAGAATAACAAGCAAATTGAAATGCGAACAAGACCATATCAAATGATTTTATTAGTTTGAATCCATAAATGAAATTGTCTAAATGTGTTTATGTATCGATTTATAGCATTCTCACCTTCATAAAAACTTTCTGAACAAATACCAGGTGGTTAAGCAGATCTGTTGTTAAGCTATGTTCAAAGACTCCAATATCGGCGTTGGCATTTAAATAACCACCTTGTCTGAAAACGACACCTTCGGGGCCTCTATGACCATCGCGTATTCCACTGGCAGCGTTTTCAGGTATATATTCTGCAACCACATGAACAGCTGGTAAGGCAATGCTTGCTTCGGAGGGTAAATTAGCCTCAGCTTTTTCATTTTGGTTATAGCCCTGAAAGTGCATAAATAAAATATCTGCAGTCGCAATATCTATTGACTTTTACCTGTGGTAATTTGGTGGTAAAGCTTAGAGAGTGATGTGGCAAATCTATGGTGAACTTTGCTTTACTACCCGTAAAACCTGTGCTGTTGACTTGGTCCATTTTGTACTGGGCTTGTAAGGAGGGAAGCAGAGCCGCTGTTATACTTAAACTCTACAAAAAAGAATTTGCTTCAACTATAGATAGAAAAAAATAAAATAAAAAATTACCTGTAATATAACCGAAAACTGCATTACCAAAGGCTGGAGCAAACTTTTTTCTTCAATGCCACTCTTAGTAAATGGGGCACTTGGTACGGGAACGTCTCTTGTTTGGTGGTTTGGGGAACTTTGTTGCTCATCTTCAGGGGGAACCCCTCTAGACAGTCTACTAGAAGTTCTAGTAACCCTTAATTCTTGAAGAGTTGAGCTCAGCTGTTTGCTACCTCTGGTGACCATACCGTGAAGTGCAACAGGGTGTTGTGGAATGTCTATATTTACAGCCCCAATGGTCAAGAGGCCAGAGTTCTTGTCCTTTTGCCGCTTTGTGATGCTTGAATATAACGTTTGAGATTTACCTATAAAAAAAACTCAGCTTTCAAATCACACTGAAGTAGTTAAACATCTCTGAACTATACTAGAAATATTCTTTTAAAATTTGAGAGAATAGTTTAAAAATTAGAGGCCCACAGTGGGATCCTTGTGGCACACCAATAATATACTATCACCAATCTTGTGTTCTATTAGAGAGCAAAATAATAAAGGCCAACATTTAACCTCCAAAAGCAAAATGCTTAAGTTTGCCACTGTATTGGTAACTTTACTTACCTATGGTAACCTTAACCACGGTTTGTTGGTTTGGTGCAACACCTTCAAGTAAAACTATCATTGTCCGACCTACTTGGCCTGTTATAGAACATTCTAACATTTGCGGTATAGATTTCTTCCGGCATGTTAAACTGGAATGGAGACTAGTTATTTCTGCTTCTAGTTTCAACCCTGAAAGTGTCGCCAATAATCGTGTCCTATGGATTTTAGCCAGACCAAAAACTACCAATTTTGTATGCTCATTTGCCGTAGTACCTAAAAGTGAGTTTATATGCTATTGAATCAAAACAGGATACATTTAAATTACTATAAAACAAGGCATTATTTTTCAACTTACTTATGTCTTTATTGGCTTGTAAGGGAGAAGCGGTCTCTGGTTTATCCACTTCTTCGGTAGATTTAATTTCTTCGGTGAGAATGTCATATTTTCTATTACCTTTATAATGCTCAGAAATGTCGTTGGTGCCAATAGAGAACCTACAAAAGTGTTGAGAATAAACCTAAGAAAAACGATATTACATTTCCTAACCTGTGTTTAATAGTTTTTGTATCTGGCATATTGGCATATAACTCTAATAAGTAATAAATCGTCTTCCAACACCTTCCTGTACTTTTGTCCGATGACACCGTTATATGCTCCAAAGCTGAACCTGACGGACTAGACATTGTTAATGGAGTTCCAGCACCCTCATTTAAATTAACATAACCTTTAACACTTTTACCTGTTGAACGTAATTTCTGGGCAAAACTCTGTGGTCTTGATCGAATACTCGGAGAGGGAGATATAATCGGTTTGTGTTGAGACGAAAATGAACCCGGGTCTGATATTTTCAAACTTAGCTGTTTTGATACCTCAGCATGAGGATACTGTATGTCTGAAGCTAAAAAGAAAAAAAAAACAAAAAATGCTTATTTTGTACCTATAGTTGTCTAACTTACTTGAAGAGTGATGTTTGATGTCGACATGATCACTGGCGCTTGTTTTGGGCCTTCTAATTTCGACGGGTTGCTGTTCTCTTAGTTCATTTTGTGTATCCTTCACATTTTGGTACATATTACTTATTTGATGAAGCAGCCTCAACAGTGGCATGTTAACCCTTTGGTGGATGTATCGGACACCTACAAATTTACAATGCTAGAAGTCACAAATTATTATAACAGTTGCTTTGATCTAAAATAGTTTTATTAACCCATAACAAAAATTAAAATAATTCGTATATTGAAAAAAAATACCTATTGTGAAATTGATGACTGTACTAGTGTGGTTTTTGAGCTGTCCCCTGGATATATACAAAACATTTTTTGTTTTCATCATTTCATTAACCGCCATATCAGTCATTCTATCTATTTCTAATTCAACGGCGATTTTTTCACACACAAATGCTGGAGATTCGTCTACAGAAAACCAGAACAGAATTCAAAAAGTTGATTGAAGATGAAGTTACTTTGTGAAAATTAATTTTGATTTAAAAAATTATAAACACTTTTTATTACTTGTCTAATTTTCACTTTATTTGTTATTTTACAACTAGTTTCATTCTATTCGGACATTTTCAAGTAAACTAAATTATACACAGATTTTACTTTAATTTAAATATAAACTGAACTGAATAGAGGGATGGCTCACTTTATGGTTGATAATATAATTCAAATTTGTACAGATGTTATGTTTTTAAATGTAGGGGTTTTTCCAAGCTAGTAAATTATATTATGGTGTGATTTTTATTAGCAGCAGTTTACCTGAATAAGTTTAATAACGGAGAATTATTTAAATCTATTTGGTCCTTTAATATGTTGTAATTTTTATTCCTATTTAATTTATTAATTTCTAACACTTCTAATAAATTAAGTTTTTTACTTTTCCCACAAATATGTAATATTTTAGGTTGATGGTCGTCAGTTATTGTATGACCAGAATCTGTTAGATGTTTATAAAAGTTGGAATGTTGTTTTTGTGTGTGAATATGTTCTCTATATCTTACTCCGAACGATCTACCTGTTTGACCTACATATGAGGCGTTATATTCTGGGCAATCTAACCGATATACACCACATTTTTTAGAGATATCAGTTTTTTGTTTTGCATTGAAAAGATATCTGCCTATATTTTTGTTAGAACTAAAAGATGTTTTAATATTAAATTTGGAAAAAGTATTGCTAATTGAATAGGAGAGTTGACCTGAATATGGTAATGAAATGTATGTTTGAACTTTTTTCTCGTTAATAGTGGGATAAAGTTCTTTCAAGAGGGACTTATTTTGTTTTTTATAGATTAAATTGTTGATTATATTTTGGGGGTACCCGTTATTATGTGCAATAAGTCTTATTGTGTCTAATTCTTCTTTTAAATCTGTCTCAGATAGAGGTAAGCTGAAGGCTCGGTGTGCCATAGAGAATATAGAGAACATATTCACACACAAAAACAATATTCTAATTTTTATAAACATCTAACAGATTCTGGTCACACAATAACTGACGACCATCAACCTAAAATATTACATATTTGTGGGAAAAGTAAAAAACTTAATTTATTAGAAGTGTTAGAAATTAATAAATTAAATAGGAATAAAAATTACAACATATTAAAGACCAAATAGATTTAAATAATTCTCCGTTATTAAACTTATTCAGATAAACTGCTGCTAATAAAAATCACACCATAATATAATTTACTAGCTTGGAAAAACCCCTACATTTAAAAACATAACATCTGTACAAATTTGAATTATATTATCAACCATAAATTGACCCATCCCTCTATTCAGTTCAGTTTATATTTAAATGAAAGTAAAATCTGTGGATAATTTAGTTTACTTGAAAATGTCCGAATAGGATGAAACTAGTTGTAAAATAACAAATAAAGTGAAAATTAGACAAGTAATAAAAAGTGTTTATAATTTTTTAAATCAGAACAGAATTATTCATAAAAATTATCATACATATTTTTATTTTGGTAGAACATTTACCTGAATTAATGTCAATGTACAATCTTTTTCCTTTGATTTTGCCTTTTTTCTTTTCAATCTTGCCGTGTTCTGACACCACTATGTCGATCCTCATCGTCTCCATATTACCAACAAGGCAAAAATTAGAACCTAAAGCATCCAATGTTGTGACATCATTTCCTGCATCTACAAAAGAAAGATTTTAATTTTGTACATATTTACATTTACACACAGTTCGTATATACTTGAATCGGACATAGTTGTAAATCGTAACTGCTGTGGCATAACACCTAGGCCTGACAACAAAGGCTGGAAAATTTGATTTGCATCTAACAGACGCACAGAATCCTGAATAGGATACAATGGAATTTCTGGGGGTGAAATATTTTCTTTTCGGTAAGGTACCAGGTTCTCCTGAGGACTCTGTATGTAGAGTATTTATTTTGGACTCTAAACAACCTAAAAAAAAAAATAAGTATAAGTACCAATCTAACAGTTTTAAAAATGTTTGTCATTGTACCTTCCAAATTAGAATTTACAGCGTCTTGTTTAGCCATCCAGCTATAGAGATCCTCTGAAGAATGAGTGTGGCCTATATTGCGATGGACGGGGCTGGATGGCAATTCCGGACTCGAATGACTACAAACATCACTGGGATCAGAACCAAGATTAACGATGGTTCTATCTTCACGCAGTGTGCCATAACCTAAAATATATAATTATTTACTGTTTAACGGCTTATAATATTCCATGAATGGCACTGTATTAAATAACACTTATATTGGACAAAAAAGAATGTACTTCTGTTTACTCACATATATTGTCATCGTTTACACGTTTAGCAGTAAAAATATTAGCATTAGTTAAAAGCGGAAGGACAACACTAGCACGACTACTATTAGGCGGTTGGGAGGGTTGTAGACTTTTTTTACGCTTTCTATGAGGTACTGAAAAACAAAGGAATCCAGGAATCAAAACCCTTGAGAAAAATATGTTGAGGTTATGTACCTGGTGGACTAGGAGACGTTAATACACTTTCCACTCCTCCAGAAACAACTGCGACCTGAGGCGTGTGAACTGACGAGTCTCCAAAACTGGCCATTCGGGGGAATGGTGCATCGGTCCTAGGTTTTCTTTTGGTGGCACTAGACATTTTAAAATTAACATGATTTAATATATTTTTACGACGGGGTAAACTAATTATCAAAAATATTCCATAGCAGCTCTCACTCAAATTAGATATTTGTGATTATGAACTACTTTTCGGATTTGTACATTTATTATTGTATTGTGTCAAAAATTTGCAAAAGAGTATCGATTCACATATGGTATAAAACGTACACATGTATCTTCCATCTCCTATTAAATTTATTCGGTAGTTTCCTTGGACACAATTATTGTATCAATAACTCTTTCCATATGGACCTTATTTATCAAATGGATTTAATAAGAGAAGGAAAAACTGACCCTAAGAGCAAATCATTCCATCTCCTATTCAATTTAATCGGTAGATAGTTTCCTTAGATAAAATTGTATCAATAATTATTTTCAAATAGATTTAATGGAGATGGAAAAACCAATCCTTAAGTTGGGTACATCTAGTAATATTTCTATTTGAAAAACTCGCTTTTAGATGCTGAGAGTGAGAGTGCCAAGACCTCTTGATACAAAATTCAGTTACGTATTAGTTTATCCCATAGAAAACAGTGATGTGGTAGAAGCAAAAAGAAGTAGAACAAAAAACTAAGTGAAAAAGCCTCGCCAACTTTATATTACATGGATATACAAAATTCTGCCTGATTAGTTACAGTGCTGAAGCATGCTACCAATATTTACATAAAAACTTAAAACGACAAAACATAAAATGGGAAATGGAAAATGTATAATATAATGTACATTATTTAAACAAAACACAAAATGTTTAATATTTGGAAAATATTTTCAAACACTGACGTTATACCGGGTGCCCCATTATCCGGTTTAACCGGAAATGAAATATCGTATTTTCGAGAATGGTGCAATTTTGTTATTTCAAATGGAACACCCTATATATTTTTTCACGGTTGGAAAGCCTATTGTTTCCCCTTTCCGAAAATTCCATATTTGTTATGGAAATTATACAGAGTGATGGTTGTATAAGTTTTTAAAGTGAATACTGCGTTTTAATCGAAATGCTACAAAAAAAAAATAATGATCACAAAGTAAGACTATGGAAATAAAAGACATCACTTGTAACTGTCAAATTAGTTACTTTAAGAAAAATGTTTAATTTAAGTGAAAAAGCTAAGTGTGTAATCTTTTTTGCTGACACTAGATCTTAGAAAATAACACAAGAATATTTAGAACTATGTTTAACAAGGAACCTCCAACAAAAAATTCAATTAGAAAATGGTGTAGAAACTTTTGGAATTCGGGTTGTATTGACCGTAAAAAAAGACCTCCAAATAATGTAAATAGGCCTAACAATAATAATAATAATAATAATACCTTTATTAACCATTCTGTGATACATAACATGTATATATGGTAAGTCAAATAAATTATGTACAGTGTATAAAACAAACAGTAAAAATAAAACGAACAGTAAAAAAAAAGTAGACAACAAAACGGTAACATGTATGAAAATTAATTAATTAATTATTGTGCCAAAAACTCTAAAACACTATAAAAAAGACATTTCTATTAAGTAATTTTTTGTAGCTGTCTTAAATTTGTTAAAGCCTGTTATAGTTTTTAGATGGTCAGGAAGTTTGTTAAACAGATTGATGGCATTGTAATTAGGCAAATGTTTATACAAAGTGGTAGAGTGAGGCGGTATTGTCAATTTGTTATTATTTCGAGTATTGTAAAAGTGTGTATCTCCCAGTTTATTAAAATTTGTAAAATTTTTATATGTATAACACACACATTTTAGAATAAAAATACATATTTCAGTTAATATTTTATTTTTCTTAAAAACACCTCTGCAGCTATCTAATGGTTTTAAATTAAAAATGAGTCTGATTA
This sequence comes from Rhamnusium bicolor, assembly GCA_029963845.1. NCBI lineage: Eukaryota > Metazoa > Arthropoda > Insecta > Coleoptera > Cerambycidae > Rhamnusium > Rhamnusium bicolor. The sequence continues at coordinate 573,633 of JANEYF010000117.1, forward strand.
TTCTTTTTTGTGAAATTAATACCCTGTTTATATTTCCGCCTGCACCCCATGTGACTATATTCATAGACAAATGGCTGTAGACTAAGGCATAGTAAATATTTAACAAACCATTAGTATCAAGTACAGTTTTCATTTGAAGAATAGCAAAAAACGCAGAACTTAATTTGTTGCAAACAAAATCTATGTGATTGTCCCAAGAGAGTTTAGCATCGAGCCAAGTTCCTAAGAATTTTATATTTGACACCACATTAATATTGTTAGCCACTAGAAAATTTGGAGTAAGTCCTCTTCTATTATGAAAATTTATGGAGACGGTTTTTTTAAAATTCAATATAAGTTTATTACACTGACACCAGGTATCAAGCTCATTGCAGACATGAGTTATATTTTCAGCTAACTCCTCAGGGGTCTGTGCTGACACTGTAATGATAGTGTCATCTGCGAACATTGTAATTCTAGCTTTTGTGATGTGCTTTGGTAAGTCATTCACATATAATACAAACAGTAATGGTCCCAACACAGAACCCTGAGGAACTCCCATGTGCACATCCCTCATATCTGACATAGCATTATTATATTTTACCAGCAATTTTCTGTTGGACATATAGGACTCTAGCCACTTCAGTAAAGTTCCCCGTATTCCAGTATTGTATAATTTGCTTACTAAAAACTCAACATTAACAGTATCAAACGCGCGAGAGAGGTCAAACATTAGTGATATAACGTACATTCCTCTATCAAGGTCTTTATAGACAGGATCTAAAAGATAATAGGAAGCAGTTTCAATAGATTTTGTGGATATAAAACCATGTTGGCAGGGTGAAATAATATTATGCAAATGTAAAAATTTAACCATCATGTTGTGAACCAGCCTCTATTAATTTTGAAATTACACTCAAAAGTGAGATTTGCCGATAATTGGCTATATTATGAGAATCATCTTTTTTTGTACAATGGTATGATACATGCTATTTTTAGGATGCCAGGAAAAATACCACATTTTAAAGCTGTATTATTTAGATATTCAAAAGGTTTACTTATAGTGTCACTAGTGCGCTTTAATAATTTGATAGTAATTTCGTCAAGTCCAGTTGAATTTTTATTTTTTAGATTTGCAATATCACTTTTAATAGTGTATTCGTCTATATAGCACACAAATAAAGTTTGTGGCTGGTTATCCATAGTGGTGCATGATACAATTGAAATTTTGGAAATGATACAAAATGATCCTTCCTCTTCTATAAGAAAAATTTCTTCCGCAACAGGTATTCCGAAAACTAATGTTCATACTGTTATGAAACATGTTCTAAAATTGAATGCTTATAAAATTCAAATTCATCAAGAAATAAAGGAAACTGATTTTCCAAAACGAGTACAATTTAGTAGAAAAATTTCTTAATTTATGTAGGAGATAGGCATTTTCTTGAAAGTTAATCATGTCAGACGAAGCTTCATTTCACATAAATGGCAAGATGAATAAGCATAATCGTAGAGTTTGGTCATCAGAAAATCCCAGAAATTTCTATCAGTATGTCTTATCCTCTTCAAATTTACAGTTTGGTGTGAGGTATTAAATCAAAAAATTTACAGTCCTTTTGTTTTAACAATCCAATTGTCAATGAACCATCATATTTGGACATGTTAGACATTTTTTTTATCCGTAACTTGAACAGGATAATTTCTTGAGGACAGTTTATTTCCAGCAAAACGGTGCTACGCCTCATTATGACATAATAACTAGAGATTCCCTGAATGCCACCTTTGGAAATCGTTGGATAGGGGAGGGGAGATCCTACAGCATGGCCCCCTCAATCCCCAGAACTCACAGTTCCATTATTTTTTATATCGGGGTGTTGAGTTCCACCGGTCCTTAGTACCACCCTGGCTCCTGCTAGTGGGAGCGCAATGTTATGTTTAAGTTAGTATACAAAAGTTCGCCTGAAACGACGGCACGCTTCAATGTATTCTCTTGTTTATTTCCACATTGTTTATAAGTAGAAAATAAATCTACACAACAATTAAACCCATTTTGTTTGAATAGTCGGAAGCATTGTTATTTCGACAACTTTAAGAAAAATTCCGGGGTTTTTTTTGAACCAGCCATCGAAGAAATAACGAAAAGAAACCCCACATGGAGTATGTGAAATACAGGTGTTATAGCCAAGTTGATGGGCAGCATTTTGAACATACTTTATAACTAGAGCTGTCCGAAGGTACACCTGGCCGCCAGAGCCGTCATATGACTCATATGTTTACATCATATCATAATACTTAAATAAGTATATTAAATGGAAATAAATTTTAACAATAATGTTACATTTTATAAAAATTTGTATAAAACTCACCGTTTTAAACAGATTTATGAAGTAGTTTGGTTGGTCGTCATCACAAAGTGGGGAAGATCTATAGTATAATAGCATCAGGTATGTTTCTACAGCTGTCTCTGTCAGCGACATGTTAACGAAACCTGTGGTGAAAAAATATGTTTGTATTTTGAAAATGACCGTTCGACATCTACGGATGTAATACAGGCATAAGTAAAACAATCTGTGAACTCACTTAACGAAGTTGTAGATGCACCATCACAAATTTGTCTTAATTTGCTAAAATCAGGATCTTGCTGTAATACACTCTCGAATTTTTCACTAACGCGATTATTTTTTTGCGTCATTTATAGCCTGTAGCTGTGTTTTTACGTCGTCCACTATTTGCAGCGATTCCACTAACGACAACGAACTATTTTGCAATTTTTCTATTGCATCGTGTAGTCCCCTATAATTGTTATTAATACTTTTTAAATCTGTTTCAAGGGAAACGCCCTAATAGCTGCAGCCTCGTTAGGGTTGAACTGTAGTATCACAGCTTTTATTTGTTGAAAATATTCAGCATAATAAAAAGCCGTGGAAATGTTGGTTTAAGAGGGTCCAGTACCACGTACTATAATATTTAAAATAGAATTTTTTTTACAATCTGTCGTCTCGTCAATACATAACCAGAGCCGTGTATTTTTTAATCCACATTTAATCCTATTTACAATGTCTTCACGAACAGCTGGAATATATCTACATAACGATGTACGACTTGGTAAGTTCACCTGGGGATTGTATTTATTCCAAAACTCCCGAAATGGTTGTTTATCCAGTATGTGTAGCAGAATATTACAGGCTATTAACATTAACAATAAATCAAACATAAACTGAGTTGTCAAAGGCATGCCATTTTTTTATTTTGATGTTGCACGGTATTGATATGACGACGACAATCTGTTTTGTGCCAGCACGTTAAGTCTTAATTGCAAACTTTACAAATTATTTTGCATAAATTTATTCACTGTGTCCGCGTACGGTCGTTTTTTACCCTTTGGCGCGTTTGACATTATGTATAATTTATAGGTACAACCTCACGCATTAACCTTTCAAATAAAACTGCAGCGTAAATCACTTCTAAATCGGCACGTGTGACGACAGCGCAAGACCGTGGCTGTACTCCAGGCACATCGGACAGCTCTAGTAATATGTATTATTTTTTTTGTTTTTTTATTTGTTTAATAAATATCCTGTTACACTTTGTTATATCGAGTTTCATATGTACATTTTCAATATTAGAAATTGAAGTAACATGCAATTGTTAATAAACTAATTTGACGTTTACAAGTGATGCTGTCTTTTATTTTCAGAGTCTAATTTGTGAATCATTTTTTTTTTTTGTAGCATTTCGATAAAACGCAGTATTCACTTTAAAAGATTATAAAACCATGACTGTATAATTCCATGACAAATATGGAATTTTCGGAAAGGGGAAACAATGGGCTTTCCAACAGTGAAAAAATATATAGGGTGTTCAATTTGAAATAACAAAGTTGCCCTATCCCCGAAAATATGCTGTCATTTACGGTTAAACCGTAAGTGAGCAAAGGAAAAACTTCAAAATTAGAAGACTAGCGAAAACCGCATTTCATTATCTCAACTAGTTCAAAAGTTATATAGGTTTAAAAAGGGTCAAAATATAATGGGGCACCTGGTATTATTTAAGCTTTTGACATCTAAAAAGATGTTAATTACAGAATATTATACAATATCTTCACTGAATAAACAAAAGAAATTTGCAATAGAGACATATTTAATGAAATCTGGTGTTGAACAAATAAAAAAACTGATCAAGTTGACAAAATTCATTGGCATTACCTAACCTACCCATGTTTCTATGAGCGTTTGGTTTAAGAATGATACCAGCATGAAGTAACCGCGCATGTTCGTCAGTAATGTCAGGCTCTTAGTACCACTTGCCTCACCGTCCGTCATGCACGTTTCCTGTGAAATTGTGAAGAAGCACAAAAAAGGGGGTGACTTAAATGGAACAATGTGAGCACAGCAAATAAGGTAGAACTGTATTAGTACAATGCTACAAAGAAAATTGGTCTGACACCTAAACAATTTTGATTGTAACAGTGGTAAACACGGAATGCTGTTAGAAGATTTGGTGTATACAAATACTATAATAATAAATAATTTTAATAGCCTGATAGACAAATAGGGACAAGTAAGGACCATTATATTAAAAAAAAAACTATCTACACGTAAACATTATAGTGCAGGCAAATTAACTTCCTTCGGCGACAAAATTTAATAACGACTTTTTTTTAAGAGGATTATTATAACTGTTTTGTAAAAACCTGTGAATAATCCAAAACCGATTAACCCACTACCCAGGAAACCGGTTTTGGTTGCCAACACTAGTTTGTGCTGTAAATATTTCTTTTTAAAATTATATTCCGTAATAATTTATTGTATTGTGACACAATCACGTCCACTCTGCGCAATATGTATAGAATAATGGTTTTCATTTATTTTATGTATATTAGATAGTAGTCTAGTTTTCTATTATCATTATTATATTGATGTTACTAGAATTCCTTGAACATTTCCAAATTTAAACTACGTATACCAAATATTCTAACAGTATCCAGGCAATATATACTATGAGTTAGTGCCGTGAGAAATAGAAAAGCTTTTTCCTAAACAAGAATTAGACACATTTTTTAAGTGTTCTTACTGTTCTTTATGACTCTTATGTCAAACTCATGCTTAGGCTTCACCTAAAGAAGAAATAAAAAATAATAATTGAAATGCACTACTCATATGAATATAAAAAAAACTGGAACATGGACAAGAACAGCAAAAATTTGAGATTTTTTAATGTTATGTAGACTTTAACACATTTTAAAAACCAAATTTGAGCTTGTTTATGTCGACATGTGACAAATTATCAAAACATTTTATTTTGAAGCCTCTACAAAAATGACAAATAAAAAAATTAAGACAACCTATACATCATCAACTAGCAATTTTGGGGATAGAATCTTCAAAAACGTTACATGTGAATGAAAATATTTAAAACTAGAATGGACACATCCCATTGCAAAAAATTGTGGGAAACACCTATTACGATGGTAGAAATACTGAAACTGATGACATACGATTTGTCATTTATACAGGATGGGGAAATAGTGCGTCCAACTTCGATATGTTGAGTTCTATGATAGCTAGAAACTTGATATAGACATAAATAAACTACTCAAAAAAGTCTATAATCGGAAGTTATTTTCGAATATACAGAGCCAAGACGATTCTACAGGGTCAACTAACATTTTTTTCTTAAAATCGGTAGTTGTGATTGTAGTGATATTTTTAATATACACGTGTAAATGATACAGGTTAGGTTAGGTTAGGTTTGTTGTGAGTGGGTCTCAGTAGACCCTCCACTGCGGCCATCAGCAGGCCTATTGTGGCTCACGCCTAATTATATTTCACCTAATAAGTTCAGTCTCTTAATGAAACTGATAACTTTATTGGGTGAGAATGTGTCCAGATCCTCTGGCAGCAGTTGCCCTTTGCCAAATATTGAGAATCGGATCCTCTCCACAGCGGGACAGGTGCATAAGATGTGGTCTGCCTTCCCATCATCCTCCAAGCATAGACGGCACTCGGCGTTTTCCGCTAGGCCGAGTTTATGCAGATGATAGTTTAGTCGGCAGTGCCCGGTATATAGGCCTGTTAGAGTTTTCAGGTTTACCCTGTTTAACTCTAAAAGTTTCTTGGCTCTTGATTTCAAAGGGTATTTTATAAACACCTTCGAATGAACTAATCCTGGTAACTCTTGCCAATACTGGAGAGTTTGCCTTTCAGCCCAGGTTGAGATAGCCATCTTGGAACTACTTGAGGATATGCCAAGTATTGGTTTTGGTCCGATGAATCGTGATCCCGCTCCTTCTCTGGCTAAGGAGTCCGCTGTTTCGTTACCTTCCATACCAGAGTGGCCGGGTATCCAGACCAGAGTCACTTTGTTGTTCTTGCTCAAATGATATAGAGCTTTCTGACAGTTCCATACCGTTTTGGAGTTACACCGGTAGGAGCCAAGAGCTTGTAAATGGTACAATTTCTACAAAAAAAAAAATCATTACTTCCAAGTGGTTGGGAGAAAGTTAATAATAAGAAAAGATAAGATACTTTATTGGTGTTTCGTATACAAAAAGTATTTACACAAGTCAAAACAGAGGTAGGGTTTAGGACAATTAATTATGTCTATGGTCTATAAAATAGAAGTAAATAGGTAATAGAAAACGATTAAGAACAATTAATCATTAAAAATTAATACTAAAATAAAATAATAAAGAATTTGAAACAGTTCCAATTTCACACTCTATTTAGGTTGAGTATATGAGACGTTTACTGCAAAAACTTCATATGTATTATGGGTTTTAATAGCTACTAAGTACGCCATAATTATATTACAGATAAATCACTGTTTAAAAATTCTTGTGTGCCGTAAAAAAACATTGTTTAAAAGATACTGCTTAATTCTATTTTTAAAATGTGTTAGGGAAAGGAGCTTTACTCCAAGAGGTAGGGCGTTATAAAATTTAATGCCCCAGAATGTTGTACCAATTCTAGTTTTGAACAATCTTAAATAATTATTATCAATATTATTGTTATTACGTGTAAGATATGAGTGTATTTCATTACGCATAGTGTATGTCTCCAAGTTAGTTTTGATCTGCAGTAGACACTGCAGAATGTACGTACATGGAACTGTTAATACTTTCAGTTCAATAAATTTGGATTTTCAGTTATCTCTGAATTTGAGATCTGAAATTATTGGTATTGCTCGTCTCTGCAGAGTGAACACATCAGCAGTAGAGCTGGCATGTCCCCATACAAGGATTGCATATGATATCACAGAGTGAATGAGCTGTGTTGCTGTGATAAGAATTTTTGCAGTTACCTGATGAGTCAAACTGCGAAGTAAATATAAATTTTTTATTATTTTTTTACAAACATGATCGGTATGACTTTCCCACAATAATTTACAATCCAAGTAAACACCGAGAAACTTAACAATCTGGATTATCTATTTGTTCCTTATTTCTAAGTGTAAAAATCATAGTCTCGGTCTTGGTAGAATTAAGGTTTAATTGATTTGATAGAACCAATTATCAATGTTGGTTTCTGTTATCTGCATTGTTTCTAGTAGATCACCAAAGTTAATATTGCGTGTTGTAAGATTTGTGTCGTCGGCAAATAAGATGGTTGAAGTTGTGTTGTCTATCGATAAAGGCAAATCATTAATATAAATTAAAAATAGGACTGGACCGAGGACTGAGCCTTGTGGTACACCAGTCTGCACATCAAGTTGAGTAGATATACTGTTGTTGTAGACAACATATTTACGCCTACTGCTGAGATATGAATCAATAAGTATAATGCTATCCATAGAGAAACCATAGAATTGCAATTTATTTGTGAGAATTTTGTGTGATACGCAATCGAATGCCTTAGTGAGATCTAGGAACTTCGACAAATAAATTGCTTTTGTTCAAAACAATTATTCACATAATTAGTCAACTTGTCTATAGCCAAGATAGTTGATAATTTATTTCTGAATCCAAACTGACTTATACTGAATAAATTCTTTTCTTCAAAATGATTAGTTTTTTGGTTTTTTAAAATTTTTTCCAAATTTTTTTTTAAGGTTTTTTGGAGAGATAGGCCTGTGGTTAGACGGGTCATTTATATCATTCTGCTTGTAGATGGGAACTAATTTAGATATTTTTAGGCAGTCCGGAAATATATTATTTGCTAGACTAATATTTATCAATGTTGTAAGGGGTAGTAATATGGAATATTTAATAGATTTGATTAGTTTTAGCATTCATGTCATATGCATCCCTGCTTCTTTCATTTTTCAGATTATTAATTATTTCAAGAACTGTTTCATTTGATATCATAGTGAATTTAAAAGTGTTAGGTGTTGTAAAGTTTACCAGAAAGTCAGTATATAGCGTATTGCAAGTAGGTAGTTCTTTGACTATATTTAGAGCTGCATTCACAAAGTATGTGTTGAAATCGTTTGATGTGATTTTATTAGTAACTTGAGAAGCATTGGATTTACTACTATTAATGATTTTCCACATTGCCAGTTGTGGGTTGCTATGTGAAATTATGTAATTATCGTGAGCTTTTTGTTTATTTTTTCGTAGTTCTTTTGTGTAGAGAGATCTATAAGACTTAAATGTTGCAATATTGTTTGTAGTGGGATGCATTCTTGAAAATTCCCGCAAGAATAATAAACGGTTTCTCATTGCATGCAAATCATCATTGAACCACTTTATTCCTTGTTGTTTTTCGGTGTTTACTACTTTGGATTTTATGGGAAAAATAATATTAATTGCGTCAGTTATGACATCAATAAACATTTCATATCTTTCGTTTATATCTAAGTCTGGGTTATAATAATACAGGAGTGAAAGGAGGCCACAAAGAGGTTTCAAAAAATGTTATGATATACATGGCATTCTATTTAAAAAAAATGTTAGTTGACCCTGTAGAATCGTCTTATTCGAAAATAATTTCCAGTTATAGGCTTTTTTGTCTAGTTTACTACTTATGTTTTTAAATCAAGTTTCTAACCATCATAGAACTCGAGATATCGAAGTCGGACGCACTATTTCCCCAACCTGTATATCATTAAAAAAATAATTTTTAAATTTATAGTGTTGTAAATAAAATTTTAATTTTATTATCAAATTCTACAAACATTAAACGACAAAACTATTTCTCTACAAATTGTTACCTCACTTACCTCTTGTATATCGGGCACCGTAATGGTAACATTCAAGGGTTTTATTCTAGATTTGCCTGTATGCTGGGGCATTAATGGTGTATACAGAGTGTTCTTCCACTGCCTACTCAAGACAATTACCCCCTTTTCCACAAGAAAAAAAACAAAAATAAACAATTTCAGTTTGAAAAAATTATTGTAGCCACCAATTTCCAACAATTGAACTGTAGGTTTTACCTGTCTCAACGTAAAAAGTTGTGGGATCTCAGACTCCCGGAGATTCATTTCAATATAGCTTGGGTCCGATTCCAAATAATATTTTTGCAGGATTGAACATAGCTGCAAACTTGGATCTTCTTGTAGCGTCTGTGCCAATGGGGTCAGTTTTCCATAACGACTCTAAAATATGTTCAGTTTGATGATAAACCAAATAATCGTTATTTTTTTTTTACCTTGGTAAGGGTAATACGTTGTCCTTCTAATGCCTCGGCCATCAGACACGCTATTGTAGCAGTAGACCTTCTGTACATGGTTCGGACCATGTGAACGACTCTTATCGCCAAACGGTTACTGGGATTCATCCATGCATTTATGGCTGGGGATGCAGTGCTGAGTAGGTTCCAATCCAACCTAAAAAAAAAAAAAAAAATGCAAATACAGTCATTATGTAATTACATTGAAATTATTTAAAAAAAAAGTGTTGCTGTTTTTTACCTCGTATAATCAATTTTTCTTGTGATAGGAGCCCTAGGGGGTGCAGCGAAATTGAACCAAACAACTTTAAACTCAATAATACAAGATGAAACGTTGCCGCTATCTTTAGCTAAAATGGCATTTTCCTTTGCCTCACTTTCAAGATCATGTTTCACATGTTCATCCTCTTGTTTACTTTTTCTATCTTTTTCGTTCAATTTCGGAGTGTGATTTGATTCATGTTTCGTTGGTAACTTGCTTTCCGTTAATTTCGGTGTCGTATAGACAGATCTAGCAGAGTCAGAATTTTCTGAGTTATCATGTGACTTTGCAGGATCAAAATGTGCAGTCTCGGCAGTTAGTTCGCATTCGATGTGTTCAAATTGTGATTTTTTAACCACTTTTAACGTTATACCTTCCAGCCCGCATTCAAACATAATGAAGCCCAATTTGTCTTCAGAGCTGATTTCTTCATTTTGAGAAACCTACAATCAAAAATATGCATATAAAACGTCAACAAATATTCTGCACCACATACATTATTTTCATTGACTGGAGGCTGCAAGTAATATTCGACCCCTCTATACAGTGGCTTAACTTTGGTTGGCGTGAACAGAACTTTGGACTTATAAGTAGGAATCGCAGTGATAACGGCGTCGTCCAGAATGGAACTCTCGTTTCTTAACCTCCTCAACTGAGCATGCGCTTTCCCTATGTTCAAACAAATAACGAGTTGCTGTTGTAGTTTTTCACAGCTCTCTATAAATACTGGTTCGCCTTGTATTACGTCCGAATTAGTATGTGTTTGGAACCCGAGCAGAAGCTTGGCCCTATTTGCACCTTTCTTGCTGCCACTACGAACTACCGCGGGTCGTAGAAATCTTTGTAACACTTCCCTTGCCTAAAACAGATAAACTCAAGAACTATATACATTATAAATAAAAACAAATACCTGTTTGTCACAATGCAATTTTGCAGTAACGTTATCGAAACAAACAGAGAATAAGGAAACACATGTCAAGTCTTTAATATTGTCCAAGGCTGAGAAAGAAATGATTTCTTCTACGATTGATACTTGCAAAAGAGTAACGTTGACCTGAAAACATGAAACCATTTTACAATAGCATATAACTATTTTTTAAAATCGTACTTTTGGTAGGAATACAGCTGCCTGCAGTTGTGTTTTCACAGTCTCCTCATAAATTCCAACGTCTTTAATTTTATCATCTTCTGTCGGTTGCTGACAAAGTTTCGCAACATTTTCTGTGGTTTTCAAAATGTTTGCAGCCTCTACCTGTCCTATGCAAGAAGTATGAAGGTGGTTTATCACCGTTACTGGATGAAGATTAGCAGCAGTCGGTGTTAGAGCATCGATAAATCTAAAAATAGCTTAGGTTGGTAAAAATGTTCTGGCAGTTACACAAGTTACCTTTGTAAGGTCTCCAGTAATAATGGGCTGATCATAACGTCCAAATCACCTTTGAGTTTGACAATGACTATAGTTCTAGAGCCCGCGTCGCCCTGGCTACTCAGTAGCTCTTCTTCCTGGAACGAGCCCGATTCGTTTTCTACTTCCTCTTGATCCCAAACGTAGACATATGGAGAAGTGGGTGTTTTATTATTACCAACGGTGTCAGACTTTGAGGCCATTTTAAGTGAGGTGATGCCATCGAAAAGGGTCTCCATGTTGGGTACAAATCTGCCACCTATTATACAACATTAGTTAAAAGTATGGAAAAAAAGCAATTTTGTAATAATTGTGGTGGGATATTTTTTGTTCTAGTCTCTAATCATAACAGCTGTTCAAATGCCTACATTTATTTAGTTCCTACTTATTTGAACCCATAAAATACAAAACATACTAATTTTCCATGAAAATACCCAAATACCTTTGTGACTGGTTCATAAAAAAATTTGCGTTTTTCTTGGAACTTTCCTAGAAACGCGCGGACCTGCTAGACGCTGTTGACCACCACAATAGAGGGATACAATTCTAAATGTAATCGAGATGAAAATTGCATTTATCTTATGTATTTCTTCAACTTTACACATGAAGGCATCATCCATTGAAAATCCACATTAATATTCACCTATTAACTTATACAAAAGTTCATATTTTCATCCAAAATTTAAACTCGAGTCTCCTTTTTTAAGGATACTTTCAGAACAACCTCACTAGCACTAACACTTGCATTGCGAACTTCTTGTGTCAATATTATTGCTAAGGTTACGCAACCTTATTTGTAATGCAAAACCACGAAATTCCAATATAAAAAAAATAGTCTCTAACATTTGGTCCTTCGAGTCGGATCAGTGTTTCCGATATAGTTCTAAAGAAAATGAGCCGAATGATAAAAACAGACTAATGACACCAGCATGAACCTTCTTAATAGAGGGATACAATTTCTAAATATAATTGAGTCGAAAGTTACTTTTATTTTATATATTTCTTCAATTTGTACACATGGGGGCACCATCCATTGGAGATTCACACCACTATTCATTCACCCTTTAACTGATACAAAACTTCATAATTACACCCAAAACAAATTTGATTCCCCTTTTTTAAGGACGCTTTCAGAACAACTCCAATCTTGCATCGCTAAACTCCTGTCAGTGTTTTTCCTCAGGTTATGCAACTTTTTTTGTAACGCGAAACCGCGAAATTCAAACATTAAAAAACGAATAGTGGCATTTGGTCCTTCGAGACAGATCAATTTTCCGACAGTTCTAAAGGAAATGAGTCAATTGATAAAAACACACTAATGACACCGGCAAGGACCATTTAATCGAGGAGAAAGTTGCTTTTACTTTATATATTCCTTCAATTTGTACACGTGGGCACTTTCCATTGGAAATTTACATCCTTATTCAACATTTAACTGGTACAAAACATCATATTTTCATCCAAAACGTAAACTCGAGTTCTCTTTTTAAGAACGCTTTTCAGAACTATTGCGTCAATGTTACTATTCAGGAGCGTTCGAAAATAACAAAGTGTAACCCATAGTGTCATATCCTTGTCTACATGTAACTCTTTAGAAAGGAAAGAAGTCATACTCCAGTAAAAATTATATCATTTTTGAACTTAGCCCAGGTTATGCAACCTTTTTTGTAACGTGAAACCGTGAAATTCAAACAAAGAAAAAACAAATAGTCATTTGGTCCTTCGAACCGGATCAATGTTTCCGATACAATTTTAAAAGAAATGAACCAATTGATAAAAACACACTAATGACACCAACAAGGTATAAAAAAATAGTGTTTCTAACAGATGTGCTATTTCGTATCTCTCACTAACCCTGTATCATCTATTATCTCAAACTCACCAACTCTTGTATATTGCCTCAAACTCGCCAAAATATGCATGTAATTGTCAGAAATGACATTTACAACTCTACAAAATTCTTAATATCACCAAAATATGTGCAGATATTAAATATATTCATAGCCAAAATATACTCTTGATTTAACTTGATGACTACTTACCAACATATACCAACTTGTTGTCCTGATTTTTCTCAAACAAAGGCTGTGAGAATTGGTCTCCCTGACCACCTCTACCCCAATTATTGCACCTAACCTGACTTAAGTGGGTTACGTAACTGGACATTAACATTGGCGAGTCGACAATGAGTCTGTTGACTTGCATATGTAGGTCAACTAATGTGAGGTCTTCTTGACTACCAACTGCTGAGACGTAGCTGGTGTTGCTGTAGCTGTCAGAGGAGTCTAAATTTTCGTTTAGAACACTGCCGATACTCTCAGGACTAACGTTCGGTTCAGCTGTAGTTGGAGTGTTTGGAATTAACCGGGGGCTAATAGATCGCCCTGATGGGTTAAGCTGGGGAGTCACTAGATCTTGCACTGTACGTTGATGATCTTCTAACTGTAGGAATACAAGTGGTAAAAAGATGAGAGCTTATTACACAGTACAAATACATACAGGCTTATTCATTGAAAAACTTCTATGTTCAGGCGTGTGAATCTCATGATCGCTTCTATGAGAAGATAACCTTAATCTGTGAGACTCTGGGGCTGAACCAGGTGCTAGTATCGGACCGATAGTCTTATAATGTGCCCCGTTTCTGTCAGTTACAATACTTAATTCACTGTTGAACTTCTTCCTGTTTAAAACACATATTTATCTCAACTAAGCTGTAACATATTTTAAATAAACTCACCGCTGTGGGGGAACGCTGTTGCTGTCTTGTCTCGTCAAAGTATCGCCTGAACTTAAAATAGAATTTCTTAAACTAGAACTTCTCGAAGTTAAGTTAATGTCTTCGTCGGCAGAGTAGAAAGCTTCGAATGGTTTTCGCTAGACATAGAAGTGGTCCGTTGCACCTCTTTTTGCAACTTTTCGTCGGAGCTAATTCTTCCGCCAAGCGAGTGATGCGACTCTGAGGCATTGAAGGTTTTGATGGCCAATTGAGGAGACACAGACATATCACTGCTAGGACCCTAGAAAATGCACGGATAAATTAATAAATATGATTTCAACAGTCTCAAAAAACTCGGGATTGTTTGAACAAAAAAAATAATGATCGATTATCCAATAATCGATTGTTTGATGATCAATTATTTCATTGATTAATCGATTATTTCTCCCAGCCCTATTGTATATAGGCTGAAATATTAATTGAAACTTACACTTTGCGATAACGAGTAAGGTTCTTTGATGTCTACTACTGGAGCGTTGAAATAATCCACAGCTAATTTGGAATCTGAAACACTATTTTTAGGCAGGAGCTCAGTACCATCGCCATTTACAGTAAGTTTGCTTTTCTCGCACTGTAGTTTGGAGTCGCTGTCCAATTTTGTGGGTAAGTTAGCTGGGCTGGTTTCAATTAGTCTCGAATAAGGTACTTCTTTTAATAGAGAGCTCCTAATAACAGAAACGGTAAGTAATTCAAGTGTTTTTAAGCATTTAAAATATAGTTAAAATTGCCATACAATTTTAGAGTTGAAAATACTTTAAATAAAAAATGGTATCTTGGTATTGTTAGCTGTTTCATAGGTGTTTGCTCTTGGAGGTATTGCACTTCGAAGACCCATTGCAATAATGTTCTCATGTTTCAACGTTCATTCCACTATTCCCAACTGGAGTTAGACACAAACTTTACTTTGAATACTTACTTAATTGAGGTTGATGAGAATCTTCTACTGACTTTTCTATCGGTGATTCCATTAGGGCTGGAATAAGGTACTTTTTCCAATGATTTTTCTCTTTCAAGAGGCATAACTTTGGGACTTTCGCAAAGTTTCCTTGTAGGTTTTGACCTTGTCAAAGTATCTTGTAGGGTAATGTCGGTCACTATATATGGAGGTGTACGAAAAATCAACATACCCTCATGCAAAATGCTTTGACCAAATCCGGGATCTCTGCCGGGTTCATTTATACTAAAAAACATATGCCGATTATATATTTTCACTAAAATTGAAATCGCTCACCGAAATGCTGCAATGTTCAACCCCTCTTCCAAATCTTTTTTGCTGGGTTTGAAGAATCTCGTACCATTCTTGTTACTTCCAAAGAATACACACCCTCCGGTACAACCGCATTTTCCAGTGGTTTTGTTTTGTTCGGGCCATAAGAACCATAGTTTTTTCAGTCGCTCATCGTGCATTTTCAAGAACTTCTGCTGAAGACTGTGAAGATTTTGATCTTTTATATCAGAGGATATTGCAGACTCGATAATAAGCGGACCAAAATTAACAGCGCCCACTTCTAACCATAAATCAGTATTATCCATATTAACCCTATAGATAACAGATACATATAAATAAAATAAAATAAGAAACCGCATGTGTCACGACATACCCACAAATTAACAAATACATATAACAAAGTCAGTACTAGTATCTTTTGCCTAACACTTCTTCTTTATTAATTTACTTACTTGGAATGATTGTACTTGTGCGGATGCCAAACAAGTTGCCTTAATGTCAGGCTGTATATAATGCAACTTAAACCCGAACTAACTTGCTTCCCATGCAAATTACAACTGGCTAATCGAATCGGTGATACCTACAAAAATTAACACAAATAAAGTAATGCGTAGTTTTGTAAACAAATTCGTACCCATAATTGAAGAGCTGCACCCGACTCAACGAGCCAAAAATCTACAGCGTCTACAGCAACCCTGCACAACTTATACTTTAACTTATGTTCATTGTAAATATCACTGTTTTCTTCAGTAGGCAAAGCATTACTCCTTATTGATCCTTTTTTATCCTCATCTTTTTTCTTCTCTAAATTAGTCTTTGTATTTAGTTTCTGGTTGTTGGAGTTGCCGCCAGACTGACCAGATTTAGTTGTAACATTTGTATTATTTTTTGGCTGAAGCAACTGCTGAATAGCATGTTGGACTTGTTGCACATGAACATTTTGCGTGGAATGTGTACTCTTCTTCTTAACTACAGGTTGGCTCAGAATGATGTCATCTTTCGGAGAGTTCAGCTCATTTTAGGTCGTCAGTTATGAGCAAAATAAGCGTTTCTAAACAAGCTAGAATAGAGTAAAGCTGAGGAGTTGTCAATTTTCCACTGAGCTTGCCTAGCTGGATTTCCACAAGCCAGGCGTATTCTATGGTGTCTTGGTCTAGAGACTGGCCTACGTCAGAAAACATCGCATGACCACGAATCTGCAAAATTACAGTTTGTATAACCAAGAAATTACGAATTGGACACAATTACCTGTAGAGATGATAACGTTAGTTTTCCTTGATTTAAATGTTTATCACGGGAAGACCTATTTAAGTTGTCTGATACTAGAAGAACCGTTGGACTCAGTAGAAGCTGTAATTCTGTTTGGTCGTACCGTTTCTTCATTTCAAATCCTACTCTTTCAACTAAAATCACGGGGCAAGGTGGATCCTTATCAGTACAGCTCTATAACAATAACTAATTAACACATATTCTTTTCAATAAAAAAATCTATTACTTTAAGTAAGTGAGCCTGAACATCGTGCATAATGATGGACACATCGACCTCGAGCGGTCTATAGTAGCGATGATCAAAGCCGTCCCTTAATTCTAAAGGAATGTTAGCTGAACTGTCCTCAGATTTTAATTCAGAATTGCTGTTGTTTTCCGACGTTATGGTCTGCTGCAAGTCTGTAAAAACTTGGTCTTCTCCGAATATATTCTCCTAAAAAAAAAATCAAGTTACAAATCGACAAATTTTATTATTCAATACATATACCTTAAAGTTCATAAAGTTTTTTAAAGCTGTCCCATACAGTAGAATAACAGACGGTCCTATTTCCAATTCTACACTGACTATGTCTGGTTTTAAAGATGTTGGATCAAATTTTTGTGTGCCATCTGGTGACCGCTTTCTATTCTTTCTTTGATGTGGGAACCGCATAGGCGACAGGAGTATTTCCTCTTTTACTGGGGTTGATATGTCAGCTTGTGGTGTTGGGCCCAATGGTGGACAGGGATGGTAGGTGTAGATTATGTTTATAGCTCCTATAGGAACCCACCAAAAGTCTACCCATCCGGCACTAAAAAAACAATGAAAATTTAAAAGAAACTTTTTTTTTTTGAGGAATCGATGCTAGACAGTCTTCATGGGAGTAGCGCTGACAAATTATCTACGGCCATTCCCCACACGGAATGTGGGGAATGGCTGTAGATTCCAGAATCATGTGCCTTAAACAGAGGGAGATAACCTAAAATGACCACTTTCAGCATTTGGCATGCCATTCTGCAGATTTTCGCAAGCCGATATGGTCATCAATTCCGAGAGCAACGTACGCTTTATATCTCCGAGTACACCGATTTCATTGCCTTAGTGCATAATGAGTTGAGATTATATGAATCCAAACATAACTCGATGGTATTTGAGAAATAACTTTCACTTTTACTGAAAGCTGTTACTTTTAAATACAATATATTTACTGTGTAAGGGCTTACTTATTTTGACAAATGTTCCTCCATTTTGGAATTATTTCAGTCTTTTTTGTGGTGGAACCATCTTTAGATAAAACTTTTGCATATTTTTCCAATGACAAAACAATATTTCGACTTGTATGAAATTCTGGTATGAACAAACTTAAGTCAATGCTCTCACCCTAAAACATAAAATATAGACGAATACGAAATATTCAAACACTAATACAATTATAGTCAAAAACCACCAAAAACTAAAATATAATAATTTACATACCTGTATAGATAAATTAACAGGAACAGTTTCTGGGAGAAATTCGTCGAATGGCAAATCAAAGGAAAGATGTAAAAAAGTGGGCGCATACAGCTATCTGAGTATTTTCCAGCCTATTACGTTGACCAACACTACTGCAATCTATCCAATTGTACTGATTTACTAAAGTTAAAAGTTCACAATGTTTTAGTGTTAATCCGAAGCGCCACGTGTAAGGGACAAAATGCATTAAATCTGGCCGTTGTTTTGAAGCCCAATCGTTAATTAAGTCTGAAAAAAATTTACAAAAATAAATATCATTCAAATAACATATCAGATAAAATGACTATTGGAGGTCATTTAATTTGCAAAATTACGGTGATGCAACCTTCTGAACATGATTTATTAACCCCTTAGCCTTAAAAGTTGAAAAAAAGTTCATTGTGTGTGACAATATATTATTGTTTACACTGATCAAATACAATGATAAAATACAAATACGATTAATTAAAAAAAAAAAATGATATTAAAATATGTTGGAAATGGATCTCATAAAACACATTTTCTTTCAGAAATATCTCTTTAATACTTTACTATCACATAGAAATTTATGATTCTGAGATTCTTCTTGTTGACATTGCGTGTACATATTTTGCACTGATGAAGGCAATAACCAGAAACCGGTCTGCGAATGGTATATGCGAAGGCCTCCATTTATTTGATAAAAAAACTTTATATTATATATTTTCAAGATTTATTTTTTATTCTACAAAAAAAAGACATATTTTTTAGTATTCACTGTGAAGAAACGTTTAGACGCATTTCTAAAAAATTTGTTCCGGTCCTCCCCCCTCTCTGGATATTTTGGCGATGACGCTCATGCATGCATTGAAGCTCACGAAATCAGCAAAAAACCATCGAATATTTAACATTTATATAATTTAACACGAATAAGTCCATTTACGAGTTCTTAACCAATTCGATTGGAAGGGGAACCAGCATAAATGCACAGACTCGCAATGTGTCTTGAAATACAGAGAAGACTTGTACTGACAACACGAGGCCGCATCTCCCAAAATCTTACATTGGCAAAAACATCTTTCCTAACATCCTTCTTTATTGGAAGGCCACATACTCAATGACAAGGAGAAATGGTCATTGCTAAATTTGTGCTCAGGATCATTTTCTTGTTTTGGAATTTGCTGCTAATTTTATTATTTTTTTTTAAACGAATCCATTCTGCAATTAACATTTACCTGTAAAGAACCACTTATGGAAAAATATCAAATGAACAGTCGCTTTACACCCAGTTAAGTTAATCTCCCACAGCTGATGATCGTTCCAAACCAACGGGTAATGGCACAACACACAGAATTCCAAAGTCTCACTTTCCACAAAATCTCTAAACTGCAAACTGGTAGTAGCCTCTAAATGCAACAGCTGACCATTAATTTTAGTGGTGTATCCATCCTGTAAAGTAATCCAAGGGATGGTAACCTCTAAATAACTTCCGGCACCTACGTTAATGTGAATGGCATTGGTTTCCTTATCCTTTGTGAAAAGAATGTCGATGGTTGCCTCGTGCTGCATCAATAGTCTCACATCAAAGGACTGCATTTGGCGTTTGTCGCCTGGTTTAGGTGCTTTTGTTACTTCCATGGGAAAATATTCCTGGGGGTAGAAAAACTTGAATAGGTGTTCTCGTTGACGATCCGCCCAAGGCCCATAACTGAAATCAGTACCTAAAAAAAATCTTAATTAGTTACCTACATCGGAGTATTTCCAAAAATTTACACCTTTTCCGCATTTTATATCTACTCCCCATTGCGGAGGACTAGATTCCACTATATCTCCGTTAGCCAACGTCACCAGAACTGGCTCTTCTGGAACTAGGCCTTTAACAAATATTTATTAGTAAAAAAAGTTTTATAACACCTTATTGCTAATACCTGGTTCATCCATATAAAAATATAATTCCAGATCATTCGAGGACATTAGAACAAAGCCCTCACCCATATAGCGTGGTGGGTCGTCCAGCATACCTGGTGAATATAGACAAAAAATTTTAATTTCACTTTTTTTTGGTATAGTTTATTCACCTGTATATTTCAAGCTAGGCGCAAGCATTACTTTAACATTTTCTGCCTTGCATTTCACAAAATGCATAAATCTGTCCAAAGTGCACACTGCAGGCTTGGTAGAGTAAACAAAATGTGACTCCTCAAAAGTTATACTCAGTGTGGTTGGTATTAGGCAGTTGCCAAAAACCAAGCGGCTCTAAAAATAATCGAAAATAAACAAGTGTCCTTAAAACTATATCCTTGTTTGTTCCTTACAGAAGATATATCACATTTTATAACGGGTATTAAGTCTCTCCAAGTTTTAGCCATGGCCGCCTCTGGTTTCTGCTTTTTGCCAGATTTCTTTTGAACAGCTTGATTTTCGTTTTCAGCCCTAAAGATATAAGCAAATCTCATATATTTTTTAATTAGCTAAGTATGGTGTTCAGGTTAATGCTAGTGATGAGACTCGAGTGTGAAAATATTCGAGTGACTCGAGTCAAAATCCGATTCGAGTGACTTGAGTCATATGGCTGTTCAACTCGAGTGAAGTTGTTACTCGAGTCGAGTTATTGCTACTCGAATCAAGTTTTAACTCAAGTCGAGTTGCAATTCGAGTAAAGTTGTTACTCGAGTCGATTTATTGATATTCGAATCAGTGAGTTACTATGATTCAAGTTTTAAATCGAGTGGAGTTGCAATTCGAGTAAAGTTATTACTCGAGTCGAGTTATTGCTACTCGAATCAGTGAGTTAATATGATTTAAGTTTTAAATCGAGTTGAGTTTGACTAGAGTCTAGTCAGGGCAGAGTCGAAATCAAACTCGAGGCGAACTATAGAGTAAGTAGTTGGAGATGATTCAGTGGTTTGCTAAACGGTAAGTTTTTAAAGTGTATTTAGGTGTTTTTTTTGGTAATCTTTCAGCATTTAAAACACTACCATCTAATTACAACATAAGTTTGAAAATCGAAAGGATAAACATAAATCATAATAATTGAAATACAAAATAATAAATGGACCCAGGTCAAATATTATTTTTCCGGCAAATCAACACATTTCAAATACAAAATTAAATATTTAATTAACATTGTATATAAAACGACATTTAAAGAAAACCAAAATTTTTTTTTTTTATATTAAATTAACATTAAATTAAACTCTTGTTTAGCACAAAATATTAAATAAATACAGTATTTAATATTTAATACACACCGATTACGGTTTTTTATTTATTTCGAACTAATTGAATCGAAAAACAAATCTTTATGAACATGAATGTGCCAGTTTGATTGTTGCAGTCGTGTGAGTCTTGATTTTAAAGAATTCTAAGTTCTAATTTCCAATTTTCTAATACGTCGTAATAACGTCGTATGTAACAATTATAGGTTTGTACGTAGAGGCGATTTGTGATAGTTTTCTGACTATAAAGATGCGAGTATTACGAGAGCTCTGCAATAACAAACGTTCTGATTGAACAAGCGCATCTCTACAACAATGTGCGCATGCTTTTGATAGTTTCAAACGGTTGGAAACTGCTCTACGAACAAACCTTTTAATTAATAATTATACAATCTGACCTACAAACATGAAACAACAAACCTGGAGGGGAATTCCCGATCCCGATGACCCGATGATATAGTAATTGATTAGTGATTTCATTCATGGTTACATGTTTTCATCTTTATTACTTTTACAAGGTTAGTGCCTTCAGTGCCTTCATGTAAATAATCTTTCATATTTATATTATATAAATAAATCACACTGGCACTAAAGAATATTTAAAAATATTAATAAAACCATAAACAATTAAATTAAAGAAACTTGACTCGAGTCAAAAAGCGACTCGAGTCTAAAGGCGACTCGAGTCTAAAGGCGACTCGAGTCAAAAAGCGACTCGAGTCAAAAAGCGACTCGATTCAAAAATCGACTCGATTCAAAAATCTACTCGAGTCAAAAAGCGACTCGAGTCAAAAGTCGAGTCGATTTTTTGAGTTTTACTCGACCTAACTTTTGACTCGAGTTTTATAACAATGAAACCGAGTTTCAACTCGAGTAAATTCGGAAACCTACCGAGTTATTCGAGTGAAAAAAAGACACTCGAGTCCCATCACTAGTTAATGCACATTTTGAAATACCCGTGGTAATACAATTCTTTTTATTATTAATACAGTATGGCCCGAAATAACAGTACTGAACTTAATTTTTTTAAATAATGCTCCACCAGAAAAACTTTTTCCTCTGTACTTAACACCATGTTTAACACTTAAGCTCTACTAGTTAATTGTTTAAGGTTTACTCGACAGGTCTATACTAGCTGACGTGGGTATGACGGCGCGCGTATAGAGACACCGCCAACTTAATGTCAGTACTGTTTATTTTGGGCCATACTGTATTTTAAAAGAGATCCTATCTTGAATTTCACATTCTGCATTATGACCTAAACTTATTTTTGTTTTACATAAAGAGTATATTTAGAAAATGAGAATATTTGCTGCATTCTGTTATTTTTCATAAAATGTATCCTTCAATAAAGATTAATAAAAACAAATGATTAATATAATGAAAATCAATTTATTTAATTTCAATCTATTTCTTTTCTAGCAAATTCTGTTGTTTCATTAGTACATGAGTTATCCTCACCGTTCGATATCCTCAGCTACCTTATTATCATAATTATTATTGGGAAAAATATTTGAACCCAATCCAAAAAATTTTTTCCAAGCGAGCAGTACATCTCCGACCGATTATATACATGCAGTTCAAATCCGTTTAACATTAGTGATAATCTTGTATCAGAATGGGATAGATCTAAAAAAATATATGCAATAACATCTTTTAAACTGTTATTCCACGTATTATACCTTCGCTCACATCTTTTGGTACATATGACCTCCACCATCGAAAAATTAAATAGCCATCCTGCACTCGTATCGTGTAATCATGTGTTATATACACTACATCTCTAAACATAATTTTACCAGAGAGAGCATTTAATGTCAAGGAACCTTCAAAAAGATAAAAAAAGTTAGAATAAATTAGAATAAAAATGGCATTATTCAACGAACCTATTTTGAAAAATCCCTCCCGTATGAAAAGCTTGTTTACTATTTTTGTTATAACATATCCCACCACTCTAGAGTTGTAATACGTTATATAAATGACCCAGGACACAGCAAACACCAAACTACATAGCAGCATAGCAAAATTTGAATCCATCTTTAGGTCCTCCAAGTTAACACGATGATTCGATGAAACGTTCATCATCGAAGCTTCTGTTTCTTCGAAGTAACTTAGAGTAGTTGCCTCCATGATTAATACTAATTTAAATTACTTCTACAGGTATTTATAATATTAATACTGCTATGATATTAAGCACTACATTCTCGTTGAACAATATTTCACTATCATTTATTATAAGCTAGAATAATGATTTACTACTCTAGAATTTGAAGTATTTATCCCATTTTTATAGATAATTATTGAGAAAAATGCATTTTTATCTTTTATTTATCTTTGATACTATTGTGACGTTTGTTTGACATTTACTTTCCAATGAGTAATGACATTAGACGTCACTACTGTACTCCGTTTATACCAGAACTCTGCATAAAATTAATCTTACAATTTAAAAGACAGTCCAATTTTGAAAAAAAATGGCAGCTATCACGTGATTCCCCCCTTTTAACAACTCTCTAACATTAACTTTTTTTGCAGCAAAAATACATTTGCCAGAAATTTAAAATAATTAGTCGATAGTAGCTGTTTTTCGGTTTCATTTATCAGTTTGATGCCTGCGCGTGGAAAGATGTGAAAAGTGAATCGTATACATATATTGTATGATTCTCAGGGATCATGTATGTATGTATTGATTGGAAGCAATTGTATGATTCTTATTCAAAAAGGATTGTTGGTTGGATTATTGTAAATATTTCATTCGTGTATTTAGTCTAGGACTGTTGCGTAGTGTGATTTCAAGAATACTTCGATTTCTGAATATAATAGTATTTTTATTATTATGCAAAATGCACGTTGGAGTAAAAGCTGAAGAAATTAGGATAAAGGATAACTAAAAATTTCAATAATGAAACTTACAATATCTCTATTGGAAAAACGAATTTTGTTCTGACTAGGAAATGTTAAGATTTGCAGAGGATTAGTTAGTTTGCTTATTATTTTTAGTGAATATTCAATCTACTTTTTGTTTTGTGATTTATGTCATCACATTTTTAAATATTATACTATGGAAAGTTTACGAAAGACGTAGTCAATTAATAAATATCTACAATTATGGGAATCTGTATTATCGGCAGATATATACAGGGCGATATATAAAATAAACGGGTCATTTTTTCTTTAACATTAATTTAGCTTGCATTTAATTACTAATCGCTTTTTTCAGTTTCTATTGAGTATAAAGATTGAAAATTATTGTATGCCTGTAACGTTACCTTCAATGTATTTTTAATCGTTGGACCTTGGAAATCTTAATTTTGACCACGTGCCATCCACAGAAAATTTATGGTGCCATCATAATGCGCAAACCTGCGCAGTAAAATTCAACTCTTTTTATCTTACAGGTCGTGGTTTACATCCACCTTTTGCGTGCGGCGGACGGCCATTTTAAGACTGTAAGTGAACTAGATTTTTTATGTTTTTTTTGTCATTCCTTTGTTTAGAACAAAATGTGGTGAATCGTTCGATTGGTCTTTTTGCATACTTTATATTCAAGGGCTTTTTAATTTTTGTTCCTGTCGTATATGTTAATATTACAAATTTGCAGCTTATGTAACAAATTTTAAAGCACCCACATGAAGGAATGTATAGATTTTTGGGCTGACAGGGCATCGTATGGGATTTGATTGTTTGAGCATTTTTAGAAAGAATTTTTCAATTCTTTATTAAATTTGTAACTAAAGAAAATTGTTGGTGTATGTTAAACGGTGAGGTACTTTAATTTTAAAGGAAGACGTGTGCTGAACTTATATAATAATTAAAATAGTAACACTCTTACGAGTTACGTAACATATTTTTCTTTAAAAATCGATACATTTTCTTTGAATTATCCGCGACTTATTACGTCAAAGTCACATGCTAACTTTCCTAGGTCATATTTTAAGGTTATATACCTGTCATATTTTATTGGATTCGATTTGACCTCGCCTCTAATCTATAAAAAGTAAAAATGTATCAGTTATATACAATAAATCGAGTAAGTACCATACGAATTAAATTATTAAACTAAACGCCACAGATAATAAAAGCCCTGCATCTCTGAGGTACCTCAAGATACCTTGTGTTGGAGAGGGTTACATATTTAACGATAATGGACACACACAATGTCAAGTATGCTAGGATTAACTTCTGGTTTAGAAAAAATCCTAGCTCCTCGACCGGAAATCGAACCTGGGACTCCGGGAGTAGAGACAAGTGTCCTCACCACGAAGCCACACAAATATGTGGAATTTTTAGGAGGTGATTTGTAGATTTAAATTAAAAAAAAAAGATGTATTTTTTTTTTAGACTGGATTCACTGAAACTAGACATGTTTTCGTCTTTCTTCACAAAAGCTGTGTGCCAGGCTTCTGAAAACAAATCAGTAGAAGGACAATCACAATGTGAGATTCCTCAGAGAGGACTCGTCCAATCTCTTGTGGCCGGACGTCAAATTGCAGCTGCAGCCATTGCTGAAGGAGACAGTTGTGAATTTGGTTCCTTGCACTATTTTGCTCTTTGTGGTCTTGGAGGTATGTTAAGAACTTTTATTTTTTCAAAAGTACCGTTCGCAAAATTCGATAATAAATTGTAATTTATCTCCTCAGGTATCCTTTCATGTGGTATCACTCATACAGCTGTAGTACCACTCGATCTTGTAAAATGCCGTATTCAAGTAGACCCAGCAAAATATAAAAGCGTTTTTAATGGCTTTAAAGTAACCTTGAGGGAAGATGGTGCTAGAGGTCTTGCCAAAGGATGGGCTCCCACATTCTTTGGTTATTCTGCTCAGGGTCTCTGCAAATTTGGTCTCTATGAGGTCTTCAAAGTAAGTTTGAAAATTTCAAGCTCGTTTTCTAAATTTTTTAAGAAGTAAATGAAATGAAAATGCTTATGAATTTGTTTTTAGGTATTTTATACAGATATAATTGGTGAGGAAAATGCATACCTCTATCGTACATGGTTGTACTTGTCTGCCTCAGCGACAGCGGAATTCTTTGCGGATATCGCCCTTTCACCTATGGAAGCTGCCAAAGTAAAGATTCAGACCACGCCTGGGTTCGCTAACACCCTTCGGGAAGCCTGGCCTAAAATTTACGCTGAAGAAGGTGAGTAGGTTTTACCAGTGTCATATTAATATTGAAACTGAACGGAATGTTTATATATATTAAACTTAGATTTTTCCTTATATATAGGTGCCATTTTGACGTAAAAAATTGTGTTCCAGGTATCAATGGTTTCTACAAATCACTTGTTCCTTTGTGGATGAGGCAGATCCCTTACACCATGATGAAATTTGCCTGTTTTGAGCGAACCGTTGAGCTCCTCTATAAATATGTTGTACCAAAACCAAGAGCTGATTGCACTAAAGGTGAACAACTCATTGTTACATTCGCTGCAGGTTACATTGCTGGTGTATTCTGTGCTATTGTATCGCATCCAGCTGATACTGTTGTAAGTAAATTGAATCAAGAAAAGGGTCGACAGCCCTTGAAGCTGCCAAGAAATTGGGTATGGCTGGATTGTGGAAAGGTCTCACGCCTAGGATCGTTATGATAGGTACACTCACTGCCCTTCAATGGTTCATCTATGACGCATTCAAGGTAAGTAATTTTTAAAGCCTTTTTTTAATAACGGGTTTTGTCGTGGTAGAGACTTTTTTTTAATAACTGGTTTTATCATGGTTTACTAAAAGAAGTTACTTTTTTATTTAAATTTAAGTTTTAATGAATAAAGTGTTCAAATTTCTTCCACCTTTTTGGTTCTGAGGTCTATGTGTTTTTTCATATAATCTGCAATGACCCAGAAAAATCGTGGGCCACGTATTAAAGAATGTCCAAACCTAAACCATAACTCGGTGATGGTGTTTTGTGGTGCCTATGTATAAAATAATTGTTTAAAATTATCAGTTTTAGCACAAATTTATAAACAAAGAAGTACGTTAAATGTTAACAATTAATTATTGTTAAAATTTAACAATTTAAAAAAATATATGATGGATCTAAAAGGTTATTACTTCATGGAAAGCATTTGCGATACCTATTAAAAGTTTACAAACAATTCTAAACCAAAGGCTTATTTTTTGTACTACGAATGCCTGAACCATATTTACTAAAAATTAGTACTGATTGGTTGAATACAAATTTCCTGCCATGTGATTGGTTACAACAGTAAATTGTTTGTCCACATTCGTGTCGAAAAAATATGCCTCAAATACTAGTCAACGACTCTAGCTTGTGATATTTCTTCTCTCTGTGTCACCAAGTGCTAATCGTTGAGTAGTGCCTTTAACAGTGCCAGCAATTTGGTGGTGTCAGATTTAGTTAATCGTTAATTCTACATGTGTTTGTGCTTATATGAATTTTATGAAATATTTATTCGTGATATAAAAGCAGATACTATATTAATTATAATTTAAAATAATAGATGCACTATTATTAATACAAATAAATCATAAATAAGACAAACTTAACCTTTAGTTTAGCAAAATGATTGATTATATCCCAAATTTAGAGAACGATGTAAAGAATGAATTTAAATTTCGATTTTAAATATTTTAACTCATATTTTATTACATTTTTTAAAACTTTCAGCACAACAAACCTACCCAACTATCACTTAACGTTGGCTTTGTTTGAAAACTTTTTCAATGTCACCAAATTGTCATTCGGATATGAATTAGTCAAACTTTTCGAATTTATCAGATGGCAGAGATGCCAAAAATTTCATTCTTATCATATTTTTATATGATGAATATATTAAAATTTCCCTCTTTGTTGCTGTTTCAACTTAAATAGTTATAATCTACAAAAATTGTTCATTATTTGATGACTTCAAGTTTAATTTTTCATCATTAATGGCTCAATTAGCACACCGAGTTGTAATTTAATTGCGCCAATATTTTAAGAGTTGTCACAACATTAGCGCCACCGAAGTGCAACTCGGTGTGCTACTTGGGGGGTATTTATTGTAATTTGTTTGATTTTTTTTTTCAGGTTGCTATGCGTATGCCACGTCCACCACCTGGAGCGATTCCAGAATCTTTAAAGAAGAAATTGGAAGCTCAAGAAGCAAAACAATAACTTATTTAAATAATTAATTTAACTCAAATTTTCCAGAAAAAAGATACAAAAGGATGAAACAAATTTAATTGATTCAGTATTTCCAATTAGTCGGGCATAAAATATTGTCCTCGTGTACTGTATCATGTTTTAATATTTTTAAGTTATATACCTCCTGTATTTTAGATTATTGTATATAGACATAATACAACCGAACTCTTTAAATGTTTTACTTTTTTAACCACAAAGCATTTTATTCACATTACTACATAACACCAAACCATTGATTGAAGTAATATTTCAATCATCGATCAAACAAAATATTCTGGGAACTTGTAATGGCTCTTTAGACTCGTAAATGGTAAAAAAGCAGGTTTCGCATAAACTAGTTTTAAACTTTAATCCATTAGCCACTCTTAACAAAATTATTGTGAATAGCGTATACAGGGTGTCCGGAAATTCCTTATTTAAGGGCACGATTGTGCATGGGGAAAATATGAGGAAAGCTTCCTATAAATATGTGTCCAAAAACTGTTCCTAAGGGAGCTAGAACTCTGAAGAAAGTATCCAAGAAGTGGCTTTTATTTGGTATCTCAGGGGAATCCTTCAAGCTGCAGAGATGCGCTTTAGCACAAAACCCATTATTAATGAGGGTCACAATTTAATGGGGGGTTAACTAGGGAT
This sequence comes from Rhamnusium bicolor, assembly GCA_029963845.1. Classification (NCBI taxonomy): domain Eukaryota; kingdom Metazoa; phylum Arthropoda; class Insecta; order Coleoptera; family Cerambycidae; genus Rhamnusium; species Rhamnusium bicolor. The sequence continues at coordinate 602,612 of JANEYF010000117.1, forward strand.
GGGTTCGCAGGAATATTCCCAAATTGGGAATATTTCCAGGACGGGAATTTTGCCTCAAAAGGAATATTCCCGACAGTTTTCTGAAAAATTCCAAACTCCCGGGAATAATTCTATTCCCCAGAAAATTAAACAAATTTGAAAATGCCGCTATATTTATGTCGAATGCATATGACAGCAATTGTGTGAGGTTATGATTTTTGCCACTGACATTTTCGTTTTATTTGCCGAAATTTAAGTTGTGGTCGAGTTGTATAAAGTAAAAAGTAAATTATATTATAATTCAGTGTCACTCGGAGATTAAGGAAAGGTAGGTGATGTAAGTTAAGTTTGTGAACATGAATAGGTAAGTTTGCTTCATTAATATTGACCTCTCACAGTTTTCACAATATACTACATACTGCTTATATTTTCAGATTTTGGTGAGCTATAGTATGACAACTTTCTGAAATTGGAGGAGCTTTGATGTTATCCACAAGAGTGGAAAAAACTATGCCATGTGTAAATTCTTTCGCCAGAAATATCTAGCGAATACAGAAAAGCTAAAACGCCATGTAAAAAAACTGCCACAAAATTCCAACACATGTTCAAGGGAAATTGATGAAAATGTCCAGATCCTCTAGTGATATTCAGAAGGGGACACTACCAGCCAAAAGTACTTCAAAAATAAAGCACTGCAAGTAGTAGTCAAATTATAGATCCTTTCTTCGATACAATGCTTGAATAAGAGTGTATTAATTTCAATGTTTTGTTATCGAGAGCAATTTATGCCATGGAGTGTCCCATGAGAATTGTAGAAAACAGTTTTTTTCAGGAGTTTATTCATAAACTTCGGCCATCGTATACTCTACCATTTAGAAAAACCGTTGGAGGAATTCTTTTGAATAAAGAATATGAAAAAGTGTCAAAGATATTCATGAAAAAAATTAAATCAGCTGAGTCCGTTGCATTAATGACAGATAGTTGGACCGATGTTAATGGAGTGTCCAAATGTGGATGTTACAACACCTACTCCGTTTTTTTGTTAACACTATTCTAATGAAGGATTGTACATATTCAGTGCAGAATAATTTTCATGGAATTGAAAGTAAAATGGAGAAAATTGGGAGCAACAAGGTACACACCATTGTAACTGATAATGCTCCAAATATGAGAGCCAGCTGGCCTTTATTCGGGGAGTAAATATTCTCAGATTATTACATATGGATGTCTAGCATACGGTATTAATTTTGGTTTCCAAAGTTCCTTCTATCCACAGAACTGTTTCTGAAACAAAAGATGTTGTGATGTATTTTAATAATAAACATTTACCACGTCACGTTTTAACTCAATTGAAAGAAGAAAAAGCCAATCAAAGTTACTCTATATTAAAACTACCCGTGGAAACGAGATGGAATACTCATACAATTATGTTTAAAAGCCTGTTGGCTAATAAAAAGTTTTTTTTTAACTAAAGCCTGAAATAAAAAAACTTTGCTTTCTGAATAAACATTCTGGACGAGAGTTGAAAAATCACTATTCATCCTCACTCCACTAGCTACTTCAGTAACAGCTTTAGAAGGAGATAAAGCTTCTATGCACTCTGCAAAGACACATATAAATCATACTGAATTATCCTTTCATAAGGCAATACCCCAGTTTGCTTTAAACGAAAGAAAAATTATATTAGATTATCTTCAAAATCGAAAAGATTTCGTGTACAAATAGCCGCTCATTTTTTGAAACCAGATACATGAAAAAGGCTTAATGAGGACGTCAATGTTGCTTTTATGTTTTTCAGGAATTTGGCAGAACAAAATGAGAGCAATAAAGAAGATAATTGTGAATCAAACGAAACAGATATGGATTTGGAGGGAGCAAGTGCACTGACAGACATTGCTGACCAATGATAAAAAAACCTACAAGACCTTTTGAAGGCGACAACTAAAGAAATATATACTCTTGATGGGACAAAAATAGTAATTTTAGAAATTTGTGTTTTTGGCCTTTCTAACTAAAAACTTGTTTAGAAAAAATAAAATAAAATATGCTATTTTCTAAAATCTTTTTTTATTTTCATTTTTTTTGTTTTCGTATTTCTTAATTTAATTTTTCAAAACTCATCTACTTAAATTATTTACTCATGACATCAATCAGCTGCTAAATGTAGTGATGTCACGAATGATTTTATCTTGTATATGATTATTTGGTATTGTTGGATTGAGAAGAATGTGGTCAATACAAAATTACACTTTTGTCTAAAAACTCCTGGAAGTTTTATAAAACTCCCGGAGTTTTCATTATAGTCTAACCTAAAAAATAAAAATCCTGGGAGTTCTCGACTGGGAAGAATGGGATTTTTCAAAACTCCGGGAGTAAACCCATCTCTAGTGTTAACCAAAATGAACTCCAATAGGGGTGTGCAGAACTACTTTTTGCTCTTTTTTTTTATTAGTTTTTGACTTTTGATCATTGGAATATGATTTCCCACTAATCATTGCAGAAAAATTCCTCTTTTCCCAAGCTCGTAGGACCAACCGTTTTTGAAAAAAATCAAAAAAAATTATTTCAGGATTCATCAGGTAAATGAGATTTGAACAAAATAGCGAAGTAGGCAGTTTTCCTTGAAAACAGTTCGTCCTATGACCTTGGAAGAAGAGGATCCTTTTTGTGTAAAAATGAGTAGGAAATCATATTCCTATGAAAGCCATTAAAACACAAAAATAAAGAAAATAGTGTGTAAAGTAGGTGGACCCACACCAGTTCTGCACGCCCCTGTTGAAGTTTATCTTGCTGTTAAATCGTAACAAGTTCCATTCTTAAATATTAAGTAATAAATAAATTGTGCATAAATGCGTATTGGCATTCTTAAATCTCCCATTTAAATACTAAATGTTAAATCTTGAATGATAATTGTTAAATGTGTCTGCATAAATCCACCTTCAATCCGTAAAACCAGAGTACCTTAAATAAATCATTGCATAACAATATGTTTCATAATATAATTTGTTAAAAACCTTGTTTTAAATTATTTTTTAAACGTTCATTACAGGTACAGGTTATGTTCACAGAACAGAGGTTATGTTGATATTTGGTTTAGGCGAATTTTCGTGCTCTAACCGTAAGCCATTGAGGTGTGAGGTCACCTCAGTGCCGTAAGCAAACAGTTATAAGCATAGTTTTTGTATATAGTTATGTTATGTTATAACAAAGAGAATCCTTGTATTCTCTTTAGTTATAATCAATCGAGGTCCGTAAAGGAGTTTACGGACCTCGATAATCAATCACGGAACAAATTATTGTCATAAGTGGTCGAATGTTACCGCGTCTTTCGTAACAACTTTTCGGATCCACCTGCTTCGGGTTTAATGCTAATCGGGCTTTTGTTTCAAATAAATTGTAATCCAAATAGATGGCAGCATATGAGTGTTTTTCACCAAGTTTCAAAAGTAAGCAAAATAAAACGGCTATAATTTGAAATATTCATTTGTCTAAACAACGTGATTAAGGAAAATGCCACCGAATTTGCAAGACCTAAATTTGTTAATTTTAATAGAAACTGAGAAACAATATTTGTTTACAAATTTAGTGAAATTATGAAAAAATATCGTTTAAGCAGATAGTAGCAATTCACTGAAAATCAGAACTGTTAAAAAAATCTTAGAGACTTTTCCTGCACTTTGACAGTTTTTATAAACAAAAAAATGCAATTTATATTGTCATTGTCAGTCCCTCAGCTGTATCATCTGAGGGAGAGTAAAGATGTCTTAATTAGAAAATAAAAAATTAAATAGGTAAGTATGTATAATTCGAATTGTAATGTATGCTATTATTTTAGGAATATTTGTATTTTTTAGGCCTTGAATTTATACAAATTAAGTATGTTATCGTGTTTCTTGTCCAAAGCATTATGCCACGAGTCAGAAACCAAGTCAATAATGGATCTACGGTGTAGACATTCAAAACAAGGACTCGTCCAATCCCTTGTAGCTGGACGTTATATTGCTGCAGCATCTGTAGCTGAAGGAGACAGTTGTGAATTCGGTTCTATGAAGTACTTTATTTTATGTGGTCTTGGAGGTATGTAAAATACGCGAAATATTATTCTATGATAAAACATTAATTAACGATAGATACAAATCACATAAATTGTCATTCATTGTCTTCAACATTAAATTATTTTTTAAGGTATTATTTCCTGTGGTACCACCCACACACTAGTAGTACCTCTCGATCTAGTAAAATGTCGTATCCAAGTAGACCCGGCTAAATACAAGAGCATATTCTATGGCTTTCAAGTTACTATGAAGGAGGATGGCTCCAAAGGGCTCGTTAAGGGGTGGGCACCTACTTTCATTGGTTATTCAATGCAAGGTCTTTGCAAATTTGGTCTATATGAGGTCTTCAAGGTAAGTTTACATTATATAAATAATTATATTATTATGCATTATATTATAATTGTTTTATCATTATTGTAGAATTGGTCTGATAATCCAAGACTGTTTCGAATTTGATTGATCCAGGTGATGGAATATAGTTCAAGGTTTTGTAAATTAACCAATAACATTTATTTTGGGATTAAAATTCGGAACCGTTCCGAACTATCTGTTAGAACAAGCCTTAGATAAAATAAAACAATTTAAACATACTTTATTTTTGTAAATCAACCAATTACTTTGATTTTTTTATTTTCTCCTTTAGGTTATTTATGCTGATATAATTGGCGAAGAGGCTGCTTATCTTTACCGTACATGGTTATACTTGTGTGCCTCAGCTTCAGCAGAATTCTTTGCAGATATCGCCCTTTCACCTATGGAAGCTGCCAAAGTCAAGATTCAAACCACACCGGGATTCGCAAGCACTCTTAGAGGAGCAGTGCCTAGGATGCTAGCTGAAGAAGGTTAGTAAGATTTAGGTATTAGTTAGTTATATTTTATAAATTTTGAGCCTGATATTTCAGTTTCAAGACGTTGAAATAATACAGAATTCTTATAGCATAATAATTAGTTTCTATTATAGGTATCGGCGGTTTTTACAAATCTCTTGTTCCTCTGTGGATGAGACAGATCCCTTACACCATGACAAAATTTGCCTGTTTTGAACGCACAGTTGAGCTTCTTTACAAGCACGTTGTACGCAAACCAAAATCAGAGGTTTCTCAAGGAGAACAACTTATTGTTACGTTTGCCGCTGGCTACATTGCTGGTGTGTTCTGTGCTGTCATATCGCATCCTGCCGATACAGTCGTCAGTAAACTAAATCAAGAAAAGGGTACGACAGCTATACAAGCATTCAAAAAATTAGGGATGGGTGGTATGTGGAAAGGTCTAACACCTAGGATTATTATGATTGGTACACTCACTGCCCTTCAGTGGTTCATCTATGATGCATTCAAAGTAAGTGATTTTTGACCAACATGTTTGACATTTTATCTTGGGAGTGATAGAGTAAAATTATTGACATCTCAAAATATTAATACTTCTGCTGAAGATACACAAAATTCGATAAAAAAATCAGTGCGTCTACATTGAGTTATTGGGTATGATTATTTTATATTTCTAGTAACTGAAAAACTGATATTCATCAATCCTCTCTTAGGAGACTGATGTAGGTCCCTTTCCCTTATTATGTATTTTAGAACATAATAAGCATTAAACAAAATTCTTTCTTAAACTAGCAGCTTTTGAAGTTTGGCACACTAGTTGTAGATCACCCTGTATATTTTAGATTTAGGAGTGTGTAAAAATATTTTGAAAAGATTAGTTTATCATTCTACTGCTTCATTCCGTTTAGCTTCAACGTGGAAATTGTTTTGCGAATTACCAATTTCAATTTTTGCCTGTGGTTTTTTCGATAGGAACATTTATGTATTTTTTTTTTCAGGTTGCTATGCGTATCCCACGTCCACATGCTGAAATGCCAGAATCTTTAAGGAAAAAATTAGAAGCAGCAAAGCGAAATTAAATAATTTTGCAAATACTTAACACGTTCACTGTTCGAGCACTACGGTGGTGTTCTTTGATGGTAGAATAATTACTTCATAGTGGTGTGTCTTGTAATAATAAATTTAAATTGTTAAATAGTCGTTTTGCATCACACAAGGCTTTTTTATAAGCAGATACTAAAAACAAATTGTCATACCTTAAGAATATTTTAAATTGAAATTGGCAGTGTACGTGTTAAATGAATTTTTGCAGCAAAATAGACAATAATTCAATCCCATATTTCCAAGAAAGTGAACTGACCATCATCCTGAAGTTTTGATATTTTTAAGTTTTGTATGTCCTGTCATATTTTACTTATTACATTATTGTATATTGTATATTAATTGTTATTAGTATAAACAGACATAAGGAATACAGTTCAAATATACATTGAAGTTTTCTTCACTAAATTTTTAATAGGTCGCCATAATGAGGGCTCCCGTTTCTGTTCTGTGGCTACCGTTTTTAAGATTACCAGGTGACGCCATTGGCAAGTAAGGTTCTATCAAAAGTTATTGTTAAGCGCGGAACAAGTTTATAGGATTTTATTATAATTATTTAGTACATCAGTAAATAAAAAAACTTGTTAATTATGCCTCAGTGTTGTGCAGTTCCATTTTGTTCGAAGACAAAAGGCGGACATACGCTTCCGAGAGACAAAACTCGCCTAAAACAGTGGTTGGTGGCGATCGCAGGGATAACTTTACTCCTTCGAAACATTCGTGTGTTTGTAAGGAACATTTTAACCCTAATGATTATGCGTTACTAAAGGAGTCTACTACAGAAAATCGTAAGTAATAATTATGCACATGCTCATACATGATATAACCTAACTTTAATGACATAAGACACCTCTGATAGGTACAATAATTTCTCTACTGAGCAAATAAATTACTACTTTCTCCTTCTGCCATAATTGTGTTAAATGTTTTTCAGTTAATTTTTATAAAAATTACTACAAACGCGTTAAAAATCATAGTTAACGTTCAGTGACATGGACCTCACCATACACCTCTCGTGGTGAATTCATGTGTGGTAGCCCTCCCGCATTGGGACATACACATAACTGAAGTATAGAGAGTATCACAGGGTTAAATACTGGAACCACTAACCACTATCATTTAATATTTTAGTCCTCGACCAAAAATTAAAAAAAAAAAAGAATAAAGCCGGCTTCAGAGATCCACGGTGTTGCTTTCAACATTCCCCACCACCTTATTTTAGATTGTTTTATTATTTTTTTCGTCCATTACTTTTTAGTTACAGGTTGTGCTGCAAATATTGAGATTTGTGAGGGTGGTATTGTGATCGAGTTGGGAGATTCTAACTTCACTAATCAACAAAGAGGAATATCGAACTTCATTGAATAAAAAATCAAGTACACTGAACTGATTCTGCGGTTGGCTTCTTGTGAAACATTATTAAATATTTTAAATATATGAAGGAAATTTGCTTTTTAATGTTTCAAAAATATTTTATTACAAACTCTACACGTGTTTCGGCTTTTTTAGGCCTTTGTCAAGAGTACAGAGAATACTGAACAGTAAAATTTGTGTCCATTGCTTATATAACTACATCTGGTACCTACTATAAAACTATTGTAAAATATGTTTTTATAAGTTGAATATTACTTTATTTTTTAAATCTAAATTATTTTATTTAAAATATGGTGGTCGGTAAAAATTTGTTGTTCATTCGTTAAGTTTTTATTATTTTTAACAGCTTTACTTATTTCTAATTGTTCTAATAGATCAAGTTTCTTTCCTTTCTTTTCCGAATGGAGTAATTTGACATTATTTAAATCGATAAAATGACTGTTTTCTATACAATGTGTTGACATGCCCGTACTATATACATTGTTTACAATAGATTTCCTGTGTTCATCGATTCGCTTTTTTACATTTCGTCCAGTTTGTCCAATGTATATAGCATCACAGTCACTACATTTTAACTCATATACTCCTGTTTTTTGTAGTTTTTCAGTTTTATCTTTATTATTAATTAACATTTTACCTAAATTATTTTTATTTACTGAAATTGTTCTACATCCTAGTTTATTCAGTTTATTACTAACTCTATTGCTGATCTTAGGCCTATAATTAATGTATTTATATCTCTTATTGCATTCCTGAGAAGAAGCGGCATAAAACTCTTTACGTAATGTTTTCTTTTGTTTGTTTTTTATTAGTTTATCTATTAGGTTTTCTTTATAGCCATTGTTTTTCGCAATTTGTTTAATTACGTTAACTTCTTTTTTAAAATTCTCTTCGCTTAGTGGAAATGTTAATAGACGATGTATGTAGCTGTGGAATGGTGCCATTTTTATTTGCAATGATTGTTTAGATTTACTATGAATTATTGTATCTGTGCAAGTAGGTTTACGATAAATGTCAAACTCTAATCTATTATTGATATTTTTTATATTAATGTCTAAAAAGTTTAAACCCTCGTCATTTTCCATTTCTAATGTGAATTGAATTTTCTGATTGAGTGAATTTAGAAGACCTAAGAATTTATTTAACTGCCTTTCCGTACCTTTCCAAATACAAAACACATCATCTACATAACGGGTCCAGAAAAATATGTTTTCAACTAAAACGTTTTTTGTATTAAACAGTACATTTTCAAAATCGGACATAAAAATTTCAGCTAGTAAGGGAGATATGGGTGATATAAATTATTGGACGGATTACCAATGGGTTCACCCATATCTCCCTTACTAGCTGAAATTTTTATGTCCGATTTTGAAAATGTACTGTTTAATACAAAAAACGTTTTAGTTGAAAACATATTTTTTCTGGACCCGTTATGTAGATGATGTGTTTTGTATTTGGAAAGGTACGGAAAGGCAGTTAAATAAATTCTTAGGTCTTCTAAATTCACTCAATCAGAAAATTCAATTCACATTAGAAATGGAAAATGACGAGGGTTTAAACTTTTTAGACATTAATATAAAAAATATCAATAATAGATTAGAGTTTGACATTTATCGTAAACCTACTTGCACAGATACAATAATTCATAGTAAATCTAAACAATCATTGCAAATAAAAAATGGCACCATTCCACAGCTACATACATCGTCTATTAACATTTCCACTAAGCGAAAGAGAATTTTTAAAAAAGAAGTTAACGTAATTAAACAAATTGCGAAAAACAATGGCTATAAAGAAAACCTAATAGATAAACTAATAAAAAACAAACAAAAGAAAACAATCAAGTGTTGCCAGCAACACTACGTCATTCTCTGAAGCCGACTTAATTTTTTTTTAAATTTAACAACTGATTTCGGAGAACACTAAATCACGTGATTTTTATCTAATGAAATTCGATCCCTTTTTGTTGATTAGTTAAGTTATAATTTCTAATTTTTCAACTTAATAAGTCATAAAAGCAACATTCGAGATATTTCTATCATAACCTGTTATGTGCCTATCACTAAAAAGTATTAATGAACGAGAAAATAATAAAACAAACTAAAATGAGGTGGTGGAGGTATGTTGCCAGCTATTTATATTAGGAGATGGTTGCCAGCAACACACTACTGCATTCCTGCCAGATTATCACATGATTCTAATTTACACCTACTAATTACCAAGACAGTACTCTTTAAAGTCTTTTAAAGGATACAAGTACCTACTTTTTTGGAGCTAAACATATCAAGTACTCTTACTTTTCTGATTTAAACCTAAATTTTACTCTTTTTCAATTAACAAGAACAAAATCGTACGCTAGGGGTGTAGCAGATGGTGTTAAAGAGTTGAAACACAGGTTACAAAAATAAAACATTTATTTAAATAGGCATAAAAATTATGAAAGGTTTACTTAATTGGAGATAAGTGTATAAAACTCTACTTACATTAATACTACCCCCTGCCCGGCCATGGCTGGGGAGATTTGCCAAGCTCACATTTCTGTCTTACTTGTTTTACCACCAAAACCTAATGGTAATGGTAATGGTAATGGTGGGGGAGGCTGACGCCTAGCAAGTAGGCCACAGACGGGCCCTTTTTACCAACCCCCAGCTGTCCCCTAAGCCATGTGCTTCTCTTGCTCCCTCATCGAATCTTTCCGACCTTCTGATGAAGGTCAGGATGTCACTCATTGCGAGGGAGCTCATCTCCTCCCTTAGAAGCGCCTCAGAACCGAAGATACTGTGTACCAAAACCTAACTTCCCTCTCTTGTTTTACCCCTATTTCCTATTCAGCACTGTTGGCTGACCTCAATTAGGCAATCCCAAATGTAAACATTTATTATTGTTTATATTTTAGATTTTAAACAATAAATGTAGACTATGCTATTTTAATAAACTGTACCAAATGTTATTTTATTTTAAATGGACTAATAATAAATAAAATAAATAATAAAATTGAATAATTGAAGTGAATAATGATTTCTAGCTTTTGACAATTAATAATATTTAAAATTGAATCATTGAAATTAATAATATCTGACTTTTGACAATATTAGTGCAAACCACAGTCCGCACATCCATGCATCTACTGTGTCTATCCTAATGTACTTTTCATGTATATGTGATTTTAGGCGGTTTTAATGATTTGGCTCACTGTATATAAAATATAAACAAAACTTATTTCCATTAGACAACCGGTTAGTGGTTTGTGATTGACACAACACGTCCCGGACGTTCACCGTCTTCGTCTTGATTTTTTTATTTTTGTTTTATGTTTGGGCTCGTTGGACAGTTAATTCTTTCTCTGGTCTGTTGACGTTCTATGTTGACGTCGTCGGTGCGTGTGGTGTGGTGTGAGTTGTTCTTTCTCATATGAGGAAATTTGCATAAACAATTAATTATTTTGTTAATAATAACTTCTGCTTTATGTTAAGTGTTGTATGTTATTTTTTAATCGTGGTAAATTCGACGCTTTGTTTGGATAGTGTTAATTTTATTGTGCATTTTGTGTAATTTCAATAATTAACAAAACATGTAAGTAACCTAAATTTTGTTTGCTTTTATTCTCATTTAAGATGACTTAAAACTGAATCAAAAAATCACTTTAGTTGTGTATTGTGTATGTTTATTACAATTATTACGATACAAATAATCTTTCCTGATTTTTAATACCAATGTACCATTTACCTATAACCAGGTTTTTTCTTCTGTTTAACGATTTGAAAACACTGCACTACACCCAAGATCTCAAATTTACAATTTTTGGACGTTATTTTTGTAACCACTTTTTTTCTTAAACCGATTTTCATCAGTGTCAAATAAATTTTTTTTAATGACCCACATCAGAGTATGTAATTTAATCAAAAATGACAATCATTGATTTGGTATTTAAAGGGAGAAGTAATGCTCTGGGTGTTTTTTTATTTGGTTCTTTTGTTTGTAACAACAAAAAACATGCATTCCTACTTGTTTTTATAATCAGATACTTATTTTGTAGATTAGTCTCTTCTAATGTAGAACTAGTTTTATGGTTGAAATTGAAGATTTAAAGACAATTTTAATTAGATGGTTTAGAATCACTCAGTGTTTATGTAGGACCCAGTATTTTATAAAATTTGAGTATTCTAGAACTTGTAATTTTTTTTTTATTTGGAATAAGAGTGTATCTCTACTTAAGTGTTTGTTAAATTAACCAATGTTTTCTAAACATCTGAATTATATAGATTCTGAAAATAACGTAAAGCCTCAGAAACGTCCTCAAAGATATAGGTAAGTACCTAAAATTAAATTGTAAAAGTTTGCTCATCCAGTGTATTAAGCAGTATTAAAATTTTATATATTGTGTTTTTGTGCGCTTAACAAGACCTTGCAATTTTTTGCTCTAAAGCTGTTATATAACATAGTTCACCTACCTAAAACTAGTCAGGATTGCTAGATCTCTGGTGTTCAACCAGAGTCTCCGATTTTTGCCCATGATTTCCGGTCTCCGGCAGGCAGAAGCAAATCTCCATGAGAAATATTTGATTTCACTATTTCCAGGTGGCTTTGCATTCTGACTTAATTGTTGATTTTTAACTCTCAAAACAATTGACTGAATGTTATTCTAAATGTCATTTTTATATTGTTCAAAAATTATGTGCAAAATGGGGTATTCTGTGGAAGAAAGATGTGCAATTGTCGAAATTTATCTTTTGCATAATAAAAATAAACGGAGGGGGGGCAAAATTAGAGTTGACCCTGTACATATAATCAAATCTAAAGTAAAAATTTTAAGTCTTACAAAATATTTCTGTATGAATATTTTTATTCTCGCATACTGAATAAACTTGTTTGTTCAGATGTAATATATCTGCTTATTTGCCTTTTAAAAAAAGGAAAGAAGTACCATAGGAAATAGTTAGGTATGTTAACCAAATTTGCTTTTGGTTTTATCATGTCAGGAAAAAAAACCGATATAAGCACTTGTCGTTTTGAATATTTATGGATGATTTAACCATAAAAAAATAAGATATTTTTTCCAATATTCGTGATTATATCAACAAAAATGCCTTGACTCAACGTAATGTTATTTTGTTATCACTAACATTAAGTTTAATCTGCCGTTCAATATTTTATCAATATTAATAGAAAAAATGGGAAGATGACATTGTAGTGAAATCAGGGTTGATTGAATTCGTTCAAGTGGACAAAATTGAACGATTTTGTCCAATTATGTCCGTCTGGACAAAAACAGTAGTTATGGACAAAATTGGACAAAACTGGACAAAATCAACAAACGGAACAAAAACTTTAAAAAACAACTATGATCATCAAAATAACAAATTAACATTCAGTATCAGCAGATTTATTCAGTTATTGTATTGAAATTCATGTAGATATATTAAATATTCTAAATTATTCAAAAGACAAAAAAGAAAAACCTAAAAACGAAAATATACTATTCTATACAGTATTTTTTAAATACATATAACAACAGTAAAAAAATTATAGGTATATATCTATAATTTATACCTATACATATTATAAACAAAGAAACTAAAATGTCAAAAAAAAAAATATTCTGTATAAGACGATACTATTAGGTAAGTACTAACAATATGACAAGTAAAAAAATATGTTAATATTCATTTTCTGATACAGGCTCCTGCTGCTCCTTTACGTTCATGTTGAGCATTTTATATGCCATAACCAACTTAAAAGCTTTTTCTAAACCTAATCTATTTCTTCATTTGCTTTGAATATAGCTAAAGTTAGAAAAAAATTCGTTCAATACTCGCAGATGAAGCTATGCATCTGAATAAATGCAGAGCAAATTCACAGAACTTTTTGTTAGGAACATTTTTTTGAAACTGCTTTCCACCATTCAATTGGGGTAAGCGTATCTATCACAGTTTTACTAAAGAACGTTTCGGGAAAAGGTTGAGATTTAAGATTAAATTGTAGTACTAAAGGTAAAAAATTTTCATCTACAACTTCACGAATCCATTTCCTCCCAGTTTCTTGTAAATTAGAATCTAAATTATCCAATTCGTCTATATATTTTGGATTAAGCATAAAAGCAATAATGTGTGGTGGAGTAATGCAATCATCGAACCTTTTATTTATTACAGTTTCGTATGGATTCAATATTTCATTTTCAAAAAAAAGTTTTTTTAAAACAAGGAATTCAAATAATTCATCAGATATATTAGAACTTTCTGATTGTACTCTATCCAAAGAACAACTTATAGGTTTTAATTGTTTGAATAAATGCTTAACTTCTTTTATTAAACCTACGTTTTCTACGATATTAGTAATATTTGGTAGTACATTATATATTCATGATTTTCCACAATTTTCAAGTAATATTCTCGATTCAATAAAAATATTTCTAGACAGTCTAGCTGGCTATTCCAGCGCGTTTCCCCATATCAATTTGATTTTGTCCAACATTGTCCAATTTTGTCCAATATTGTCCTGTCCTGGACAAAATCAAAAAAAGTGGCCAAATTCACAACCCTGAGTGAAATAAGTAACTATTTTATAAATGTGGGCTGTGATGGTTCTGCAAATGAAATGAGATAAAAAAATTATGTTTTAAATTATTCCCAAGAATTTGCCTCGACTACTAATAGAAATGTATTGACACAAATCTAGAGTCGGTTACGTCATTGACTAAGATATTCCTTGAAAATATCTATTAATCGTTTTTGATAAAACCATGAAAAACTGATGTCAGAAATTTTTTATTTTGTCCATAACTTTAATTTTTAAGAATATATATAAATGGAAAAATAATTTCGAAAATCGATTTTTTATTTCTCTTTTCAGTTTGTTCACAGAAATGCCAAAAAGCATTTTGACTTGTTGAAACCATCATCAATTTTATTTTCAGTGATAATCATGTAGTAAAAGTTAAACATGCCTCTTGGAGCAGGTAATATAAGTGAAATATCAATAGTAAGCCTCGAATCTGGAACATCCTGTATAGTTAATTTCAAGTCTGACCACGGCCGTGAAAGTATTAATATTAATAATGTTTATTTATATTCAGTTCAACATAATGAGCCAAGGATATCACATAATTCACACTGAATATTATTTTGGAAATAAAATTTTTAAGTAGATAGTTGCCATACAACTTTTCATACCAAACACTACATAACTTGAGTATTTTGATTAAATTTCTTTATCAAGTTAAAGTTTTGTTATATTTCATTCCGCAATATATTGAAGTATGATGTTAATCTTGCTGTGAGGAGCATTAGGCATGAAATTGTAAGGAATGAGTGGGAATCATTATTTAACAAGTCTAATTATAATAAGTTTTCTTTTGCAAAGTTAAAATTAAAAGAAATAAATAAATAAAGAAACATGTATTTTGAAGGATTTGACAATTATTATTCATGTATTGTAAAATCTACTTATGTCTCCAAAATGTTGATGATTGTGGTTGCAGTCAGGGGCTGTTCTACGTGGGGCCTAGGAAGGCTCAGCCACCAACTCCTTGAGCCACAAATAGTACAAAACTATTAATATCACCAAAATATTTGCAGATATAAAATACATCAAAGCAAAAAAAATAAATAGAACAGAAAAATCCCACCGTCACGGTGGAACTAGCTTGATTCCATACCTTTGATTAACATTGTATATATTTGTATATACATGATATTAACAAATGTCTTTCTCAATAAAGCAAACTAATAAAACTTGAAATATAGAAATTATTAATTTAAATTTTAAATTGTTCTGGTATTTTTAATGCCCACCTGTTATTTAAATTTAATGTTTGTTTCTAGTTTTTTACCTAATGTGAACAGGTTTTCATAAAATTTTCCTATCTTTAACTATCATTATAGAATAGAATAGAACTGAAATGTAATCATATCAAGTATTTTACAATGTCAACAGGTATAAAAGTAGTGTTAGTTAGTTAAATAATTAAAATATAAATTATAAATGTGAAGTATCTAATAAAAACTTTATAACATAACAAATTATTAAAATTACATTTTGGACTGGATTGATTGGAATACTTTATAGAAAAGAGCATATTAGCGAAAAATTATTAAAACTATTTCAATATCTTCAAGCGTGAAGAAAGCATGCAATTCTGACTTTTTATTGCGTTAAGTAGTGCTTATTAATAATTTTATTCTATGATAGTTAATGTCGGTTTAAGCTCTGGTGAGTCTGAAACTATTAGTTTTAAGATCCATCATTCTTGAAGTGGGTTGGAACCTTTGATGTGAAGATACCACTGACGTTTTCCACAAAACACTGAAACACTATACAGGGTGATCTACCACGAGTGTGCCAAACTTCAGAGGCTGGTAATTTATCAAAAAATAAATGGACTTTTATTAATAAACATATGTCCTAAAACGCATAATAAAGAAGAGCTACAACCCCTTAAACGGGGTTGATGAATACCAATTTTTCGATTATAAGTCCGATATGGTGGTGATTAAAAAAATGAAATTTTCATACATTACGGCCCCGATGTAGGCGCATAAAATTACAAATTTCCTAATTAAGCTTGCCTTATTGAGGTAGTTTTGAGGGGTGAGGGGTAGTTTTTTACCCCAAACTTTTTTGACGTCACTTCCGAAGCAAAACTTTTAAATAACATTATTTCCCATGCAATGACTCAGAAAAAAGTACTTTTCAAAATTTCTGTCACACCAGCCGTTTTTGAATAATTTGCGTTGAACGGCAATAAGACATGTGAATGAATGGTTGAATCGGAATTTTGGAAATAACTGGATTGGTAACTGTGGTCCTGTTTTATGGCCTCTTCGCTCTCCCGATCTCAAACTTCTAGATTTTTATTTCTAGGGGCATATGAAGCAGTTTATTTTGAGGAAATAAATAATATTCAGCACTTGATGGAAAGGATCAATAATAGTATAACTTATATCACAAACAATGGTGACATGGCTGAAATTAATAATTCAGTTATTCGTCGTTGTGAGGCGTGTATTCGTGCTCAAGGAGGTCATTTTGAACAGTTACTCTTTTAGCTATTAAGTACGTTATTTCTGTGTTGTACATTGATTTTTAATTTTGTAATAAAAATGTTGTTTATTTCACGTGAAAAACCTTATTGCCGTTCAACGCAAATTATTCAAAAACGGCTGGTGTGACAGAAATTTTGAAAAATACATTTTTCTGAGTCATTGCATGGGAAATAATGTTATTTAAAAGTTTTGCTTCGGAAGTGATGTCAAAAAAAGTTTAGGGTAAAAAACTACCCCTTACCCCTCAAAACTACCTCAATAAAGCAAGCTGTTAATTACGAAATTTGTACTTTTATGCGCCTACATCGGGGCCGTAATGCATGAAAATTTCATTTCTTTAATCACCACCATATTGGACTTATAATCGAAAAATTGATATTCATCAACCCCCTTCAAGGGGTTGTAGCTCCCTTTATTATGCGTTTTAGGACATATGTTGATTAATGAAAGTTCATTTATTTTTTGATAAATTACCAGCCTCTGAAGTTTGGCACAGTCGTGGTAGATCACCCTGTATACCGCACTCAACGCACGTTTCGCCAACCAAGTTGGCATCATCTGGAGATGATTAAAACTAACCTTATGCTAATAAACTACCTTATTTATAGCTAAACTATTGTCATGGTTTGGTGAATCATGACCCACTAACCAATAGAGCAGGCTATTTGGGATTGACCCTCATTCTATTTTTTACGCTTTGTGATTTGCAAGCTTTCAAATGCATCCAGCTGTCTAGTATTTGTTACATTCTTAATTAATCTTAAATTGGTAATATCTATTTTATGGTTGTTCTCAAACCCATGTTGGGCTACACTAGATTTATCCATTCTACCATATTTCAGATGAGCCACATGCTCCTTGAATCCAGTTTGAATTGCTTGTCTAGTTTGTCCCACATACTTTTGATTACAGTCCTTACAACTAATTTTGTAAATACCCGACTTTTCGTTTGTTTCAATGTTGTCCTTTGGATTGCCTATTTCTACCATTCTGTTTAGTGACATGGCTGTGAAAATCGTTATTTCTATTGTATAATGATATATTATTCTTACCTATGTAATACATTCTAGTGCATAAATATATGGTAATGTTAGAATATTATAATTTCAAAAGGGAAACTAATGATCCTAATTTTGTTATTTTCATATGGTTTTGGAAGGATGCAACTGTACTGTAATAATAATATCCTGTAATTAAATATACAATGGTCTACGGACACATTAGATTTAAAAATATATATCAAGATTAAAATAATTTTCATTTTTTTTATAAAGTATCTGTATTGTAATGATTTTCAGCTGGGTACATAATTTTAATTGATACTATACATTATTTATAACGTCCTCCTAAATAATAGTCACCTAATTTGCACATTAATTGCAATATCTGTTATGGGGCTATTTCTAAATTCGGTTTAAGTATTTGTCACCCGTTTATTATTCCCTGGAGCTGTTCCTAGAATGCCTAAAGTTTTACCATTATGTCTTTTCATTTCTGTAAAAATATACTACCCTTTAATAAAAAGCAACTATTATTCATTTTCGATTTTCATTGTCAAGTTATTTGTGATATACAACTTATGTAATGTATTTAAAATGTACTTTTATATATTTATATTTAGTCATCACAAAAATTCGGAACAATTTCTTATGGTATTTGGAAAATTGTTTGCTGATGGTTTTATAAAAGCAAACCTGTCAAGTTCTTAAGAATAATGCTTAAAAAATATATACTACCAAAAAAAAATTAAAAAGCTACCATGTTTTGTCCTGATTAAGTAATTGTACACTTGATTTCAAAAAAAACTGGTACACTTTCTTTTAGCTATGTAAATCATTCGTTCTTTGATTGATATTAATAATCTTACAAATGTCACTTTAACGTTAATCAGTGGCGTCATTATTAAAAATGGTTCGACATCTAACAGATATTCAAAAATTTCGAATTGTTTCTAAAATTGAAGATGGTTGGTCCATAAGAAGACTTGCTGCTGAATACAATGTGAGTAAAACCACGATAATGAGTGTTATAAAACAATGGGAAACCAACCAAATCGGTATCCCGTAAAGTTGGTTCCGGTAGGCCCAGAAAGAGCAATAATCAAGAAGATGAAAATCTTATAAATTACCTAATAGAAAACCCTTTTCAGACTGCAGTAAATGCAATTTCAGAGACAAATTTCCCTGCTTCGGTATCTACTGCTTGCAGAAGAATAAAACTACAAAGCGACTTGAAGAGTTGTTCAGCGGCTAAAAAATATAAACTTTCAGAAGAAGAGAAACAGGGTAGAATTATTTTTGCACTCAACTATATAATCAATGATGAAAACTTCTGGGGACAAGTTGTCTTTTCTGACGAAAAGGTTTTTAAATCCTGTAACGATGGACATGTTCGCGTATATAGGCCTCCTTCCACTAGATACGACGAAAAATATACTTTCGATCCACAAATATTAGGAAGGTTTTCAGTCAATGTCTGGGCTTGGATGAGCCTAAATGGGTTAGGTGTGTGTTGGAACAGTGGTGGTCATCTCAATTCCATTAAATATATTGAAATATTAGACAATATTATGTTGTCATTAATAGAGGTGTTTCCGGAAAATAATTTTATTTTCCAACAAGACAACTGCTCCATACATACGGCCCATCGTGTCAGGTAATGGTTTCTTAATAAAAACATAGAGTTGTTACCGTGGCCATCTAAAAGTCCGGATTTAAATCCAACTGAAAATGTATGGGGACTAATGGTGAAACATATAAGAAAATTAAATAACCATCCAAATAATGCCCAAGAATTGGAAGGAATAATTGAAGACGCTTGGGAGAACTTGTCCCAAGAAGTTGACCTTGCAAGAAATCTGATTTTCTCCATGCCTGCAAGACTTCAGGCAGTTTTAGACGCTAATGGAGCAATGACAATATATTAGTTAATTCTGTATTACGTAATTGAAGTTCATTTATTTTTTTTTTTGTTGTATTTTTATGTTCAGTTTGCATTGGTTATATTTTTTTTTAATCTCAAGTGGTATTTTTGTGTTCGTATTTTAAAAATATAATTATTATTATTCAGTTAGTATTTTAATTACAACCAGTAGTAGAATTATCCGTAACAAATATTATTTTTTTAAACAATAATATGGCAGGTTTGAAAAAGTTATTTTCTAATTATTTTTTAAAATTCCATTTGAATAAAATAAAAAAGAAAGGTTTAATAAGTTTAAAAGCACAAAGAAAACCGATTTCCTCCAAAAAAACCCAGGTCCGGGGTAAATCACCTCTTCTCCACCCCCTCTCGACATGCCTGGCCAGCCCTATTTACAGACATGCACACAACTAAACTATTAAGATGTTCGATTACAAGAGTTGTACCAGTTTTTTTTTGAAATCAAGTGTACGATGACTAAACATTGTATAAATATGTATAGTATCTTCTAAAAGAGTCTGAAAAGTGATAATGTAGATTTAGTTCTGCAGTATCTTCAAAAATAAGATCAGCGAAAAAATATTATATCTTTTGTCCGATTTTTTTTGTGCAGTAAAAAAGGGTGTTATGCAAGTAGAGTTGACACCTACAGTCCATAATTAAAAAATTTCGTAGTTGGCATTAACTTCTAACTTACTTTGGCTATTCTCGATATCGGTTTTTATTTTTGGGAAATCAGGTTTCGGTGTGAAATATTGATCACCATAAGTCGTTTGTGCAGGCGGACATTAGAAATTGCATTTCTGGATCTAAACCTAATTATAATT
Source organism: Rhamnusium bicolor (assembly GCA_029963845.1). NCBI lineage: Eukaryota > Metazoa > Arthropoda > Insecta > Coleoptera > Cerambycidae > Rhamnusium > Rhamnusium bicolor. Next base: position 622,738 of record JANEYF010000117.1, read on the forward strand.
GAGTTAAAATTTAATAATACATTCCTTCCTGATTATAGCTCTGTGTAACTTTCACTTTCTCTTAAGTTACATGAATATGTAAAACTTTCTATTCATACAAGGTCAAGTTTCATATGAAATATTAACATTATTTTGTGAAATGCTTACTTGGTTCTAAAAATATTTATTGAGTAAAATAATGTGCACCTTGCCAACTATACAGGGCAATCCACATAACTTCCACCCCATTTTCTCGATTATTTGGAAAGATATGAAAAAATGACAATCTTTTTTATGTTTTGTTTTAAAAAGATCCAGATATTTCCAATATAAGGTTCATTTTGGATAAAAATGAATCTAAGGAACCATTTGGAGGACGATAAATACACAAGATTACACAATTTACACTATTAAAATTACACTCAATTGTGCTGCACTCATAGTTATATTTTTCTGAGGTGCTCGCTATATCTTCTTGAGACTTTAAGGGGATATCTTTTGCGATATAAATAGCAGAACTACCATGTTCACCATGCGCGCGACAGAAGCTTGATGCAAGAACCATATTTTTAATTGCAAAGAGTTCCAACTCTTCTTTAGACTGCCAATGTTCAGTTAAGCAGGCTATTTGGCACATATCTAAGCTAAAAGCAAATTAAGTTCCTCTTCTTGATAAAAGTTAAAATAATAATAATTGAAATTATATAGTGGAAATACCTCTTAGGGTCAATGAAATAATTTAAAAGCAAATTAAGTTCCTCTTCTTGATAAAAGTTAAAATATAGAGTGGAATGAAAAATAATATTAACTGAACAATTTTTTTTGTTAATTATTATTTACTAACTTTTACAAATCTTATCACAGATAAGTATAACATATATCTTTTTAAACAATTATTTTCCCGGCTATTTGCCAAAACGCTGAAACTTGGATTGGGTATTTCCACTATATTTCAATTATTCTGTTCTCTGAAGCCATTAATGTTTATTACATTAAGGTTTACAAGTTTCCTTACTTTGGATTCTTTAAATGTGCCGGCTACCCTGATGACGCTATGGCAAGCAGAAACACGTGTCGGTAGATATTTTAAAGTTTTTTAAAGTGAGTGTCAACTGGTGAGTACCTTGTGTTTTATTTATTTTTGGTTTTACTAGACAGAATAGTTGAAATTAAAAATAACATTATTGAGTCAGTTGTACTGAACATAATGTGCATATTATCTTTTTTGTAATCCTAGTTTCAGCGTTTTGGCAAATAGCCGGGAAAATAATTGTTTAAAAAGATATATGTTATACTTATCTGTGATAAGATTTGTAAAAGTTAGTAAATAATAATTAACAAAAAAAATTGTTCAGTTAATATTATTTTTCATTCCACTACATATCTAAGCTTTCCAAAAATATTTCTAGTTGATTAATGCTGGTGCTTATACACTGAATATTTTGATGTACTACTTTTACTAAGAGTTTTACTTCAGTTACATTTGTTTGTATGAGTGGGGTGGTATTGTGGTGGCTAAAACTTCTGTTCCTTAGCTGCTGGAGCCCCCTTCTTTTCTCAAACAAAATTCTATTCCTTGCTGCTCCAAAAAATTCAAATTTACATACAGATATCCCCGCGTTCCATGACTTGGGATTACGTAAAACATCTTCAAGTGAGATGTGGGCTCCAATTTTAAAATAGCCAAACTTTGGTCTTTTATGTTTAAGTTTAATTTAAAAACATAGAAAATCACTGCGATTAAATTTTCTGTTTAAATAATTAATCAATTCTTCTTCTGTTAAGTCACGATGAAAATTCGCTACATGAATCCATGTTCTTTTAATAACTTGTACTGCCGAGTATTTTTCCTCGTCAGATTCAGCATTCCCAACAATGGATTGCTTCTTTCGGCTAGTTTTTAAGGAATTTCCATTGTTCATAACTGTTTGTCATTTTCGTTAACCTGCGTGAAGTCATTTCCATCATAATGATCAGTGCGGTTGTTAGTATGTTCATCCGAAGAACTATCTGGCTCTGTTAATAATTTCATTCATAATGGTTTTTTGTTTGTCCAGTAATTCAATATAGTCACGTTTTTTGTGGGTCACTGGTTTATTTTCGTTTTTGTAGTTTTTATCGGAGTATTTCCCTTTTTTTTATAGTTGGTTGTTTGTCAGTGTTTTTATCACTGGATGTATTATTTGTGTATTAGATTTATTGAGTTCATTTAATCTAATTTTTACACTATTTAATTCTTCCTCAAATAAGGACATTTTCTTGTTAATTTCAGAACAGATGTATAATTTAAGTTTTCCACTAAAATTTTCACTAATATTTTCCTGTAGATCTGCCAGGTTAAGGGGCTTTTTTATTTTCATCTTGATTATGAGAAATGTCATCATATAACTTTTTGTTTACCTCTTTTAACTGATTTATTTCACTTATTAGGTCTTTGTTGGATTTTTTGATTGTTTAATTTCTTTTTCAAGATCTTGGCTTTCTCTCATGGGATCATCGTTTTCGCTATCACTGATAATCTCATTTACACTGTTTATAGGCTTGTTTTCATTTAATTTAGATCCGCAACAGGAAATTCTTGCTGCACAACTGTTACGGTATATTTTACTACACTTTGTACACTTGACTGACTTTTTTGACACATTTCTATTACAAGAACTGTACTGCTCTTTAAACTGCAACTTGTCCTTGTTGGCCATATCTCTAAATTAGTCATACATAACAGAGAAACAATGGAACATCAAATAAAAAAGATGGTCACCAAATTTATTTATTTATTTATTTTTAAATGAAAACCGCCTAATCTTTTTCCATATTTGAAGAGCATATCTTATTATAATTTCAAATATAGTACCATATAGGTATACTTTTTATGTATAATGTCTTCAGTAGATACACAGATAAATTATTTTTGATTGTAGATCTGCGCATGACATCAAGAGATATATTTGTCCCTTTTCTCCCTGTGTAGCAGAATTTATTTTTAAAATATATTTGTCTTCTAAAGTATAATATAATAACAATAACTATTTAAAAGTAATACTGCTCAGAGGTAATAATAATTATTTTCAAATGTCATTCTTTTGTTATCCCATTCACAGCCAACTACATTTTACATATTTTTGACTAATTTTAGCTTGGTTTTTGGTTAATTTTATTGTCAAGTTTAATATAGATTATTATTTTTATTGTTCATTAATCTTGTCATTTAGTTGTATACCGGGTGGCCACGAGTCAATGTACGCCCCCAATATTTTGGTTGTTTTTGAATTTAAAAATTTAGTTTTTGGTACACATAAATTAGACAATAATGGTCTAGTTTTGTACTAACAGAAATGAAAATATCACTTCCGGTTGAACCGGAAGTGACATCAACTTTTTTTTCTTAAATGGAATGACTATATTTTTTTGATGGTTTCTCATTAAGCATAAATTTCTAAGTGCAACGGTATTTTCAGATTTTAAAAATTCCAAAAAATAAGTGAGATACGAACAATTTTTTAATTTTTTCAAAATGGCCGCGTCAGATGAATGCGATGTAAGAAAATTACTAAGTAGGCTATGGAAATTATTAGTAAGGTTGTAGACTTGTCTGTAAAGACGAAAATAGTTGTTTGAATTACTGATAGGTACCAGTATTTTTAGGTTTTTTTTCAAAAAAACGGAATTTAATTTTCATTTTCATTTCCGTAGGGGTCCTATAATGGAATTGTAATATATTTTTTTATTAATCAGAAATAATGATTCATAAACTATAATTTTTTTCGCCATTAATCATTTCTTAACGATATCCTTCGTAATAATAAAAGTATTTTTAAAAGGTAAGCGCCAACAAATCATTTTAATAAGGTAGGTACCTATCTACATTTAAATCCAAAATTGCAGATAGCCATGAAAATGACAGACATTCGCAACAATTGAATTATTCTTGACTTACTTACTAATTTTCTGAAGCAAGTGTATTAAATTTGTTATAAACAAGAAGATTAATATAAAATGGCTCAAAAATATTCAAGAGATGAAAAAGTTGACATGTTGATTATTTATGGAGAGACTCAACGTAATGCAACTAGAGCACAAACTCTGTATGGAGAGAGATATCCAGAAAGAAGACAACCTCGGAGAAACTATTTCGCCCGGTTGGAGCATCAATTTAGAACTGAACCTGATATAGTAATTGAAGAAAGATTTATTGTGGATGAAGAAACGGAAATTAATGTATTAGCTTTAGTGCATGTTGACCCAACCATTTCGGTAAGACGAATTGAACATGAATTACCAGTTTCCAAAGAATCAGCCAGGAAAATTTTAAAGAAACACGGCTATCGTTCTTATCAATTGCATCAATTTTTGTATGAGACTGATTATCAATGAACAATAACCTTTTGCAATTGGTTACAGTTACGCCAATTAAGAAATGAGAATTTTACCAAAAACATTTTGTTCACTGATGAATCGAGATTTACAAACCTTGGGTTATTTAATCGAAACAACACTCGATATTGGGCAATTGAAAATCCTCACATTATGAGACAGGGGCGGTTTCAAGAGCGGTTTGGCTTCAATATTTGGTTAAGCATAGTGGGCGACCATATCATAGGTCCAATAATTTTTGACGGAACTCTAACTGGACCAAGATATCTAGAATTTCTCCAAAATATAATAGTTCCACAGATTAATCAAATTCCCAATACCAATATTGACGAGGTTTACTTCCAACAAGACGGGGCTGGACCACACAATGCTATTGTCGTTAGGGATTACTTAAATCAATTGTTTCCAGATCGTTGGATTGGGACCCATGGTTCAGTCAGATGGCCTGCAAGGTCGCCATACTTAACCACATTCGATTTTTTTATTTGGGCGCATTTGAAAAATAGATTCTACATGACTGCTCCAACCACATGGCAAGATCTGGAAGAAAGAGTTCGACACGAAATTGCACAAATAACACCTCAACAATTACAGAATGTTAGACGTGCAACAATAAGTCGCGCTATTCTGTGTATTAATCAAAGCGGTGCACAGTTTGAACAATTTTTATAATAGTTTATTATAATTTAGGTTTTAAACAGTTTTGCTATTCTATTTATTCATGGTTGTAACGTTTTATTAAAATTATTTCTTGTTTAATTTGTGTTTACCTTTTAAAAATACTTTTATTATTACGAAGGATATCGTTAAGAAATGATTAATGGCGAAAAAATTATGGTTTATGAATCATTATTTCTGATTAATAAAAAACAATAGCACAGTTCCATTAAAAAAATTTCCATAGGACCCCTACGGAAATGAAAATGAAAATTAAATTCCTTTTTTTGAAAAAAACCTAAAAATACTGGTACCTATCAGTAATTCAAACAACTATTTTCTTCTTTACAGACAAGTCTACAACCTTACTAATAATTTCCATAGGCCTACTTAGTAATTTTCTTACATTTAAAAATTGTTCGTATCTCACTTATTTTTTGGAATCTTTAAAATCTGAAAAAACTGTTGCACTTAGAAATTTATGCTTAATGAGAAACCATAAAAAAAATATAGTCATTCCATTTAAGGAAAAAAAATTGATGTCCGGTTAAACCGGAAGTGATATTTTCATTTCTGTTAGTCTAAGAGTAGCCCATTATTGTCTAATTTATGTGTACCAAAAACCAAATTTTTAAATTCAAAAACAACCAAAATATTGGGGGCGTACATTGACTCGTGGCCACCCGGTATATATCATATATCATTTATTTATTTACATACAGATTTATAATGAGTGACGTGTTTTACATCCATAGGTATAGGATGTGCTTGTATGTTGTATCTTAAAACGAAACAATAGCTTTCGTATCATGAATAAAACAACATTTACAGAATTATGTTGGCCACCTGATACCTGACGAAAACACCGCCTTAGTACGGATTGGTTTATCTTTTTCAGAATAATAACTAATATCAGATGCTTGTGTAATAAGGTTTCACTTTTAATTATTTTATTGCAGAAAGATGTCAGCCTCTATAGGGGTACGTGGGTTTTATGCGAAGAAAAAATATCTTTATAACTGGTGCTAGTGGTTTTCTGGGAATCTGTTTATTGGAGAAAATACTGAGGACTATCTACGCTCATGGTGACATTTACTTGCTTTTGAGGCCAAAAAGAGGCAAGGAAATTGCTGAGAGATTGGAAGAAATTAAGAAAAATCAGATTTTTGAGGTTGTTTTGAAGGAAAAAAGTATTGAGGAGGTTAGATTTTTTTTATACATATTATAACACTGAAAATTTGAAAATTGTTTTCATATCGTAGGTTTTTGCCAAAGTTAAAGTAGTCGCAGGCGATGTTGGACAAGATAACTTAGGCCTTTCAGAAAGTGATAGAAAGCTGTTAACCGATAATATAAATGTTATCTTTCACTCGGCCGCTACGTTAGATTTTGGAGATACACTGAAAGCAACCGTCGATATCAACCTATTGGGAACGAGAAGGATAACACAGTTAGCCAAGGATTGTGCATATTTGGATGCTTTAGTACATGTCAGTAGTGCCTACGTTAATTCTTGGAGATTGGATGCAGAAGAGGTAATTTTTTAACCGTTTTGATTTTAAAATGCCGAATGATCATTGGCATCTACAAACTGCATTCTAATGAATAATTTGTTTGTGGCTAACCAATGTTTTATTTTCAGATTATTTATCCTTTGAAGAAAGATGCTGAAGATGTTATAGCCTTGGTAAACAAGTTAAGTCCAGAGGAACTGGAAGAACAAACTCGTGATATATTGGGTGATCATCCCAATACATATACAATAACCAAACATATGGCTGAACATGAAATACAAAAAAGTTGAGAACCTGCTTCCTTGCGCCATTGTCAGACCTAGCATGAGTAAGATTAACATTACATTATTTTGATGATAAATTTCCGAAAGAGTACCAGTTAGCAAAATTTGACAACATGCGAATATAACCGATAACATTTATGTTATAACTAGAGATCAGGGGTAGTGATAAATGAGGTTGATGTGTCACCATGTAAATATAATCATGCATATATGACACAATATCTTACCTTGTGGTTATTTTTGCAAGTTCAAAAACACTCAAAGATAATACGAAGAGGGCTGAGTATTGGTTAATGTAACACTAACACATATGTACAGGGTGATCAGTTGAAAATTCTACTTTTTAAACCCATTTTTTGTGCTTAAAAATATAGCAAGAACAAAAATTAGAAAATGGATCTGTAGCATATTTTACCAAGTTTTCCTATATGCTAATCCAAGAGCCCCAAAATTAAATTTTTCAAACTAATTTTTTGAATTAGTTACTTTTATATGAAAATAATTAATAATTTAGAACTGACAAAGTTAATATTAATTAAGTCTTAAATTTTTCAAAAAAATTATAAAAAAATAAATATAAAAAAATCAAATAAAAAAATTAAATAATATAAAAAATTAAAATTAAAAATTAAAAATTAATTAAAATAAAGTTAATAAAAGAATAAATTATATAGGACACCATCATAAGTAAGATATAGTAATTATATACTTTTTCAATAATATATTTATTTTATATAAAAATAATTTTAATTATTTTTAATAATTTAATTTTATATATATTATTATATAGATATAGTTATTTTATACAAGAAAAATAATTTTAATTACTTTATAAAGAAAAAAAAATCATTGTTTCACTAAAAAAAAAAAATTAATAAGAATTATTGGTGTTGTTTTGCATATCTTATCAGAATAAAAGGATTGACCATATTCTTGGGATCAGTGGTGGTTGATTCCGAATGTGTACAAATAAAAATTAGTAAGAATAATTAATTAATAAGTAAGTTTTGAATAATTTGGAGTGATAAAAATTACCTAGGTGTATATTTGAAAAAATAAAATGAATTAGTATATTCTTTACAATAAAATATGGAATAATGCAATTTTCCTCTAATATTATGACTTTTCATCAGATGACTCAAATTTCGAATATAGAGCTTTGTATTTGTATAATATTTATCTCAGTAAAATTAAAAATTTGGCAATTTCCTATATTGAATAGTCATAAACGTTATTATCATTTTCATTTCCTTTGGTTATTTTATCATTATTTTTGTATTTAGTTTCATTTATTATTTTAGGATATTAACAAAAGTCTATTTTTAAGACTACTAAATTCTTACCGCCTTAAATTTTAAAATTCATATTGCTTTCACTAAAATTATTTTTTTTGAACAAAGTAATTTTTAAAAATAATCGAACTTTTTTAGCTTCTTTAATATTTTTCTTTTACGATTTTCCCCCAACCATTCAAGACTTATTATTTTTTGAATTATGTATTTATAATAAAAACATACAAAAATTTAGTTTTAATACAAACAATCAAAAAAAAAAGAGATATTAATCTATATAATATATTAATATGTAAAAGATAAGGTATTTATTTATATTAATAATATTATATATAATATTTACTTTTAAAAAGTAGTTTATTTTTTTTTAAGAGAATAATAAAATTAATAAAATAAAAAACTATAAAAAGATAAAAAAAACAGAACTTATGGCCGGTTTACTTTATTGTATCATACAGCACGTACCGAACGGGAGGGATTTGGAGTTTTTTATTAAAATTTAAATTTAATTATTAAATACAGAACCCCAAACCCACACGCCTGGCGCTCCCCCTGCCCATGGGCTCCTCAATTCCAAGTATAAAATAAACAATATGTATTGAGAAAAAGGGTACTATGCGCAGTTACCTTTAATTTCATCTATGAGTGGTCTTTAATAGTTACTTCTCCTTATTACTTTATTTTATTAATTTGGAGAATTTACTTAGAATATTGAAACTATTTTGAATATGAATAGCACGCATTCCTATATTTTGCTGTCTGACTGTTGATTTTGTTTTATATTATATTTGTCGTTTTATAAATTTGAGTTTGAGAAAAAGTTTAGAGACGTTAATTAATATTACACCTTTGCGAGGTCCCAGGCCAGGTGTCCAGTAAAGTGCTACTCTACAGTTACTTTTCATCACTAAAAAGTAACCTAATTAAAAAATTAGTTTGAGAAAACCCCTTGACATTTTGGACGCCAGCTCTCCGACTATATGAGTTTGCGTCTATCTCTGTATATTTTCGGATATTTGGATAGTTCCTTTCTTCCCCATTATAAATATATATGATTGTTAGATATTCCTTCTTCAAATAACTGATTTATTCAAATAAATAAGTCATATTCTTAAAAGTTTGGGATACCTACAACTAAATTATTTTCAGCATAGATAGCCATGCATAAAACAATAATGATTTAAAATACCGTTTGTTGATCTGTCAAATTAATTTTGTTTAGTCGGTGTCAATTTATTTTTCTGTTTTGAGTACTTCTTAAAGAGTTTTTTGTATAAAAATACATAATAATGCCCGTGTATTCTGTAGAAGAACATATAATATATCAAATGTATAATTTCATTCCAATGGAAGTATAACTATAGCCAAACGTTTATATCAAAGAAGATATCCGCTGAGAAGATGCCGACATAAAACTTATTTTAAACACCTTATAAAAAAATTTAGAAGAACAAGTTCGTTGCATAACACCAAAAGAAATTATACTGCAAATAAAGAAGAGGAACTAAATGTTATATTATATTTTATTGAACATCCTTCAGAATCTATTAGGAATGCAACCCGAGATCTTGACATGTCTTACGGATATATTCAAAATATACTCAGGAAAAATAAATGTAAACCATATAAATTTAGTGTGGTTCAAAAATTGAATAATAACGATTATGAAAAGCGTATGAATTTTTGAAGTGAAATATTAGCACGAATAGAACAAGATAGTTTCAGTGCAAACATATTTTTCACAGATGAGGCAAATTTTACTTTATCTGGATTATTTAATAGACGAAATGAACATTATTGGTCTACTGAAAATCCCCAACTAGTAAAGGAAACTCAGCGACAAGGCCGCCACTCTATAGGGGTTTGGTGTGGATTAATGAACAATACAATTTTTGGGCAGATTTTTTACGAAGGTGGTTTAAATGGAAGAAGATATAAGCAATTACTAGAAAATGAAATAGAAGATTTTATAGATGATCTTCCTTTACAAATTTCTACGCAGATAATCTGGCAGCAAGACGGAGCATCATGTCACTCAACTAGGGAGATAATTGAGTTTTTAAATCAGAAATATCAAACGGGGATAGGCAGAAGTGGCACTATACTATGGCCTCCATGAAGTCCATATTTAACACCTCTCGACTTTTTTTATGGGGTACACTTAAAAATAGGCTATATAAAGATAGACCTAATAATTTAGAAAAAATTGAAACAAGAAAATGTCAGGGAAGTAGGGGTTTTAAATAATAATCCAGAAATGTTTCAACGGATGAGAGAAAATTACATAAAAAGATTAAACCTTTGTTTGGTAAATAGTGGGGGAATTTTTGCACATTTGTTATAATTTTTGCTTAACTTGTATGTTGTTATAATAATATGTATTTAAATTGTTAATTTCATTAAAAATTCGTTTATAATGCAAACGTGTTTTTTGATGCATTTAGGTGCATTTAGTTGAATAACTCAGTTATTTGAAAATGGAATATATAACAATCATATATATTTTTAATGGGTAGGAAAGGAACTATCCGAAAATATACAGGGTGTCCCGTTTAAAAAAACTTGACTATGTGGCGCCCTCTTTATATTCTTGAGATAGACGCAAACTCATAGCATATAGGAAAACTTCGTAAAATATGCTACAGATCTATTTTTTAAGTTTTGTTCTAGCTATATTTTTAAGCACAAAAAATGGGCTTGAAAAGTAGAATTTTCAACTGATCACCCTATACATATCTTTAACTAGTGATTACAAGAGAAAAGTATATTACTGATATTAATGCACCCACTAAAACGTTTGCCACGTTCCAGCCACCAGCATTGGTGGTTTCATCCATGTTAATCCAGCTGTATTTGTCGCTCATTTCAGAATAATTTTTTTTTAATACTGTCGCATCTTTGTGACAAATATTTTTTCATAGTGTCATTTCTGAGGGCACCTGAACATTCCTATTCTGCCCACTAATACACTTTTACAAATCGTGAATTATCTGTAATATTACCACACACACTTTTTATGACTGTCTGAGGAAATGTCTCTTAATGTTTGCTTTGATGTTGCACTAAAGCACTTTTCTACAGCTTGTGCAATATAATTCTGTGCCATTAATTTGCAACTTCGGGAAATCATTAATCCACTTTACCCTTTGAAGGAATTAAACAAGACGTTATAAAAGTTAACTCCCGTTGTCTTTAATTTGACACTGTTTACATATCTAGGTGCCATTCACATAGACGTTTTATAAGTAATACATATTTAGAGTGTAATCAACATGGGGCAGTGGGCGTAAACGTGATAGCCAAGGCGGATCCGCCTATATCTATGCATTAGCACTTATTGGACGCTCGGCAATAACGAGTTACCTAATAAGAACCTTAAATTTCACCGGCCGCCACTAAGTACTTGTCGATGCTCACAGGTTCAAGGTATATGATTCATACAGCTACTAATATAATGTCAAAAATATATTTGCAAAAATATTACGTGGCCGCTGAATTAAGTGACAAACAAGCCGGTCAATGAAGCTGAGACATAGGGTCATAATTATGTCTTTGTTCCATCAATTATTAACTTATGGGTCAGATGTCTTAGCCTCCCTAGACATACGTACCTCTATATTTGCTAATCCTATAAATGCATTACTGCAGACGCAGGTTGTAACTAATTTGATACACGTGCAAAGATTCAAACAGTGAAGTATAGAGCCATAGTACATGATTCAACAGTGTAAAATATTGTTATATTAACATAATGTAAATGTAACTTTTACCCCTGATAAAATCTACATTTTTGCAACTATATTTGGTTACTTAATTTTTAGTTGTTGGCGCTTGGAAAGAACCAGTACCTGGTTGGACAATTAGTAAAAATGGGCCACAAGGCTTTTTGATGGGCGCTGCTAAAGGAATTGTTCGTAGACTTCCTGTCGGTCTAAGATTAGTTTACGATTATATACCTGTGGATTTGGTTGTTAACGAATTGATTGTTGCTGGATTCTATGTTGGTACGTGACTATAGATTTTACGAGCTCAACAATTGTTGGAGTAGTGCAAGAGATGTAGCGATTGTTGCACCAGAACTCAATTATAATTCCATAGTGATTAAGGATTATTCACTTCTGTACGTATCTTTTTAGGCATTACAAAACCGAAGACGGTGTCAGTGTACCACTGCACTTCAAGCACGAGGAACCCATTTCGTTGGAGTTGCATAGAAGACAAAGTAAATGTGTACCTACACAAATTCCCGTTAAAATCTGCCATTTGGTATCCTCATTTGAAATTGTTGCCTTCTGTAACATGGTTCAAAATTTCTGCCTTGTTTGTACACTTTTTCCCGGCCCTAATATTGGACACTGTCACAAGGCTTACAGGGGGCAAACCTATGTAAGTCTCTAGGATATTTTCATGACAAAAATGAATATTAATTTTGTATATTTTTTAGACTGATGAAGTTACATCGTAATGTAAACACTTCGCTGAATAGACTAGAAAAGTTTATTTTTACGGAATGGAGATTTTCGGCAACGAAAACTATGGATTTACAGGTATTCAGTTTACAAAAGCATTTTTTTTTTTTTTTTTGACGAAACTGATAAGTAGGGATCGGAAGGTAATGATAATTGACATCAATTCCAGGGTTGACGCTAGGTGATATGTCACCTGGCTTGTAAATATGTTTATACATATATGGTGTAATATCTTACCTTGTGGTTATTTTGGCGAGTTTGGTAACATCCAAAGTAGAGTGTATTCAACATGGGGCAGTGGGCATAAACGTGATAGCCAAGGCGGATTCGCCTGTATCTATCTATACATTAGCATTGTTATTGGATACTCGACAAGTATCCCCGTCAAGATGTAAGCAATTGTTTTTTGTTCCCATTTTTATAAATTAAACAGATTTATTGAGAATATTTTATCATTTCATATTGTGTAGGAATGTTTCATTAGGCAAGTCAAAAACACATCACATAAATTAGACAACCCCAAACCATAGCCATAGCTGCACGGACAAGAGTTACACAGTTTAAAAGATGCTGACACACACAACCTAACCCTTCGACTTTATCAGAATCAAAACCTGGATTTGAACCTGGGAGTCGATAGGCAGTAAACCAGCTACGTTTATCACTTAACTCTCTGGCCCACTGCACTACCGAGTAATTTCTGTTTATTGTTACCTCCCAATCTCTACTGATAAGTGAAGAAAATGGTAAAGAAAATCTAATTTTTAAATATTTAGTTTATTAACAGAAAATTTAAAGAAGTGGGTCACGGTAATTCTAGTGATGGGACTCGAGTGACTTTTTTTCACTCGAACAACTCGGTAGGTTTCCGAATTCCCTCGAGTTGAAACTCGGTTTCATTGTTATAAAACTCGAGTCAAAAGTTAGGTCGAGTAAAACTCAAAAAATCGACTCGGCTTTTGACTCGAGTAGATTTTTGAACCGAGTCGCTTTTTGACTCGAGTCGCTTTTTGACTCGAGTCGCCTTTGGACTCGAGTCGCTTTTTGACTCGAGTCAAGTTTCTTTAATCAATCAAATGATCAAATATTTGATTTCGGTCTTTGGCTAAGAACATTGATAAATTTTAATCTGTTGTGTGTCGAATGTCTACATATATGTATATTTTATTGACTTTTAAATTGATTGGTCTTATAATTGTTATACCTACAGACGTGGTTTTTAAAAAAAAGTTTTTCTGTTGTGGAACTTTACATCATTATTGGCTATTGAGCCCTGAAGAAGTTTAAGCATATTAAACGAAACGTAGGCAAGGTAGCGTTTTATTTTAACCTATTGTCCTGGTTCCGACAATTTCAACCTGTAGAAGATTTTTCAAAGACACAAAATTCACTTTTTAATTTTTAAATATTCTTTAGTGCCAGTGTGATTTGTTTATATAATATAAATATGAAAGATTATTTACATGAAGGCACTGAAGGCACTAATCTTGTAAAAGTAATAAAGATGAAAACATGTAACCATGAATGAAATTACTAATCAATTACTATATCATCGGGTCATCGGGATCGGGAATTCCCCTCCAGGTTTGTTGTTTCATGTTTGTAGGGCAGATTGTATAATCATTAATTAAAAGGTTTGTTCGTAGAGCAGTTTCCAACCGTTTGAAACTATCAGAAGCATTAGCACATTGTTGTAGAGATGCGCTTGTTCAGTCAGAACGTTTGTTATTGCAGAGCTCTCGTAATACTCGCATCTCTATAGTCAGAAAACTATCACAAATCGCCTCTACGTACAAACCTATAATTGTTACATACGACGTATTAGAAAATTAGAAATTAGAACTTAGAATTCTTTAAACTCAAGACTCACACGACTGCAGCAATCAAACTGGCACATTCATGTTCATAAAGATTTGTTTTTCGATTCAATTAGTTCGAAATAAATAAAAAACCATAATCGGTGTGTATTAAATATTAAATACTGTATTTATTTAATATTTTGTGCTAAACAAGAGTTTAATTTAATGTTAATTTAATAAAAAAAAATTATGTTGGTTTTCTTTAAATGTCATTTTATATACAATGTTAATTAAATATTTAATTTTGTATTTGAAATGTGTTGATTTGCCGGAAAAATAGTATTTGACCTGGGTCCATTTATTATTTTGTATTTCAATTATTATGATTTATGTTTATCCTTTCGATTTTTCAAACTTATGTTGGAATTAGATGGTAGTGTTTTAAATGCTGAAAGATTACCAAAAAGAAAAAACCTAAATACACTTTAAAAACTTACCGTTTAGCAAACTACTGATTCATCTCCAACTACTTACTCTATAGTTCGCCTCGAGTTTGATTTCGACTCTGCCCTGACTCTAGACTCTAGTCAAACTCAACTCAATTTAAAACTTAAATCATATTAACTCACTGATTCGAGTAGCAATAACTCGACTCGAGTAACAACTTTACTCGAATTGAACAGCCATATGACTCGAGTCACTCGAATCGGATTTTGGCTCGAGTATTTTCACACTCGAGTCCCATCACTAGGTAATTCATTGTTTACTAACTCATGCTAAATTAGTTGTTGATGCCTTTAACAGCTTCCTCACTAATCTTCTGTATTTGTCATTGTTTGATAGACAAGTAGACAAGTTTTTATGCAAATCACATCCTTGCAGTAAAATAGCGTTTTTTTTTGTTTTCGGGGAAAAAATTCCAACTACCCAACGGAGACTCTAACGAGTACACAGATGGGAGCAATACAGCAGGCAATAATGCAAGCTGTAGAGGCAATCCCAGACGAAGGTCCTCAGGTGAGGTTCCTAGGCTGCACACAACGGCCTGGGTGGCTTCTCATTACCTGTGCGGATGGGACGAGCACCTCGTGGATGGAAAGCGCCACAGAACGCCTCCATCCATGGGAAGGAGCGCGTCTTAAATTCGTGCAGGGACAGGACCTTCCCAAACCTCATGTCTGTTCGGCATATATCCCGGATGACGTCGGTAACCGGCTGTCTTCTGAGGTGGTGCTGAACAGGCTGAGGAAAATGAACCACGGTCTGAACACCCGGGAGTGGAACGTACTACACCGGGAGGATTCGGACTCTGGTCAAACATGGACGTTCTCAGTAGATGAAGCGTCCATGATTACACTGGAGGGACTGAATTTCAGGCCCTTCTGCGGATTTGGACGAGTCCAATTCCGCCCAAAAGTCAGAGGAGGTAAAGACCCCTCTGATAAGAAATCGGTGGCAGGAACGCCCTCAAGGAAAAGCGAACTACAATCGCTTCCCAAGAGGAGCGAACAGCCCCGACAAGGGAACCTCTGGGAAAGGAAAATCCCTCCCGAACAAATCCCATCCTAAGAAGAGTGGAATTAAACCACCTTCGAAGAAGGGAACGGCGGGGGAACCTAACCCAGACAAAACCACCTCCAGGAAGAGTGAGAAACATTCACCTTCCGGGAGGAGGAGAAAAAATCCCACCCCCCCTTAACTTACCTTTAAACCCACAAACCTAACCCTACCTAACCCAACCGTACGGCCAAGATGGCTATCTCAACCTGGGCTGAAAGGCAAACTCTCCAGTATTGGCAAGAGTTACCAGGATTAGTTCATTCGAAGGCGTTCATAAAATACCCTGTATACGAATAATAGTATCTATTCAGTACTCATATCATCCCTTTGTAAGTTTTGAAACATGTTCACCTAAATTTATTTTCAAAATATAATTTTACAATATTAGTGGGTAGTAAAATCGATTTGCCCGAGTTATAACTTTTACATCAACTATTTCCTTAACGGGTACTAAAAGCTCTGGGCTATTAGTAAATTGACGAATCTCAGTATAAACCGGTATTATTATTTTTAGTAATTTCCATTAAATATTTACATAAAAACAAATATTTCATAAATATACAAATGTATTGAATATCCATAATGACAATACTTATCAATTCCAATATATACATACATAAATTATCTTGGGTTTAAAAAATAAACAAAAAATAGCATAAATTATTATGGTCCATTGTTTTATAACTAACTACTTACGGCTCTATGTGAAAATATTATCATTAAATTTATTTAAATGAATTCTGCTCAGTATTGACAGCATTCTATAGCATATGAATTTTTAGAAAATAACTTTAGCTAATTGGGCCCGGTTTTTCAATCGTGGGAGCTCAACTTGCACTTTTAGAATTCAAATTTTTTCAATTTTACATTTGTTTTTGAAGTGGCTATAGCAACACATATTTTATACATAAGTTAACTTTTAGTTGAAATAGTCTAAGATCCGAATCAAAAGCGACCTTCACCTATCCGTTTAATGAATGAAAAATAATTTTAATATGTTATAAAGAATGTCGCGTGTGTGTTGGCTAAAAAATTCCTGGCAAGACTATGATTAATTAAAAATTCAAAAATAACTTTTTTTTTTTAACATTGCACTCATTTGTTTAAGGAACAAATTTTATTCCAATCGAAACTATGAAGCCTATAGAATATGCAAACGTTAGGTTGTCTATTTTTTTTCCTGGCGTAACTATTGGGTTGGCAGGTATAAACAGGTAATTCGATACTAGTAATTTACATTCATCTGTTTAATGAATAAATCTTATATCGAAATAAAGGTAATTAAATTGCTATGTCTGCATTTATTCCGGTTGGGAGCTTTAAAAGGAAATATTGGTGAGAATAAAATGTGCGTTGGTTAGCTCAACTTCATTTTATTTAAAGTTTTTTTTTTTTACGAAAAGCCAACTTCAAAGAACAATTTTTAAAAGTTTCATCATTAAAATCAATTACAGAATCATCCGAGTCACACAAAAAACACTTTTTAGCCATTTTTTATCATAATATATTGTCAATTGATTACAACGATGCGTAGTAGCACGTTCTCTTGATTCGAATATAGAGGTTAACTGCTCCAAAATAATGCTCAGAATATTTACTAGTCTATTGCTACCCTTCTCAATTGCACGAACAAATAGTATGCGCACTCTCTTTCATCCGATGGACGAGCCGCGCGCAGCTGCAATGCTGCGTCCTCTTCTATCGCACTGGATAGTTTGCTCGGACCTCTTTGTCGCACATTTTCATTCTCACCAATATTTCGCTTTTTAAAGCTCGCCAACCGGAATTTAAACCAGATTTTTCGCAGGCAACCCTATATCATTCTGTTCGCAATTTAATTACCTTTATTTTGATATAAGATTTATTCATTAAACAGATGAATGTAAATTACTAGTATCGAATTACCTGTTTATACCTGCCAACCGAATAGTTACGCCAGGAAAAAAATAGACAACCTAACGTTTGCATATCCTATAGGCTTCATAGTTTCGATTGGAATAAGATTTGTTTCTTAAACAAATAAGTGCAATGTTTAAAAAAAAAGTTATTTTTGAATTTTTAATTAATCATAGTCTTGCCAGGAATTTTTTTGCCAACCCACTCGCGATATATTTTATAACATATTAAAATTAATATAAAATAGTTTTCATCCATTAAACGGATGGGTGAAGGTCGTCTTTAATTCGGATCCTCTACTAAAATGGTTTGTATTAGAATCTCATAGATTTTTATGAAAATATAGTACTAGTTAATCTTCAACTTATAGTTAACTCATGATTGTAATACTAGGCATTTTAGTATGCAGTTGTCATCCTTTTAGCATATTTTATAATTAGCATTGATTGTTTTTATTATGTGTCAATTATTCTACGTACATTATTTTTCATTCGAGTATTCTATAAGTAGCCATGAAATTAGAAAAAAAGCAAATTTAACTAGATAATAATAAATTTAAAAAATCAGAGGCTATGTCTATGTATGAAAACATAGATTTTTTTTTTTATTATTTTCTGAACCATCGAATTAAAATGTGTTTCAAACCAAATAATAATAACACTGTACACCAATAATCTATATTCTGTGTAGATTTGGGTAATGTTTTGTAACATGTTTCAGGATTGGTTAACTACAAATGATAAAGTGGATTATAATTTGGATGTTGGCCCTCTAGTATGGGAAGACTACTTCCAAGATTTAACTTTAGGATGTAGGATTTACTTAAGTAAAGAACCTGCAAAAACTTTAAAAGCTGCCAAAGGGAGAGAAAATGTGTAAGTATGAAAGTGCCTTCTTTCTAGGTCATAGGGCTATACTTGCAAGACTAGTCTGTGCACTTTAACCCTTTTGATACGATTGCCATGTTATCACGGCCAAAACAACACTGAACGGTTGACGAGATTTTACAAAAGCATTTTCCATGTGGAGCGGTTGTTGTGCGATCATGTTAAATTTATTTGTTATATTCTATATTGTATTGGGATGTACCAAAACGTCATGGCCCATGATAGGTCAAGGGAATAGGCGGTGCATAATAGTCTTGAATAGTTGCATTTCGCACTGATTTCTGTTAGTTGAAACTGATATGCTTCGCCGAAAACGAGAAATATTATCCAACAAACAACTGGAGGAATATGCTAATGAAATGATGAAAATTTGGATTATTTTAGTAACGGTGAGAGTTCAGATAAAAATGACGAGGAAGAAATAGAAATTGATAGTGTTTTACCCAATTTTATGGACGATATTCCTCAACAATTTACTGGTAAAGAGCTTCCGTCGGAACCTGTCGAATATAACTGGACGTTTTCACATGAATGGATTCTCCAAATTCATATGTATGAAAACACTGCGGGCCCTTCTCCAAATAGTGACAAAAATTCCTCGGCATTAGAAGTTTTTGAGCTATTTTTTATGGAAGATTTAGTAAATAAAAGAGTAGAGGAAAGTAACCGACGGACGAGAGAACTAAACGAGGCGAATGAAACATTCGGTTGACGTAATTGGATTATTATCGATTACGTTACGACCAACAATGCCTCGTTCACAAAGCACTGGTAGCGCGCGATATTGCTCGTATCGAAAGGGTTAAGGTGGTTTTCATGTTTTGTGTTTCCAGGTTTTATATGGAAAAATTATAAAGTTGACAAAAATTTGCTAAAATTTTTCAATATTGTGTTAAATGAAACATGATATTATATTAGTGTACTGCAAATAAGATGAGTGATGGCGAGCGGTGGGTATGCGCCGTTGGCCAAATTTAAACGTTACCCCACTTCTCAGCTAGAGGAGAATAACACGTGTTATTCAGAGGTGTTGCATATTAACTCTATTCTTGTGATTATTTGTTATATTGTCTTAGGTTGTTTTTATATATAAACATCAAATAATTACTCGTATTAATGCTGTTAACATATGAAAATAATGTAGTGATTGGATAATAACTATTATTTCTTTGTGTAAGTATTTTGTTTGCATTCACATTATTTACACGTCTCAGGTATTCTGCTTCAGTTTAGCGCACCAATTATCTTTGAGTAGGGCATGACGATATCTGCGCGACCACTCACCATCACTCGTCTGTTTTACAATATACATTTGTGCCTGTAACGACGGCTCCCATATAGTGTACTGTAATCACAATTAGCAAGTTGTCCCATTTTAAATGCAAGTTTTCACATTGAATTTGGTGGTAATTACAAACAATTTATCATGTCACAAAACGTATTAAAAACGATCATATTAATGTATAGGTAATTATTTATTCTTTTTTTTTTTTATAGATTGCTGGCAATTCATTTAGTCTGGCAAGCAGCCATCTTTTCTTTGGTTTGGTATATTTTTGCCTGTATTACTGGTATGACCATGTCAGCATCAGCATACGTCCTACCCATTTGCTTTGTTTTATACAATTTGTTGTAATAATTTTACAAGTGATACTAATATTTCCAGCACATTTAATCTTTATTTGTAGCAATGAATTGACTGGGTAATAGGTATTCATTGTAGAAAATGTGTAATATTGTTAGATATGCTATTTTTGTATGTTGGGTGTTATTTTTTACAATACATTTTTTTACTAAATGTTTTGTTTAATTATGAAAACCATTGAAAAGTGTTAAAATAACCATGATTTTAATAATGTCATTATTAGAGTTGGCAAAAATGTGCGGGCGAGACATGGGTGTACGCACCATATTACGCATAATAAAAGAAATTAACTAGTAACAATAAACTGTTACAATTTGTAACAATGTATGCACAACTTACCCTCTTAACTAGCCTAATGAACTAGATAGGTTATCACAAACTGGAGAAGATCTGTAAATGTTCACTGTGGTGAAAAATATACTTATATTTTAAGAATGACCATTCGACATCTATTGATGTAATACAGGCATATTTAAAATAGTTTTTGAATGCACTTAACGGATCTGGGGTTGCACCATCAGTGCCACTGGTGTCTTGCTTTAACACACACGTGCGAACCTTTCTCTAACGGGCTCATTTTTTGCATCACCTATAGAGTGTAGCAGTCGATCTGCTTCGTCCACTATTTGCAGTAACTCCGCTAACGACAACACACTGTTTTGTAAGTTTTGGGTGGCGGCATGTAGTCTTTTATAGTTCTTGTGAATAGTTTTTAAAGCTGTTTCAATGGAAATATTGCGTCAGGATTGAATTGTAGTATCATAGTTTTTATTTGTTGTAAATATTCAGCATAATAAAAAGCTTCCTTCAACTATATTCTCCAACGTGTAAGAATCGGCTGTGTTGGTTCGGGATTACCGGAACACTTGCTGTGAAATGTGCGAAAGACTTTTAGGAGATGTAAGGAACACTTTTTTGTACTTGCCATTAATGTATCTACTGCTGGAAAACCTTGTCGAATAGTTTCTGCTACAAGATGTAAAGCATGCACTTTACACGTAACATGTACCAACCTACAAACCTGTTCTTGAAGAGAACGGCCTACCAAACACATTGTTGCGGTACCATTGGTCACAAAGATCAACACTTGTTGACAGATCAAATTTTTCTAATGACTCCAGCACCACCCACATAATTGTTTTGCCAGTACACTCAGTTAGTCTTTTGCTATCTAGTAACAGTGTAAATGTCGGTTTAAGAGAGTCCAGTACACGTACTATAACATATATATAATACTTTATTGTCGTATGATCTATAAAAGATATTGACATCATTTTGAAAAGTAAATTACGGTACACTAATTAAAATACATAAGAAAAAATAAAATCACACTCACTAAACAAGAATACAATTAAAATAATTATTTGAAACAGAGAGTTTTATATCCTAATAAAATATAACATGTAATTATTTACTATTAAAATACGTGAAGATTACTTGTTGTAATATTCTTGAAGAGAGTAAAACAGTTGTCTAGAAGGTAGCGCTTTATGTCCTTTTTAAATTTGGCTATAGAATAATATCTTTAAAGGAGTTAGGTAAGTGATTTTAAATACCACTAGAAAAACAATAGAGACTTTTCTTAGATAACGACATTAAAATTTGAAATATAAATATTAGTATTGGATCTAGTGTTATGAGCGTGCATTGAGTTATTTTGTGGAAATTTTCCTTGATTCAATTTAACAAAAATAAGTGCTTGATAAATAATTATACAAGGGAGTGGTAGAATACGATGCATTTTAAAATAGGTCTACATGATTCTAGTGGACCAGCAGAAAAAATTTTGCATATTCTTTTTTGGATAACAAAAATACGATTCATTTCAGTTGTTTGGCCCCAGTAAATTACCATATAGTTTAACTGAGAATATACCAATGCGTGATATTTTTTGGATTGACTATGGCGAAATATGTAGAATTTAACTTTTTGGTCACAAAACCAACATGTGCGTCTCAGGTTAATTGATGATCAACGTAGAGACCTAAAAACTTGCAGTTATCTAATCTTTTTGAGAAAATAATGTAGTGCGTTTTAGTTGGATTAAGAACAATCTTGTTTTTACTACACCCAGTATAGAATTCAGAGAGCACCATCTGTGCATTGCAGTAAAGATCAAAATCTGACTGGGCAGATATGCCAATGGTGGTATCATCCGCGTATAAAACTAATTGCATATTGACATTATTTTGTAAGTACTTTTCCACATTGTTGATGAATAATGTAAATAGAAGGGGAGATAGAACACTGCCTTGAGGGACACCATATTTCAACTCTCCCACTTCCGAAAGTTCTTGCCCAATTTTAACTCTCATCTTACGCTTGGTCAGAAAAGAAAGTATCCAGTCATTCATGCAACCTCTAATGCCCATGTTATGCAATTTTTTTTACCAAGTATTCAGCATCTACACAATCGAAGGCACGAGAGATTGAAAAACAAAACTAATGTACAGTTGTGTCCATCTAATGATTTATAGATGAATTCGACAAGTTGAAAAGCTGCAATATTGGTAGAGAGGTTTTTTCTAAATCCATGTTGATTTGTTGACAACTGTTTAAGGTTTCCATTCGGTTAACAACAATTTTCTCAAGAATTTTAAGAAAGTCAGTAATCCCGTTATAGATCTATAGTTTTCCAGTAATTCAAGGTCACATTTTTTATAAACTGGTATGACTTCGCCTATTTTTAGCTTATCTGGAACAAAAACCTATTTTCAAAGAAATAATAAAGAGAAAACACAGGGGAGATTTGATATATTCCCAGATAAATTCAAGGGACAAAGATCGGTACATCAACCAGACCACTACAAGCAGATTTGTTTTTTTAGTTGCAAAATTGCCTCAGACATTTTATCAATCGTTAATTCTTCAACAAAGATGGAATTAAGAACCGAATCAGGGAGAGTGCAGCCTGTAAGATTTGGATGTAGTTTCTCAGCGAGTAATTGCTTGACGCTAGTAATATAGTATTCACAAAACGCATTACTAATTTCCAAGGTTTCACTAATACAGTTGTCACCTGAGGTTATTACAGATGGAGCAATCTTTTGTTTTATTCTACCAAGATTAGTATTTATGACCTGCCAAATAGTTTTCATACAATTAGTGGAGTTTATATTTTGTTCTTAAAAAAATTGTCTTTAACCGTCTGGACTCTTTTAGAAAATAGTTTTTTAGCAACCTGATAATGATTTTTATGTTCCTCAGTGCCGGCATTATTACTAATCCAAAATAATTTTTTTAGATTCTGACTTTCTTTAACTAAGTCAGGCTCGATCCAGCTGTGACAAGGTACACGGGACATTAACATTTTTAATAGGACGTTAAATCTAAGCAGTATTTAAAATTAGACCAGAAGTAAAGCCAGACGTCGTTAATTTCAGTTAAATTGTACAAAGAGCTGAGATCTATTCTAGAGAGAATATTTTTTAAATTACACAGATTTTCTTCCGAAAAGTATCTCTTTTTAATAAAGGTTTTAAATTTTCCCGTTGTTTGTTCATAGGGCATAAAAACACTAATATGTTGGGCTTTGTGATCAGAAACTCTTATGTCTAAGTTACAAGCTACAAAACACGTGGCATTAGTAACTACATAGTCGAGTGCTGAGGGCTTATTATTAAAGACTTCCCTAGTGGTAAAATATATTTCAAATTAAAACTGTCAAAAATATCATTTAGTAGTTTTTTTTTCTACAGAATTTTCCAGATTATTGACATTCAAGTCACTACAAAGTAGAATAAATTCATGCTTCAGGCTTACCTGGCATAAAATAGCATTAAGTGAGTTAATGAAAGTTTCAAATTGATTATTGAACATTTACAATAGAACTTTTTTTTACGATCTGTGGTCTCGTGAACACATAACCACAGCTGTGTATTTCTTAGTACACATATGATCTTATTTACAATGTCTTCACATACAGTTGGTACATAGTAATGCAACGTTGAGCGACTTGATAACGCCACCTGGGGATTGTATTTATTCCAGAACTCCCGAAATGGTTGTTTATCGAATATGTGCAGCGGAACATCACAGGCAATCAGCATTAACAGTAAATCGAACATAAACTGTGTTTCTGAAGGCATGCAATTTTTTTCAGTTTTATGCTGCACAGTATTTATAAGACATCTACAATCATATTTATCCCAGCACATCAGGACAGGTCTGTCTTGCACACCTTACAAATTATTGTAGTACCATTATAGAATAAATCCGGGAATTCACTGATAAATTTATTCATTTTGTCAGCGTGTGCGTTTTTTACCCTTGCGCACATCTGACATATTTTATTATTAAATTAATATCAACAATAAAATATAGCGAATAAAATTATCAACAATACAACAGAGAGAAATAAATTAGCTTGTAAACACTACGACATACAACAATGGACTAGTCTTGCGGCTCGCTTCGATTTGTCCGCCAGCCGGTCATTGTCTCACCAGATATCTATCTACCTGCTGTTGCATCACTGAATAGCCGCACGACTTACCAACTAACTCTAGCCATTATGTGTCAACTTGTCAATAATAAAGTACACAAATTTTGTTTAACTTGTTTAACGAATTAAACATTCATAAAAAAATATAGGCATGTATAACATCGTCAAAAGTATTTCATTAAAATGCTTTTCAAATTTTTAACCTTTCTGTCGAATGCTGTATCTAGTGTTGATAGTAAAATTATACCAGTATTTACTTAAGAAAAAATACACCAATTGTAAAAATCTTTATTTGGTCAAACAACTTTTTCACGTGGACTAAAAATTTCAATTTTTTTTTTTACCATGTCCTAACAAAATATGCATTGCCTGGCAATCAATAAATTTTATTACCTGTTATTAGAAAAAAATTGTTCTTTTAATGAATAAATATAGATAGTAGTCCAACGGCTGCATCAACAAGAGGATTTGACGTTTCTTTTTCATTATTTTCACTGCCACTACCACTGGTGGTAATATTGGCAGTAGTAGTGCCGTTTCCTATAACCGTGAGAGTCATTTCAGGGCAGTTGTACATGTTGTTAATTTTTGTGATGTCTCCTCTACTAAAACCATCTCTTTGTCCCATCTTTTGGACCTTTTTTGGATCCTGGAAATATACACAATATAATTTGCACAGAAAAGTATGTACAATCTTGTACAAATAAATCTGGGACAAGTGTAGTACAAGTCTTTAATTTTTTTGGTATTGCAACCGTACCCTTGTGGAATGTAGGTTTTGTTGATTTACATGTACACTAAAACCAAAAAGAGTTGAGAGATGAATGACACCTTAAAATATAAAACTGTGTTGTCATATCTAATTGGCAAGTTTCCCGGTTCTCTCAACATATTTCAACGATACTACATCTAAACATTATTTATGCTTATGATTAAAGAAGGAGAAGGAACGTTAAAGTGCATGTTTCTAACGTTTTGTAATAGGCCAACGATTCCACCAAAGGGAATATGGCATGAAATAAATAGCAATGAATAATAACACCCGCCTCATGCTGGTATTATTAAAATATGTCAATAGTTTATGGTGTATTTACTTGTAGGCAATAGTTTTCTGTGATTGTGATATATTATTTGTATTGTGTTGAATGTGAATAAGTGAAAGTGCAATTTAATTGCCATACTTTATCAATTATGACCTTATTGAGGGTACGTTTTAGTGGTTTTATAGTGAATTCATTTTTACCAAAAGATAGAAAACATTCTGGGACCATATGCGCCCAAAAGAACAGAAAGGTCGACTTCTCGATCGATAAATGAGAAAAAATGATACTGCAAGTATTCCACTGTCGGGCAAGAGATCATCCACATTCAAAAGATGAGTTAATAAATATGTGATTATACAGATATGCCAAAATCAAGCATTTACAAAATTTTGAGAGATTATTAAAACAGTTTTAATCATCTCCAGATGATGCCAACTTCGTTGCCGAAACGTGCGTCGAGTGCCGTATACAGGGTGATTTATCTTACCATGCAGAAAATAAAAAGGTGTACTATTCTATCAAGTGGGAAAGCCCCTGCAAAATTTTAGAATAATCTCAGGTAATTTATTATATTTTTTTTGTGGTAAAACCTGCAATGATACGCCACTGAGTCGCGAATTTAAACAGCAGACAAGTACATAAACAATGTAAACATGTAAGTGCATCGCGCTAGGCAGTGGGTCACCTGAGGTGATCCTCCCCTCCACTCTTGGCTACCTCCTTCCATTCCGTCAGTCTCTTTGTGACATTAGTTGAGTGTGTACCAAATTGGATTTATTTTCTTAGATCGATACGGTTCAATAATACCAGCGTTTACGTCATGGAATACTGTGATATGATATTGACATAATGGCGCATTGCTACAAAATAAAGTAAATTTTTTTTGACATTTTTTTTTAATTCTACATTTTTTTAACCACATTTGGTGGGGACAACCTACTGAATAATTATCCGCATGTTAAGGTAAATCACCCTGTATAGTGTTTTGATGTTCCATGGAAAACTACGTCAGTGTTGTGAACTGTCCATTGGTTTTTCGTAAAAACCGAACTGCCAACGTTACAATTATGGAGAAAAGCAAAAATTCAAGAATGGTTGAGAGAAAAATAATCTAAAGATGGAATTACTTCGGCTTGTAAAGTTACAGGCCGATAAGTACAAAAGATTTGCTGTGGATGAATTAGCATAAAATTAATATTATTATTAACGTTGGCGGTGGTGATAGTGATGATACTGAGGATGGAATCAAATTAGAAATGGACATAAGGTAAGTATTAAATAATATACTCACTTTTACAAAGATTTTATTTATTTTCGTTATTTGAATAAAGTTTAATTTGCAAAAGTATTTTTATTTTATATGAACCACCCACAAAAAAAAAATTAACGCGCAATAAAGAGTGGTGTGGAAATTTTCTTTTAATTAGAACTCTTTCTAAATGCAATAATTTTAATTCAGTTTGTTTGTTATAAAGAAATACGGATTTTTTTCTATACCGAATGAAAACCCAAAAAATTATTAAATTAGATTTGTAGTAGTTAGTTCGCAGAAATTATATATGCGCGTAAACTTCGAAAAACGCCATTTGGAGACTGTGTTATTTAATGCAACATGTTTTTCTTGCGCACGCCACAACCAAACACACACGCCCCTATCCGGAGCTCAAGCCTTGACAAGTGGAGGACATTCAACTCTCAACACTTTTTAGTTGTAGTTTACACTAACATAGAAACCTTGAAGAAAATGACCAGGTAAGTTAAATGGTAAGATACTGTCACTGATGCTTATACCATTTTTATAAATTAATATCAGTTTCTGGAAAATGTATTACTAGACAGAGCCATATTGAAAATGGTTAGTACTGAAAAAAATAAGTAGGTATTAATTGAATTTTTATCAAAATTGTCTGAGCACTTCATATCCCTCATATTTACTTTGGTCCTCGGGCACAAAGTTTGAGTGATGATTTTTAAAACTGGCTCTGTATATTTACCAGAACAAGTATGTTGTTTCCAAAGGAATCATATTCTGTAATTACTTTGAAAATAGGTTTCAAATTAAGTTCCGAATTAAAATAGAAACATTTATAAATTTTATATATTACTCTTTTTTACCTTGGGAATAATTGTAGGCTGATTGTTTGTAGAGAATGCTGTGCTAGAATAATGCATAACAGAACGGAAGTCGTAAGAAACACCAAATCCTTGTGCCATGTCTTTATCTGCCTTATCAAAATTATTTTCATGACCTAAAATTTTTTTTAAAGCACGATTAGAATGGTTTCTAAAACTTACATAATAAAAAATTCTAAGTATTTACACTGGGCCTCATAAATAATTGTATATTAATAAAAAGTTCGGTCATACCTCTTTTAATGTTTTGCCAAGCTATAGTGACATAATCATCCCTCTCGTATCTGTTCTGCTCGTGCAAAAATCCAGCAGCATGCATCAGTTCATGCAGAGCAGTTCCGACCTTAGTTGTACAAGAAGGACTTTGCAAGTTTATCTCCTGTTTGCCTTTTATACGTCCCACGCTTGACCAGCACCCCGTTCTACCATTTACAATAGAAATGTAATCTTCGTCAGTGGGGAGTTTCGGTCGAAAACTTGAAAATACGAGATTACACTAGAACTCAAGATGAACTAACCTTGCTAGAAACATTTGAGTTTTTATTAAAATCGGCAACCATGTAATTTTTTCTCATACAGGGTGTTAAAAATACGAGGGTTTATTTTAACACGTGATATACGTATTGAACTAAAAGGAACAAACTTTTTTTGCGACCCCGTACCGTTACCGAGTAGTTAATTAATAATACACATTATCCTATCAAAAATGTATTACCAACTTTAATTTAAAAAAAATAACCAGAGCTATAAGGCACGCGCAGGTTATAAAAAAATATTCAAAACATAATGTCCACCAACTATACTATACATATAGCACGATATCTTCGAATTCAGTTATCACGAATACATTCTCGAACTGTAAAACATTCCATTTTACAAATTAGTCAAATTCCCAACATTAAATTACAACAGCAAATAGGTAGATATAATCAATAGCCATATCTTAGGGCGACTGAACATGCATTTCATAAGCTGATCCTTGGTGTGACATTGTCATATGCTTTCAGACATACCTAGTGAATGATAAGTGTATTCCTCTGTTGGTCAGTGCTACTACCCGTCAGACATCACTGATGTTTTAGTGACCGATAGTGACCTGCAAAGCAGCAAGCAAGAGCTGCAACCGCAAGAGTTGCAACCGCTAACCCTGATGGGCTAAATTATATTGGGTGCCTACGATATTACTAGCCAGCCTATAACTTCCTTGTAAAATAAGACATCGATTTCAAATTTTGGGATGTTGTATGGTTGAATACGGTGCACAGTTTGATTGCTCCAAGATCTGATTTTCATTTCCGGTTTAACCGGAAATGGTATAAAATTTGTTATTTTTAACGGAACACCCTGTATATTATTCGAAATTAAGATTGCCCAGGAAATTGTAGGTCCAAAACATGTAGCGTGCCCTATATCTATCTTTGATAGTTTTCGAGAAAATGGCGGTTGAAAATGTTATATCAATTAAATTATTTCATTTTCACATAAAACAAATGAATGTAGGAACAAATCTATCACGGTTATTTAAGTTTTTTGGTGAGTAAAATTTGATAGTCATAAAAATTTCATTTCCGGCTGAACCGGAAGTACTACGAAAAGTGATTTTTAGGCTCAAATTACTTCGATATTTTTAATGGAACACCCTGTATTGAACCTTAAATTTACATTCTACTAACCTTTCTGGATATTTTTTGTCCCCTTTCTAAACCTAATAGTTTATGAGATATCGGCGACATAATGTTCACCTGCACTAATATGTCACAAATCTGCACAAAGCAGAAAAATAAAATAAGTATCAAAAGTGAAACACTAAAAGTAATAGGTAGGTATAATTTATTTTAACTATAATTTAAATGGTCAAAATGTACACCGTTGACTTCTCGGCAAGAATTAATCTTTTCTTTAAATTCCCGAAGAACGGTTTCCATCTGAATTAATAAACTCTATTACTCCAGTAATAGAGTTTATCACTTGCGTAATTCTATTTCTAAGGTCTCCTATGTTATGTGGTTGCGTCTTATACACCTTCTCCTTGATATGGGCCCAGTAAAAAAAAAATCCAAAGGTGTGTAAGGTCTGGGGATATCGCCGGCCACCGAATAGGACCATTGGTACCTATCCAGCGATTAAGTTTCACTTAAATAGTCGGTGCCTACTTGGGCGTTATGGGGCGGTGCACCATCTTGCTGATAGAAGACATGTTCTTGCTGCACAGGTAAAACTTCAATAAAATTTTGAATTTCGTTCTGTAGAAAATGTAGGTACCGGGTCCCGTTTAAAGGTCCATCAAAAACTATTGGTCCTACAATGCGTGTTCCTATAACGCCCAGCCAAACGTTGATGCCGAATCTTTCTTGGAAAGCCCCTCCTCTAAATAGATGGTTATTTTCAGTTGCCCAATATCTCGTATTGTTCCTGTTAAACATTCCCATGTTGGTAAATCGAGATTCGTCCGAAAATAAAATGCATTATTTTATATTTTGCTGATGATGCTCAGTTTCTAGATACCAATTGCAAAAATTCAATCTTCGTTGATAATCTCCCTCGTAAAGATGCTGATGGATTTGGTACTTAAAAGATTTGTACTTATGTTTATGTAGAATCTTTCTAACACTTTCGGGAGATATCCCGATACCACTGGCAATTTGCCTTGTAGAACTTGTTGGATTAATCTCAACACAGGCCAGTGTATTTATCTCTGTCTCCTCATTTACAATAAATGTTTTCTCATGTTCATTATCATTTTCCCTTTTTAAATGTTCTTCCAACCATGGAAAATATTGTGCACAAGGTTGATCGCATTCTGGATGCTCTGGCTTCCCTTCGGTGTTTTCTTACCTCTCCATATACTAATAATATACCAATTTGCTAAACACAGCCATTTTTAACAACCAGATAACACTTAAACACTTACTAAAAGGTAAATCAAGAATAAAACGCAAAAATTAAATGACAACTGTCGAGAGAAACTTTTAGACAATGCAGCAGTACTGTCAAAATCTAAATGAAAATCGGTAAATAGTTCTTTTGCTTTACACAGCCCTCTTGAATCAAAGTTCTGTTTAAACAGCATTTTTTATTGTGTAGCCTTTGTGACAGTGCAGGTGAACATTCAGTCGCCGATATCTCATAAATTATTAGGTTCAGACAGGGGACGGATGGGATGGATTTTCCTCGAAATAAAGCGTAATATTTAACTCATTTTCTTCTGTTAATGCAGTTTTGTGTTTATTTCTATTTTCTTTATTGTGCGCTGGTCCCCTTTCCCGAATCGTCTATTTAATTTTTAAAATAAGTGCGATGCGGTACTTGCCTGTGGGGTACATTTTGTGAGCAGCACAAGAGTTTTTATCACTTATTAAATAACTTTCTAATAGATTTTTTTTCTTGTACTGAGTAAGCCATTTTTAACTTTTAATCAACATAAAGAGTTACAACACAAACTATTTAAGTGATCAAAAAACATTCAAAGCCAACTCGGTGTTAAATTATTTCAATTGTTATTGGTATTTTACTAAATATGAAGGTAAATATATATGTAATGTTATATTTCTGGAAAGAGAACTTAAATCTTTTTCAAAATTGTAAAAATATACAGGGCGTTCCGTTGCTTTGTTTTCCCCACTTTTATTTGACTTTCAATTGTGTTTTTGTTGAAATTTTCAATACTATAAGTTACGCTAAACATTTTTAATTTATTCCCGAAGACAAACAAAAAAATTGGGGTGAGAACGTTATAGGAATCTCCCTGTACATATAATGAATAATATAAGATAAACTTACTGTATACAAGTATACTTCTTATAAATATTCATTGCCCTTGTAATTATATTTAAATCATTAGAAGAGTACTGCCCGCTGATCTCATAGGGAATCACTCCATTTTTCCAGTGCAACCCTTCTGCCACCAAGCCATTTCTCCCCCTTCTCGGAAAGACAATATCTCCCTCCGCATATTCCCCAAATTCTTCCGGATTTTCGGCAGAAGTTTCGTTCCAACTCTCAAGTCGTTTTCCCGTCTCTGGATTAGGCTGTGAAAACACCCTTTCACCCAAGTACGATAGATCTACTGTAGATTTTTCTAAAGAATTTTCTTCATCCCGCAATGGGAATGTATTTATCATTTTTGGAATGATTATAAGCAATGGTAAGGCTTTTTTTAAAGACGTCGTAAATTGCAGGTTTCAAACACCGTGCCATTTTAGTTACTATTATATTCACCGTTACTAAAATTAAATATATTTTTAGCCTATTAAATAGTAAAAAATGTATTCAGAGCAATTTTGTAATAATTTCCCTTCATATCCGTCAGATTTTTTACCATGTAATTGTATATTTAAATACATGTAATTTCGCGATAACAGTTGCGGTTATCATTGTCCACAAAAAGCTCCTGTGAATAATTGATACCTATACTAATTTGATATGAAGTTTAGTGATAAAAAGTTTGTTTGAGGAAACGGTGAGTAATTTGTGTTATTATAAATTCAAATAGATACGGGTGTCCCAAATTTGAGGCGCATTTGAAGAGATAGGGCTAATTTACACAAATTAGCAACTTACGCCGATTTTTTACAGAATATATTAATTCTAATACAATGGTAACATACGATAAGAAAAGACAAAAAAAACTTAGAAAGTTGTATTGTTACTAAACATTGGATAATTTTCTATTCTCGATAAAGGCAGGTTGGCTTAGAAATCTATATTTTGTAAGTGTGAACATCAACAAGCATATTTCTGATTACAATTGAATAAATCACACTTTTGCAATTGCGAAATAAATAAACAGGTATCTAAGGTGGGGTTTCGCCACGTAACTAACCTTCCGCAAAAGCAAAAAAGGGGTCGCCATGTGTCACGCAGGTAATAAATTATTGGAATTCTTCTAATTCATTCCGATAAATATTTTATGATTAAGATTAAAACTCGTGAAGAAACAAATTAACAAATCATTATACTGTTATAAACTAAAGTTATAATAAAAAGGAGTGTAGAATAATTATTTTATTTTATATACACCAAAATTACCATTTCCACACCACCCAGGAGGTAAGTAATTGGTGCGTTTTTTTTAATGTGGTCTCCCCAGTAGGCCTACTCCACAATACTCCCTAATTTCAACATTTCATAACATTTACAACTTTTTTCTCTTTACTTTCTTGTTGTTTTTTTTTTTTATAAAACAACCAGTATCTGTACTTGGTGTAGCAAAGCTACTTATGGCTAGTTTCATATTTCTTCATCAGAGGTTTAAAATGCTTAGTTTCAGAATCCGATACGTTCATGGCCTTAATAATTGAATATACAGGGTGTCCCAACCAAAAGTAGGCATCCTGAATAACTTTAGATAAAATTTTTTTGAAAAATTGGTGAAACACGTCGACCTTGTTTCCAAGGGGGACATATTTTAATGTAATACTTGTATACCTATCATCATCCCTCTACCCTACACGGCCACCCCCTCAAAAAAATTCAAATGGCAAGGAGGTTGAGTGATACATCTTTTGAAAGGTCTTTCAATTCCCTACATAACTGTGTATTTTTTTTAACTTCGATTCGTTCTTAAGGAAAATAATTTTATTTTTGATGATTACACATAATCGAAATTGTTTAAAAAATCTAAAATACATGGCACTGAGTATTGGAATTTATAAAAAAACTACATTTTTTAGTGCTCTCAAATCAACACGAGTTTTTTCGACAAAAAACACTTTCCTTGTCCGTTTAGTTTTAGAATAATAAAAGACTCATAAGTACTTGATAGTCCTTGAACATTAATTTGTTCACAACCAATTTTAAAATCGAGATAGATTTTACCATAGTGGGTTCTCAAAATGGTTATACCTTTCAGGAGAGAATAGAAATTGTCAGCATTTATTTTAAAAACGATAATTGTGCTAGAGCTACGGAGCGCATAATCAATAGAAATCACCCAGATAGAAGGGTTGGTTCTCAGTATGTTTTACAATTATTGACAACATTTATGGAAACAGGTTCTGTAGGAAACAAAAAGCATGAACCTCAGCAACCGATTAGGAATGAAGCAGTCGAAGTGGCAGTTCTGGGTCATTTGCAGATGGATAATACTCAATCGATCAGGAAAGTAGCTGAGGCTTCCGGTGTATCACTAAGCAGTGTTCATCGAATTGTAAAGGCCCACAAATTTCATCCATATAAATTTAAATTGGTACACGAATTAAACGAAGATAATCCCGATCGTCGGCTTGAATTCTGTGAGATTTTTAGTGAACAATTAAACGGTAATGCCAATCTACTGTACAATATGTGTTTTTCTGATGAATCGACATTTCAGTTAAATGGGGAGGTAAACAGGCACAATTGTAGGTATTGGAGTGAAACCAATCCACATTTGTTCATGGAAATCATACCCAAAGGCCTCAGAAGTTAAATGTTTGGGCTGGCATCTTAGGGGATCACATTGTCGGGCCGTTTTTTATTCCTGACAATTTACATGGCGAAAGGTACCTCGATCTGTTAGAAAATAACTTCGACCCAATGATTACCCAAATCCTCGAAGAAGACGATAATCTAGAGGGTGAACTGTTTTATCAACAGAACGGGGCACCCCCACATTTTGCTATAGCAGTCCGTCAATTTTTGGATAATCGGTTTCCTGAGCGATGGATTGGAAGATGAGGTCCTGTGAAGTGGTCCACTAGGTCACCCGATTTAACTCCCCTTGGATTTCTTTCTGTGGGGACATTTTATATCGAAGGTATTTGCAACGAAACCCGCATCTCTGGAAGAGTTACGTGAAAGAATTGTTCGAGAATGCTGTTTATTGACTCCAGATGTGTTCAGAAATGTTCGTACAGAATTTCAAGACAGATTATACTACTTTATGGAAGTCGGTGGGGGTCATTTTGAACAATACATACGATAATTTAAACTGCTTCTTTTATTTTTATTTCCTGAACCTAAAATAATGAAAATTATTTCTCATAAACGAATCGATAAAAGTTTAAAAAAAATACACAGTTATGTAGAGAATTGAAAGACCTTTCAAAAGATGTATCACTCGACCCCCTTTGCCATTTGAATTTTTTGAGGGGATGGCTGTGTAGAGTAGAGACGATGATAGGTATACAAGTAATACATTAAAATATGTCCCCCTTGGAAACAAGGTCGACGTGTTTCACCAATTTTTCAAAAAATTGTTATCTCCAAAGTTATTCAGGGTGCCTAGTTTTGGTTGGGACACCCTGTATTATACCAATGTGTTTAAAAACCACATTCCTGTGACCATATAAACGATGAGAGACATTTTTTTTTATGCATTTGTCATACGTTTACATAAAGTTCTTGTACAGTTTCTGCATTGATACTTTGTAATCTTTTACAAGTAAATATGGTGACGTGGGCTTACCAGAGTCTAAAACATTTGACACATGATTTCCTCTGAGGTCTGTCATCTCGTCTACTGTTATCTAATTTTTTTATATTTTTAACCCTTAACTGGAGACATATCATTTGAGAGATTACAGCCTATCCAAAATTTGCTGTAATTTGCAAATTATTCCTCCTCAAACATATCACCGCATCTATTCGTTGTGTTTTAAGTGGATTATCTACTGTCTAATTTGGAGTAGGAAATATCTATTTTGAAAAAAAAACTACAGAGTAAAATAAGTTTAGAGCAATCTCGGACGACACTGTCTTGTTTTGTGTGACAAAAGTTAGTGGGTAGAGATATCGTGTATCTGTTAAAATAATGGCTGGACAGTCTAAACACATATGTTTTTATAGTGTTTCAACTGACTTTGGAAATACTTATACCAACATAAATTATGAAGAAACTCCTAAAAAATGGTATGTCTGCGCCTGCGCGTGTGTGATATATACGATCTTGCGTGCGTGGGTGTGTGTGTATCAACCGTGGCTCTAGAAAAACGTAAAATCTGTTACCTATGTCCTCACAAGAAAAACTGAATGACAAAATACTTATGTTAAATGTAGAAAAGTTGTCTACCTTCCTTGCACCAAACCATTATGCAACAACTAGTAATTTTCTATGTATGCTGGAAAATGTTGACGTGGAACTTACCGGCTAAAGACACAGAGATTACAACTTTTAGAAAAAGAAATGCAACATTTTCCGAATTTTATAATATGGAAAACTCACTATGCGCATGTATTGATATTGATGGTTTAATGCAGGAATTTAATATCGAGCATTCCCCTTCTGAGAGGGACTTACTCATAGATTCCTCCAAATACAGTTTAAAACCAATATTACTAGATAATAGAAATTTAAAACCATCTATACCAATTGCCCATTCAGTAACAATGAAAGAGGATTATGACAGTATGGGCACCATTTCAAATAAAATTAATTAAAACAAATACAAATGGCAAATATGTGAAGATTTAAAAGCAATAACCATTTTAGTAGGGCTTCAAGGAGGCTTTAAAAAATATTGCAGTTTTCTTTGTTTGTGGGACAGTTGTGCACTAAAAGAACATTATGTGAAAAGAATTTGGCCGGAAAGGAAAGAATTTGAACCAGGAACTAGTAATGTTAAATATGCGCCCCTTGTAGACCCTAAAAATGTTCTTTTACCATCTCTTCGTATAAAACTTGGGCTAATGAAAAAAGTTGTGAAGGCTATGAATAGAAACGGTGAAGGATTTAAATACTTAAGAAAACTTTTTCCCCAATTAAGTACCGCCAAACTTAAAGAGGGCATTTTTATTAGTCCTCAAATTAGAAAATTGCTTTAACGATGCAGATTTTAAAGAGACACTCAACAGACAGGAACTCATTTGTAAGCGTAATCAAGGGACTTTTAGGGAACAAGAAGGATAAGAACTACAAGCAACTAGTAAGCAAATTTTTAGATTCGTACCAAATGCTTGGTTGCCGTATGTCTTTAAAAATTCACTTTCTGTATTCTAATTTAATTTTTTTCCAGAAAATTTGGGTGTGGTAAGCGACGAAAGCGGAGAAAGATTTCTTTAAGATATCAGGGCATTGGAAATTCGTTATCAAGGCGATGAGATCCAGCCATGATGAGTGATTACTGTTGGTTTTTAAAGCGAGACGATTTGACCCCCCATAAAGGAAAAAAATGAACTGAGCATATGTTTTTCAAAAATTATTCTCTATCTTTGTAGATATATCTATGTAAGCCTAATATATGTCATATACATCACTGATATATAGCAATAAATAGATTAGTAAAATGAACAATGTTATTCCTGTTCATAATAATTTATTAATGTAACAAGGAAACGTTACGTGTTACGACTTTTTGCTTGTTATTTCTGTAATCAGAAGGCTTTATTCCAGTGGGATATGCTTACTCAGGTACGTTACAAAAAAAAAATTTTGTCTGCCAATGGTGTAACTGAAGCAATTGCATCTCGAGTTCTTTGTTTAAGGTCATTTAGATTTTGTGGTTTCATTTGAGTTGCTTTTAGATATCCCCACAGAAAAAATCTAATGGGGTTATATTTGGTGGTCATATGGGAGGTCCTCCCTTACCTATCCATCGTCCATGTCTGAATCAAAAAGTTTTGCCACCATTCTAGCATAATGGGAAGGCACCCCTTCCTGCTGGAAGACTATTCAATACATTTAGTGGTAGATACGGAACAAAAAATGTTTGCAACATTTGAAGGTATGAACTTCCAGTAACCGTGTTTTCTGTGAAGAAAAAAATCACATAAATATGATCCTGGGATAAAGCTCATCGAACATTAACCTTTGGCGAATCTCTGTTCAAAAATTTTATGCGGATTATGTTCTTCCCAAATTCTACAATTATGTTTATTAATTCTTCCAGACATAAGAAATGTCACTAAAAATGAGATTATGAGCCAAAATCGGATTTGTTTATAATGGTTGAAAGAAATCTCGAGCAACGTCCATTCTTCTTGCATAGTCTGTTTAATTTAGATGATGCAAAATTTGATTTTATATACTTTCATTTTCAAACGTTTACGAAGAATTTTGTGAATTATAGAGTATAGAATATCAAGTTCGGCAACACAACGTCGAATTGACCTATTTGAACATCTAACTAAGGCCTGACGAACAGCATTTATGGTTTCTAAAGAACACATTGGCCTTCCATTTGACTTTTATTTATTTAAACTTGCAGTCTCGTGAGAATTTCTTTATCCATCAACGAATTAAATTCCTACGAAGCAGTTGTCTGCCTGTTTCTTTTCTAAAACACCTTTGGGCAAGAATTGTTGCTTTTTCTTGCGGATACGACGTTTTACTTTTACCAAATGACAAATGACTTTATTGTTCGATAGTATTAAAACAAAAATTCATAAACACTTGATGACACAATTTTTAAATTATTTATGTTTATTATGCAATGAATTATGGCAACTTTATTTCGCATCAGTCACTTATGATCATGACATATCGGGTTTTAAATGTTTTATGCTACTATTTAAGGCTTCTTTTCTACCGTAGTAGCGTTTCGCAACGTATGTGCCAGATACATTGTGTACCCCATATAAAATATGCTTCAAGAATATTACGAAAATACAATAAAAAAAAATTATGTATTATACAGTGTGTCCCGTCTCAAGTGGGCACACCTTGATATTTCGGTTATTATGTGACAGATCGATTTCAAATTTTTCTCTGTTATGAAACTCTTCAAAGCGCATCTTTTTTATGATTTTCAGTATATTTTTAATTATCACCAACTTACTGCGTTCACTCAAAAATGTGATTTTTCTATATTTTACTTAGCGTTAGAGATACAGCTAAAAATTATTAAGAACTCGCAACAAAATTTGGAGGTGCCTTCGTCGATACAAATTAAAGCCATTTAAACTCAAATTTCTACACACCTTGGAGGAAGGTAACGATAACAGACGTCTTGAATACTGTTTCTGGGCTCAAGGCAATTATCTTAATGATCGCCTTTTTTGGAAAAAATTATGTTTGGTGATGAAGCGACATTTACCACCAATGGTGTAGTATCGTCGCAAAACTGTAGGTATTGGACAACAGAAAACCCACATTGGGTAATCAACTGTAAACGACAGTTTTCTGAAAAAGTGAACGTGTGGTGCGGTATTTTAGGAGAAAGGATAATAGGCCCTTTCTTTTTTTTACAAACTTTAAACTTCTATAAGACTGCTACACTTTTTGAATAACGAATTAATGGAGGTAATTGATGATTTTCCACTGGCAGTGCTAAGCGACATGTTTTTTCAACTGAATGGAGCATCGATTCACAACTCAATAATTGTCCGACGATGGTTGAATGTACTTGAATGAACAGTCCTTTAATCGAGTGGCCTCCTAGATATCCAGATATTACCCCGCTTGATTTTTATTTTTAGGGCATCATAAAAAATAAACGAGGCCCCGAACTAGGCAAGAGCTTTGTGATAGAATCAGGCAAGCTTGTCAAGGAATTAACGTTCAAGAACTATGACGAGTAGCAAGGAATAATGAAAAACGCATTGAGAAATGTATTGCTATTGATGGTGGTTTAGTTAAAAAAAGGCTATAATCAAGTACTTAAATACTGTGTTAATATTGTTGCATTTATGGTTATGATTTAGAATTCTTACACAATAAACTGATTTTGAGTACTTTTTGTTTCCGTATCCATGGCGTTATTTGCTTAAGTCTAATACTTAAGAATTAAATTTCTGCAAAATTTATGAAAAATATCAAAATACGCATACTTTGATGAAACTCAGTATCTACGGGTATTTTTTGATTCTGAACAACTTTTCTAAATAATTTTTTTCTGTATCTCTAACACTAAGTAAAATATAGAAAAATCACATTTTTGAGTGAACAATTGAAAACATATTGAAAATCATAAAAAGATGCGCCTTGAAGAGTTTCATAACAGAGAAAAATTTGAAATCGATCTGTCGAATAATAACCGAAATATCAAGGTGTGTCCACTTGAGACAGGACACACTGTATATATAAATAATAGAAACAAATCCTCGTTTGTAGATAAGTAACATACCATGATATGTTACTAATGACCAAGGCTACTAAATTGTTGAGAAACACTGTTTTAATGAGCATTAATGGTAATAAAAATATGCAGTACTCACCAAATATTGTCCATAGCCTCCACATCAGCATCCTCCATGTTTTACCCATCGACAGCATAACGTTTTTTTTTTTTAAATATTTTTATTTTTTTGGTGCCCCAAAGTTCTTTGCAAATATAATAAAATATACATAGATCAACTTTTTTTTTTTTTCTACTTGGTATTTAAGTTCTTTTTTAACTATTCTTTTTTGACTATTCTTTTTATTTTTGTCAATTTTTATCTTTTTAGGGGCACCCGTTTATTATTTCCTAATGTTATCATCGCAATTTTCATATAACATTCTCAATTTTTACAAACAGAAAAAGAAACACCAAAAATCACGTTTTCTAAAAAACCTTTGAAAATTGATTTTTGGCTCACACTCCTAATTCAAAATATTCATACGAAAAAAAAAAAAAAATTCACAGTGATATCAACTCAAACAAAAAACTAAGCAAATAATGAAATTTCAAAAAAAAAAGTATTTGAAAATATAACAATGGTTTGTACATAAAAATAAAAACAGTCACTTTTTTACTTTATCAATTTTGACAGTTTATCTAAAACATATATGGCCTCATATAAAAAAATGTATGCAACTGTCAAATATGTTTAAAAAAAGTAAAAAATTAAAGACTATCGCCTCCAAGATCGATCTTCGTCTTCCTCCTCTTCGTCATCTTGCAACAAAGCCTCTTCAGAAATCTCGGGTCCCAACTAAAGAAATTACTTGTTTAATTGAATAACTGATGTATTATAATGAAAATTATACAACTCATACCTCCTCGTCACCTTCGAGCAATGTCTGATCAATTAATTGGTCTTCCTCGGTCTCCGACATTAAAACGGTTCTGGTTGAGGATCCCCCACTCCTCTGCCTACTTAGCTGCTTGTTAGTACTCCATGTTATTGACAATGTTCGATCCTGCAATAAAAAATTCAATTTAATAAAAAGTGTAAAATAAAGTATGCCTCGAGTATGTGACATCGGTCCTGATTGTAGTCACATTGTTCTGTCTCATTATAAAACATAGTAGATTAGAGGCGATATGTACTTTTTACATAAAATATTTATGGACGTATTCAGTGCCCAGATCTTTTAAGTCTTACAGAATTTTATGCAAATGATAGAAAGACTAGAAATTCTGACGTATTTTATGTGCCATTTCATCATACTAGTTATGGAAAAATAGGACAATAACTAGGATATTAAGAACCACCAATTCAATTCATAATATTATGCTTTTTTTATCTGCAACTTCAGTATTGAAAAAGTCAGTAAAACAATTATTGTAACCCCTCTGTATTATTTCTGCTCAATATGTGATATATGCATACTTATATTCATAAATAATATTGAATGTTTTTGTAAAAAAAAAGGGGCTTGTTCTGTAAATAAATAATTCACTTACTTGGAAATTTTTCCCTTTCAGCAAAGACATTTCTGCTTCTTTACGTGTTTTGTAGTTTAAGGTTATGCTAGGCAAAGAGGCATCTACTACATAGTCCACGATTTCTCCATATTGCTGTAAATAACAAGAATAAGGTTTCATGAAAATACATTAAGTAAAACGCTCATTTCAGTGATATTATACCTGGAAATGGCTTAAGACACTATCTTGCTCATCGATTTCATAACCAGAAACTAACAATCTAGTGGGCCGGTGATCTACAGTGTGTTTTTGGAAAGATGCTGTTGTTGCCAGAGATGTGTTGGATGCCATTCTATAAATACTCTTTAACACACCTTTTAATTCTGTAAAGAAATCTCAGTTAATATTCGTTTTCATGCAAAATCAAGATATATTCATTATCTTTGAAAAAAAAAAATAATAATAATCCTTACTTTTTCTCATAAGGATCGCGAGTAAATCGTACATGACGTAAAAACCAGGGGCTGATTATTTATTTTAGGGGAATTTATTTTTCACGTTCAGCAGTCTCCCGATAACTGAAAAATGAACTGGCAGGAAGTAATATCCACAAGAATAGACAAGATGCACATATTTTTTTGATATTATAGATGGATAGACCACTAAAAATGTGTTTTTTCATATATTTTTTTTTTTTTGTTTTGATTCAAGCCAAAAAAAAAAAATTATTAACTTTAGCTGTGAATTTAAACAGGTTTGAACGAAGCATATCTCTCGTCAGGTGCGTTGTGACGTCAGACTGCATAAGTTTGCTACAAGTGTATACTCTTATAATTGCAGTTTGTGTTTATAAATTAAAATACGGTGTTATTTGTATGCTCATGAAGAGTGAAAAGTAGTTGTAAGTATTGTATTATATCTAAGAGTACAAATACTACAATAAGAACCTAGAAAAGATACTTTTGAGTCTCTAAAATTAGAAATAAATGGTGGATTGCTATGAAACGGCACGACCGAATCATGAGATTATCAGAATCTACATGATTATATTGCTGCCAGGATCATTTTAATGTAAGTTGTTTCATTAAAACCAATGAATTGATATGATTTTCTTTATATCACATAAAGTAAGTATAAATTAGTCATTTTCATCAGCAATAACGTTTATTACTCCTACCTCCAACAGATTTTTACTACCTAAATTATTATAAAAAAATTAATGAATATTCTGAGAAGAAAAATAATAGTTGATATTAAAATATTGCACAGAGGTTTATGTATTTTGAGGTTAGGTACCTAAAAATGTTTGTGAATATGGATATCTAACTACAGAAAAAATGATAAACATGGGCCTAAACAAATTTATTGTTACGAACACCTTGCTGCTTTTGTATCACTAATTTCAGCACTGATAAAAACATAAAATCAGTATTATTAGCAAAGAAACTGCTCAGTGCTCATCATGAACACGTCGATTTTTGGTAAACTGTTGGTCTAAGCTTGCACAAAGCCACTGGTCGTCATTTTTACCACTTAGATAAATTAATACATTGATTGTTACGTAAATAATAAATAAATGCGAAATTTCAGTCATAAACTTGCAATTTAATATATTCAGGTAGACTGTCAAAGCGGTATGATGGCAGGCCACTAGCATAGCATTCGAGATCATGTAGTTTTGCTTGCATAAAATTTTCAATTTTAAA
This sequence comes from Rhamnusium bicolor, assembly GCA_029963845.1. Lineage (NCBI taxonomy): Eukaryota > Metazoa > Arthropoda > Insecta > Coleoptera > Cerambycidae > Rhamnusium > Rhamnusium bicolor. Next base: position 665,847 of record JANEYF010000117.1, read on the forward strand.
TTGAATTATTGACAAAACAAAATTTATTTATTTTTCTTTTGTTATATTCTCAACTTATAATGCATATCGTGAAAATAAAATAAATGAATGCATTTCTAAAACGCATACTGCGGGAGTCGACCGTGTCTAATACATGCAATCAGTCATGCAAATATTTGTTTGTAAGGTTATTCAAGATTTCATTTTCTTTAGGTGGACAAATACATCGCCCCGTCAACTGTTTAGGAAATAAAATTAATGCGTATTGCATACAGTTTTGGTTTTTTACTGGAAATGGCAAGTTTAACTTTCAGAAACAGAAAATGTTATCTGATGAATTATATAACATCTTAACGAATAATGATGAAGATTTTAAGGAAATTAATTTTAATTATGAGAATGACGAATTAGATGATGGTTCCAGTTCCAACGACAAAAATAATGAAAATAATCAAGCACCGATTTGGTGAATGGGAAGCGAATATTGCCTCTAATGGATACCACCCAAGCAGCACAAAAATGCTATTTAGCTGAAATAACCAAGTTTTAATGGCTTTCGTCAAGTTGCATTTTGGCCATATTATTTTAGTCGTGGTTCAACATAAAATTTAAACAAAAACGTAATGATGGCCTTTTTTTAGCTATATACTGGTCATTTATAGTAGCCACAATATGGCCAACTTTAAGTCCTAATACTGTCATTATAGCTATAAACATGACCAGAATATGTTGGCATGGTTTTAGTTATTAATATAGTGTTGATATCCGAACTATTGGCAAGAAATTAGCCAAAACATGACTACTTTATCTGGCGATTATCTTAGCTGTTAATTCCGCATTACGACTAAAATAATAAAGAAGTTGTTACTAAATGCCGTTTTTTAAAGTAATTTTGTAGACATAAAAGCCTATTTTGGGACTAAACAGCACGTACTATAACATTTAAAATAGAATTTTTTTTACAATCTGTCATCTCGTCAACACATAACCACAGCCGTGTATTTTTTAATGTACATTTAATCCCATTTACAATGTCTTCACGAACACTTGGTTACATATCTACGTAACGATGAACGACTTGGTAAATTTACCTGGGGATTGTATTTATTCCAGAACTCCCGAAATGCTGGTTTATCCAATATGCGCAGGGGAACATTACAGGCAATCAGCATTAACAGTAAATCAAACACAAACTGAGGTTCCAAAGAAAACACGCCATTTTTTTATTTTTATGCCGGTTACTATTGACATGAATTTTGCAGCCGTATTTATTCCAGCACATTAAGTCTGTGTGCACAAACTGTACAAATTATTTTACATCCATCATAGAATAAATCCGGAAATTCACCGATACATTTATTCACTTTATCAGCGTACGGTCGTTTTCTACTCTTTACGCTCAACATTATTTATTAGTACTCTATGCATCGACCGACAGATAACAACTGAAGTGTGTCGTGTCATCGTCATCGTAAACAAGCGCGCGATGGCATTGGTATTGCGCCCGACCCTGAATCTACCATCGCTTGGCCAGGCTTACTAATAATTATGCTGTTTGTAAAAAAACAAAACAAATTTGAGAGTTAAGTTTGTTTCTTCACTCTCTTTATAGTATTTTTTCTTTTTTTCAATTTAGTTTAATTATATTATCTCTTTATGATGTAACGAAGTGATTTTTTCTGCTAATGATTTTCTATTGTAATAAGACCTAAGTGGGTTCTTCTTTAACTTTGGTATACCCTGTATACGATAACTTGTATTAATGTTTATTTTTAAACCGCTTTGAACTAAAGGTCAATTGTTTTATTAGACAAATACTTGGAATAATAATTAATCCTCGAAGGTAATTCGTTCAAACCGGTATTTGTTGAGGGGGGTCTCCTGAAACATCAAATTTAATCGTATACCTGAATCCCTCAAGGAACGGAATTGTTATGTACATATTTGAAGTAGTATATTAAATAAAGATGAAATCAAAATGCACAGACAATATAATATTATGTAGTAGTGAACTCACAGATAAAATAGTAATTTTCTCTTCTGCATATATCAGTTAATAGTAACCATTATAAAATAAATGTAGAAACTCAAATAGGTAGATAGGTGTTATCTCAGAAATGAAATGTATGTTGTTATGCCATACATCGTCACTGTGCCTCCTGTCTGTGTCATAAACAAACGAAGAGGTTATGTTTTTTTTATAGACCATAGCTTCTCCATTTTTTTGGCGAGGAAACTTGCTAACCATTTTAACCAAATTTTCGTCAGATTTCTGGTTGTACTTTGGCCAACATTACCAGTTAAATTTGCGATTCGGCTAAAAAAGTTTGTTAGTACTATTTTAGTCATATTCTGGCTTATTTCTATATAGCATCATTACAGAAAACACATGCTGCCATGTTTTCTATTAAACAAGAACGCGAACGGCGGCCATTACGTTGGTTTTCAATATTTTGTTAAATTTACCTCTAAAATAACGTTTTAATTTACTAATTCGATATTTTAATCAGTTTTGATAACCCTACTATCGATTGCGCTCTTTGAAATTTCAAATGTATAGTACTAATATATTTCGAATTAATTTAATTATACTTAAAACATAAGCATTTCAGGGGCCCCCTTTGTTTCTGAGTATTTTATGTAAGTTCACAGAAATAAAGCCTGCGGTAATAGATTTGACCTTCTTGTACATGTTCACTGACCAAAAACTGTATATTATAAGTATGATGGATGTCCATTTTATTTGACAACCTTTAAAACTAAAACAAAACCACACTTGAATAAGTAAGACGATTTTATACCTAAATAATTTCCATAAAAAGCCAAACTGCAGATTATACTTTCGCCATAAAAATCATTTCGTAGCTAGCATTAAAACAGCCATAATTTTCAAAAAGAAAGCCAATGTAGGCTAGTGATCATTTGGCTCCAGTTACGTTTCGACGTTTCCCATTTTGGCCACCATTACATCTTTAAAACCTAATAATACGGTTTTATAATAGCCACTATAACCAAACAGTCACTCTTTCTAGCAACTGTAAATCATGATGTCCAAACTACGACTTCTTGTGCTGCTTGGACACAGACGTTTTGACAACCCATATAGCGAAACCGAGCGCCGCACTGAAAGGGTAAAAATTGTGCTTCTGAAAAACATCTATTTTTCACCATATTGTATACATATGTACGATACAATATGTAAGGACCTGGAATGTACGATTTGCTCGCAATCTATAATAATAGGACATAATTCACTTACTTATATTATCAACAAGGTTGTTTTTGCTAAGCAAGTGTCTGCTGACGATAGGGGAGAACCTTCTTGCACCTCTTCCCCTACCTCTTCCGCTGGCTACTCTTGCTCGCAATTCCAAAAGTTTCTTTTGAATTTCCGACGTATCGGCTCCTTCTTGCTGTTTTGTTATCAGATCCAACTCGGTGTCCAGCAATTCACGTTGAGCTTCTTCCTTTGTTTTCTTCTGAGGAGCCACCTTGGAGGCCAAGGCAGCAGCCTCAAGATCTTTTTTAATTCCCTCAATTGCTTCTTGTGTTTTCTTTATCGTTTCCTTAATTATGTCACGCTGGGTACCAGGAGGCACTAAAGAAAAAGTATAGCATACAAAAGTTTAAAATACTTCAAAATATTATTCTAAAACTTACATTTCTCCATTTTCTCAATCAAAATCTTCTGCTGTGAAAGTTGCTTGTCCAACAAGTCCTGTTTTCTCTTCCTCAGATCACTTTGTATTTTCAGTACCTCTTTCCTTTGCACATCCTGGTTCTTCTTAACTTTTGCTTGTGCTGCAAGCAGTTCTTGATTTTTCTTAATGGCAGCAGTGGCTTGTGCTTTAGTCTCATCTTTATTTATTTCCTTAACAGCAGGCTTGGGTTTCTCCACCTCTGTGTCTTGACTCTCGGTTGCCGGCACAGCATTATTATTGTCTGCTCTAGGTTGGACTAAATTTAAAACTTTATTAGTATTTGGAGCTACAATATTTTGCATGCCCAGACGATCTTTAACCGATCGTGGGGGAGGCGGTACATTCTCTTGTTTACCTTCCATGTTAGCGTTTGCATTATGCCAGAACACCTTTATAAACCTATTGTTCAAGACAGCCTCCGTACTTCTGTAAGCAGCATTGGCTTCCGCATGACTAGAAAATGTTATAATTGCTGCCTCGGGATCCCCCTCATAGTGCACTTGGATATTTACGATCTTTCCGAACTTAGAGAAATGGTTGTTGAGGTGTGTTATACTGTTCAGGCCTTGAGGCACCTTTTTTAGCTCTAAAGAACAATTTTGAGGATTCTTAGAGCGTGGTCCAAGGCGATTAAAATCAAAAGCCTTCTTTTTATACATGTTTTCATGATCGACATTATTAATGTAATTTGACGGTTGGTTATAGACGGGAGCATAGCCTTCAGGTTGTTTGTTGTCCATCACTGGTACTGGTATTAATTCACGATTCATATTTGGTTGTTGAGGGAATGCTCCAATGGGAGGAACCTATGATAAAACTGTATATGAGGCATCTTTAAATCTCATATAGCATGATTTTTAATTACAGCTGGAGGATTTAAAACAAAATATTTATTGCATATATTTTAACCCTTTGACGTTTTAGGCACCATAACTTTTAAAAAAATGTTATTATCAATTTACGTTATACTCCAGATTTTATTAGTTTAGAGAAGCCACTGAAAATATACAAAAACGTTTTGTAAAGAAAATTATAATTATGAAGAATAAGTTTCTGCGGTGCTGAAAAAAATGAAGTTTAAACCATGAAAACTTTGAAAACAATTTAGTTTTTGCATGTTCTGAATATATACTTTTTATTATACATACACTATTTAATTATTTATGTTAAAATAAAATAAAATGACAATAAAAACATACCCTAGCTATTCCTATCGGTCTGGGCCCCCTAAACCTAGCATCTCGCCAGATCTGTGGTGCCTGTGGGTTATAGGGGTTATCGGGCTGAATAGGATGTCTCTGACCAATCATGGGATGACCTGGAGCAGTAAGCACAGGTGTTGGTAAAACCCTAGATGTTACAACCGCAGGTGTACCATTAGGGTTATAGGATAAAACTCTGGTTAGAGTGGCATCTTCAAGAACTACAGGATCAACGCCATGATCAAAAGGGCACATCTCACCACGCATGCAATATCCTGCAACGCAAATTTTATTAAATAATATTAACCTACAAGCAGACGTTGATCGTTGGCCATTTGGAATATCATTTCCTCTATTAACCTATAATTTTACTTGGTTTTTTTTTTACCTTTCTCGTCAAAATCTCTGCATCGCTTCTTGTTACTTTGTTGTACCACGACACTCTGTATACTCTGTGTACTATTAGTAAGTCTCAAGTCCATATCTCCATGATTCGAGTCCTGTGTTGGTGTTCCTGGTCGGGAGGGTTCTTTTTCCTTCTCTTTTAATGAATCTCTTCTTTCTCTCTTTTCTAATGACCTAGATCTACTACGACTCAGAGAAGATCTATTTCTATATCGACCCCTATGAGAATGTCTGGGGCTTCTGGATCGAGACCTAATTCTTATCGGGGAAGGTGTACGAGAAGCTCTTGATCGCCTCCTTTCATATCGCCTAGGTGGAGATTTATTTCTCCAAATCCTAGGTCTTTCCCTTTTTCACGATCTAATCGATGCTGTTCCCGTTCCCTAGATTTTTCACGTGATCGGGAACGTTTTGATCTATCCCATGATCGAGAACGTGATCTCGATCGGTTTCTTGATAGAGAACGATGACGAGGAGATCTTCTTCTTAAAGGCCTATCTTCTCTTTCCTGCAAAAAAAATTAATAATACAATAACACTAATAATAGGGTAGGTGCACAAAATATTAAGATTTTGGTTAGCTCTCCATTAATATATAAATTACTTACAGTATCAGAATTTTTTCTTAGTTCTCTGTCTCTCTTAACTTCCAGCTCTTTCTTGATGCCTCCATTGACGGCTTCATTTAAATTTGGTAGTTCACTTGGCTGAACGATTATTTTTGATTCTTTAACAGGTTCTTTGGTCGACTTTACTACATTTGGATTTGGTGGGTTAGCATTCGGTATCACTGGTGTGTTGATATAGTCTTTTGTACTTAATGTTTGAAAAACTAAGTCTACAAATGCTTCCGTTTCTGGAAAGTAAATACCTTCATTTTAAAGTACTTAAAAATGTAAAAAAAGACAAATATCACTTACCACCTTCTAAAAATACATCTAGTTGTCCCACCATACTTTTACGCAACTCCTCTTCTGATTTATCTTTTTTAATTAATGCTAGTACATATTTTGCCAGGGCAGCTGGATCAGCCTCACACCTATAAAAAAATGTGCAATAAATATTTTACCGGGACGATACTACGTCTTGACGTATAACAAATGTGGTTAGGGTCAAAATTACACTAACAAAAGATACCATATATTTCTCGCAATATTAATATGCACAAATAATCTAATTTTAACACATACTGATTCTTTTAATGCATTTAAATGTTGAATTTTGAAACAGAGTAATTGGAAAAAGATAAAAATGTTAAATATGGGGTCAACTTACATTGGCTTGAGAACAGCTGTTAGCCAACTTTTAAACGCATCTATTTGTTCAACAATCATTTTAATTTCTAAATATACATTTAATTAATAAAAATATATAGTATATATCACAATTATTTGCAAATCACTTAATTCTTTTTTACAAAAATCGTATCGATAAATTTACGTCGAACCACACACAACGATCTGTAGAAAAACTGGTACTGGTTGCCAACACTTAGAAACGAAAAATGTCTGAATTGTAGAGATGGGTAGGGTGAAGATCTTCGATTATTTAAAGTAGGAAGAAGAAGATTCCCAATTAAATTAATCCGGGAATGGAGTTGTGCTCTAAACAGAATATTCTTTCAGCTATACGGGACTTTCAAATTTTCAAGAATATTCCAAAACTCGTAATCTTCCCAATAATTTAAAATTACCGCCAAAATGAATAGCCCTATTATTAGTCCCTATTTACAATTCGCTCATGTGAAAGGCAAGTTATATCCTGATATGAATACGTTTTGGACACAGACCATGCTATGTCTATGCTTTTGAACAATATAATTTTTTTCTTTAACAGAATATTCCCAAATTTCGAAATTTCCGGAGTAAACCCATCTCTAAAAAAAGCAAAAATACAAGTTCGAACCTGATTGACAGTACGTCCCATCACGTTCTGTGTCCCCATGGTCGGGAAATCTGAAATGGAACTATTAGTTTCAAGCTTAGACTGAATCCCCAATGCCGAAAATCAATCAAATTACTTAAGATTGCCAGTTCCGTTTCGGATTTCCGGACCATGAGTCCCCATGTTGAGGAAATCCGAAACGCAGCTGTCAATTTTAAGTGATTTTATAGTTTTCGACATAATGGAATTCGGTCTAAGCAATCAAAACGTTTGAAATTGACATTCCCGTTCCGATTTCGAGTAATGGTTCAAATGGGTTTATCTGTTCTGTGGAAATGGGGACTCACCCTAAGAGTTTCTCACAATTTATGTAATTTGCCACAAACTAAAAAATAATTTTGAAGTAATTACCAGATCTTACACAGAAAACTGTTGTATTACTAATAAATCTGATGTATTTTTAACAGCTTATTTTATGCAGTTTTGATAATGGTTAATAGATATCAGCCACTTCGATTTTCGCCTAATAAATAACTCACTTCATGCTCATGTTATTACAATATTCCATTGAACTATATCTACGAACGATATAGTTCGATGCAATATTCACTGGGTTGCACAACGGGTAGTACAGAGGTTGTCTCTGGTACAGAATGAACATGACACAGAGAATGTCTGTGGAACATGATGAATATTATGTATTTTGATTTACTTTTGGTTTAATTAGGTTTGTAATTCATGAATCAGTCTCATTAGGTATGTTCGCGGGTGTTAAGTTAATATAAGCTGTGATATTTACTCTAAGTATGACGTCATCAAGTAAGTTCAACTATGATCTCGCTGGAAATGACAACTAGCGAACAGCTTTCCTCCTTTATATTTACTTCTCGTCTGGAGCAAGAGTAAAAATGTTTAGTTCTGAATAAATTATTAACGCCGCGATGACGTTTATTCTCCACTAGCTAACAAAAATCAGATAAAAATGTATTGTTTAGAGGAAATATTGGCCACTGGCGAACCTTGCTGGCGACATTATCGAAGCGCATGCGCATTACGTTGGTAAAGTTACCTAATAGGTGTGTTCTTTCTACTCAACATCACATCAATATGATATTGATCACAGAATCAGTAGTACTTAAATTTGTGGATTAATTGAGATGAGATTAACTAATATTTCAGTAACTTAAAAAAAAACGTCAAATTACAATTTGAGATATCTCCCTTCCTATTTATCTATTCGTGTTCTATTGTTGACGGCAAAAAATAGGAACATAACCAACATTAAATACCAAATTAGAGTTGAATTAGAACGAATTTTGGCACAAGAAAAGATTCAGTTTCAGAAATATACATGAAATTAAGTTAACCTAACCTTAGAGTCGTGCTGACTGACCAAATGTCAAACATAAAATTTTCCCCTTCCTTTCATGTGAAGTGAGATGAGATACTGAAATATAAAATAGGTTGTGCAGATCCGTAAAGGCCATCACAGACGGATTTGCATAAGCGCATAAGGCATATACATAAGCATATGCATAGATGTAAATATAAAAGCAATAACAGACAAATCGCATAACCATAGCAAGTGATCCAATCAGATGCGAATCAAATGCGCATGTGTTTGATATTATGACGTTTGGCTGGTTCGAAAGTGTGGTTCGAATCTAATCTATTTGTGTCACTGGTATTTATGATGAATACGTTCAATGCGGAAATATAGAATTTCCTCACTGTTTTCACGATAATTACTTTCTATTTCAAAATATTGACAGTATTTATGATCCATGTTTGAGAGTTCGAGGTGTTTATTAATATATTTCTTTGGTAAGTAAAAAACAAATACAATCTCAAAATACCACCAACAGTGTCAACTGTCAACTATAAACTGTAAAAGAAATCTACTTTATATAATAATAATTTCCAGACCACAATTTAAATACTAAGTACACATTTTTTGGGTTATTAGGTCCAATGTAATTAAAACACTATTGTATTAACTTGCCGACGTTTCGGTATAATTTATTACCATCCTCAGGGCACTGTAAGATATAAATAACTTGATTGTAGTTATTCTATAATTTATCACCCATATAGTTATAGAATAACTACAATCAATTTATTTATATCTTACAGTGCCCTGAGGATGGTAATAAATTATAGCGAAACGTCGGCAAGTTAATACAATAGTGTTTTAATTACATTGGACCTAATAACCCAAAAAATTTGTACTTAGAAATCTACTTTATCCATCGATTTACTAAATTGTGATTGGTTGTGCATAGTGCATAAACATAGAAATTTCAATATTTCGGTATTTTTCTGTGCGCTTATGCGAGGAGCCGTGTTTATGATCGAAGCGAGGAGCTATGCAACAAAATGGCCGCCTTATGCCTGTACTGTGATTGGGTAATGACTCTATGCATATGCGCTTATGCAAATCCGTTTGTGATGGCCTTAAGGGAGCACTGCGGATTCTCAGCTAATATTAAAATGAGATAACTAATGAAAAGAGCTAGATTCGTAACAAAACTGAGATCTCAGTTAGAAAGAACGCACCTTATAATATCGAACAACCCTCGTATGTACAGAATGCCTCCAACTTGGGAAAAAAGTTGCTAAAAAATAGAGAGCTAATCAATTAAAAAAGATAAATAAAATATATGTATTATATATTTTATCTATGAGCTAAATCAACTTGTAATGTACGAGTTATTTTTATAAGATAGAAATAAAATAAAAATAATGATGTGGCTTGATCTGGGATAGAAGGGAAAACTTCATCTGTGATGTATGTATGTATGTATATGCTTCGATCTTAATGATCGAACTGTGTATATGTACATATGTTGTATATACATGTACATACATAGAATGGTCGAGGTATTTTAAACTTGCTAATTACTAATTATAAAATACAATAAACATGTTTATACATGACCTTATTATACCGATATATATTAGCAAAAATAATTTATTTAAAAAGAGGAAAGTTTTATAGTTCCTGTTTACTCGATAATTTACATACATATAGCTTCTTGTTTGTAAAACAAGTCAGCAGATGATGTAATTATTACCTATCTTCAGATTTAAAGATACCCAAACGAGTTCATGAAGCCAAAGTATTATAAACCAAATTCCAAACTTATTTGTGTAGCTGTAGACGTGGTTTTTTACATCATACTACAGTTAGAATACATTTAAAATGAATTTCAATGAAGGTCATATTCATAGTGTATTCTTTCTTTTTAGTCGCGATTTTTTCTTTAGTTTTCATTTAATTTTGTCTGTTGATTTAAGTTGCAGAAATATTTCATGGTAAGGTGATTTTGTTAATTTTTTTTAATACGATTCTTTTCACATCGTTTATATTTTTTCCTATTTTATTGGTACGATCTAATTATAAAGAAGCATGCATAAAGAAGTGTCTACGTAGAGATGTATTTAAATGAATTTAATTAGCTACTTGACATAAATTGGTTATTTGAAACTTCATTCCTTTCTTAATGCATGCATACAGCTGTACAAAACAGAACAGTTAAAGAAAGTAAAGTTTATCATATATGTATTTGATTTGCTTATTAGGTAGTTATTAATAATTGTAGATTGGATAGATATACAATCAAATTTCAATTAATCTTTTTTTTTATGTAACTAATATTAACTTTATTTTAAATAATATGCACGCGGACATTCGACCATAAATAGTCGAAGACGCGGACACAGCATGTTCTTAATATGCTGTGACGCGGACGCATCCACAGAACAGATGACAATGAGCGGTAAATAGAGCATCTCGTGCCGTGACGTCACTCATCATGTGACATATTTCTCTTTACAGCTGACAGTGGATACCTAACATCAAACACGTCGTGGTTTGAGATTGATTAGGATTTTAGGATTAAAAGTGCTTTATTTATAGTTCTATTCTTCCCACACAATCACAAAAAAACAAAGCTACATTTTTTAAGCCGCGTGGCCCAAATTCGCCAAGAGAAATTTTTAAAACCTAGTAGCTTTTTGTTTGTGGCAAGGTATATATTTTTTAAAATGTTCTATTTGAAACAGATTTTCCGATGTCAGGCGGAAAATTAAAAAATTCCTGACCTGTCACCTGAAAAGTTTTTAAATTCCAAATTCACCGACTCCGTTATGTGATCATGTTTTTCCTTCAAATGCAAACCCAAGTCCTTATTAAAGTTCGTCACGGCACGAGATGCTCAATTTACCGCCTTGTCAGATGACGCGTCTTATAAAATTATGTATTGGAAGAATCGTGATACCATGAAATTCAAAATTCGATGTAAACCGAGTGGTGGTTGCCGGTTGGTTACATGCGAACAAGAAGATTAAACTAATAGTTAGTTAGTTTAATCTTCTGTTTATTCTTCTTTACATGCGAATACATATTGTTTTGAGCAGGTTTTCTAGTGATTTTAGTTGTTTTGTGGTTCTCTGCACAGAATCTGGTTATGAGTCAAGAAGATTAAACTTATGAGCCACATACTTTTGAGAATAAATATAAGATTTTTTCCAAGCAGTCTTGTACTAGTTTGAAACAGAATCTTTTATTATAGAGTAAATTGTGAGTAAACAGACTTGACGCAAGTGTAAAAATCATGGACATGCTTAATATACATATCTATCTGTATATCCGCATGGCAAAAATAAAAAAAACAAAGACCTTTCCTAAAATTCTTATGGACAAAGATCATCAGGTAATATTTAAGTAATATTTACTTGGTTAATAGCAAAACACTGCGTAAATGGATAAATCTTGACGTGGTCAGTTTAGTGATGGGAGGACGGACATTTCCATTGGACATGTCTGTTGGAAATGTCTGAAAAGTGGACATGTCCGAAGGGTCCGGAAAAGTGAAAAGTGTAAAGTGTTGGCGCATGCGCAGCTTATATAAATTTCTTGGTCTTGCGCATGCGCCCTTGGCCCAAATTTTGAAATTTTGTTTTGATGTTTTAATAAGTCACCTGAAGCCAATTTCTGTGATTCTACTGATTCTCCATCGGGGTTATCTAACCCGCATAATTCAGAATCACCTAGGCCACAGGCACTAGAGGCAGAGGAACCCAAGCCTGAATCAAACTTACCATTTCTTCTCCTAAATGGAAAAAAAATATATTATATCAATGTCAAAAATCCAGTCATCCAGTCAACTGGCCTGACTGAAAAAACTGTAGAATTAATATAAGGTACCTACATAAAATAAGTGTTTTATTGTTATGGAAATTTAATTGTTTTTTTAAATAAAAATACTTTTTCAATATTCTAGAAGTATATTTTTTAGATTTTTATTTTTTTGCATCATTTAACATTTAAGTATCATCATAGGTTTCCTTGGAAGGAAAAAAAAACAGCACCTACCAGCTACCTAGGTCCTAGGTCGAGGTGTTACGCAGGCTAGTCGCTAAGTCTCCACGACAAGAGTACGACTGCAAACTGCGTAACTGCACACCGACAAACCAATCAAAATAGACTAAGTCGCGTACGGTTTATTTTGATTGGTTTGTTAGTCTGCAGTCACGCAGTTCTTTGCAGTCTCAATGTTGTCATGGAGGCCACGCATAGCCTTGTTTATCTAATACTAATATAGGGTATAGGGTACATTTCGAATTCAATCCACAGATGGCAACACTATTATATGGGAAAATTCAAGTTCCCTGGCATCTGATAGATGGCGAATCCGTCGATGTCGCGGTTGACTAATTATATTAGATTAGATTAGATAAACAAGTCTATGGGTAGTTTTCAACCTAAGAAATTCTTAGATTGAAAAGATTCTTAGTAAGAATTAATTTTGAACACTTCTATAGGTACTTTTCACAACTTTTCCAACTTTTCTGGAAATGTCCACGGACATGTCCGCGCAAACACTTTTCCTGAAAAGTCCCATCACTAGGTCAGTTACAACACAGTATGAAGCTGTGGTTACAACAGGTCAATAGTAAATCATTTTAAAAAAGTTGTTTAACAGGCGAGTATTCACTAAATTGAGACTATCACAAAAATGTCTGTTGTTGAATCGTATGCGTTTTTGGATCCATTGACTGTCAAAGACGCCAAACGTTTTGGGTCCATTTACTTCTATCCAAAATTCATCTACGGATCCTTATTTCTATTTTCATTAACGGCATCTCTGTTAATACAGGTCAGTTAAAAGAATATAAACTTATATTTTTGTGGTTCAGTTAGATTATGTTTCTTGTTCTGGAGACGAAATATCCTTGATTATTTTATCCACCAGTCACCACACAGGTTAAATGTTGGGTATTTATGAAGTCAAAATAACCTTCAAACTAGCTCTGTCTTCGTTTACCTAAATTTTTTAAAGCAAGACAGAAGTATAAATGCCCATTATACTATTTATGTTAATTAAGAAAGACCCTGTATATATCATTAACCTAATAATGGGCATTTACGATTCGTTTCCCTGAAAACTATTATTTCCATCTTACTAAAGAGTTTAGATTAACGAGGATAGATATAAGTTCGTAAGTTATTCCAAAAGACTTCGTAAATACCCAATAGGTTATGAACAGAGCCTTGGGAACAGTTTAAATAAACTGAACAGAGCCAACATGAAAAAAGAGAAAGATATACCGTAATCGATGAGAAAGAAAATGTACGAAAGGTTAAAGTCTTCGATCATAAAGGTTAAAGTCATATGAGCCTTTACTGATGGGAAAATACATGGATATCATTCCATCTCTTTTAATTGATCTTGCTTGACAAGCAACCTCTCTCTTTCTCTAGGTTCAGTCCTCGTCCATATTACCTATTAGATCAATGGTGTACACTGTACAGTTTTACGGTTCTGTGGTTTTACAGTTTTATCTCTAACCTAAAAATATATATGATTTTATTTGCTTTCCTTATCTGGTTTATCTGTTTCAAAATATAAACTGGTAATATCTAATATAAATAATTATCAAATATTATATTTCCCAGAATGAATGTACACGTGGAAAGTGAAAAGAAGCCCTTGACGTTAGATGAAGAAATAGAAAATTTGTCACACGAAGACTTATTAGAGATAACTCAAAGTAGCTTGCGTAGACTTATTGCTGCTGATCCTTTACTTCGGGATTTGCCAGTGGATGTTACTGGTGAAGAAGTGTTAGCACAAATTGCTGTTGCTCAAGGGCAGTCCATAACAGTTATCGTTACAAGATATTCCGAATCTCCTCTCAATGTTGTGGTAAAAAAGAAATCTGGTTATTGCAGTAGTAAATTTAAAGATTTATTTGCAGATATCACAAAAAGGTACGACAGTGCTTGATCTGAAAAAAGCAATCAGACGTACGTTCACATTAAAGCAGGAACGACAGAGGATTAAAACTAAAATAAGCTGGCGATATATTTGGAGAACCTACCATCTGCAAAATGTGGAAAGTGGGAGAGTTATGAAAGATGACAAAAAGGAAGTTTCTGAATATGGTAAGTTCATGTAATACTTTCCTATTAACATAATAAGTAATTATTTAGTATGTCAGAGAAGCATTAAAATAAAACGCTTTTTAAATTTTTATTCGCTGGTTGAGCATTATAAAAGACTTCCTTATGCTTTCCGTTAGGATTATTTCATTTCTTTTTATACAGGGTGTTTCAAGAAACATGTGCCATCACTTAAATGGGATTACTCACCCAAATTTTATCAAGTACCCCCAAATAGCAATTAAATTGATATTTTCTCAAAAAACACCTCCGCCCAGGGGGCAACTTGATATAATAGTGACTTTTTTTAAAACAAACACCTATGTTTTAAATTTTGTTACATGTTTCGTGTTATTTGATTGTCTGTTTTAATGCAACTCTCTGAGTTATATCTGACCAAAATCCCCAAAAAACTGTATCAGGTATTATTTGATATTAACGGTCAAAAAAAGAAAAAATATATACATATTCATAGAGATGAGTTTAAAAATTATAATTAAACAACAATGAAAATTGCATAAAATAATAACATATAGTGTAGCAAAGCAATTTATTAAAATAAGTACAATTTCAATATGATTTTAGTGGCCAATTCAGACACTACGGCACTAAAATACCACAGGTGATTGCTAGGGGTGAATGATATCATAATTAATATATTCGTATGACAATTTTAATTGACTGTAATCTTGAAAATTGAGTATTTTATATTATTTTATAGCATATAAAAAATTTACAAATTTAATGTTTGTGGTATTATAAATAAAAAAATTATGAATAAAAATATACTCGGAAAATATCTCAAAGAAACAAACAAGAGCAAACATTTGCTCGCATTCGCTAATGTTTATTTGTACTCAAATATGGGGTCAATGGGTGTCATTTAATGAAGCGAATTTCTTCGCATTCACGGATGATGTATCTTCTTTTTCTTTTTTATTCTTAAAAAATACAGCTTTCAGTATCCCATAATATTTTTTTGTCTATAGACTTCAATTAACTTTAAAATTAAATCATTATTTCACTCCCTTTCGAACATCACTAATGTTCAGAGAACACTAAAAGACAAAAATATCAGCCACGACCAAACAATCAAGAACATGATTTCTCTTTGATGTCACACTCAAGTTTCGATCTTCCCTGAATGTAAGCAAAGAAAGTTCGCTTGTGCGAAATGTTGTACAGAGCAAACGATTAAACTCTCGCTTGCTCATGCTCTCTCTTGTTTGCTCTTTTAATGTATCTGTGCCTTTAAATCAGTAATATCACCCATACAATTACAGCCAATGCCAGCCATGCGAAGTTCTGACAATAACTTTTATTCTATTAATAAGAAATAAGTACCCACGGGCTTACTATTTCAATGTGTAGACATCATTAAAATAATAAAAAAATGTCCACTTGGCCATTATAAATGTACAATATCCTACATTGATCTAGTACGTTATTCTAAAAAATATAAATTTGGTATTTATAATCTTGAAACAACAAACTTGTTTCTGCTCTGCTCTTACGTTATACACGTATTATCCGGACATCCTATATATTTTGTAAATTTCTAATATCAATTAATTAATGATAAAATACATTAACCTGTTCAGTATTCACTATAACCAAGGAATAAAAATAAAGTAACGTAACAGTGTCATAATAATCTAATCAATATTTTGTTTATGATAATGTCAGCAATATTTTGATTTGTTGTAATCTTTATTGCCTCTTTAATCCCTTTGAATTTAATTTTAAGCCTATGTTATTTTTATTTGTTTTATTCAGGTATTATAAATATTTTTTAGGTATTGTTAATAGATCAGAGATAAGATTTGTAAAAAAGCTCAGGAAAGAATCTGATCGTTCAGAGACATGCTGAAAAGACATGAGCTTCAAAAAATTAGAAGTAAAATGGGCATCAGTAGCGGTCCTAGTCATAATGCCATTTGCAGGTGAGAAATGTAGATTTTAAGGCTTAATGGACAATTTTCGCTATCACCATCGATTAAAAAGTAATGTTAAAAAGACGTTTCTTATTAAATTTAAGAAATATTTAATTACGCAAGGTCATTTTGCCAATTCTTTAACTATCTCGTATTCAATAAAATTTACATATTTTTAACCATACAGGGTGAGTTTTAAATGTGTAGTTATATTTTGAATTTTTAAAAAAATTATGACCCTTTTGTCACGGACATTTTATAACACGATATTAAACTTATTTAATATCAGTGTAGACGCCGCACCAAAAAAAAATTAATAGTTTATAAAACATTGAGCACTTTTTAAGAAAGCATGATATCTGTACACACTGGCCGAAAATAAGAAATATACTTCAAGGCGGCCAAGGCGCCATTGATTAGTCCTTTGTGGAAAGCGACACTTGTCACTTGTAGCTTGCTCTTAAAATAAAAAGTGTTAAAAGTATCTGTTTATCTATTTTTCCTTGTAAAATTAGGTAATCCTGACACTTTTTTTTTATAAATAAACAGAACTCGTCCCGTAAGTACCAAATATTAAAAATATGCAATACTTTTTCTGTATATTTTAAATTATTATTATTGTCTCTATAGTTTAAGTTTAATATGGTTCATTTCTAAAAATGAATCAAAGTTGAGAATAATCATTTTAAAAAGACGCATTTACTTTAAAAGAACGAGTAAGCAGATTTGTTTACTTACCTAATACAACAGTTACTACATGAATATATCATATGGGCTTGACGTTTTGATAGCATTCCATAGTCGTTTTGCTTGTCTAGCATTTTCATCTACTTGAAAATATGCCTTTAACATATTAGTACACTGAAAAACCGACAAAAACGTTTCAAAAAATTTTTTTAAGGTACAACCACATGGGACCTTCACAGAATAATAGATTAGGCCCTTGGCCATCTAAAATGGGAAATTACAACATTTTCTGGGAGGTCCAACTTTTTTTATTATGAAAAATGTCATAAATCTGTCAAAATTAATTTTTCGTACTTTTTCACACATCCCTCACGATATCTCCGGAACCAATTGAGATAATCAAGTTTTTTTTTTTTAATCGATAAAGGAAACGTGAGCGGAGGTGACTGAATTAATTTAGTCTTTATGGAAAACCTAGTTTTTTATAAAATTAGGTAATACTTTAACATTTATTTTTCTTGCAGTACTTTTTTCAGTAAGCGAAAAACTTTTTTTGTTTTAAGGAATTTTGCCACAGTATATGCATAGGGAATAAAATTAACACATCAAGGAAGTTTTTAAAAAAAACGCAATACTCTACGACTTGTACGTTTCAAGTTATTGTTATTTGAAATTAAGTTTCTGCGGGCAGGATATCTCCCCCGGTTCTACTGTGCTTTAATCAGTGTGTTATGCGTGTTGTGGGTGCACACTATTAAGTATTATTTTTGACATATTTTTAATATAAATTTTATTTTCTTAAGCACTTAGGTTTTACTTATCATTATTTACATTGCACATTATTTAAAATCCATTATATTTATACATTAAAACCTAAAATTGAATTAAAAAAAATACGAAATAATTATTTATTTTAAAACGTAAATTTAAAACTTGTTATAAAAATATTTCAAAAATCGTCAACGTCGGAATCTAAAAATATCTAGACAGTTCCTTGGTTGCAGCAGTTTGCATATTTGCACTCACTGCAGCATTTCAAACCTTGAGCAAAACAGGTACATCTGTTGTTACAGACCCTGTCGGAACATCTTATTGACAAACTTTGCCTTACAATATCGGGCACAGATTTTTGACTAGAAAAGTTGCCTTCCAAACATTTTCTTCAAATATCCAACCGTATCGAGTTGGATCTTCCATCTGCATGTATTGTATATGGCTATTATACTAAATTTTTAATTGATACAGACACCTGGCTCCGTGGTCTAGAGGTAATGTACTTGCCTCAAAACTTCGGGGTCCGGGGGTTCGATTTTGTTTGTACAATGCCGAGTGTGGCATTCTAATTAAGTTTTTGTGATGTATTTTAATATGCAATAAATGTTTTAAATTGGAATTGGAATTGGTTCGATTCCCGGTCGAGGAACTGGGATTTTTCTGTGAGAGAGATTAATCGTAGTATACTCGGACATTGGGTGTGTGTCCATTGTCTCTAAATCTGTAGCCCTCTCCCACACAAGGTCATTCCAGACCTTCAGGGATAAAGAGGGTTGTAATTTCATGTGGTGTTATTATTATATTATACCAAAAAAGAAAATAATTACATGTAGGTGTTTTGTTTCTTTTTTTAATAGGTATGGGCGATCTAGAAAAATAATTATTACCTTTTTAAATGTTGTCTAAAAGCATGGTCAGTAGGAGGCAGCTGAGAAGCTGGCCGATTTGTACTTGTTGTTAAGTCCCATCTCATTCAGGGATTTTATATTTTTGTTTTTATTCTTATATAAATAAAGCGTATATTTTACCCCCTAATTCCATCGCTTTATCCTCTGACAGAAAAGGAAGGTTTTCTAAATCTTTTAAATTATTTAAATTTTTATATAAAACATAGAATGCCGTTTTCTTCCCTATTTTATACATGGCATTAGTTGTGTCACAACCAGTTAGGCAATGAATCGTTAATACTTTCTTGCAAATTTCCTCTCCTAAATTTGCCACAATATTGTTAATTGACAAAAATTGTATATTCTTACTATGTCCTAATTGTATAAATATATTCCTATGGGACATATCTGGTGTTTCACAGTAATAATGTGAAAGCAAAATCAGGACATCAGTATCAACAGATTTTACCAGATTTGTATTACCTGATTTTAATTCTGATAACATAAAATAAACATTCCATTGTTAAGCATTAAATAATATGTAAAAACTCAATAAAAATAATACTCATTCGCATTCACATTACGCAAAGAAAAGCTTGTTTCTAAATGACAATATATTATGTATAATATAAGATTACTTGTATTCAATAGTCTACACTGTACACACTTGAGTGGCGCCGCAGTGAGGCGCATCTAGGATCGAAAAACTCGTAACTTTAAAAAAACAAAATCTCGAAAACTATAAGTCGTAGAGAACTGAATTTTTTTTTAAAAACTTCCTTGAAGTGTAAACTTTATTTCATACACATATGGTATGACAAAATTCCTTAAAATAAAAAAAGTTTTTCGCTTACCGAAAAAAATGCAGCAAGGAAGATAAACGTTCCAGTTTCACCTAGTTTTACAAAAAAATTAAATTTTCCATAAAAACGAAATTAAAGCAGTGACCTTCGCCCACATTTCCTTTATCAATTAAAAAAAAAATACCTACAATTATCTCGATTGGTTCCGGAGATATCATGAGGGATGTGTGAAAAAGTAAGAAAATTTAATTTTGACAAATTTATGACATTCTTCGTAATAAAAAAAGTTTGACCTCCAAAAAAATGTTGTATTGCCATTACAAGGCCAAGGACCTAGGCTATCATGCTGTGAAGGTCCCAAGTGGTTGTACCTTAAAAAATTTTTTTCAAGAAGGAAGCTACTTTTTTCCTCGTTTTACGGTGCACTATATCCAGCATTAAAATAATAAAATTAGTCGCTATGGTTAATCACTAATTTTCACAAAATGAACCACCAAAGGAACAAATTATAAATAATAACTTTCGATAACATAGTAACTCAAAACTTCGAATCACAAATTTAATCACAAAAACTATAATACCGTTATTAAACACATTTTTGTAAATGCTAATGCAGACACGTACGCGAACTACAATAACATTGAATTTTACATGGGGTGTAGTGTTGCCAGATATGTGAGATTTTCACATAGGTTATAAATTTCATTATAAATAAATCATGATGCTTTTCAAAAAAATTCTATTGACCTAACTGACGGTTAATTTAGTTAACTGAGCATTGAAAAAACGGGTCTTACCATCGCAACAGAAACAACAGAAAACAGCAAAAGACTGTTATTTATTTGGGCTTGCACAACTAGCGGTTTATAAAGATCTACGTACACCGTATGAAATTTAATTCGGTTTACTCTTTTTTAATGGAAGAACTGACTGAGGTCGGAGCTGACGACCTAAATTTAACTTTTTTTATCAACTTTTGCTAATATTGGTGTAAAATGGTAGACATTTTTAAATAATAGTTTAATTACTTAAAAAAAGTGCAGGTACACAAGGGAAAATAATGGTATAAATACCATGAAAATGGTATATCTGACAACACTGATTAGGTGCGTGGTTAGATGTGTGAATAGGTTACATATGGGACGCTAATATCGCAGTTCACATTATGGCGTGGTTGAATTTTTATCATATTATGACCTATCCCGAATAAAGTGCTATTTTCTCAAGAAAAAAATCTTTTTTATAAAAAATGACGTATACTATCTTCCTAACCGTCCAGAGTATTATGGAAGAATAAAATGCAAACTGTTGGGTATGACCAGTGTAAAAAGTGACAGAAGTATGTGAAAATACTGCAACTTATTTTCCATCACCTGATATTGTGTTGCACCTTCAGTGTTTTACTATTAGAGGCCAATTAAAATAGTAGAGAACTGATTTATTCCTTGAACACCTACACATTTCAAATTATTGTAATAGCAGAGGGTAAGTACCTACTTCTTAAAAATAATAATCCTTTTATAAACTTTGAAAACATGAGATGGGAACATTAAATTTCTCTCAAGATTCCCTAAGAAGTTTGCTGTTCATCGGAAAATTTAGTTTTAGTTGTACGTTCCATATGAAACGCTTAAAAAGAAATGTTGATTGGTGCAAGAAAAAGTCAAAATTGTACATTTCTCACATTGAAAGGTATTTCAAAATGTTTAAAAATTATTTCAAATGGAGCAATGAATCGTTTAAGTAGCTAATTATTTCATCCAATGTTATTATAAATTCGGGAATGAACTTAATGCTAGGGCTCGGTTTTTCAATCGTGGGTTAGCTAAACTCACACTTTTAGAATTCGATTTTTCAATTTTACATTTGTTTTGGAAGTGGTTATAACAACAAATATTTTATGCTAAAGTAACTTTTAGTTGAAGTGGTTCGTATTAGAATCTCATCGATTTTTGTGAAAATATAATGCTAGGTAACCTTCAACTTATGTTAACTCGATTGTAAAATCGCGCCTAGGTGAGAGAATTGCATAAGATATGCGGCAACGTTGCTTCAGTCCATTACACCATTTTTGCTAAGATATAGAATGCTTCCAGTAACCAGCAGTTCCAAAACAGTTTCATCGTATTTTTTTTTGAAAGTCGATAACTCAGTTACACGTGGGAATTAAAAAAAAAAATGTGTCAGAGGGTTTCTACAGATGTCAAGAATCGTTGGTTTAAATATAACTACACACTTAATTAAGACTCACCCTGTATATAAAGAAAACCGGGTATTTTTATTTTTTGTGGATTGTAATTTTTATTACCAAATAATCAGATTTTTTTATTTTTGGATATCAATATGATTTGATCCAGGTCTATAAATACTCTTAAATTGTATACCTTTTAAAAATACTCGGCCATGAAAAATAAAGTTGAAATATTAAGGGTTTATGAATTATGGTATAGTATTGTGTATAGTTAATCTGTGGCCTTTCATGATTTGAAGATATGAAAGAAATGCTGCCTATCATTCTGACTTGTTTATTCGAACAACGATGAAACTTTGTGGGATAGCGGTGATTTTCAAGTGTTGGAATAACAGAAAGAAGTCAACCCTTCTTTTTGTTAGTTACTATCAAACATAAGTAAAATATATTGTTTTTTCCAGCAATACATGCACAAAAGTATCCTTGGCTGGAACAAATTTCTAGACAAGAACAGTTAATGTTAGGCTGTGATAATTTAGGATTAGGATCAAAAGTAAAATTAAATGTAACAGAACTGGACCATATTTTAGTGGACCACAACCATAAACTACTTTATTGTTACGTTCCTAAGGTAGCTTGCACAAATTGGAAACGGGTAATTATGATTTTGGCAATTGTTCTGATTTTTATTTATCTAATTCTATATCTAGGTTATGATGGTGTTAACAGGGGAGTCCTATACTGCCAACTTATTAGATATTCCTGCCTCTCTTGCCCATTCTGACAATTCAACGTTAAAATTGTCTCAGCTATCGCCTCCTGAAGCTACAAGTTGCCTTCGGGATTACACAATGTTCTTAATGACCAGACATCCCTTTGAACGCTTGCTCTCTGCTTACAGAAATAAGTTCATGGATAGTCTACCTAGCTCGAAATATTTTCAGGTAAAGTCAGTTGTTATTTGTCCATGCAAACCGGATCAACACAAAAAGCATGTTTATATCTAAAACTATATTCAGTCGGTCACGAAAACTGTGGCCTAATCGAAATGCACATTTTGTATATTTTTCAGTCACGCTACGGTCGCCATATTGTAAAAAAGTACCGCTCTAGTCCATCCAAGGCGGATATCGAATCTGGTGCCAACGTAACATTCCGAGAATTCATCCATTTCCTCTTACAAGAAGGAGTTACGACAAATGAGCACTGGACACCAATCTTCAACCTCTGCCGGCCATGTACTCTTAATTATACCTTTATTGGGCATTACGAAAGCCTGTCTGAGGACTCCAAGACAGTCTTGGATATGGTGAGAGCACCTGCTGTCGTATTTCCTGCAACCAGAACTGGGCATACGAAAGAATATCTTAGGCAATATTTTCAGCAGCTATCAATTTATGAGATACAGCATCTGTATAAGCTGTACGAGGCTGACTTTAAATTGTTTGGGTATGGGTTGGAGGATATGCTAGGTTATGATTTAGCTTAGGCCTAGGTATATAGGTGTGTCACTAGTGCTTAATTTAGTGTTTTATTTTTCAATGTACTAAGATTGATATTATGTGATATTAGTAAAATCGTGCACTTATGTAATGGTTATTTTTTTTTACTGGGTGTGTGGTCTACACTAAAAACACGATTTTTCTTAATTTTGATTTTTTTTTTTTTAATTTCTAATTCCAGATGTTTTTAAGTCGACGCAGGTATAACATTTTTTTTTTTAATAAAATTGTTTATAATATCTGTTCTTAGTTAAAAAGGATAGTGGTAAGTTCATGAGAGAGTTTATAAAGTTTTGTATTTTGCTTAACAAAATTGTTTGGTTGGTAACAGTTCAAACCTAATAAAAGAAATATTGCTGACCGTAACTTAAAAACATCTGGAATGAATGATAGCGGAGATGTTTGCATTAATTCACCCAAAATTCTTAACCAGTCCATAGGCATAATTACCAACCTCACCTACCTCAAATATTCTGTAAACACTGCCAGATAAAAGTATTTTTTTGGGATTTGAGCACTTTTGAAAAAAATTGTTACATTATTTCTTACAAAAAAATAAATAAAAACCTGTTAAATTTTATTTATAAGCTAAAAACAGTATACTTAGTAGGAGAAAGTGGGGTAATACTAACCATTCCTCTTTTAGGTATATGGATGGCTTGAAAAGCAGGTTGTTTTTCGGTCAAATTGTACCTATTTGATGGTCACTGCCCAAAATTAATCTTGCTCTAATGTTATAGTAGTACAAATTCATATTTTTATGTTGTAAATGGATGATACTATCTAATTTATATCCAAAGACAAGAATCTTAGGAGTAATATGAACATTTTAAAGTAGTTGGCTAAATTTAGTTGAGTCGAAGATAGCAAAAAAAAATGGTATTTAGGATTTGCAATATTTGTGCATTACTTTGTTAAATTTCGCTATAAACATTAAGCCAGCACATAAATAACATTACATATGACTGATTAATTATCTTTCAACTGCCTGGAGGGTCAGGGGCCCTTTTTTATCTGTTAAGAAACGTAAGCATCTCAATAACATCTAATTTAATTTGCATAACCCAATATATCTCTGAAGCATTTGACCAACGTAAGCAAGTTGACGAAATATATACAGACTTCTCAAAGGCTTTCGACCGTCTTGATCTAAATAAATTTGTCAAATATATGTTTTGCTTTATCTTTATTTTATTCTTATTTTTCTGGTGTTCCTCAAGGGTCCATTTTCGGACCTCTGTTGTTTAATATATTTATGAATGATATTGTGAATGTTACGAACGTTTGTTGTTTGCTCTATGCTAACGATCTTAAAATCTTCAGAATAATTTCTTCCTTAGATGACTGCGCCTTTCTGCAAAATAATCTCTCATTGGTGTGTTCAAAATAAGCTAAACTTAAATGTGTTTAAATGTAACGTTGTGGCTTGTACAACTAAAAAATTAGTCCCCTTATGTTTGATTATAGAGTAGACAACTTGGTCCTTTTAAGACCTCCAACTGGCGTAATTTTTGACAAAACTTTTTTATACCGCATATAAATAAGCTAGTAAACGAGTCACTCAAAACTCTTGGCTATCTAATTAGAACTAATAGAGATTTTTCAAATGTTAATACTTAATTTATATTTTATGTTTGTCAGGTCTAATTTGGACTACGCATCCTTAGTGTGGAACCCGTATTACAGAAATCACATTAACGATCTAGAAAGTGTACAAAGACAATTTATAAAATGATTAGCCCCAATTTTGCATTTTTTGTCTATTTTTTGCAATATTATCCAAATATGGGTAATATACTATATCACAATGGCTAATGATTCACATAATTTCTTTTTAATGTTATAATTTAACACCGATGTATTTGAATATAAATTCTTTAAAATTACATCGCTTTTTTGGCATAATTCTCATTCATATTCAACGAACCTTAGTTTAACATCTATGGATATTCCCAATATCATTGCCACAGGAGTGACAATTAATATGTTATTATCTAGCCATATTGCTAAATTTTGTTCCAAGTAATCACGTTTAGGCTCTGAGCAGAATAACATCATTATGGATTTTGATGGATTTAATTTTAAACTATGGTTATAGAAAAAATTATAAATATTTTCTAGTCTCCAATAACAAACATTGAGGTATCCAAGATATCAGATTGATCAAAATTAAAAACCATCTGGCTATCATCAGCATATACCTGGATATGACAATTTTTAACACATTCAAACACATCAGCTGTGTAAATCAGAAATAAAGGGCCCAGAACTGAACCTTGTGGGACACCAGAACATATCGGCGATAAATGCCTTCTTTTTATGTACGACAATTTAAATATGAATGAAAGTGATAGTAAATCCAATCCATAATAAAGTAATTTGGCCTCAAATAATTCATGATTAGTAGTATCGAATGCTTTGGAGAAGTCCAGAGCAACTAATACTGAAGCTTTCTGTTTATCTGTATGAGAATGTATCCACTATGGTTTATAAAATAAAATTTTTGTATTTAATGATGCTTGAGCTTGTGTAGCGATAATAGTTAGTGGCCGATGTTAATTGTAACTTTACAAAAGTATTAGAGAACTGCTTATTTGATGATTCAAAACTGATAATAAAATGACGATGACATGGAAAATTCACTGTATATCGCATCACTAGTCCCTCTCTGGAAATGTCATCTGCTATAATTATTAATTTCTGAACTAGGAACTTGATCATGTGTACGTCAGTAACTTGTCAAAATTGACAGAAGATATCTGATCTTTGTCAAATTAAAGAAAAACAAATGATGTAATTGCCGAATTAGCCCTACTATAGTGCTGATGTAATAGAAAACCGCTGACTCATGGCGATTTAACTGACGGCTAACTAGATTTAGCCGATTATTAAAATTGTTTTATAAAAAATTAGTCGTACTTGTATTGTAATTTTAAAGATATTTTTTTTGCTGCATAACAAAAAGTGCAATAAAAGGAAGTTCATAATACAACAATAATTGAATTCCTTCGTGATGTTTGTACATAATTTGTCGCATAGCAGTGTTTAAGTAACATTAGAATATCTATTTTAATTTATAATGTAATACACAGTGAAATTTTATGTGCAATTAGATATTAATGGGTTATAAGCATAGATATTTTGTAAGATAGTTTATTTTAAATTATTTTTACTCCACTTTTTCCTATAAAATCCATGACATTTCAGTTCTAAAATTATTTACTTAAAGACAATAATCTTTGTTTGCATCGTATTGATGTTATTATAAAAAATGTATACTTTATCAGTTTATAAAGGATGCAAGATGTTTAAAGTAGTTTTTCTAATAAAAGTTGTCCACAGTGGTGTATTATCCTTAGAGCGCATGAAGCCCAGGCTTGGGGCGCAAAATACAGGGTGAGTTCTAACTTATTTTATTAAATTTAAGGGATGGTAGATCCCTTAATGGTAAGTTCATATAAAAAAAATATAAAAAATCTGTGCTATAGTTTCCGAGAAAAAAAAATTACTCCAACATTTTGCGATCCTGTTAACTGACCTATTTCAATCGAAAAGAAATTAAGATAGGTTGGGTGACTATGACATTGGCCTTGTTTTTTTACAATAATTGGTTCACCACTTTTTGCCACTTTGTCCTCAATGGAATTTTTTTAACAATCCCTTCAAACGCGCCGACCGCTGATTTCGACGTAAATGAAAGTCGTAATAATGAATGCCGTCCACTAACAGAGCCGACCTGAAGTGAATTTATGGATTTTTTTTCTGTTAATAAATAAATGTAATACATTTTTGTAGAGTTCGATGCACTTTGTCGCCGTGAACCTACTGCTTCTTACGCTTTTTTGTGATTTTTCTATGACGAATTAAATAGGGAGGGGATGAAGTTATACTACAGGAGCTTTTTGCTAAACATTCAGTTACGATATTGTTAGTGATTGAAAAGGTTACTATTTTTTTTTTTAATTTTTGAAAATGTACGTAGAAATTGGATAATAAGGGCTCAACTGTGTGTGCAGGTTGGTGGTGACAATTTTGACCACTTATTGTAATATGGCTACTCTTGTGACTACCTAATAAATTAAAAACATTGTCAAGTGTTAATAAATTTTGAAACTAATTAAATTAAGTTTTGTAAATTGATAGTAAAAATAATTGCTATTCTGAAACGTGAGTCCTGAATACGCCTCTGTCTCCATATTCGTATGTGGTCGAATATCAGAGCCTGCCGAATAGCCGCTTACACGCTTTTTGTGAAGTTTTTTTTTAAATGATTTATCATTTGAACTAAAAAACTGGTGTAGGATAACTTTGTCGGTGATTTTCTGACGTTTTTTGTATCTTTGCAATTTACAATGAACTTACATAAACAAATCATGTTGTTCACGTCATAAGTGGGTCAGATGAGCAATGCAGCGGTCCACAAAAGTTTAACAGTATTTTAGGTAAGGTAGGTCAGTCTTTCAACTTTCTTCTTAATTTTTTTTTCGTAATTCGTGTTACTAATATCAACAGGAACCCCCTCCTAAAATTACACCGATAAGTTGGCATTCACTCTGTATTTAGGGGTGAGACAGCAGACCGGTTGGGTCAAATAATAGTTTGCTCTCTATTTTAAGTTGGAATAATGTTTAATTTTTGTTTAATGAATAGTATTTACCTTTTATTGATTACTGAGCAATCTGCTACTAAGTTTTAAATTTCTATATGTTTGCGATGCAAGAAGTTTATTTGTTGTGTATCTGCGTTATACTATATCTAAAAACAAAAAACTCGTAATCGAAAATGGGAGCAAAATGTTGTAGGCTTCAGAAACCTGTATTGCTTAATATGACACTGGTTGTACTCTTGCAAAATGTCAGCACAAAAATTTATATCCCTTTATTTATTTCATAGGGTCAAAAAATGTTTCTTTTTAAGAGACATTAATTTCGCACACAATATATGTGGATATTAACTGCCTTGCGCCCTTTATATCAAAACCCTCAATATCTCATATAATGAAACATATTTTTTAATTTTTGTAAATATACATATACTTGTTTTTGTTTTGTATACCGTTATATAATAAAGCATTCGTAACGATGAAAACAAATATTAAGGCAACAATATATTTTATTAAGTAACGTTTCTCATAGACTATGTTAAATATTACATTTAATTTCAATGTACGTTAAATGCTCCACTAAAAACCATCTTAAATTCTCAGCTATCTCTTGCACTGATGTAATAATTTGATCAAGGACATACAAAAACAGGCTTCTTTACAAAAACTGCACTCCAATACCGAATTGGATACCAGGATGTGTTTGGTCACCCTTATCAAACGAATGAGGAAAGCAATAGTTTACCTCTAGTCTAGCCATATTGCCAAGCCGCAAGGCAACACCAAGACCATATGATAACCTCATGTTTGCTTTTAGTGTTTCTAAGAGATCGTTATCTTTTGCTGAAAACAAAAACACGAGTTAAGACAACGCCTTTCGTACCATAACCTCAATAATTTACACAAGCAATCTTATTAATCTAAAACAGAAATACGGTAAAACAGACGAGTGATGGCGAGCGATCATGCAGATATTGTTATGCCCTTTTCAAAGATAATTGGTATGACAAACGGAAGTAGAATACCAGTGTTGTGTAAATTATAATAAATTAATGTGAATACAAACAAAATATTTACATAGAGAAGTAATAATTATTATCCAATCACTATATGTTTTCATAGGTTAAAAACGGTTACTTAATACGAGCAATTATTTGATATTTACATATAAAAACAACACAAGATAATATAACAAATAACCATAAAAACGGAGTTAATATATAAGGCCTCTGAATAACACATTTGTTATTCCAATCTTATATAGGCATATTCAAACAGCTTAAGGGGCCTCGTCGGGAAAAAGCTTCGGATAGCTGTGTCACTCTCTAGAAAGTTTTTATACATGCTCCGCTGAATAATTTTGCTCTTGACTATACCTTCACTGGACGTTTTATTCACCGCCTTCATTGAGGTGCGATTTCCGATAGAGGTAACAATTCCTTGCTCCATTTGTAGTGACAAAGATACTTATTTAGAAAATTTATTTTAACCAAATAGTACGGAATAAAAGTTTGAACTTGCTGAACATAATTATGACAATTCATTCTAGAAGACAGGTATGAATTTTTCCGATTGATATCATAATTCAGGAGCTAATCACGTTCAAATTTCACTTATATTTACAGTATAAATTTTCCCTACATAAAGTGAAAATTAATTAAAATAGATTTACATGTACCCTCTAGTACACTTTCAACTAATGATCCTCCAAATTTGGTGTAATTTGACTAAACCATATGGAAGAAATAAATTTTGAAAAATTACCTTACAAACACAGAATCGATTAGCCCTCTTAAACTATTGACATTATCATGTGTTTACATATATGAATGTTTATGTTTTGTTCAAACTAACGAGAGTATTTACAGTATAAATTTTCCCTACATAAAGTGAAAATTAATTAAAATAGATATACATGTACCCTCTAGTACACTTTCAACTAATGATCCTCCAAATTTGGTGTAATTTGACTAAACCATATGGAAGAAATAAATTTTGAAAAATTACCTTACAAACACAGAATCGATTAGCCCTCTTAAACTATTGACATTATCATGTGTTTACATATATGAATGTTTATGTTTTGTTCAAACTAACGAGAGTTTATTTACAAGTGTTTTAAATGACCATACACATAACACCAGGCAAAGAACAAATTTTTCTCTTCCTGCCCATAATTCTACACTATTTGAAAAGGGATGCTATTATCAGTGCATAAAATTTTTTCGAAGACAAGGAATATAAACAATACTGTTAAATTCAAAAAAATTGTGAGATTGCTTAATATCAGCCGAACTATATGATACCAAAGAACTAACACCTAGCGTGTTCTTAAATAATTAAATCTGTTTATATTATGGACCTTTTATAAATTGTGATTTTGTTAGAAATATGACATGTATACACATTTTTTTCCTTTTAAGTTTGTTTGTGATATTCCTATATGTATATGTATTTTTGTTTTTGTTTTTTGTTGTTTTTGACATGTACTATACAATTTTATATTGTCACTGGTCCGTAATAAATCTATGTTCTATGTTCTATTCTGCTCTAGCCGAGGTAATAATGAAATTTGATCAATGGTGCATACCCACCGGTCAAGATCACTCGTCTGTTTTATGTCATAACCTCTTTCAAAAAAAAAAAAAAAAAAAAAAAAACCAAAGCAAATGGGTCTATTTAGTTACTTACCTAATTGAAAATTTCCGATATTTCCTGCATTAAAAAAGAAATGTGTTCTAAATAGCTCACCAAAGCCCCCTTTACCGGGTCTAAAGGGCAATGGTGTGAATAAATGCATACCGGCTGACCAATATGCCTGTGATCCTAAGGCATCTCCATCGGAATGTGGCCCAACACCCCTCATTTGGAATCCTCGGATTGATAAGGGGCCTCCAAGAAAGTACATGTCAGATATGCTTATTTTCATGTCGTTGTTGATGTTAGACATGTAGCCACCTGATAAACAACCTTGTAACACCTATAAATAGTATGAGCTATTATGCTGAAGAAGACCGGTAGAATTATTAACAAGACTTAATTCCTTTGGGTGCCATATACCCTATTTAAACCGCCCAGTGTGGCCAGTTGAAAAAAGAATACGAGCAATGGCTGTGAACTAGGATGAAATAAAATAGAATAAGACACACCCAGAAAACGTAAGAACAGGCTCCAGTCTGTGGCCCCCCCAGCTACCTACAATACACTCACACTGTTACGTCCATCTCGCTTGTTCAATCGGTCTTTAATAACTTGGCCACACTTGGCGGTTTACACACGGTATAAAGTAAAACATACAAAAAAAAATCTTTAATATGTAGTTATCATTAGAGCACGGATCCGAATATTAAATTTCAGGGACGGATGTACTCGCTACAGGAATTATCGTGTATTTTAATTCAAAATAAAGCTGTAAAATTTTAGTCAATTGGACTCATCGCTCATAACATTTTAATTTACACCTACGAACAAAACCGGTACTTGCTTTAAAACCCTTATTAGTAACCTAAAAAATTCAATAACTTACCCACAGGTTTCTCCTTGTTCTTTAGCGTGAACTACGGCACCTTTATAATTAATGTACTCTTCCCCTTTTAATCTGGCATATTTTATTATCACACATTTATATAGCTTCCTTTTTCCTTTTCTTCTTATCCCGAAATTAAGAGCACTATTAGACTCGCTTTCACTACTGGATGCCATGATTGAAAAATGACATTCGGACACTGTGTTTAGAAAAAACACATGTCAGCGACTTGTGTGGTTTCTCAACGCATAGAGATATTTCGAAGCGTGTGAATCATTGAAGCGTCATCGAACAAGTGATGTTACTGTAGGGAATGATGTGTTTACCCTTAAAGTGTATATTAATGCAATAAACTCAAAATAGCCGAAATATTGACATATGCTGTTACTCAAATGACCGATTCAATTTATATCATTAGGCAATTAAAAAATAAACTAAACGAAGAATTACCTTAAAATCTCCTATTTTTCAATATTCCACACTGTCATGACAACGTATTAATAGTATGGGGTGCATCATCCATACGTCTAAGATATTCATTTTGCAAAAAAAGTCATATGAATAATGGCAGGAGTAGGCCTTATTCAACATTGCAAACCGTAGTTCAAAAAATTCAGAATTTTAACTCTTCCGCCATGTTTCATATATGAATGTTTAATCTATATCAGAAAAGAAGCCACACTTAATAACACACTTAAAAATGAAACTCACCATGATTATAACACCAGAGGAAAGGAAAATATTAGGTTACCAAAAGTAAGGCTCACAAGAACTCAAAATCCTTACAAATACCTATCAGGAAAATTTTACAATGCTTTGCCAAATAAACTCAAATGTGATACTCTAAGTTTGAGAAACTTTAAAAATCAAGTAAAAGATATTTTAATAAATGAAAGTTTTTATTCATTTGACGAATATTTTAATTTCTTTCTCACAAAAATTAGAATTAGATGGATAAAAGATTTCTCAGAGTTAGAGTTTGATGGTACAGAACTTCAGTGCAATATTTGTGCGAAAATACTGTCATGGACAGTGAATGTGCGGATAGCAGTCTTAAAACACTATGGGGCGAGAACTCTGAAAATAATAAAGGACGTGTCTTGCTGTTTGTGACGGATGCAGCTTCGTATATGAAGATGGCTGGACAACGCTTAAACCACTTTTAATCGGGTACATTTAACATGTTTTTATTTCTGTGCACGTTTTACACCGGTATCCTGGATCCGTCCCTAATATTGACATCATATAATATTCGGATCAGGGCTCTAGTTGTCATTTATATATTGTATAAAAAAAAAACTTACGAAGTCTTCTATTATGGAGTAGTTTCCTTGCAAGAAGAACTCATTCTTGAGAAAACCAACATCGCCTCCAATTCCTGCTACTTCAGATGTCAATTGAAAAAGCGAGCCAGAGGACGGAAAAATTAAATCATCCCTCAAGTCAACAGATAAGACGTGCTTCAAAGCAGACTTCAGGCTTAAGCCCGACTGTACTCGTACGTCAAAGGAGGATGCCCTACTTAAAACGTTGAGGTCTCTTATATTTGCCTCCCATTGTAGGTTGTGTTTAAGCTAAAAAGACACAAGCAGAAAAATAAGATATACTAAAATCCTCCGAAATATTTACCAACGGTGTAGAGTAAAAACCTAGGTCTACGAGTAATCCTCTTTCTAACTGTTTATAGCCTGAAGTTGGCCACTCGGATTGAGCTTGGAACACTGAGGTGGTAAGACTAAAAACAGAAAAGTACTTATAGAAAAAGCACTGAAACATTTTGTTAAGGCATTTATTTTATTTTATTTATTTATTTCATACACTATTCCAACAGGTCCTAGAACCCAATTACAGAATAGGCAAATAGAAAAAAAAATTTAAAATTATTCCAAAAAAAATACATTAACGCACAAGATATACATATATGCATATGCGCGCACATAAATGCAGTGCAACTACATACACATACATATATACATACATCATACATACATGCATGCATGCATATACATACATACATATGTACGTACGTATGTACGTACATACCTACATACATACATATAAAATAAACAGAATTTAATGTACATCACAAAGTATTGCAAAAAAGGTGTTAAAATATTAATAATTAAAGATACATGATTTTAGAGAAGCAATATGCAGTTAAAAATATCAATATGATTATGTATGTTATTATAGGTGGTACACATAACATGAAGCGAAGAAAATTTTTTTGTTTGTTCTAGGCGTTGCTAATTTAAATAAATGTGTCTGATGTGAGGCTGTTCTGTGAGCATGAAAAGGTAACATATTAAGTATGTAAGTGCTATCAGTGAGATTATGTAACAATCTGTAAAGAAAAATTAAGTAAGAGACTTTGTGGTGATCTTTTAATGATACCAACGAGAACCTATAAAGTATAGACTTAGGATACAACCAATAGATGGATATGACCCATCAATTTTAAATGTGCAATACTTTAAAAATCTATACTGAATATTTTCTAAGCTTCCTATATACCTTGCAATATGGGGCCCATATTATTGAGGAATATTCTAAATTAGATCTCACAATAGAAATGTAAAGTACTTTGAGACTAGAGGTATTACTGAAGTAAATAGTATTTCTAATAAGAAATCCTAGAGGTTTATAGGATTTATTAATTAATTAATATGACTTGTAAATGAGTTTTAAGTCAAACACTACACCTAAGTCAGTGAATGTCTCTGGCCTTGAAAGCAAATTATTTTCAAGTGCATAATAAGATGTAATAGTATCGTGTTTAGTTGTTACTGATAAAACATTACACTTTGAAGGATTCAGAAACAATTTGTTTTTAATGCACTAGTTATAAATTACATCTAAATTATGTTGTAATGCTAGACAATCATCGAGGCATGACATTTTAAAAAATAGCTTCAAATTGTCAGCATATAAAAGATAATTCATAGTAATGTCAGTGAAAATGTCATTGATAAAAATATTAAATTAAAGTGGCCCTAAATTTGATCCCTGTGGGACACCAGACACTTACGGCCACAGTATAAAACAAACTGAGTTCTATTCTTAAGGTAAGATGATAAGTAATTAATGGTGCAGTACAAACACCATTGACTAGAATGTCAATGGTGTTTGTACTGTTGTTCCTAACAGTGCGGAATATTCACATGGGTTTCCTACGATGCACTGTTGATTACTGTGCACACATCTCATACAAAATTCTACCAATGAGTATATTTAAAAATCCACTTACGTCGGTCTATGTTTTCCTCTAAAGGGTTTAATAAAGGCTACGTTAAAGTTGCTAGTTTTCTTAGAACCATGACTATATTCCACTTGTACTCGCCGCCCCTCCCAAATAAATTTGGTGCACGCATACCAACAAGCAAAGCACCTTCATTATTACCAACATGTGTGCTCACCCCGCCTGTTATTCTTTTGTGTTCTTTAACATTAAAAGTTACCTATAAAATATGTTTGATATAAATTAAAATATATATATATTAATACTCACCTCCAAGCCTTCTGGAGTTGCCTGAGTGCCTTTGCTTGTGTCTATAAAAATGGATATATTTTTAAAACAGCCTAGTTCATCTAACTTTACTCGTGCCTAAAATACAGTCTTTAAATACTGATATTTGGGGAAAAAAATATTTTCAACACAACTTACTCGGTGTGCTTTCAATAAAACATCTTGGAAATCTTTTGCTTTAAATAATTCCTTTATACAGTCCTCAACGATATCATTTTTTGTTCGTGATAAACCATCCACATTTATTCTATCAACTCTTGCCTATGATTAAATAATTTAACTAACATTTTAAACTTTATTTTACAGAAAGTGATTAAAATTATAGCCACACCAGAATATTACTTAATATTTAGTAAGAACATTCTTATGTACCACGATATATATATATTAATAAATATTTTAATGTAAAATACCTTTACTTCTTGTAAATCTATTTCCTTAAAAGAATAAGTTTCTGGCGGTTCATTAAACACGCGTTTCTCTCCAAAATCAGGCACTTCGGTGATATTTTCTCCTGCCTAAAATTAGAGGTTATGTTTTACATTTGAATATTGTTTTGTTAAATTAGCTGCTTACCTTCGCATGTACCGTCCCCATTATCTGAAACCGCTGTGTTTTTTAACATACAATTTAATTTAATGCAGCATTTTAAACTGGCCCAATTTTATTACTTTATTGAAAATCTGACTAACCAGCCTATATGACATAAGTGGCAACTTGAGGCAAAGGAAATTACTAAATTAACGAAATACGTAACGTTGAAAAATTAACATAAACAAATGTTACATAAGGAATATTTGCATAGATCTAATAATTTAGGTACTGCAAACAGAGACGTCTCAGCTTCAAGACAGACAAGTGATGGCAAGAGGTGAGTTATGAGACAAGTTGTGTTATATGATTAACCACAGAATAGTGTTGGCGATCCTAAATCGATATTTCAGAAGATCGATCGTTTTTAGGTAAAAAAGATCGATTTTTAGATCGATCTTTTCGTTGACCATTAATCGGGAATTAATCTTTTTTTATTAAAGATCGATTGCTTTTCCATGTGATGGAAGAATAAAAATTCATTATAAATAAATAAATAAATATTTTATTATAAAGTACAGGCAATACGTTCTTTTTTTTTTATACAGAATATTTATTTTTTAGACTAGTTTATCTATTTCCATCAATCCATTTTTGATTCATCGTTTGTAAAGTTTTTGTTTTACTTATTGAACATATGCACGTCATTGCACGTAATGAGGGCTAACGTTTTTAGATTCATCAGTTGGCGCCACTGGCCGAGTAAGGTCATGTCAAAAGTTAGGCGTGGAAAAAATGTATAGGGTTTTATTATAATTATTTCGTACACCAGCAATTAAGAAAACTTATTAATTATGCCTCAGTATTGTACAGTTCCATTTTGTTCGGAAAGAAAAGGCGGACATATGCTCCGAGAGACAAAACTAACCTAAAACAGTGGTTGATGGAGATAACTTTACTCCTTCGAAACATTCGTGTGTAAGAAACATTTTAATTCTAACGATTATGCGTCACCAAAGAAGTCTACTACAGAAAATTGTGAGTAATAATCATGTACATTCGCTGTTTTCATCATGCTCATTCTTGATATAACCTTACTTAAATGACATAAGACACCTCTGATAAGTACAATAATTTCCCTGCTGAGTAAGTAAATTACTACTTTCCCCTTCTGCCGTAATTGTGTTAAATATTTTTCAGCTATTTTTTATAAAAATTACTAAAAACTAGCGTTAAAAAGCAGTAGTAAATATTAACGTTCAATGACATTGACCTTTCCGTTCACTAGCGCCTCTCTTGGTGAATTCAAGCGTGGTGGTGAAGGTCAGTTTTACGATAATTGGTTGCGTTTCCAGAATTGCCATCCATGAGAAAATATATCATTTTTAGATATTGCCAACAGAAATAAACTGGTATTTTCTTGGGCCATTAATGGTAGAAGAGTATCCAATAATTCTTTCATCATTCATTGGCTGATGTTCTAATTGTTGTTTTTGCTATTTTAAGATTAATGATAATATTTTTTAAGCGATTACCTGTTAATTTGTCATATAAAATGAAAAAAAAATCGGAAATTAATCTTCAACCAATGAACGATGAACAAATTATGTGATTCTCGACGGTAATTACTTGAGCGTAATTTAAAATACGTTTATTTATGTTGGCAGTATCTAAAAATGATATTTTTTTAGGGATTGCAATTCTGGAACCGCAATCAAAAGTTACATGCATATGGTTAATTGGTTTTTTATTTTACTTATTGTTCAATAAATACAATAGATACAAGTGTTTCTAATTTTAGTTAACCACAGTTTACAATCATTGTATATTTATTGTTAACTAACTCTATCCTTTCCAAATAGTCTCAATATTTCTGTAATTTTGTTGATTTGTTTATGTAAATAAAAGATCGATTTTTTTCTAACCGATTTTTATATGGATCAATCTTTACAATTCCGATCTGAATCGATCCTGAGAATCAATAATTTCACAAACGATCGCCATCGCTACCACAGAACAGATAAAGGGTTAACCAAATTTCAACATTACCCCACTCCTCGGCTAGAGCAGAATAACAAATTTGTTATTCAGGGCCGTTACATATTAACTCTGTTTTGTGGTTGTTATATTATCTTACGTTATTTTTTTATAGTAAATATCAAATAATTACTCATATTAACCGTTGTTAACCTATGAAGACAATGATTGGATCTTATTATTTATTTATGTATTTTATTTTGCATTCACACTCGTTTATTATAATTTACACGCCACTGGTCTCATCACTACTCAATTTACCTTAGTCAGTATATGACTAGCAGGTTGGCCACTATCGTTTGTCTGTTCTATAACCTATGGCATACTGAAGAGAATTAATAAGTTCGAAACCGGTCTGTCTGGTTAGGAATTGACAAATGATATTGGCTACCGATCTATCATGATTTGAAGGTATAATCCAATGCAGGTCGGGGTATTTGCCCGCTGAGTAGTTGTTTCGTTCACATCATATTTAATAACTAACTTTTTATTTCATATTATAATATTTTACTACCTATGATTGTTTGTTATACTCAGATGGCAACACTGCTTCGCACATGAAGGCTGCATAGAGGCTGTAGCACAGAACAGATGGCTGTAGTAAAGCGCTTAATTTACTCGATACCGAATATGGTTCGAATCCATCCCGCAGCAAGTTAAAAATTTTATTTGTAATTTGTTTCGGATTAAGATGAGAGAGGGAACTGTCGATGTCCTAGATGTGGTTCGGTCTCCACAATTAACTGTAGGGCCTCATCTCTCATTACTCAATATCTTAGGATTTTCTGGCAGTTACTTCGGTAACTTGAAAGGCTGTTAAGAAAACATTTTTACGATATGATCAAACGAACTTGGGTAGTTTTTTGCACTTGCTTGGCATCGATGGAAACATGTTTTTGAATTTTTTAAAGGCAGCCGTGATATGGAGGTTTTCTTCTCTGAAATTTACTTTGGGTTGTATATGCCATTAATGTTCCAAGATAGTGGTAATGGAAAAAAAATTCTTTTCAAATTATTTTATTATGATAAATATATAACAAATATATTCGCTTTTTAAAAGTATTTGGTTAAGAACGATATAAATATAATTATTGAGCTTATAAAATAAACGACTTGATTGAAACCCTACATATATCACATAGATAAAATTTTATAAAGAAAGCTGGTAAACAATGTCACAATTTTTTAACTGAATGCATAAACCAACAACAAAATTGTGCAAAGTGATACAACTAAACCTATGATAATAGAATCACGTCTTTTTCTCAAGTTTATTCTCTGTATGAGGCTATTTATCATTGGATATCGGTTCGAAATATCATTAAATCTAGTCTGTAATCTTTTAAATGTTTGCCTTTGATTTGTTAGATGCTCTCGGGTCTCCATTGCTATAGAAATTTGTTCGTTCACTAATCGATCAGAACTGAAATAAATAAAATTGGTATACCAACCAAATCAATGTTTTATGAAGTCTATTTACTTTCTGTCATCTTAACTAAAGGTAGATTTTCGCATTGTTAAGTTGGTAATAATTCTTTAAGTAAAAGTAATGTTATCAACGGCATGACAAATAATAGGACAGTAGTTTGTAAAAAGAAATTTTTTTGTCCAATTTAACAATGTAAAAATCTACCGTTAGTTAGGACTACAGAAAGCGAATGGACTTAATACATACATATGGACTTACTTATGAACATGTTGATTTTCTTTTAAATACATATCTCTTCTATTATTAATGCCATCTGTTCTAAAGGATTCAGAACTACGAAGCAAGTCCTCCCTTTCTCGGCGGCTTTCACGTTGTGAATTTGTTTTACGATAATCTCTGGATAAGTCTGCTAGAATATCTCTGTGCCGTTGCAGAGTATGCAGCATGGCTGCCCCAGAAACAGGCTGTTCTGATAATCGTTCATTAACTTGTGTTAACTATAAACAAGATAAGATTACTGGTTAAGGTTTTTTCACTTTAAACATTTAAACAAATTACCTTATTCAGTAGTTGCTCTATTTCTAATGACATTGTTTCGAAGGTGTCCTCTCCCGATAGTAAAGGCACAGTATCGGGATCTGCATGGCTGCTATGGGGCGTTTTAATTCCAGCTCCGAGTTTGCTAAAGGCAACTAATTTAAGGTCTATTTCGTTTTCTAGTTGTCTCGCTTGCTTGCGCAAGTCTAAAACAAAAAAAATGCTACCTATATGTAATTAACAATTAACCTATATTTTATATCACATATCGTATTTATGGTTGTTAAATTCGATGTATGTTGGAAGTGGGATTGTAAAAGTATATATTAGTACAAATACAAGCAAAAATTGTTTTATTTACCTTCGTACGATAAGGCAGCAGCCATTTTTGTTGTGATGTGGTGTTCATTAAAAAATTAGAATATGTCAATCTTTTTTCTGTTCTGTGATGTCAATCAAATCTTAATTTCATACAGTTATGTCTTATTCAAAATCTTAATACTTTGTACGTTCTAAATAGTTCTAAAAAAACGAAAAAATAAAACTATGTTGTATTTACAAATTGAAAACTTTATTATGGTTGATGATGAATGATGATTGATGACAGTCTCTGATGACATGTATAATGAACATTGGCGTATCAATAGGGTTGTACATAGACGGCACATTTTTAAATTAAATGATGAAATCATCAAATGTGATGTTATTTGACTCTCACCGGTGTAATCTAAAGATTCATATAAACATGATCCTTTATCCAAACTGAACAGCGATTTTAGTAAAAAAAGAAACGGTCGATGTTCGTGTCCAGGCCGAAATATGTCACCAGAACAAAAATATGTATGCATAACGGAACGTTGTAGGGCATGCCTCATTGAGATTCGCCAAAAAAACCTAGAAGATATGGATTTCCTCGAATATCGAAAAGAGCAGCTCGGTTCACGCTGTCACAAACACCAAGTATTCGAAGTTCGGTTAAGGGACTGTTTGCATAACACAATCAGAGTTGACTATGTTTGATTTTTGATATCTATAAATAAAAAAGGTGCGTTAAGTTAAAAGTCTGACTAGTCGAAATCGATAAAAGTACAGTCCAACAATATCATATGATGGAGAATAGTAAAATGATTGCTCATATTAAAAAAGATCTTTTGCCACTCCTACTAATTCATTGTAACACTATTTATTGTCTATTGAGAAATTTATATAATGTTTATGGATACGTGCCCATCTCTGGTATTGCACTCTTAGCGCCATCAATGTAATATATTATAAAGCAATATTATACCGACTACCACACGGTAACGTTAGTTTTTTCAATTTAGTATGGCCATCTATTTTATAGTAGATGAAAATTAACTCGGGAAAAGACCTTATTGCATTTGTCCATTCAGCAACGCCATCCACAGACAATTACTAAAAACTTTTTCTTAGTATATTTATTGATCGATTAGTAGAATGCGTGCAAATTACAAAGTAAAATAATGCACGCATAAGGTTTAGCGAGAAAACCTACTAGATTTATAATGGTTGTCTATCATACTGGATCGCACAGAATTCTCTTATTATTATAATTGTATTATTGTATCCTAGTACAAATATTGTATGGTATCGGTAAAAGATTATAGATGACGCCGTGGTAAGATATGTGGTCGAGAGCGAGTTAACACATAATAAGCGATTTGGGGCGAACATAAATTAACAGAAATATTTATGTTTGTCTTGATAATTTGATATTGTCATGAAAATGGGTATGTGAGGGCAGTGATTATGACGTCATATGCTAAATGTCACTTGAGATAATCAACATAACCAGTTCCAGAGTAGTTTATGTCAATTATGTGAGTTGTTTGTGGCGCGTAATATTGTAATATATAATAAACTTAACTTCCAATTAAGACGCAATGCGTGATTACGAGGAATGCGAGGATATTGAAATCAATGTATGGGAAACAGATTTTATAATCTCCGTTAACCTTAAAACTAGTAATGAATTGCGAATGTGCAAATAACTTCAACCGTAGTTGACGACATGACATAATAGATACGTGATAATTTGCGCATTCTCGTGACATAATCCCATTATCTTCAGATCGACCGGACCCTGGATGACTGCGTCTCGCCCAAAGAATTGTCTCGCCTCGCTTTGTTCCTCTACTATAACATTTGCCACGCACTATACTAGACTGACAGCGCCGTCAATAAACCGGCCCTCAGTTCGTATCTACATAATTTTATACCAAATACTCAGTATTCACCTTTTTATATCACTGAAAGGGGAACGTAACATAATAATAATATGACCCTTCACCGTCTGGAAAATAGATACGTTACGTTACTCTTCACTAAAATATGCACGCCACTGTCCTATTTTTTTCATCTATTTGATACACTGCTGCCAACTGCTCTGTGCTTACAGTTAGCGGCTAATGTCACATTATTTTGACTTTTGACACTACGAAGGTTTTGTTCGGTTTGTAACGGTCGTTCTCTATTTAAAATCTTCTGACAAAAACGTGTTTTTCTATTTACGTATTGAAGTGAAAAAATGCTACCATGCAAGAGTGAATCATTCACCTTTCACCGCAATAATTCAACAAACTCCTCGGATTCTTCCACAAGGAGCGCCGGAATGCAGCACTGTAGAAGAAAATTACAGGACAAATTTGACCAAACGGACAAAGGAAATGAAAATGAATCCAAGACACAAATTGGAGATCGAAGTGTATTGTCTGTTCTGTCTCTTAACGACAGCACAAGGAGGGTTTTAAGGAACGGGGCTGAGAGAATCACGAAAACTTTTAACACAGTACGCACCACTTTTGGGACAATTTCACAGGTAAACTAGGCTCTATTGTGATCTATTAAATTTTGTAACTGCCGTATCTATAACAATATGAATTTTCAGTTTATCTTTCAATGAAAATTAGAAATATTGTGCGAATTCTATATATTTTTTTTAAATTTCTGGTTTATATCATATCTATTTGACATTTTTGAATTTTAAATGGCTCATACATGTTTTTTACCTAATAATTTTTCTTTACATTTTACGATACACATTTTTTGTATGAACATAATCAATTAATAATTGTTTCTCTCAAGGCAGGTTTATTCTAAGGGCTAGCAATTGGGAGACTTTTCCCCATGGATAATATTCCGAAAACATATAGTTTGCAAGATATATATCTAATGAACACCAAGTTAACATTAACATTTAGAGGAAAATTAAGATAAATTGAAAATACAATTGTATTTTTTATGATTGATACGTTTTATTTCAGAGAAGTTTTTATTATCTAAGTTCAATAACTTGCAATGAATTCTGGAAGCAATGTAGGTTCCAGAAATTTGACAAAAGAGCAAAAACTAATTTTATGAATTATATCGTGTTTGGATGTCTATTTTGCACTACATATCGACGGTGTTTCGACAAAAAGGCGTAAGCGGCTTTTACCAAATTTTACAGGAGAGCCAAAAATTGATGAACATGTAAAATGTGTTATTCCAAGTTTAATTTTGTTTTAATAAAATTATAAATAGTTAACAAAAAATACCTTGTTCTGGGTGTCGAAATAATAGCAGGTGAGCATTTCAACCCATGCCACAATGAGATTCGGCGTTTATTAATTTATAATCTCACTTTATTCACAACGGAAATTATCGATTACGCTTATTCAACTTCAATTTTAACGATTCTCAAACTTTTGATGGATTCAATCATAGTGTTAGCGGAAAGGCTTATATCTTACGATATGTTTTCGATAATAATCTCATTTGCAGATTATTGTCGCTTACGCCTTTTTGTCGTAACACCGTCGATATAAACTTTGTTTGCGGTAATGCTTGAAATAATTCTGAATGTATTTGAAATCAATCCTGAATTATTTGAGTACACATATATTAGTTAATTTACGTACCATGAACGATTAAAAACATATTGCGCATACGTCAGATACCAAAAATTGTTCGGAATTAAAACCCCGAACAAAGCCATTATAAACTTGTGAGATTATTGCTGCATATTCGTGGCACTAACTAGTTTGAAGAATGTTTATAAATAGCAAAAATGTGTCAAATTTGTCGATAATATCTAATCTTGTAGCCTTTGTGCATTACGGTAACTGATTATATCGTATCTATATACAGTATGTGTATTAAAATATTAGACATAGTACATTAAAGGAGACTCAAAATTGATATTGTATTGCATGCAGTGTGCACTGTTGACCGCACGACAACTCTATGGAAAATTAATTCTCTGCCCTGCTAATGCTAACGTTGACGAACGACGGCTTGTCTGCCTCTGGTTTACATTGTAATATTGCCATTTAAGAGACCCATGTTTAATAATTTAATACTCGTACTGTATAGATAATTATTACCAACAGAAAATACAAAAAATATATCTTAATCCCAAAAAATACATATTACAACGTGTTTACTACTGATTTATAATATAAGATAAAACCACACAAATTAGGTGGCAGTTATTTAACATATGAAAGTAAAAATAGTTTTATAACTTCTAAATTTGTTTAATACTACTTTTTCTTCTATAGAGATTCAAAATATCAACAAAAAAGAAGACAAATTCTTGAAGAAGGCCCCATGACCCCAAGCTGTGCGACACCTCACACATTCTCGAAGCACATTTTAGGACGAACGCCTACAAAATTGTACAGCCCTTTTGGCATTGAGAGCCCGTATAGCAAATCCACCACTTATGACAAAGAAAATTTGCCACCAAAGTGTCATCAACAGCTATTCAAATTTTAGCGATAAATGACATTGTGTTTGTAAATATGTTTCGACTCTTTATTATGTGCTTCTAGTGCCCTTGTTGTTGCATATGGACATATCCTCTGTAGTAATGTTTATTACAGGATTTGTTTCTTCAATATTTTTTTAAACACATTAGACAGTTATGACTAACCATTAAGAAGACTGACATAGGTATCTATTTTACTATTTATCGACTTTTTTTACAATATTTAAAATAGATTAAAATAGAAAATTCCATTCATAAGTCGCTAAAATGTGCCTTTTAGAACATTTACCGTATTCTCTATCTTTAATATGTAACATACAGTCCAGTGGCGGCTGGTGGGTTTAGGTTATACTATATCTCAATATTGGAGCATGGTATACAAACAATATTTTAAGGCATGACTATCAGTTCTGAATGAAGAAAATTTGCAAAAAAAAAAAATTGAGAAAAAAGGTATACAAATGCGCTGCCGACCCAGATTACTTCTAGACCATTAGTAAAATATTTGCAAACTAATTTTTT
Source organism: Rhamnusium bicolor (assembly GCA_029963845.1). Classification (NCBI taxonomy): domain Eukaryota; kingdom Metazoa; phylum Arthropoda; class Insecta; order Coleoptera; family Cerambycidae; genus Rhamnusium; species Rhamnusium bicolor. Next base: position 710,724 of record JANEYF010000117.1, read on the forward strand.
TTGTAATCAGAAGGAAAATTTATCACCCCGTTTTTTTTTGTTTTCGAAAATTTTGGTTTTTTGTAAAGTTATGACATTTTGAAATTTAAGTTCTTTATCCAAAGACTGTTTATGTTTTTCAGGAAGGTATTTTGATATCTCTACCAAATTTTATTAGTCTTGGATTTTTTTTTCCATAAAATCTTGTAAATTTGACCTACTTTCAGTTCCTAGTCTTTTCATGACAATTTTACAATATTTTTTCTTGTTTCTGTGAATATTAACATAAACATGTATTGTTTTTATTTTATTTTTCTAGTTTAAATGATATTATTTTTTGGTAATTTTTACATTGGTACATATCGTTTGTAATAACTAAAAGTTATTTCTATTTACTAACCTATTTATTTGTTGTATTCTGCCTCTAGTATATAGTAAACCTATTTATTTTACTTTGTATTTGAATTATAATAATATATAATTTATATTAGTTTATACATTTTTTTTTTTTTGTAATTTGTATCAAATATTAAAAATATTATATCTGATATTTGGCTTTTGATAATTTGAGAATTAATACAAAGTGAGGGTTGTCCAGAAAAAGCTAACATGGTCAATGTCACCAGCATATTAAGTGGTCTTTCCTCAGGAACCCGCCACTGTAACTTGTTCTATGGAGCACAATAAAATATGCTACCTCCTGGGAATTAGTTGGACACTAGTGGCTATAAGCTTACTATAAACTTCCCTGGTAGTCCGCCTACTTATTACTGTTTCTTATTTTCGTACCACACAGCTCCTCTTGGTTATATATTCAATAATAAATATGGCCATTATAGTGATCGCAGTATATTACGAGTCTGATATGGCCACCATAGTGGTCTTCAGCACTTAGAAAGACATTCTTTTCTGGATATATCACAAGAGCCCATCTTTTTATATAGTTTGTTGCATACCAAAGATTAGTTTAATATACAGGGTATTTAAAAAAAAATACCAACATTTCTAGGGTAGTACCATAGATGTATAGTGTAATATACCTCTGTCCATAGGGAAAAAGTTACATAATATTGAATAATGTTTTCCTAAATGACTTGATTTTATTAAAATTTAAAACTTTTGAACAAACTTGACTGACCATAGTGTATGATGCTCCCAGTGAGAACATATTAGTCTTTAAGGTTGTTTAAATGTTTTATGGCATTTTCACTGGGCGAAGGAAAACTACAAAGGTTAATATCAACAAATTTTGAGAAAGTAGATATTAAAAACGCTTCAAAATCGATATTTCTTTACTTACAAAGAAATAAAAAACATTTTTGACTAACAGTTTTAACATGAAGTAAAAATAAGTAAGTTTTAACACTAAATATAATAATGTTATTTACTTTGAAAAGTATCTGTCGTAAACAGAATTGCTGTGCAACGTCCCATATATTATTATAACTAGAAGTATAAAAACTAGAAAATAGCTGGTCCAAAGAAGATGTATGTAAATAAGGCTCTTTTCATTCTAAAAAAAAAAAAGAAAAATATTTTTCTGGTTTTGAAAGTAAATGAATTGGTGAGACGAAAAACAGTACAAATTCAAAAACCTTATTTTGAGTAAATCAATAAAAACTGTTTAACTTCAAAACTGTTTTAAATACAGCTTTGACATGTACAGGACAATTATAGATTTTATTGTTAACAATCATTTCACGTCAACAAAGTTTGAAAATAAACATCAGGTTTTGCTCTATACAAAAAAATAAGTTATGGACTTGTACTGTTATTCGACTCAACTATGGGAATTGGGGTAAAATAAGACAATAGTCAGCGAAATTACAGGACGTATGCGTAAAAGATGTAATGTTACGTTATTTTATTTTATAATATAAAAAAATATTATGTTACCATCACATTACATAAAATTACGTCATACATTCCGTGGTTTCGATAACTTTTTAGTAGTTTTTCAATAGAACAGAAAACTTTATTCACTTTAAGCATTCTTAGACAGCAAAAACATAAAAAGAAGCACAACCGACACTCTCTTTAAATGTCATTCTCAGTTTCTTCATTGGTTGTACTTCATGACTTGACGTGATAGTAGAACTCAAGCTCTACCCCAGTAATGTATGACAACTTTTGTTAAGTATGTCAAAAATTTCTGGGGAATTTAGTGAAACCGGTTCATTATATGCGTTTTCTACAGGGAGAGGGGACTTTCCTTGTTTGCTTTAAAAATTTTAAACAAAAATTGTCTGTAGTTTGATATAGTAAAGTTTTCTATTCTCGAGTTGCTACCATGTACTGAAGTTGAACAAGTTTTTTTATAACCGAGGGGACTACTAATTTTTAAAGTCAAGAATGCACTATAAATAAACAAATGAGGAATCACAGAATCTACTGGACGATCAGACTGAAAACAGTACAAGTGACGAACTTGTACTGTTTTTTCTGCACAGCGCTGGTAAGATCTTGCTCCACATCTCAGTGGTAATGTTTAGGGTACGCTTTTTAGGCTCATTCGATAGAGGAAAGAAATTTAAAGTGATTGGTTATCTTAACTCAAAATGTAAAATTTTGGACATATTGTTTTTCATATCACCGATTCAAATATAAAACATATTTTTTTCAGCTGTGCTTAAAAAGTGTGTGAAGCATGGGCGTCACCTCCAAAATTTCCATGGGGTGGGGGGTGGAGTAATTTTTTTAGAGCAATTATCTGCTGAGTTATTAAAATCGTTGAAGTGCTTGTAATTTAAAAACAAGACATTACAATTGTCGTTTTCAGTATTGCCCTTAATTTTTTTTTTTAATTAAATATAAGTTGTATAATTTATTTCACAGCCTCTTTAAAAACTACTGTTTTACAAAATATATAAAGATCTACTATTATAAGAAGGTACTTACATCACTTAAAAAGTTTGCGAAGTTGTCCTTTTCTTGTGCATGAAATTCAAGTTTTGTCAAGGTTCCTTCTCTACAAAATTCCTTATGTTTTGTATCAACACTGGTAGATAGAAAAGCTTTCAATTTCTAAAATAGTGAACATAATGAAAATTCGAGTTAAAATTATAATTAATTACTATAAGTAGGTACTTGTTGTATAAATAAAATGTTTTCAATAACTAATTGTGATTATGGCAAACATGTTTTATATGGATTTTATCTAACAGACCTATTTAAACATTGATATTATCATTAAAACATCTAATGCAAGTACCTCGGACTGTTTCTCAATAGGAGAGTAACAATTTGGTTCAGAAAACTTAGGTAAATATTCCTCTGGTCCTTTAATAGTGACACAAACATCAAATTTTGTAGCATTAGTTGCTACCTCGGGGATATCAAAATATATTTGCAAGTTACTCGGCTTAGCATAACTTTTTGGGCAATTAGTATGCCAGTCTACAAAAAAAACATTCTTTTTTTTTGAAGTAAGCACCGTTTTGACACCTCTACTTACTATCTAACGTTAAAACACCTTGTACAGTGGCAAATTTCTTGATAAAATCTGTATATTTAATACTGATTAAGGTTTTGACAGTGGTCATTTCTATAAAACTATCATCAACTACTTTTTTCATATCAAAATTGTGGTTTAATTCTAAGCAAGTATGTAAGTTATTGAAATGCCTCAGTAATTCCAACCAATCCTATAAAAAGATAAAATTAATATAAAAGGCAATAAGTTTAATAAGTTATTTACATGTTTTCTATCAGTGTCTAGAATGAGATCGGTGTTCTTAATATAAAAGGCATAGCAAAAAATTGTAACAGCTAAAGTAACAATACAAAGGAAGAAAATTATAAGAGGTGGGCGACTTTTTACAAAAGAAAACATTTTGCTTGGTTTCTCGTTTATATCACAGTCTGTTCATGATATTTTCTTGTGTTACATTAACATTAAATATTACACATTGTTTAACGTCATCACTCACACTGACAGATTTAATTTCAAAAAGTTAGGTTAGGTATGAACTTTAAGCAGCCTTGAGTAGTACGTTCTAGAATTCATTAAAGTGTACATAATTCGAAATGGAGTTTCGAAATTTTAGTGCAAAAATAATATCATCTTCATCCAATTATTTTAATCGTATACATGTGGTTCCTTAAATTCAGTTAATCTGAAAATTGATATTATAGCAATTATTATTTACTCACCTCTGCTTCTTAAACTGGTATACGGGAACCGGCAACTGAATAATTGCTTTCCAAGAAAAATCCTAATCTCATTTATTAGGGCAATTTATTTCTTGACCCCTTATTCTTAGTACGTCGATAAGATAATACAGTTTGAGAAATGGCATAATATATATGTAGTCTATCATTTTTAATTATCTAAAAATGTATGCTTTATTTAAAAAATTAAAAATGTCTAATAATAAGTGTTGTGCTTTTGTGGCTTTTGCTTTGCTAATTCTGAGAAACTGCGAAGGTGTAAGTATATTTTTCCTATTCCTAATTAGGCTTTTCTATGACATACACAATGACATGAATTTGCATAAACTCTGCTGATACAAATTAATATTAAAAAAAAATTGTTTTGGAAGAATATGGAATCAAAAAATTAACTACTGTTTTTTGGAGCAATCATGTAACATGCACATAAACAATGCTCATTTCTTTATTTCATGTATCAGATATCAAATAACTCGACCTCTGCCTAATCAATACCCAAATAATTTCGTCTACGCACTGTGTACCACTTAGTAATGAAATTCCTATATAGCGAATTGTTGCCAGACTTTTGTAGTGATTTTTTATAAACAAAAGTGAATTGGTTTTGATCAAAAACAGTGTGCGAGAATCACTAGAATTTAGCAAAGCATTTCACATTAATTTATACACTGTTATAAGCTTCAAGAATCTCATTTTCCTTGGACGTTCCATCATGTCGTGCCCCATATGCAAGTAACAATAATAGCCTGCATTTCTGTATTCAGCCATTTCAAAATTACAAACACACACAGTATCCGTGCTTTATAAATATTATATGAAAGGAAGTAACAATAAATATTTAATAGGGAACCGAAATAGATCTCCAATATGGCGGATCCCAGAAAAATTGGTTGGAGCGGATTGGTTGAAGGAATTAACACTACGAGGCTTCCGCTAATCAAAATTCAACAAAGTGGAACTTCAAGATGGCGGGTTTGGTCAGGCTTCTGCAACGACGCTTCTGTCTATGTTATTTAATATTTTTCTTTTGTATATCAATTCAGTGGTCCTTGCACACGCAGATGCCATAGGACCTACGAATAAAGAGAATTTCTCTTTATTCGTAGCATAGGACACGCCAGTGAATGCTAACGTTTTTAGGCTCACCAGTTGACGCCACTGGCGAGTAAGGTCCTTTTAAAAGTTATTGTTAGGCGCGGAAAAAGTTTATAGGGTTTTATTATAATTATTTCGTACACCAGCAAATAAAAAAACTTGTTAATTAGGCCTCAGTTATGCAGTTCCATTTTGCTCGGAAACAAAAGGTGGAAATATGCTTTTGAGAGACAAAACTCACCTAAAACAGTGGTTGATAGAGATAACTTTTCTCCTTCGAAACATTCGTGTGTTTGTAAGAAATTACTATTTTCCCCTTCTGCCATCGTTAAATGTTTTTCAGCTAATTTTTATAAAAATTACTAAAAACTCGAGTTAATATGCCAAGTAAACAGTAACGTTCAGTGACCTTACCCTACACTAGCGCCTCTCGTGGTGAATTCAAGCGCGATAGCCCTCATTATTATGCTCTGACCTACACTAATACCAGTGTCTGTTTTTCTGTTCAGTGACCAGTGTAAATAAGATTTTCTATAACAGCAAAGCAAAAATTTGCCACCCTTTTTGTCCTCATCTAATTAAAAGATATGCAAATATTAACAAATTCTTTTGGTCGTTACCTATTGCGTTTACATAATTTCTGTTCTGAAAGTAAAATTAAAATGTTACCAATATGAAAGAACGTGTCTTAGATAAATCATTTCGGACGTGCATATGAATTTTTTTTTTTTTTTTGATTTTGCATCAGTCAACACTGTTCCGGGGGGGTTTCAGGAATTTTACTACCTTTTGGGATGTTAGATGATTGGGGTATTCCCATACGTGGTGTCACTTCGTATGCAGCTACAATTAATTTTGGTTTTGGAAGCAGAATTTAGCTCAGACCAATTTTTTTAAGGTTCATAGTGTTTTATTGAGTATTTAACAAATTTATGCTACACAAATACAGATCGACGCAAAAAGTAAGTTTGGTTCAGATCAGATCGAATTTATGTAATATATCTCGATATTTTTATATAGAAGTTACTGGAATATTAAGATCAATATTATTAAGGTCATTTTTTTTTATAGAAATTTAGAAGGTATTTTATGAAATATTTGTTATTTCCGGATGACAGAAAAAATAATCAATATGGAATTTTTTTATATCTGATGCTTTATTGAGTATTTTTAATATCCCAGTATAAGCATATAATATGCGAGGTTACAAACGTTTTGAACAATTCTAAAAGAGATTGGCATAAGAACTATTTATGTAAACGTACATAAGTCTCTTCACAATGTTATTTTCCGATGTCAGAGTTGTCAAAAGAAGGCTAACAATAAGATATACTTAATTTACAAAGGACGTTACGTAGAGGTTTATAAAACTAATATAACATGCATACATTAGAGTACTTAAAGTTTTATCGAACGTTGGCAGAAGTTGCGAAAAGAGGTTTTATTGTTTCTAAAAAATAAAATGTATGATGAGATATTTATATGTATCACAAAAATCGTATAATTAACGGTGCAAAAAATATCTGTAAATTGTTTTTATTACTCTATGAACAAGATTTTATATATGGTCGAGGATTTTAACTTCAGATAGCGATATAGCGACAGATTGGTGGGCGTTAGAGGAAGTTCGAGGTTTAAATTCGACTGGCTAAAATATTTGTGATTGTCGACAGTTTTAGTTCTGTGAACTCTACATTAGGTACAGTTACAAATTTGCAAAGCAAAATTTAAACATATTCCAACTGCTTATGTTGCATGTTGCATTTGAAACAAATAATTGTGTAATGCCTTGCATTCAATGTAAATTGTGTTTTAATTGTGTCGGCTATTCATTGTTGTATACGAGTATTACGCCATTCAGAAAAAATTACAAATAGCTAGGACGTGACTAGACCAAAAATAGATACAGGGTGTTCACGTATATTTTCAACTACCCCTTAACTCGTTCATTTCTGATTAGAAAAAAATATATTAATGTGGATTTTAATGTTTCTTTTGAATATTCAAAATATGCCATCAGAAAAACAATTCTACGTTGTTACATAACATGCCGATGTTTTTGGTTCGTTCTTGGTAGCAATTATTTTTTAAATATCCCCAAAGAAATGTGTCGAGCAACGACAAATCCGGGCTATTTGGAGCCCATATAATGGTTCCTTCCAAATTTGCTTATCTATTCTTGCTTATTTGATTATAATCTATAACAGCTAGGTCCTCAGAAATAATCTCAATATCAGTCCGTAAGAAGTTTAAAAAACGTTTACCAGTTAGTGACTGCCTATAAAATATAGGACACGATTGTTGTAAATCCCGCACCAAACCGAAATTGTTTGTAATCCTTGAAACTTTATATCTTTTGTCTGATGTGGATTTTCACTGCTCCAGTAGTGCGCGTTTTTTTCTATTAAAAATACCGTATGTGGTGAATCTAGCCTCATCCATCCATAATATTTTATTAAAGAAAAGTGCATCGTTGTCCAACCAATAAACCATTATTCGGCAAAATTATATTCTTGCGTTTACATTTGCTTCAGTCAGTCTAGCCACTGGTAACAATGTAAAAGGTCTAACCCTATAATTGTGAAGAACTTTCCATATTTTTCCCAAACATATATTTGGATCTTTTCTCGCATCACGAATCGACCTTTTTGGATTTTCTTGAAAATAAAGGAGAACATTTAGCTCATCATTTTCATCTCGAACAACAACCCGATTTGTCGTTTCAAATAATGCATTTATATTCAGCAGCAGCATTTCTATTATTTTTTAGATTCACAATACATCATACATCAGATAGTATTCACAATATAACATATTTTTTGTTTTCAGAGAAACCCATTTCCTTATAACGTACTAACTTACACAACAATGTAATAGTATACTTTAAACGTCAAAACTTAAAAAAAAAAATGTTTTTCCATGACCTGCTCTATCATTTATTCCAGAGGTCGAAGATGGGTGGCCATAATTTATTAAATATCCCGAAAACGATAAGAGATGATGGATTAAATCTGTATATTTTTGAAATTAGAATAAAAAGGTCTATCCAAATATAGAGAAATATACAGGGTATTCCAGTTAAAAAATAAATCAATTTTATCATATATTTTTTGCCTCAGATGTCCAATTGTTTTTCTGATAGAATATTTTGAATCTTCAAAAGAAACATTAATATCCATATTAATAAGTTTTTTTTCTAATCAGAAATAAATGAGTTAAGGGGTAGTTCAAAATATACGTGAACACCCTGTACCTATCCGTTACCAATTGATCTTTTTAAAAAAGCAAATAAAAAACTAACTAAAATCACACGTAAACGTGTCAATTTTTTGCAGCTAATTACACTGGGGCGTTGTCGATTATAAACGTTTATTTGATTTCAGGCCAATCAGGTTCTTCAAAATAATAATCAATAAAAAAAATATTGTTACGTGTTTGCTATTCCCACAAACACCTATACTCATAGATTCGTTGATTGAAAGTCCAGGTAACACTTACTATTTTTTTTTCCTTTCGGGTTGCGGTTTAAACTACCCGCTGTACTGAAGCTTAAGCTTATTGTACCCTTCACTTACTACTTTACTAACTAATTAATAATTGACAACAATAGATTAATGACTGTCTTAACTATAATCGCAATTAAACACCTATAAGTCTGTTTCTCATTTTTCTGTACTCGTTCACTTTCAACTAAAGACTGACTCTCGGCCTACCGTACGTCTTATTTATACACCCATTCACGCGGTCTAGAACATTCCGGAACATTCCCGGCCGTTCTCGTACAATTCCAGTCTCATCTAACCAGTCTACACAGTCCAGTGGCGTAACACTGCCCCCTCCTTAAGATTCAATGTCCCGATCAGGCAAATTATTGTCCCCTGCATACTTGGCTAGTCTCTCTATATGCACCGCCTTCATATTTGATTTTGGACTTTGCTGAATTCGGTATACGACGTCGTTTATTCTGGTGACGACAATGTATAGCCCTTCTCAAGGGAAGTGAAGCTTCGGGGACCTGCCTTACTTTCGCTCTGGGTTATATAGCCAAACCAACTCTTCCACCTGGTATCTTCCTGAATTAGCCTTGTTCATAACGAGCCTTCATACGGTTACTTGCTGTTGCAATTCGGTCAAAAGGAGTCTTGGCGTTATATTGCTTCATTGAGCCCTTACTTCTTAACTGTGGTTCCATTCTTGCCGCGCAAACTTCACACTGGCGGCATCAAGCCTCCACATCTTGACGACTGTTTCCGCAGTAGAAAGGTTCTCTTACTTTTGTCAGGGTTTTCTTGATGCCAAAATGTCTGCCAGACGTTCCATTATGCAGTTGCTAAAGTACTTTTGCTAGTGACACCTAGGAATTACCAATCAAAGTAACCTTCTTCCCATCTGGATTTTCCCACGCTCTCTTCAGCAGTCCATCCTCTACTCTAGGGGAGCCTCATTGTGCCCATAAAGCCTTCAGTTCCACTGATTTATTTCAAATATCCTTCCAATCGGGTCGGGTCCTCCTTCTTTCCATTTCAAAATAGGACCAGTTTTCTTATCGTTTAACTCGCTTCCCTTAACGACTCTTTTGTCGAATCATGGAAATTATTAAAACAGATTTGAGAATTGTTAATGTTTAATAAGTGTTGGGGATATATCCCGCTATTTGTAACACATGATAACTGAAATACTATTCTTTACTTTACATTATTTATTCTTAATGTACCAACAACCAAACTATTGGGAGTTCCCTCCTCAAATCAAATCTGACATCTGTCAAAACTTACTAGCAACAGTATTGTCGCTGTGGACGCCACGTTGCAAACTAAAATTAAGGGTTTCTTACATTTCCCCACCTCGAAAGGGTACTTTCAATAAGTACATGAAAAATAGGTTACATTTATAAAAAAAACCTATGGAAATAATAATAACAATGCTTTGACATAAATCATGTGACATGAGTTGAATACACTAATGCTACACTTTCTACATCACTGGTTTAATGGTAATGGGCACAATTTAGAAATTGCACGTTTTAGTTCACCACACTGGGTTTTTATTTTAACCACTCTAACTCTATTGTCTGGTCCTGGGAATAATTCTGTCACTCGTCCTAATTTTCATGCCACGGGAGGCGAATTATCGTCTTTGATCAGAACTAATTCTCCTATTTGAAGAGCGTCCTTTCCAAATGTGGTACATTTGCGTTGAAACTCAGCAATGTATTCCTTTCTCCAACTACTCCAGAAATGTTGAAACAGGATTTGAATATGTTGGAATCGTGATAATTGATTTGACGTCAGGATCAGGTAATGCAGTTAGTTTTCTTCCACTAACGAAATGGGACGGGGTCAATACATTAATGTCGTTAGGGTTAGAGTATAATGCAACAAGTGGCCGAGAGTTCAGGATGGCCTCAACTTATGTCAGTAGGGTACAAAATCCCTCAAATGTTAGTGTTGTATTGCTCATGATTCTTTTTAGATGAAATTTACAGGATTTTACCCCTGCTTCCCAAAGTCCACCGAAATTTGGCGAATTCAGCAGTATAAATTTCCAAGAAACACCTTCAGTTGCAGCACATTCTGACAATGAATCTGTCTGATTTATGAGGAATTGTCCGAGATTTTTTAATTATGTATTTGCACCCACCAAGTTTGAACCATTATCAGAAAGAATTGTTAGAGGCTTACCTCTTCTCGAGACAAATCTTCTAAAAGTGGCTATAAAAGCCTCGGTTGTTTAATCAGATACCACTTCCAAGTGGACAGACCATATAGTTCTTTAATAAAAAAAGGACCAGCGTAATCAAGTCCAGTAGTATGAAATGTAGGTTGAGGACGCACTCTCTACTTTGGCAAATTGCCCATTATTTGTGTAAGTGGCTTGGGATTAACCCGAAAACATGTAAGGCAATTATTTATAACCTTTCGTGCCAAAATTCGACCTCCAATTACCCAATAATTTTTACGGATTAAACTCAACAACAATTGAGATCCTGTATGGAGAAGTCGCTTGTGCTCTGTTTCAAATAGTAATAATGTGAGTCTATGTTTTGATGTCAGTAATATTGGATGTTTTTTAGCATAATCCAAGTCTGAGAGTTGCAATCTTCCCTCCACCCTGAGCAATCTATCCTCATCAATAAATGGATGAAGAGTTGCAATAGCTTTTACCACATGTAGTTTCTGGTTTACCAACTTATTAATTTCTTGAGAGAATGATTCTCTCTGAGCTATCTTAACAAGATACTTCATTGCGTGATCTACTTCACACGCCCGTAGGTGATCTTTGAATTGTATCTCACCTGGTTTATACAAGTGGATAAATCTGAAGCAAAATGCAATTCCACGCTTGTATTTATTTAAACAACTGAATTTTTTAAAGCGAAATATATCTTGAGATATAACCAACTGACCGGTTTTAACTGGTGTCCATTTCAGGAAGATTTTCAAAAAATTGGAATATTTGAAATAGGCCAACCAGTTTCGTCAAGTACCAGTCATTCCAACCCTTGCCACCATTTCTGACAACCTATTAATTTATTTGGTGTCAACCCTATCAATAATATATCAGCAGGTTTGTCTATTGATTTCACATGAAACTAATCACCTTGGTTAGTTAACTCCTGAATTTGAGCTACTCTATTTCTGACAAACGTTTGAAGTAAACTTGGCGATGTGTTAATCCAACCCAAAACAACTGTTGAATCACACCATAAATATGTGTCTTGAAAAGATATACCCATTAATTGCTTAATTTTTGCCACCAGTTTTGCTAAAATGAGTGCACCACACAACTCCAACCTAGGAACCATTAATGATTTAAGAGGTGCAACCTTTAACTTTGAGAAAATTAAAGTAACTTTTATATGTCCATCAACAGAAACATTTCGAATTTAGACACAAGCACCATATGCTTCAACGGAAGCATCTGAGATTCCATGAATATCTACTCTGACTGGTTGCAAACAAACCACATGTCAACCTATAGTCAAATTATTTAAACAATAAAATTGATCCCGTAACTGAGTCCATAGGTAATGTTTCATCCCAAGTAATATTACCTTCGCTGTAATAATACAAGGTCCCAGCAAGCCAAGAAACTCATAAATCCTTGATATATCTGATTGACCGTTTTGTGTTAACATTTACTGATGAAAAATTTATACTATACATGAAAGCATCTTTCTGAAATGACCAATATAGACCCAAAGTTTTGTTTGAATCATTTTTCCCAAAATGAAAAGCCTCTGAATTACAATCACCTTCATTTATTTGCCGAATGACTACTGCATCATTTGATATCCATTTACGTAGATGCATCCCATCAGATTTAAGAATCGTAGAAACCTCGTTCCCCATTATAATCGCTTCTTCGCGAGTCGATGTCCCAGACAACATATCATTAACATAGAAATCCTTAAGAATTATTTGTGCTGCCCGTGGATGCCTCTCAACATTCTCTAAACCTAATTTCTTTAAACAACGAATTGCCAAATATGGAGCTGACCTAGTACTATACGTGACTGTATTCAATTCATACTCCTTAATTTCTTCATCAGAGTTTGACCTCCACAATATTTTCTGGAGAGACCGCTGATTGGATTCGACCAGAATCATTCTGTAAATTTTCTCCACATCTGCACATAAAATCACATTATGTTGCCTGAAACGTAGTAAAATTGACACTATATCATCTTGAAAATTGGGACCAGTGTACTGAAGATCGATGAACGAAACACCAGAATCAGTTTTTGCAGACCCATTAAATACTCCTCGTAATTTGGTAGTTGAGCTGTTGTCATTAATCACCAGAAATGTTATTTGATGATGACGTAACCAATGACATATACCCCATACGTTCATATTCATCCAGAAATTTTACATCCATTTCCTTTAACTTAGAATTTTTGAGAAATCTTTTTTTCTAATGCCAGAAACTGCTTTAAAGAATTCTCTTTAGGATCTCCTAACTGCGAAGAAGAACCAAGTAATGAAATATTTACAACAAACGGACCATTAGCACTACGTTTTGTTGTTTCCTCGAATATCTTCTCACACTCTTTGTCTTCTTGCGACAAGATTTGAACCTGTCATGACCCAACCTAACCGGGTTTTTTGAAGAGTGGGCTGATTGTTGCCCAACTTTACTTAGCAAACACATAAAAGACTGTAAAATATTTCTGCCCCTAAAAGCAGATCTATCCGTCCAGGATTATAGAATTCTGGATCAGCCAATTTTAAATGGCTTGGAATATCCAGATGTGAGGTAGTTATCTTCTTCCCTGGAATCGACTCACAGATCTGAGGTGCCACAAGACAGAAAATGAATTTACCAAAATTATTATGCATGGACTGCATGTTCACCAAATATTTGAATTTAACATTAGATACCACTTGGTTTATACCAATAATAGAAATGTCCACTCTTTCCTGAGTCAAGCGCAGCTGCTTATATAGTCTTTCTGTAATTAATTTCGACTGTGAACCATTATCTAGCAATGCACGACAAGTATAGGGATGACCAAAAGAATCAACAATTTGAACCAAAGCTGTTGAAAGAAATACTTCACTTTGAAACATTAACCCGTTTTCCACAAACACAGATGTTACCTGAACAGACTCTCCTTGACCACTACTAGTTGGAGAAACCTGTTTATTGTTATTGCCATTACCTGTGATGACCTGTTGTGTACTTTGGCCAGGAGATGCATTTGCACCTTGGCTTTCATAATGCAATACTGTGTGGTGTTTTGCCACACATTTCCTACATCCACTTACCTGATAATTCTTACTAATATGAGTACCTTTTTTTCAAATAATTAAGGCAGAGCCCAACTGCTGTGATTATTCAAATCGTGAGCGAATTTTTAATTTAAAAAAACCAGCGCAATTGTTAATATAATGTTTGTCTTTACAAAAGGGACATGTTGGAGTTGTAGACATAAACATTCTATTAAGTTTCTGCTTGCCTTTGGCAAAACGTTTAACAGAGGTTTTGTCCAATTTTTAGTCATTACTTTCTTCAAATCTTTCTAAAATATCTACCCTATCCTTTAAAACATCCTGAAATTGTTTTAGTGTTGGTAAAGTACCTTTACACTTACTTTCTTCCCAACCCAATTTTGTTTTCTTATCCAATTTGTCACTAAATATGTATATTAATATTGCTGCCAGCTCTCTATTTCAATATCCAATTTGTTTAAACCATGCAAATTTCTCGTTATACTATCCAACAATTGACGCAATTCTGGAGGAGACTCTTTAGACACAGTGGGTAAATTTAACAGTGACTTTAAATATTCATTAACTAATATTTCTTTGTCATCATATCATTCACATAACATATCCCAAGCAAGCATATAATTTTATACTAAGTACAAATTTTTTGGGTTATGAATTTTTCCTTGCACTCACGATTAATGGATGTAGAAGATATAAATATCTCCCACGAAAAATAACTTAGGTTTCATAAATTCAGCATTGAATAATTTTAAAATTCTGATTAAAATATCTATGAATACATCTATAATTGAACCCCGTGCGAATTTTTTTCCTTGCACTCATCATTAGAGGGTGTAGTAGACATAAACACCCCACAAGAAAAATAATTTATATTTTTTTAACCGAACACAAAATAATCTAAAATTTTGATTAGAAAATTCCTGAATATGCCTATAATAGAATGCCGTTAGAATATTCTCTTGAACTCACCATTAGAGGGTGTAGAAGATATAAATATCCCTCAACAAAAACAACAGATATTTCTTAAAAAAGAGCGTTGGATGATTTTAAAATGTTTCTAAATATGTCTATATTTGAACACCGATTGAATTTTTTCTTGCAATCGCTATTGGAGGATAATATGCATAATTGTCACCCAAGAAAAATAATTCAAGTATATTTCTTAAATCCAACAGAACAGAATTCTAATATTCTGGTTAAAATAATAATAATAATTGAACGCCGCTTGAATTTTTCCTTGCAGGCACGCTAGAGGGTGTAGTGGACATACACATCCCTCAAGTATAATAACACACATTTCTTAAATCCAGCAAAAAACAATTTTAAAATTTTGACGAATTTGTGAATATCTCTAAAATTGAAAGTTTAATTTATTTCTTGCACTCATCATTAAAGGGTGTGGTAGATATAAACATCCCTCAATAAAAATAACACATATTTCTTAATGCCTACATAAAACAGTATTAAAATTTCGAATTTTTTCTTGCACTCATCATTACAGTATGTAGTAGATATGAATATTCCCCAATAAGAATAATTTATATTTCTTAAATCCAGCATAAAATAATTTTAAAATTCTGATTAAAATATCTACGAATATATTTATACTTAACCAACTTAACCAAGGCTTAACTTTTGAAAATTCTTTTTATGAAATCATGGCACTTTGTAAAAAAAATCTTGGCTGACAATGCAAGTGTTGCAGTAACACTAGCAACGGTCCTGGTAAAAATTTAACAAGAAATGACCTAGTAAATAACTCTGTGTTGACACTCCAAGCTAGGCCAAAACTACCGGCAATACCACTTCCAAAGTTCAGTGGTAATTCTGCAAATTGGCTTGAATTTAGAGACACATTTCAGTCTTTAATACATACTATTGATTCTATTGCAAATATTGAAAAGTTTTATTTTTTAAAAGGCGCTCTTGAAGGTGAAGCAAATAAAGTAGTTCAGTTAGTAGATATTTCAACATAAAATTATATAATAATAATTTCCAGACCACAATTTAAATACTAAATACAAATTTTTTGGGTTATTAGGTCCAATGTAATTAAAACACTATTGTATTAACTTGCCGACGCTTCGGTATAATTTATTACCATCCTCAGGGCACTGTAAGATATAAATAAATTGATTGTAAGTTATTCTATAACTATATGGGTGATAAATTCTAATCTAAACTAATAGTGAAGAAATAATATTGAACAGTTAATTAATTATTCTATAATAGATTGTAGGAAACATGTATTTATTTTAGGCACTCCAATTATTATTTAGAATTAGTTATAGGTTAGTGATATATAAAAATTATAAACAAATACTCACATTAAAATTTAGTGTTTCTCGTGCATAAAAAACATAATGGCAGGAACATACTTCGTAACTATAATATTGAGTTTATTGAAAAATACTCAGTATATCGGCGCATACAGAAATGAGAAATTTTTATACATTTCTTGAAATGTGTGTTATTGTCGTCGAGGCTGTGACACTAATGAGATTATTTTTAGCACTGTTAAACTTACTGTAGATAAGGGATGAATAAGTGTTTGGGAACTAAAATGTTTGTTTATATAATAAGTAAACAAGCTTAAAGTAGAAAGGAACGAAAGATGTAAATAGGTTAATAATTTTAAAATATCTAATGTATCATAAAGCTTTCATTTTATTAATTAGATTGAAATAACAAGAGTTTAAATTTTCAGTGTCATTTCTTGAATTTACTGATTCGAATTTTTTAATGTTTATCATTTCTTGAAATTTTCTTTTTTTCTAGATTAGATTGTTTACCTATCACTGCGGTTTCGTCAAAGTTAAATTCATGATTTAAAAATTTACAATGTTCTACCAAAGATGTGTTATTAAGCTTATTTTTGTTTTTGACATCTCTCATATATGTTCTTTTTTCCTTGTTTTTAGATACCTACTTGTTTGACCTATATAACTTTTATTACAATTTTATTTGTATCTTTTTTTTATCAGGTGTCCAAAGTTAAAGTACAAGAGTGTACAGTTTACAGAAATTGTCTGGAATGTTTAAGAGTTAAAGATCCTTATTGTGGATGGTGTTCGTTGGAGAATAAGTAAGTCTTGTATTTTAATACATCGTTATTTAATTTTTGTTTCGGTCAATGTTTAAAATAATTCTGCTAAAATTAGAAATTTTTATAAAAAAACTAATTTTTTCATTTTGTGTGATTTTATATATTGGTTTAGTAATTTATTGTCGACAATTTTTCGTAGTAAAATACCAATTTTGTTTGACCTGATGAAAATTGGAAAAAACAATTATCTTCATTAGTTATGTACTTCCATGCCTCATATTTTTTAGATGCAGTTTGCGTTCAGACTGTCGAGATGCGGCCAAAGATCCATTATATTGGATTAATTATAAGAGTGGAAGATGTACAACAATAACCTCAGTCATTCCAAATCAATTACAAAGAACAACTGCAAGAACAGTATTTTCTGCTGTCTCGTCCTTTTATTAAGTTATTAAATTATTTTTTTTTAGCTGGATCTTGTAATTGATAATTTGCCAACTTTACAAGGGCATTTTTTGTGTGCCTTTACAGCTCTTGACAAGACTTTAATTACTAATGCTACAAGAAAAGGCTCAGGTGTAAATTGTACCACACCCAGAATTGACACTTTACCTTCAATTCCACCAGGACAACGTAAGAAAGCTTAAAAGAATTGTTGACGTTAACACCACTAAATTTTAAATTAATTGCAGATCACTTTACTGCAAAATTATCAGTAAGAATGACTTCCGGACCAGACTTTGTCGCAACCAATTTTACATTTTTCGATTGCAACACGTATAATTCATGCACCCAATGCGTTTCATCCTCTTTCCCATGTGATTGGTGCCTTGATACACATAGATGCACACACGACACCGCAGAAAATTGCAGAAATGACATTCTTGTGACCGGTGTTAGCGTAAGGCTTTAAAAAGTACTTTCTTAAAAAAATTTGACAAAAATATTGATTTTACAGACGGCAGGCCCCAGCTACATGTCCGGCCCAGCTTTTTGTCCAACAATTAATGCTACAGTAGGAAACTCCAGAAATATTAGTAGCCTCCGGTATAAAGAAAGCTATTAAAGTCAAGGTTCACATAATACGTCAGTTTATCGTACAAACTAGGTTCGTGTGTCAATTTAATATCGAAGGTAGAGTTACCAGCGTAAATGCTCAACTACTGGGTGATACGATTTATTGTGATGCTATGGAGTTCTCTTATACTTCTAGAACTCCAAATATTACAGCCACATTTGCTGTTTTTTGGGGCGGTTCAAAGCCTCTAGATAACCTAGACAATATACATAGTAAGTAAAAACAATCTTCGTGCAATAATAAGTATCTAACAAGTAAATTTTAGTTGTAATTTATCGTTGTCGAGATATGGCAGACAACTGTGGAATATGTTTAGCTTTAGCCGAAAAGTATGATTGTGGATGGTGTCAAAGTTCTGACCGCTGTGAAGTCAAGGATCAGTGCGAAAAAGGGTTTGCCATTTGGCTGAACAGTAGTCAGACTTGTCCTAATCTAGAAGTAACTTCTTTTAGTCCCGAATTAGGACCTTGGGAAGGCGGGACGAATATTACCATACAAGGCATCAATCTAGGAAAAAACTTTCAAGACATTTATTCAGGTATAAGCATAGCTGGTATCAACTGTCAACCATACGAACAACTTTACATTAAAACCAAGCAAATAGTATGCCAGGTAGGGCTACCAAATTAGCTTTTATACAAAAGTAATTCAATAACTCTTAATTTTTTTCTCTTCAAGGTTGATGGACCAGGTACAAAAGAACTACGACGTGGGCCTGTAACGGTTAAAGCAGAAGATTATCGTGGACAATCTAAAACGCACTATCGATTCGTTAATCCTAACATAACAGGTATTTCTTCTAAATATGGGCCTAGGTCTGGAGGAACCATGTTGCAAATTACCGGAGAATATATGAATGCTGGTAGTAATATTCAAGCTTTTCTTGATGACCTACCATACCGAATACTTTCGTAAGTACCGAGATATCAAAAATTTTATTTAAAATTTTTTATTATAACTCATTTTGAACAATATTTATAAGTTTTCTAGAAAAAAAAATATTGGGCATTACATAAGCCTTTTTTCAAACATAACACCATAAGAATAGTAAATACCAATAGTTTTTTTATATTTTATACTATCATTTTTATCTGAATGTGCTAGTAGAAAATTGTTACGTAGATAGTAAATCAAACAAGAGACTTCAAATACATTTTATCGTAGAAATTATTAAAACAACTACTCAACCTAGAGGCAAGAATGCATTGGATTATAACAGTTTTCTTAGTATGAGAAGCATGAAATATATATACATATATATTGTTTAAAAATTATTGCTCACCAAAAAGAAAAATGTATACACTTAAGAAATGATTCCCTCCAATTACAATACAAAAACGAAAATCCCTAGGCCGATATATATCGTCTTTCATTCTTCCGGAACACCTCAGGGGGCTGGTAAACACGAACATATTATTTATAAAAATATTTTAATTGCATAATTTAAAACATGAACATAAAAACTATAGGTATTTATTTTTGTTATCATAGATTTGAAGGGATGCTTAAAAGTAATACCTAATAATAATTATTTTATTACTTTTGTTGCTAGAAATGCATAAATACGAAGCAAATAAAATATCAGATTTTCTAATATTAAACACAAAATCACTTATCAATGTATTGCGTCAAATTTCCTAATTCATTCATTCATGTAATTTTTCAAGGACCGACCAAAACCAAGCACTATGCATAACAAGTGCATCAGAGACTACCTCAAAAAAGAAACTGAAAATGAAATTTGATAAAGGCGATAGGTATTTGGAGAATATGATGTTTGAATATGTAGAGGACCCAGTAATCGAATCTGCTGAATCTGGTGTTGCAAGCCAAATTAAAGTTCCTAAAGGTATTCCAGCTGGTGGTATAAAAATATCCGTAACAGGAAGAAATTTAGCTTATATCCAAAAACCCCAGATGTACGTTTTTTATGAGCAGAAAATGTTTATTAGCGTAAGTTTTTGACACAAGTATCGAAATGTTGAAACTTAAAATGAATTTGTTTATAGGAATGTACCGTATTAAGCAACACCAGTATGGTATGTAGCAGCCCAGTTATAGATGTAGCTGAAGATGTTAAGTTGGACGCAGACAATCCTTTGAAACTTGAGTATGGATTTCGAATGGATAACGTAACAGCAGTACAAAACTTAACGCTTAACAAAGACTTTAATCCATTTATCTTATTTCCTAATCCTATATTTGTACCATTTGAAAAGGAAGTAAAATATTACAAATCAGACTATCTGAACATTAATGTAAGTATGAACTTATGTTTGTTGTAAAAAGAATATATCAGCAAAAAACATTTTCCAGGGTCAAAATATCGATCGGGCTTGCCAAGAGTCAGATGATGAGGTACGAATAGGGAAAAGCCCTTGTAATGTCACTTCTTTATTATAAGTCTGTTGGTGTTTTAGTTTTTAATTTGGTAAAAAAAGTTCTTTTTGATCGTATTTTCACTTTTAAAAGCTATATTTATTTTGTTTGACATGAGGACCTTTCTTAACTTTTCCGAAAGATTTTTTTACATATGGTAGTTTATAATAAAATGTTGGTTCTGTTAGTAAAGGTCTAATTGGTCGACTATTATTGTTATTCTGTAATATTCTATTGATTAATGATATCAGAAAATTATTTTTGATAAGATACATTTTAATTAGTTGTAAGTTTTTTTCATGAAATTAGGGACTGGATAAATTTATAGCTCTGTGCTTTAAATTCTTAATTATATTAAGTTCAGTTTTAATCGAATGTTGGGAATTGAAATTTAAAAATCTTTCTGAAAAGGTTGGTTTATGGTACCAATCAATAAGTATTCTATTCTCAGGTGTTCTTATAAATTCTGTATCTAAAAATGAAATTTTGTTATTCTTCTCAATTTCAATTGTAAATCGTAACTTTTCATGAAAGCTGTTAAAGACGTACAAAAGTTCTTCGACTTTATCTTTAGGTATAACTAAGAAAATATCATCAACATACGTTTTGAAAATAGGAACATTGAAAGTCAATTTATTTAAACAAATTTCCTGTAACTGTGACATAACTAGGTCCGAACAAACCGGAGACATACAATTTCCCATTCCTAGCCCATAAATTTGTTTGAAAAATTCTCCATTAAAATTAAAATAAAATTATTATCAGTGCAAAATTGATATATTTCCAAAATATTTCTAAAGAGATTTCTGTATTTTCTTCAATTAACTGCCATCTATCTTTGATAATGTTCTTTGTCATACATTAGATATTTAAAATTATCAACCTATTTACATCTTTCGTTCTTTTCTACTTTAAGCTTGTTTACTTATTATATAAACAAACATTTTAGTTCCCAAACACTTATTCATCCCTTATCTACAGTAAGTTTAACAGTGCTAAAAAAATAATCTCATTAGTGCAGCCTCGACGAGAATAACACACATTTCAAGAAATATATAAAAATTTCTCATTTCTGTATTCGCCGATATACTGAGTATTTTTCAATAAACTCAATATTATAGTTACGAAGTATGTTCCTGCCATTATCTTTTTTATGCACGAGAAACACTAAATTTTAATGTGAGTACCTATTTGTTTATAATTTTTATATATCACTAACCTATAACTAATTCTAAATAATAATTGAAGTGCCTAAAATAAGTACATGTTTCCTACAATCTGTTATAGAATAATTAATTAACTGTTCAATATTATTTCTTAACTATTAGTTTGGATTAGAATTTATCACCCATATAGTTATAGAATAACTTACAATCAATTTATTTATATCTTACAGTGCCCTGAGGATGGTAATAAATTATACCGAAACGTCGACAAGTTAATACAATAGTGTTTTAATTACATTGGACCTAATAACCCAAAAAATTTGTACTTAGTATTTAAATTGTGGTCTGGAAATTATTATTATATAATTTTATGTTGAAATATCTACTAACTGAACTACTTTATAATCGGTGTTCAAATATAGACATATTTAGAAACATTTTAAGATTTTAAAATCATTCAAAGCTCTCTTTAAGAAATATCTGTTGTTTTTATTGAGGGATATTTATATCTTCTACACCCTCTAATGGTGTGTTCAAGAGAATATTCCAACGGCATTCTATTATAGGCATATTCAGGAATATTCCAATCAAAATTTTAAATTATTTTGTGTTGGGTTAAAAAAATATAAATTATTTTCTTGGGGGGTGTTTATGTCTACTATACCCTCTAATGATGAGTGCAAGGAAAAAATTCACACGGGGTTCAATTATAGATGTATTCATAAATATTTTAATCAGAATTTTAAAATTATTCAATGCTGAATTTATGAAACCTAAGTTATTTTTCCTGGGGGATATTTATATCTTCTACATCCATTAATCGCGAGTGCAAGAAAAAAATTCAAAAGGAGACAATCATTCTGAAATACATCATCAACATTTTAAAAGTATTCTAGATTTAAGAAATATGCATTTTTCTTCATTGGGGATGTTTATACCTACATACTCTATAATGACGGGTACAAGAACATGTTCATGCAGCGTAGTTGTTTTGTTAAATGGAAATATTATTTTATGCTTCTCTCTAAGTCATTTTAAAATTTTTGACGATTATGAATTTATTTGTATTTTTATGCCTACGCCCATACCAAACGCAGTCTTCGTCACAAATTATGCTTGCTGTTGTTTTAATCCTCTCTATTGTCCATGCACTGCACAATTTGGACAAGTTAAAAGAATTAAGGACATATATTGAACTACAAAACGAATAATTAACTTTAAACTGATAGTACACTATTCAATATGTTCCAGATTATTTTATCGAATGAAGAACAACAACCCAAACCTTCTTACAGGGCTGGCATCAAAACTATTAATTGGAAAAATCCAAATACCGTCCAAACACATCATAACTATAGCAAAGTTTACGTCCATAACAGTCCAGATGGTCCGTATCAATATGTAGTTACGCAAACAGAAAAAACACAAAGCGTTTATCCCATTTACAATGCTCACACGTACGGTCAAAGACCTGAAAGTCAACAGAGAGTTGTTGAAGTTAACTCTCAATTAGGCCATAATTGGACAGATCATGGTAAGTATTGGAAATGCAGATCTTACTGAAGATATATATTTGATTCTGGTTTACTTATATCCTTATTTTAAAAATATGTACCTATACATAAGTACACACATGGGAAAAAGTTAAAGACATTCGTAAATTATGAACTTAACGCAGATTTCTTTCGTGAAAAGGACATAGCAATATTGCACGCCACTGTACCATACCATACACTACAAAAAGTTGCTTATATTTTGTGTTGAAATTTATCAACTTTTTGTGCGATGTTTTTTTTTTTTGGGTTCTTCATTGATTTTTAGCCTTGATAAAGGCACTTATCATTAATTTTAACTTTAAATGAAACGTTTTAGAAATGTTGCAATATGGAAAGAAGGCACTTGTGTATTTAAAATGCTAATAGACCTATTGGTATGCTTCAGGCTGGTATATGCCAAGTTGATGTCTGAAATGCAATCGGTGTGTCCAAAAGTGTGATTAACTGATTGAAAAGTAGATTTGGGGAAACAGGTGATGCTTCTGAAAGGTCTCGGACGGGAAGACCAAGGTCTGCTACTAGAAGACAAGACCACAACACCAGTTACGAGAATAACTGTTGATTTGAGAAGAGCTGGCAGAGTTAAAGTCACCTACATAGGATTAACATAAGGCAAGAAAACAGTGGCACTCTGTACCTCTCCATATTCAACATCGCCGAAATCGCTCACGAAAGAATAGGTTGGAATGTAGAATGAAACAATGTTATGTTCACAGACGGGTCAAGAGTGTGCCTACAAACTGATTCAAGACGAGTGGAGGTTTGGAGAGCACTTGGAGGACGACTTCGGCCTGGTCATGTTCAAGAAGTTCATCCGTATGGAGGTGAAGGTGCCATGGTTTGGGCTGGAATTTTTTGGATGGTAGCACGGAGCTACATTTATGAGATGGTACAATGAATGGCCAGACATACCAAAATGACATCGTAAATGGCAATTTCATATTTTGATGAAAATACTCAACCGCATACGGCCAGAATTGTACTTGACCAAATTCATGCAAATGCCATTGATCAGTTGACACTACCAGCTAGATTACCGGACCTTAATCCGATTGAAAATGTTTGGGATTTTCTCATAAGAACTGTTAGTTTTCACAATCCACAATACCCCACTCCTGTATTATTATTGACTTTCACCCAACTAAGTAATGATTTTTTTTTGTTGAAATTATATTATTTACACGTGTATATTAAAAGTATCACTACAATCACAACTATCGATTTAAAAAAAAAATTGTTAGCTCTAGGTATGAGATATCTGTGTGATGACACTCAGCCATTTTCACTTCCTAAAAGTATACGGGGTGGCCAAAAGGGATTTTTAAATTTACAATTTTTGAACTGAATTTTCTCAATTTTTTCAAATGGAACCCTGTATATTTTTGGACGATGTGATGTAGGTTTGAAAAAGAACATTTTTTTGTACGTACATTCCTATGGCTATTTCTGACCAATTTCAATTCATTGGACAATAACTGCAAAATTCAGCAAAAAAAAATTAAAACGAGGTTTTTTTTCAAATAATTCAAGAGAAGGTATGATAATAAACCTGTTACATGATGCCCATAAAAACATCACACCAACAACAATCCAAAATTTGAAAGGGAAAGATAATAAATGTTTTTAGAAGTATCACTCTGGAAATTTTATGGACAGTAGAAACGTTATTCCAAAGACGCATAGAAATGTGTGTCAATCAAAATGGGCAACATGTGGAGCACTTTTTATAATATCTTCTCTTGAATTACAAAAAAAATATATTTTTAATTTTTACTGCTGAACTTTGCAGTTATTGTTCAATAAATCAAAAATGATTACAAATAGTCATAGGCATGTACCTTCAAAATATGTTCCCTTTTCAATTCTACATCACATCTTCCAAAAACATACAGGGTGTTCCATCTGAAAACTTTGGAGGAAATTCAGTTCAAATAGTTGTAAATTTAAAAATTATTTTTGGCCACCCTGTGAAAATGGCTGAGTATCATCACACAGATGTCTTATAACTGGTACAAACATATTTTTTCTTAAAATCGATAATTGTGACTGTAGTGTTTTTTTTTAATATACACGTGTACTTAAATGGTATAATTTCAACAACAAAAATCATTACATCCAAATGGTTGGGAGAGAGTCAATAATAATAGTGTCACAAACTGGACAAGGCTTTGTTTGTGTTTTTGGAATGCCTGTTTTTTGATTTCTCCCTAGCTGGGTTATTATTTTTTCTATTAAGTTGGGCGCCACGTGACTTGCTGCCATGAAAATAATTTTAGTTTTGTTGCCTTGGTATTTAATCGTAGGAGTGGAATTGTCTCAAGGTAGATTTTGTTTATACATAGAGGTAAGGTAGCCTGTTCTTAACCTCGTAGAATTTCTGTATGTCTTTGTCTATGCTTAGCAGAGCTGGCTCCTTCAGACTCCTCTTCGGCGGTCCTGGCTTGAGTGACATTCCTATCTCAGCCTTTATAGCTGAAGGATTTAATCAAGCGGCTTATGCTTTCTATTTATTTATTAGGGCTTAAAAAAATTGTACAGTGGGTCCCTGGCAATTTAGCTTTTTTCTAGCCTAAAATTGACTTTAGATAGTACTGAAAATATTTTTCAATTTGTTGGTATAAATAAAATTGAACGGGGGTCTGTGCAAAAATGTCTTTTTACTTCCCTATAAATGCCTTTAGAACTATAAATGCAATTTGTTCAAAGTCGCTGAGGGCCAAAAAATAATTTGAATAGAGGGTTCTTTGCAAAGTTGATTTTACTAGTGTGAACAGGTGATTTGTATGTGTAAAATTTATTTGACTAAGTCGTTAAGACCAAAAATAAAATTGGACAGGGAGTCCTTTAGATGAACGTAAAATCACAATCACAAAACACTTTCAAAAAATTTCTTGAAAAAATTGTTGGAATTCAGCAGACTGGACGGCAAGTTGTCTTACAACTCGGGTACTACTAATCTACCTAAAAGGTCGCGCAATACTTCACAACTTTTCTTAATAATGGACGATTTGTAAAACCAAGAAAAAAATCGGATTCGAAAAACATTTGTTTGAGCCGTGTATCTTTTTATGCTTAATACTATTTTATTAAAATTAAATTAAATTTGAAAATTTACTTTTAAACGACTAAGTCGAAAGTTATTGAAAATTTAAAAATTAATTTTTCTGTCCTTGTGGATTAACAAAATGATTTAAATGAAATTTATTTTTTATAAAAATTTTGGCTGCCATGCCGATCCTTAAAACTCAAAAAATTTCAATAAATTCTGAAACTTTTGTGGCAACCTAGTAAACACCCGGGAAACGTAGAACTAACCAAATTTTGTTGA
The DNA here is from genome assembly GCA_029963845.1 of Rhamnusium bicolor. Classification (NCBI taxonomy): domain Eukaryota; kingdom Metazoa; phylum Arthropoda; class Insecta; order Coleoptera; family Cerambycidae; genus Rhamnusium; species Rhamnusium bicolor. Next base: position 737,256 of record JANEYF010000117.1, read on the forward strand.
ATAAAGGAATTGTCAGTCAAGTGAAGCTTTGATAAGTTAAATTTCCTAATATAAAAAATGAGGTTCGAGACTCTATCTTAACAAACCTAGCCTCGTGAAAAAATAGTTTTGAAAAAAATGATTCTCTAAGTATGTAAGTCAGTTCCTTACCTTGTCCTCGGAGATCTCAGACGATGATGTTCTTTGCAGAAACGTTTAATTTTTTATTTTTAGACAACCTACGTCCGTAGGAGCCTGCTTGTGGTTTTTTAAGTTTACAATACAATTTTTACAGTAAAATCTGATGACGGACGACTCCTCAAGCCAAAATCCACGGATGATAAAAACTGCCGAAGAAGCACTCCTGGTTCTCTGCGGTGAATGTTTTAAAATTACTTTATATGTGGTGGACGCCACCTTCGTGTCTTGGATACCAGAAAATAACCCAGTCTTGTGCGTGGAGAAATGTATTAGTGCCTATTTTACAACTTCTGGGGCCCGTGAGATCTATTACCTGAGAAACGGTCAATGCGGAACTGCCCTAAGAACTTTAGATCAGTTTGTGTTTAATAATGGGGTTCACACCCGGTTTTAAGTTGTTATTTGTCGTTCGCGGAGTGACATCAAGACTGTATGAATGCAAAAAGTGGAATCTTATACTTTTAAAATGAATTTAATATCACGATGCTCTCTTGTTACTACCCAAAAGTGAATTGTCTTAACTTGTCTGAAATTTTATATTTATAGGGGTTGTGTCGTCATCTATTGCGATGTTAGTATGATGTCAGGTTTTTTAAAGTACGTAGTAAAAATAAAAACTACCCCGCTCGAAAGCTCTGTTATTCCAAAAGCTCCCGATATGGCTGACTGGCTGGCTGGCCCGCTACACGGTGTACCAAACTCCAGTTTTACAAGTTTAAGTCTCGTATAAATAAATCTAACGGTTAATGAGACGTTGTGGAAACAATGATTGTTGCCTGAAATTATTATTATTACCTTGTCTGAAATTATTTTACTTTGATATTAATTGTTATTTATTTAATTGACTTTGTAAAATTATTTTTTAGGTTTGCGCGACTAGCATCTTTTAAAATTTGTATGATAGAAATGCAGAAATTTGGCTTTTACTATTTTATGATGGCTTTGGCCACTGATCATTATTTGCTCCTGTCGACCCCTGACATTAATATTTCGTAGAGCCTCTCGGATTGCAGTAAAATCATCAGGCTGGTTTGTAATTATTGCTTATGAATGTCTTTATGAGCTTTTGCTATTTTAATGTTTGTATGTGCACCGCGGCGCTCGCCGTCGCGCTTTTGCTGCAGTGCGGTTTTTTAATGAAAACTAATTTTACTAATTTGGCTTTTAAAAATCGGAGAATTGAAATTAAAAATTGCGGTTTGAAGTTTTGAATATGGTTTCTTATTATTTATTTAATATGCTAAAAAAAGTGGTGTGACATGTGATATTTTGAACCCATGTAATTTCGGTCTCGGGCATTTTTTGTATGTTTCTAATGGCTGAGGGCCGTCTATGTGATCTGGGTGATTTTTTTAGTAACATTATTTTTTCGAGATAATTAACTTTTTTTGTAGAATTTCGATTCTACAACAACAGGGGTGGAAGGAGGCCACAAAGAGGTTTCAAAAAATTTTCCGATATATATGGCATTCCATTTAGAAAAATGTTAGTTGATCCTGTAGAATCGTCTTGGCTCACCTTGTATATTTCCGGTTATAGACTTTTTTGTTTAGTTTATTTATGTTTTTAAATCAAGTTTCTAGCTATCATAGAACTCGACATATCGGAGTCGAACGCACTATTGCCCCCCCTGTATAACAATAATTTTCGTATAGTAGACGGAATATTAATGAATTATCTATACCTAAAAATCCATTTATAAGGAAATAACTAAAGAAGGCAACTAATAAGACAATGACGGTGCACAATAATTTGCATATAGTTAAAGATCTAATTTATTTATATTTCTAAAATAATGAATTTTTATTTAAATTGAAATAACCCATAAGAAAAGATCGCAAGAGGTCATAGATAACTATATAAGGAGTATGCCCAGTAGACGTGTCCAAGCAAAGTTACCCAACCATGGCCATCATACAGGGTATTAGAATTTTCAAATTATTAATTCCTTTAATTTTTTTTTCATAACCATTAAATTGCGAATTACTGTTTTCTTAACTAACTTTTTTCCACGTGTGTATATGGTTGTTTCAACATGAAATTAATTTTGGAGTTGACATGACAAATTTACTCTTTTAGGAGACTTCGAAATTTAATCCACACTAAACAGGCGGTAGATAACATGTTGCAACATTTAAAAAAATATGTAAATTCATTTAAAACTAATATATTGTGCGTTTCAAACACGCTTTACCATAACTCTGTAGAATAATTTGTCCAATACAGGACACTTCGCGTCTCTTGTAGGAAAAAACATCGGGGGGAATACGAAGAACAGGACAATTTATAAGAGAAAAATCCAGTATAAAACTTTGGAGATCTATGAAAAATGTCCAGAGGACGCCACGGGACAGTTTGTATATTATTTGAGTTGTAATCAGTTTTTAAATTGTTGGAAAGGAAGAGGCCAGCCACAAAATTGCGCCCCAGGGACTTTGTTTAATCCAAGGACACTAGAATGTGACTTTCCCGATAAAGTGGAATGCATAACAGGTATAATTATTCTAAATTAAGCTGCATCATACGTTTGCGAAAAGTCAAACCTTTCTAATAATCGATAATCGAAACATATTTTCCAGGTCCTCGACAGAATACTCTTCAAGAATCACGTGTTCAAAAATCCGTCGTTCAAGTCTTGTGTCCAAAAGAATTCAGTGGGCTTATTCCAAATTATACCGACTGTTCCAAATTTATCAGCTGTACTAATGGACAACATACTATTATGGACTGTCCTCCGGGTACACTATTTGATATTAACCAAAACATATGCGACTTTCCATATAAATCAACTTGCTTTAACGGCCATCCCTCTGTTCATCAAAATAGTAGTGAAATTGGATCTAATAAGCAACAAAATTTGAACTTTGGTGAAAATAGGCAGTACTACTATGGACAGAGTGGTCAATACCATGGCCAAAACATTTATGGGCTAAATCAACAAGGTCAACAGCAAGGTTATATTTCTATATTAAGACTAGATTATACACGAACTGCTAACTAACAGAAACATCTTCAATTTTAGGTGGCGGTCATTATCAGAACACTTATGCGCAAAGTTCAACCAATCAGAATTGCAATCCTCTTACCCAGATCTGCAATTATTCCCCAAACACACAAGGCCAGCCCGGCCATAACCACAGACATAATCATCAAATTCTGTATGGAGCAACAGATACTGCGCAGTCTGGACAAGGTTATCGAAATCATAATAATGGCCGGTTCTACCACACCTTTTATGGTTCCACTACTGGTGGAAGCGGATCATTAAATCAAAATTCAGCAACTGGACAACATCTGCCTGTACAAACTTACCAGAGACAAGATGGGCAGTATTACCAAACGCACTACGGATCTAGTGGTAATGGAGGTATAAGTTATGATACCAACAGACAAAGCAGTGGGCATGACCAGAATATAAATTCAAAGTTGGACTTTGGTCAAGATGGAGGTTTGCACCAAACTGCTTGTACTGGATCGAACTGCCATACAATGTATGCTGGTGATTAAGATATACGTATATACGGTGTGATTCATTAAGAATGGGAAATCTCGAACATGAGGATAGTATCTTCAGTTTCCAGTTCAGTTCATTTTGCCCATAATTCTACAGGCAAAAAATATACCTCGATTTATCAAAGCAGTAGAGTATAACTAACGCCCTCTATGCGCAACGTTAAAATTAGTTGCAAATCTTTATTCTTCATGTCAAAAGACGTAAGGCAGTCAATTTTCAAGTTGATACTATGAAACTTTCAAAATTATTGAGAAATTTCAAAATAAAATTCTAACCTTAAACCGGCAACATTTGTATAAGGAATGTTGGGGGGGTTCCATCGTCATATTTTATTCTCTAATATCTCCTATTTTGGGATTTCCTATTCTTACTGAATCACCCTGTATAGTTGAAGTTAGTACACTTTTTCAAATACACCGTTTTTTCTTTAAATTTGTAGACCTAACAACGGTGCACAATTTTCAAGCAGCAGCACACAAAATTATGGACAAACTGGCTGCAGTTTGGGAGCTCGGAATTGTGGTCCAAATTTTGGACAAAACAGTCATTCTCATTCCCATTCCCATTCTCATACTACCAATTTTAACCAAACTAGATGCAACCCGCAACTTCAAAATTGCACCAGTCATTATGGAAATACACAACTTCCAGCTCATTCATCGGGTCAGAACTGCAATCCTCGAACTCAAAACTGTGCAACGTCACACGGATATGGCACTGGACACGGTCAAAGTGGTAACCAGGGAGGTTCCTGGCAGCCGGTAACTTCACAAGTGCATGGTAGTCAGCAAAATTATAACAAAGTTTGTAACATAAATGACCCAAACTGTCACCAAAACTCAAATCATCGCGGAACTAAAACAAATACTACGAAGATTAAAGAACCTAAATGCCCAGGTAACTTCCAAGGCATAACCAAACACCCAACTGACTGCAAGAAGTTTTTGAATTGTGCTAACGGTCAAACCTTCATCCAAGACTGCGCTCCAGGAACTCTGTTTAATCCTTCTTTAGGAGTTTGTGATTTTCCTTACAACGTTGACTGCACCACTACACAGGAAACAACTGAAACAACGACCAATCATAACGACACTAGTGACAGTGATGGGAATTGGCAAACAAATTATTATGAACATGCGCAAAAGTATGGACAAAATGCTGGCCATGGTAAGTTGTGATCAGAAAAAAAATGTGAAAGAGAATTTTACCCAATCGTCGTTACACAACGCGTATATGGATAAGTAGCAAACGAGATAACAATTTAATAATAATAATATTCTATTATCGACACTTAAACATGTACTGCAATTTTGAATTATTGCATTTTTCTAAATAGATTTTATCACAGTAAAAAATGTTGCAAAAATTTAAATTGGAGACATTGCAGTTAAATAATAATCATTCCAAAATTCTCAATCATATCCGATCCACGTAAAATATTTAGAATGACTTCTACTATAACAAGAAATAATTACATTTTCCTGCATTATTCTTCACATATTACATATTTAAATTTTAGGAAACATTAGACAGGGAACCACAGATCTTCCCCAAACTCAAGTCAATTATAATGGCCAAACCTTTTATCAAGGGACACATACGCAGGAACAGGTTAGTCATAATCAGGGTCAAGGCCGTTATAACGCAGAACACGGATCAGGGTATGGTCAAGGAACACATCAAACCCATGGTGTATATAATAACGTCCAGAGACCACAGAGTCAAGGTCAAGCTCAAGGAACTTACAATCATGGTCAAAACATTTATAGCAATCAAGGTTTTGGGAATTACATACCCGTTACTCCTAAACCTACTCAAGTCACGAATAATCCAAGAGGCCAAATTGGGATTGTAGACAGACCGGTGTATACACAAATAAACCAGGAGAATAAGAGGCAAAACACTGATGATCAAAATCTTCAACGCATCGATTACGTCGACGTCTTTGATCCAGACGAACAGAAGAACTTTGCTTTTCGTTCTACCACCCCTAGAAGTTTAGAAAAATCTTGGCCACCACCGTTTCCATCAACTGATCTTAATGCTGACTATGTTTTTGAGTACGATGATGGTGAGCCGGTAACTTTGAAACCGGAAAATGTCTTCTATGCTGACAAAAAGAAAAAGACTGTTTGTGTCAAAGGAGATTTTCACTGCACTGCGAATACGTGCGTTTCAAAAACGATGGTGTGCGATGGTCACAGGGTAAGCCAACCAAAAAAATAGTTTTAATTCTTTTTGGGGATTGCTTAGAGAAATATTTTGTCAGTTTATGTTATGTTGATATAGTACAGTGTTTTTTTTTACCAAAATGATTCGATTTAGGATTGCCAAAATGGGAAAGATGAAGTGGGCTGCCAAGAATATCTAGAGAGATTTGCATTGAAAAAAATTCACAGTTAGATGTGTTGGAGAAACAAAAATGGATTAACGTTAGTTACACAACGTGTGCCTTGCTTTGTATTGAAAATATCAAATTCGAATGTAGATCTTTTAATTATAGGTATGTTTAATGTTGAATTTTATTAAATTATAACCACACTTTTGTTTTATATTCAGTTTCTATATTTAGCACAATGTTAAATATTATGAACTCCAAATTTACCTGATCTTAAACCAACAGATTAATTTGTAGAATACATTTCATTGATTTATATATTTTTGTAGGAAAATTGACAAGACTTGCTTTTTAAGCGACTCAAATATAGGGCTGAGTGGAGCGCTTAGACAGTATTATCCGTGCGATTACTATGAACTAAAAAGTGCAACAGTTAACTGTACAAACCTCTATAAGTGCAGAAATAACAAGTGCATTACAAGAGGCCAACTTTGCGATGGATACGACGACTGCGGTAATAGGCAAGATGAAAAAAATTGCAGACCTGAAGATTTCGGATATAAGATAAGACTAGCAGGGTCAAAAGAGAAGAATGAAGGTCGCGTCGAGGTCACAGGTAGGAACAGAAAACGAAAGTGTTAATAGAAGGTTTTTCAATAGGGGTGATATGTTTTCAGTTTGACATTGTGGTCATATTTGAAATGTCAAAATTATCTGACATTGTCAGTTGTATTCAGTAAGGTTTGCAATTTAATCATGGAAAGATACACACCTCAACAACGTTTGGAAATTATCCAATTTTTTTATCAAAATAATCGTTCTTTTATTGCAACTTATCGTGCGCTTTTACCAATTAACGGTCGTCATAATCGGTACAGTATGCTCACAATTCGTCCAACTGTTGAAAATTTTGAGGGTACTTTGTCTTTAGACAATGTTCGCATGCCAGTAAGACAAAGAACTGCTCGAAGTAATTAGAATAGTGCTGCCGTTCAGGCAAGTGTTGTTGAAGACCCAAATTTATCGATTCCAAGGCGTTTTCAAGAGTTGGGACTGCTTGCTACATCCATCTGGCGTATTTTACGGAAGGATTTTGGTTTACATCCTTACAAAGTTGTACTCACACAGAATTGCAGCCTTTGGATCATCGTAAGCGCCGTTGAATTCGCTAATTTTGTCTTAGAACAACTTGAAAATGATGCTGATTTTTTTTTAATAGAATCATTTTCTCAGATGAAGCTCATTTTCTTCTCAGTGGATCGGTAAATAAACAAAATTGTCGTTACTGGTGTGAAGCAAATCCACAAATTATACACGAGAGACCTTTACATTCCACAAAAGTAACTGTTTGGTGTGGTTTTTGGCATTGGTGGCATCATCGGTCCTTATTTCTTTGAAAATGAGAACAAAGGTGCCATTACTGTCAATGATGAGCGGTACAGATTGATGATAACGAACCTTTTTTTAGCCTGAATTGAATGATATTGATTTAATCAACAAGACGGCGGCGCCACGTGCCACACAGCCCATGACACAATCAATTTATTGCGTGAAAAGTTCGGTGATGCGATTATTTCGAAAAATGCTAATGTCAAGAAGTTGTGATTTAACTCTTTTGGACTACTTTTTGTGGGTTTATTTGAAGTCGTTGATTTATGCCAAGAAACCACACACTTTTCATGCATTAAAATTGCTGTATTCGTGACGTAAGGCCTGATTTATTGAATAAAGTTCTTGAAAATTGGGTTCATCGGGTTCGGTCCGGTAAGAAGAGCAGAGGCGGCCATTTGAATGATGTTATTTTCAGAACATAATTACATCGATTGTACTTCAAAATAAAAAAAAAATTTTGCTCTACCTCAATTCCTTGTTTTTTTATTAAAAAAAAAAAAAAATATATATATATATATATATATATATATATATATATATATATATATATATATATATATATATATATATATATATATATATATATATATATATATATATATATATATATCACTTATTGAAAAACCCTTTATTTGAGTATTTGTGAACGTTGTAAATTTCTTATATTATTTAAATTATTAGCTCCTCGAAAATTTATTGTAGTGCAATTAATTTTTTTGTCGCGATCTGTTTTGCTTATCTGGTCGAGGGATCATGTAAAATATTTACCCTATATTATAACTTGATGTAAAACAGGGTTGGGAATCTACGCGAAAATAAATTTTCTACATGTAGAAAACCTATAAATGTCAGTTATTTCAATTGTCAACAAACAATTTAATTTTTGTCTAAATATAGGTTAGAAAGTTGCAGTTCAAAGTATATTATTTTATTATTATTAGTAAAATAATAATTTGCGTTATAATTAGAATAACATCATGCGTGAATCATGAATCATGGGCATCATCGCTGACAAAAAATTAAGGTGGAAGGTCGTATCTACATTTCTTTACTCAAAAACTACAAAATACTTAAAAATTTAAACTTGTTCAACATTCACTTAAATAGGAAATATTTTATAATATCTAATTGGCGATTTTTGATTCCAGGTTTAGTTTTTGTTTTAGTTGCAAATTAATTATTCTAAATGCACTTTGAACAATGCATTTTTACAATGCAAATATACAATTTTTCATTTGCTATTCATCAGATTAGTTCACAAAATTTCCTGATGCTCTCACGAATCGAATGCAAAAAACCGCATTAAAATCCGTCTTGCTGCGGAAATTTCGGAGATTCAGTGCTTTATTTCCTCGACTAAATGGATATTCTGTAAGTTTAATTGATGAAATAATTAGGAAACGAAAGTCACTTCGAAATTCCTCAAAATAAAAGAGAAAATCCAAAATTTATATCGATTCCATTCGATTCTCGATTCACCCGTTGTATTGGTAAGATTTTTGAAGATATAGGTACGACAGTGGTTCATTCATTGGGAAATAAACTACAATAACTTTTAGGCATTCCAAAAGACAAAATTGAAACAAACAAAAGTTGGGGATTTACGAAATTAGCTGTAAGGACTGTAAGCAAAAGTATGTTGGGCAAACTAGGCGATCAATTTAAACTAGATTCAAAGAACATATGCCTCGTCTCAAATATGGTAGAACAGAAGTTTAGTGTTGCCCAACATGCGTTTGAGAACACCATAAAATTGATATTAGCAATTTAAGATTAATTAGGAATGTAACAAATACTAGACAGCTGGATGCATTTGAAAACTTGGAAATCACAAAGTGTAAAAATAGTATAATGACAGAGGGCCAATCCCAAATAGCCCGCTGTATTGAGTGGGTCAAGGTTTACCGAACCGTGACAATTAAGGTACAAATAGAATACATTGTTAGAATAAGGTTAGTTTTGATTATCTCCAGATGATGCCAACTTGGTTGGAGAAACTCGCGTTGATAGTATATGGTGTTTCGTGGAAAACTACGTCAGTATTAATATGATTAATGAATTTTTTAGCTTTTGGAAAAACTGGTTATATCTGCGACGACCAGTTTGGCATAAGAGATGCCAATGTCATCTGCGTGGAATTAGGCTTCCACCTTGGCGCTGCCGAAATTAAGGGAAATTCGTTTTACGCAAAAGATTTAAAAGAAAACAACACTTTCTATATGATGGATGATGTTGACTGCTTCGGAAACGAGACTACTTTGTTGGACTGTGGATTTTCAGGCTGGGGAGTTCATAACTGCAGGGATCAGGAGGTAAAAAGATAATTGTCAAATCAACAATCAAATATGACTTGTCTTTGTGATTTAGATTGCTGGAGTTGTATGCAAAACGCCACAGGAAAAATGCGGAAAAGGCTATTGGAAATGCGATACTGGTAACGAATGTATTCCGTTCTCTTTTGTCTGTGATGGGCTGTTTGACTGTACCGACGATTCTGACGAAGGAGTTCAACACTGTGAGGTAACACATATATTGCGGCCCACAGGGCCCAATTAACACCCTTGGGGACCTCTGGGCAAAATAACTACTGAGACCCTCCAGTATAAGACACGACAATAAAAATTATACAATTGATACTACTTTTTAATTTTTTTTATTTGTTAATTAAAAAATAAAAAATAACAGTACTCTATCAATGTAAATAAATAAATATTCTGTTTTCTACTATTCCTAAATTAGGCGAAAATATGGCATCAGCTAGCATTTAACTTATAACTAACGCTGGCCGAGGTCACCTGGCCGACAGGGCCGTCATATGATTCATATGTTTACATCATATCATAATACTTGAATAAGTACAATAAATGGAAATAAATTTTAACAATAATGTTACATTTTATAAAAATTTGTATAAAACTCACCCTTTTAAGCAGATTTATGAAGTAGTTTGGTTGTCGTCATCACAAAGTGGGGAAGATCTATAGTATAATAGCATCAGGTATGTTTCTACAGCTGTCTCCGTCAGCGATGTTCGCTTTGGTGAAAAAAATATGTTTGTATTTTGAAAATGACCGTTCGACATCTACGGATGTAATACAGGCATAAGTAAAACAATCTGTGAACTCACTTAACGAAGTTGTAGATGCACCATCACAAATTTGTCTTAATTTGCTAAAATCAGGATCTTTCTGTAATACACTCTCGAATTTTTCACTAACGCGATTATTTTTTGCGTCATTTATAGCCTGTAGCTGTGTATTTACGTCGTCCACTATTTGCAGCGATTCCACTAACGACAACGAACTATTTTGCAATTTTTCTATTGCGTCGTGTAGTCCTCTATAATTGTTATTAAGAGTTTTTAAATCTGTTTCAAGGGAAACGCCTTGAAAGCTTGTCTGGTTTTCCCTAATAGCTGCAGCCTCGTTAGGGTTGAACTGTAGTATCACAGCTTTTATTTGTTGAAAATATTCAGCATAATAAAAAGCCGCTTTCAACCACGTTCCCCAACGTGTAAGAATCGGCTCTGATGGTTCAGGGATACCAGGACACTGTCTGTAAAATGCTCGAAGCCGTTTAGGAGATTTGAGAAATAATTTTTTTGTATTTGCTATTAATGCATCTACCTCTGGAAAACATTTTCGAATCGTTTCTGCCACAAGATGTAACGCATGCACTTTACACGTAACATGTAAAAACCTACAATTGTCTCTTTGAAGAGAACGGCCTACCACGCGCATTGTCGCGGCACCATCAGTCATAAACATCAATACTTGACTTGTTGAAAGTTCAAATTTTTCGAATATCTCCAACACCACACGCGTAATTATTTCGCCAGTACACGCAGTTAGTCTTTTACTAGCTAGTAAAAGTGGAAATGTTGGTTTAAGAGGGTCCAGTACATGTACTATAATATTTCAAATACAATTTTTTTTACAATCTGTCGTCTTGTCAATACATTTAATCCTATTTACAATGTCTTCACGAACAGCTGGAATATGTCTACGTAACGATGTACGACTTGGTAAGTTCACCTGGGGATTGTATTTATTCCAAAAATGGTTATTTATCCAATATGTGTAGCGGAATATTACAGGCTATTAACATTAACAATAAATCAAACATAAACTGAGTTGTCAAAGGCATGCCATTTTTTTTATTTTGATGTTGCACGGTATTGATATGACGACGACAATCTGTTTTGTGCCAGCACATTAAGTTTTGATTGCAAACTTTACAAATTATTTTGCATCCGTCATAGAGTAAATCCGGAAATTCACCGATAAATTTATTCACTGTGTCCGCGTACGGTCGTTTTTTACCTTTTGGCGCGTTTGACATTATGTATAATTTATAGACACAACCTCACGCATTAACCTTTCAAATAAGACTGCAGCGTAAATCACTTCTAAATCGGCACGTGTGACGCCAGCGCAAGACCGTGGCTGTACTCCAGCCACCTCGGCCAGCTTTACTTATAACTCATGTTAAGTACTGTCAGAAACAAAAAATGTATTCATGAATGATTTATTTTGACTTAAAGTTGTGTCAACAGTTAGAAGCCAAATATATTTTTTTGCTTTAAAAGGAACGTCATTTGAAAATATTGAGAAAATTCAATTTAAAAAGTTCTTAATTGAAAAATAATTTTTGGACATCCTGTACATTTTTAGGAAGTAAAAATGAGTCAAAAACATTAATTAGATGTCTCGAACTAGTATTCACATAAGTACTTTTTTATTAATGTACTCGCAATCGGGAATGTATAGTACTTGGCCTAGCTCTGGTAATGTGGTGCAAAATAAAATAAAACATACAGATGCAGCAGTAAAAAAATACGTAGTGTTTATAAGTTACCTGTTATTTAGGCCCCTACAGAAATGCGTTTAGTCAACGGAACAACTAGTAAAGAAGGAAGAGTTGAAATAAAACACCATGGAGTTTGGGGCACAGTTTGCGATGATGACTTTAACGAGGACGCAGCAAAAGTTGTTTGCAAATATTTTGGATTCCGAGGTACTGCAGTGGTGAAAAAAGACGCATACTTTGGGCCAGGTGAGTAAATGAGTTAAAATACTCCCAAAATAACTTTATAATCGTCCTCTAAGTATTTTAGTTCAATTATTTTGTATTCATGAAGCCACCCCCCATTTGTCTTCAATAGATTGAGATAATGAATGCAAGAAAAACGGGGTAAATTTTTTTCAAAAACACTGCTCTCTGTTCTGGGTCTGAAAATATTGACATTGACCTCTCAATAAAGATACTATCGCGAAACGTAAATGGTATTCCATGGGTTTAATATGAATAAATCAAGTGGTATCATATCAGGTGAACAATCTGGCCAAGTGGCCTTCGCCGTCTAATCCGTTTACCAGGATGTCTTTAGTCCATATAATGCCTTATTGGAGCATAATATACTAGTTATGGCAGTTACCATGTTATTCATAAAAAAGTAGCATTTTTTATTCGCATTTGTTGCATCTATTTATTTCAGTCCGTTCGAAAAATAAAATAATAATAGGTGGGGGAGCTCTATGGATATACTTACACGGTACATATCATGTTTCATAAAGGTGAGGGACCAATTTGGCTAGACCAAGTCGCCTGCTATGGCAATGAAACCGAATTGCAAAAATGCACCCAATGGAACTGGGGCGAACACAACTGTGACCATGGAGAAGACGTAAGCGTGATTTGTAATAGTGAGTTTGAGGTGGTGCAGGTACAAAGACATTCTAAAATTAATAGCAACTTGGAATCTGGCACATCAGAATCTACAATTAGTTGCGGATTTCGCAAAGATAATCAGTTTTTACAAAACGATTTAATTCACGCAAGGGTGGTCAGTGGTTCTCTGGCAAAGAAAGGAGATTATCCTTGGCAAGTAAGTTAACGAAAATCAATAGGGCTTAAATCTGATTTGTAGGTATCCAGTATGATCATTCAAATCTAAAACTTGATTTCAGGCGGCTCTGAGGGTAAGGGGTAAAGAACAATCTGCTCATTGGTGCGGGGCGGTGATTTTATCAAGCAGATGGGTTCTAACCGCCGCCCATTGCCTCGAGGGTTACGCCAAAGGTGCCTACATTATTGTTGCTGGAGAATATAACACAGACGAAGACGAGGGCACCGAGCAACAAAAATACATCGAGGACTATTTCATACACGAGATGTTTCGCAAGGGTCACAAGATGAACAACGATATAGCCTTGATTAAAGTTAAAGGAAAGGGATTTACTTTAAATGATGATGTACAGCCTATATGCCTCCCGGATGAAACTGCTAATTACGAAAAGGAACTTAACTGTACCATTTCTGGCTTTGGGTCGGTTAAGAGTGGCACATCAGGTAAATCAGTAAATCATACTTTTCAGAGATATAATTAAATTATATAAAATTTAAGCTAATGTTTTTTGAGGTGTATCAGAGTGTGTAAACAACAATATTTAGATGGGTTACAATCATTTTTGCCTGTAGGACACAAATTTCAATTATTCTAAAATAGGGTGGTCCAGTTTCCTAGGTACAAACTTAGGGAATGTGCAGTGTAAAAATAATAGGATTTTCTTCTTTGAACATAATTCGAAAAGTGCACGATAACTTGGATACAGTGTGTTGAAGTTTTGTTAAAAAAAATTATAATTTAATATCTACGAGAAAACAAAAGCTCGCGTTATTCCACTGCTCTGTTATTTTTGTTATTTCTGTTATTATTTGAAAATTATTTAAAATCACAATCTCAGCTAGTGCGAATTAGAAGCTCCGATTCTTCTGTTAGGAATATGTAATCGGGAGTTCCACAAGGATCGGTTTTAGCTCCTCTGCTTTTTATTGCATCCATACGTCTGATATATATCATAAAATAAAACATGCAGACATATGCGGATGACACCCAACTGTTATTTCACTTTAATAGTGACAATTGTAAACAGGCTGCTTTTAGTATTAATCAAGATCTTAGTTATATTGAAAAATATGCTTCAGAAAATAATTTAAAGCTCAACGCGTCGAAATCATCCGCTATGCTCTTTACTTTTCCAACTAAATACATTCAGTTAAAGTCTATCATTACTTTAAAAATAAGTGATGATGTAATTAGTTGGTGCGATTCCACAAAAAATTGAGGACTTTTATCTCATATAAATCTTAGTTTTAACCAAACATGTAATTAATTTGATACAGAAAACATATTTACGCTTACGACTTATATATGCCAATAAATTTTGAATTTTAAACTGAAGAGATAGCTTTGCGAGAGTTTTGTATTGTCAATTTTTTTATTATTGTTATATCGTTTATTATCCTTGTCTTGATATGGTCAATAAGATACAATATTCAAAAGGTATAAAACATTTGCTGTCGATATGTTTTTGATAATTTGATCACATCTCCAATAAAATTAATCAGATACAGTGGCTAAATATGGCAAGTTTTTTTAAGTATTTTATTTTAGTTTTTTGTTCACAATTTGTACACAACCTCAACTCCAGTCTATCTTAAAGAAAAATTGATTCTGAGAAGCACTGTTTATAATGTTAATGTTCGTGGCAGATGCCTCTGCATAGCACTTCCATGTTTTAAAGATCATTTTCGTACAACGCAATTTACTTATACAATAAATTAAGCCAAGATTTCAAAAAGTATATTGTTCCTAGTTTTAAAAAGAAACATAAAAAATATCTTTTAGAGCAGCAGTTACTTGACAACTCATTTTAATTTTGAATTCCTTGTTTTTAATTTATTTATTTACATATACATACAGGGTGTCACGCAAAAGGCGCCGAAAGTCATAACTCCGTTATTTCTTGTCCAATTTTAAAAAACAAAAAAACAAAATTAATGGTTCTACAAATACTACTAACTGGCACTAATTTTTTTTCAACATCAACCGTAATGTCATTAAATTTATTTGTTAACGTATTTTTTCAAATGAATATTTTTTAACTCAGTCTAATAGAGATTTTTTTTCTGAATTCAACGATGTGTCACAACTTGATTTTCGTGCAATGTTAGTTGGAAAAAAAGTAAGTAAATATTTATCAATATTAATTTGGACTTCTAATAAAATTACCAAGTGTGCCATGGAAAACAATCAAATCAACAAACCGACGCAAAGCTTCTACATTAATCTTGTAACCAAGTGTGTCATGGAAAACAATGAAATCAACAAAGCGACAAATGTCATTTATGCCTTCAGATTATTACTACTTTTACTATAAATTATCGTTTCTTTGTGAAATAATACATTTTGATAATGTTGGAAAATTTTATTGTAACAATGAAAAATATAAATATTGCACAAATTGTCCGCCACCTTGATGAATACCTATTTCACATCTTAGAACTACTCCGTGGGTAGCGTTCAATATAAAATTGCGAGGTATTTCGCGACAAACGTTGATTATTCTCTGTCGCAAAATGTCTTCGATTTCCGGATGCGTTAAATACACTTAATCTTTAAGATAGCCACAAAACCAAAAATCTAGTGGTGTGATATCAGGAGAACGAGCAGGCCAGCGAACTGATCCATGCGTGCCCATCCATCTTGGACCAAATGTATCATTTATCCAATTAACATTTACTCTTGCGTTATGTGGGGTTCCCCCATCTTGTTGAAAATAAATTCTATTAAATTATGCAAGTGACAAGTCATCTAAAAAATTTTCAAAATCTTCAGTCCAGAGTTGATGGTATTTTTCTTAAGTTAGTGTGCCAGCTAAGAAAATTGGTCTTATCAATCGATCGTCTAGAATACCGTCTAGACAATTAACACTAAATCTTCGTTGGAAACTATTTGCGACAATAATTCTGGGATATTCATGACTCCAATATCGGTGGATGTTACTATTAAAAATGTTATTATTGCTAAAAGTGCATTCATTACACCAAATTATTTTCCTATAAAAAATACGATCTTGTTGAATCATGTTTAAATAAAAATGAGAAAATGGATCTCTTCGACCACGATCTTTTTCCTTCAATGCTTGCACTTTTTGAGATATGTAGGGTTTGAATTTGAGCCTTTTTTTTCAATATTTTATGTACAGTAACTTTAATATTATCGGCAATTTCACTAGTAGACGTTCTTGGATTTTCCTGCACACTAAGAAGAACATTTAATGTTACATTTTGGTTAAACTGACGTTCCTCTCGTTTGGGTTTCTTAAAAGCACCGTAGTTTCTCAAATTCTGTTCTAGTTTTCCAAATCCACGGCTTTCTTGAACTTCTCTAGTCGGAAAGCGAATCATGCTTGGTTCTTATTTTTATTGCATTCGAAGTATACTTGCAACATGTCGGTCAATTCACTGTTACCATTCATGGTTATTTTAATTATTATTTCACAAAAAAAACAACAAATTATAAGCAACTATAATTTACAACACTAAAGGCTTAAATTACACTTCTCGCTTTGTTGATTTCATTGTTTTACATGGCACACTTGGTAATACAAGATTAATGTAGAAGCTCAAATGACATTTTGCGTCGGTCGGTTTGTTGATTTGATTGTTTTCCATGGCACACTTGGTAATTTTATTAGAAGCCCAAATTAATATTGATAAACATTTACTTACTTTTTTCTAACATTGCACGAAAATCAAGTTGTGATGCATCGTTGAATTCAGAAATAAAATCTCTACCAGACTAAATAAAAAAATATATAGCCTTTCATTTGAAAAAAAAGTAGACTATTGGCTGACATTACGGTTGATGTTGAAAAAAAAAACAAAGTTAGTGCCAGTTTGTAGTATTTATAGTACCATTAATTTTGTTTTTTCGGACCAGAAATAACGGAGTTATTATGACTTGCGGCGTTTTTTGCTGTATATTTTTTTTAAAATATTGAATTGTATCATTTTGGGATAATCTACTTATTACTTTTACTTTTTTTACTTTTTTTTTTCTTCAGTTTAATGGTATATACTATTATTTATAAATATATACACATTTTTTCTATGTAATTATTTACATTGGGTTAAGTGGTAAAATAGTCTATGTGATAAACCTCGCCCAGGAAGTAAATTAACTATTGTGTAATCAATTAATTTAATAAAGACGTTTTATTATTATTATTTTTACATACTCTACACATTGCTGAAGTTTGAGCCTCTGAAACTGGACCTTCCTGTACAGTTGACATTCTGCGATAGGATAATAAGTCCCATAGCACTTGTTGTTTTTCCTCTGATTGACACTGATTCTTGTAGTTTTTATTTGCATCCTATTTATTCAGCTTATTCTCATAACATGATGGCTGCTTGGATACCAATTCACAATTCTGAAACTTGTAAAATGCCACATGTCTACGGAACTGCCTTGACTGAAGGGATGATATGCGCAGGATTTTTTGGATGGTGGTGTTGACGCTTGCGACGGAGATAGTGGTGGACCATTAGCTTGCCTGGATGATGGTAAGTTTTATAATTTTTGTTATTCCCATTTGGATGTACATAAATTTTGCTACTTTAAGTGTCTTCCGTAAATGGGTGTTTTGGCGTAATACTATGAAATGATTTTAGGTTTATTTACGTTATATGGCCTGACGTCATGGGGACATCATTGCGGTTACGCAAATAAACCGGGGGTCTATGTTAAAATAGCTCACTATAGGAAATGGATAGACAACCTAATAAAGAAACACTCTTAGTGTAGATACACTGAGGATTCTTTAACGGCTATATTTTAAGATACTTGGGTTTTACCAGTTAGGCAACTGTTATTAAATTAAGACGAACCATAAAAAATGTAATGATCACTATGATGAATAATATATAAAGTAAAAAAAACTGGTTTACCATGATTTTAATCTTATTTTTGTTAATCATATACATCTTGTTAGGAATGTTTAGCATTATCACAGATTTAAAGTATGATTCTGTCATTATCAATTAAGGATGAGAATCTACTTAAAAATTAAGTATATTATACAGGGTGTCCCATCCTTCAAGAGGGTAATAGAACTAGAAGAAAAAGAAGAGTTTTGTCTATAAACATTTGCCTTAAACCGGTTCATAAGGGAGTTACAACCCCTTAAAGGGGTTGTAACATAGTTATTTGTCAATAAATTCAAAACGTCTCAAGTTGTAAAAAATTAATTTGGACCTTTTATTAATTTCATAATATAGGTTAAAAACAACTTACAAAATTTCTATAGGAGCCTTCGTTTTGGAGCTATTTGTATTGGATTATTCCAATACAAGATATAACTACATATCTCTACAAAAATAATCCCACAATATTTTTAACTATTATTTTGTAGAACAATTTAAAATATAGCTTTACGCAATGAAGCACGTAATTTAAAGACAAAAAACAATTTTTTTATTTACAATAACTTTCTAATTAATATTATGCTAAGTTTGTGTCTTATATTCAGAAGATGATCAAGAGTAAAAAAATACACTGGTTATTTATAAACATTTGTTAAATATACTTCATTGCGTAAAACCATATTTTAAATTATTGTTCTGCAAAACAATAGTTGAAAATATTGTGGAATTATTTTTGTAGAGGTATGTAGTTACCTTTCATCATTGCACACCTATCCTGTATTGCAATATTAAAATACAAATAACTACAAAAGGATGGCTCCTATCGAAATTTTGAAAGAGCACCTATTTTATGTAGTTTTTAACCTACCTTTCTCTTCACCCCTCTAACTACCATCAGATTAATAATATAAAGATAAGTAATACCCATAAGAGATACATTATTATGACCGATATATAAACAACAATTTGCATGTTTACATATCAACGTATCCAAAACAAACCAGGGGCGGCTCCAGGCCTCAGCGTTTATTTTAATGCTTTTTGCGTAACTTAAAATTTAATAGGTATACAAAATTTGTTTGCTTGAGTAATGTATTTTTCAGTGCTATTCTGCTGTTGCTATTTTAATCTCTGTTGATCTGAAAATTTTGTGTTATTGGCTACTGATTAATAATCGATTTTTAGTTATAAAGATTTATTTAGTGAATATTTATTGAGAAACAATGATTAATAAGTGTGTAGTGTGCGGGCAAAGAGGAAAACCACGAGGTTGTTTATCTTTTCATAGGTAAGTGAACAAAACAGATCAGGATCGGTATAATGTGTGAATGCGAAAGTGTGAAAGCTCAAAAATAATTAAAATTAATGTTAGCTTTACAAAAAACAACAATTGATTCCATTTGAACAGTAAAAAAATCCACATTTTATTAAAAAAAGATACTTATACAAAAATATTTATTTTATCTTGAATGGGAAGTTCATTCTTAAGGTAGCTCACAAATTGTGGATGTTTTAAAGTCTGTTGATATTTTTTTTAATTCAATTTTCAAGGTTATTTAAAAAATGTGTTTATATTCAAATTTCCCGAAAATCTGGCGAGAAGTGAAAGTTGGCTGAAAGCTCTCAATTGTATTGAAAATTAATAATATACTGAGTAGTCACTCATTCATACCTCATGAAATAATATCAAGTAGATACCTACAAAGCATCAACTGTTTTGTTGATAGGTTACTTTTGTTGCAGTGATGTAGGTTTGCAAATTTCAAAGGAATCTCACTTGTTTCAGCATTGAAAATTATATTCCTTTGCCACCAAGATAGCAAAGTATGTTAAATTTACATATGCAGTGCAATGACTCAAACAAATTTTTTTTGGATCACTGCATGCTACTAGAAAACTTAAAAATATCTACAATTTGATGTGCCGAACATGGCCGTTGCTTAAAAAATAAAGAAATAAGGACCAGGGGAGTTTAAAGTGGCGGGTTCTGCTTAATTAAATTTAACATATCTTCCTATCTTGGGTACTAATGGTGGCGAAGGAATTAAATTTTCAATGCTGGAACAAATGAGATTTCTTTGAAATATACAAACCTCATCACTGCAATAAAAGTAACATATAGTCAAAACAGTTGATGCTCTGTAGGTACCTATCTACTTGTTATTATTTCATGAGGTATGAATGAGTGACTACTTTGTATATTATTAATTTTTAATATAATTCTCTACTAACCTGGACAGTACGTGTGACGAAGTTGATGACAATGTTGTCAAGGGAAAAAATCGAACAACATTGATTTTTAACACTTTTAATCCAGATCTTATAAATTATTATCACTTTTTTTAAAGTGTTGTGAACACACGTAGTGCCATTTACTGGCATTTTCCATTTTGAAAGCTATCAGCCAACTTTTTTCTTCTCTCCAGGTTCTCAGGAAATCTGAAAATGCACACATTTTTTAATATCAACCTTTAAAATTGAATTAAAATAATATCAATTGACCTTAAAACATCCACAGTTTGTTAAGAATGAAATTTCCATTTAAGTTAAAATAAATATTTTTGTATAAGTACCTTTTTTGATAAAATGAGGACTTTTTACTGTTCAAATGGAATCAAATGTTGTTGTTTTTGTTTTTGTAAAGCTATCATTAATTTTAGTTATTTTTGAGTTCTCACACTTTCACATTATGCCGGCCTTGGCTTGTTTTGTTTACTTATCGGTGAAAAGATAAACAACCCCGTGGTTTTCCTCTTTGACCGCACACTACACACTTATTAGTCATTGTTTCTCAATGAATATTTATAAATAAATTTTTTAACTAAAAATCGATTACTAATCGCAGTACCAAATAACAAAACTTTAAAATCACTTAAAAACACAGATTAAAATGACAGACGTCATCTTACAGAACATTATGTGTTGTCAAGACGGTGATAGATCGGGCATCGATCGGGTTTCTTCGTGATTCTAACCAATAGGAATTAAACCAGCGATAATATTTACGTATCTCGCGTGGGATGTAGATAAATCGGACAACTTTTTATGTTTTGTTACTCATCTTCTAGTATTATTAATCTGAGGATTTACCGCAACAAATCGTGCTATTTAGATAAAACTTTGACATAATATGTAACATTAAGAAATTAATAAATGGTCCAAATATAGTTTTTTCAAGTAACACGTTTCGATTTTATTGGCAAATAACTATGTTGTACTTACCCCGTTTAAGGGGTTGTAGCTCCCTTACGAACTGATTTAAGGCAAATGTTTATATACAAAACGCAACCTATTTTTTCTAGTTTCACTCCTTTAAAGGAAGGTACTCAATTATGGAACACCCTGTAACATGTACATTTCACTGTTCATAAAAAGGTAGGTTTTGATCGAATTATACACACAAATTTTTATTCATAAGATATATAAAAAAATAATTTTTAGAATTCACAATGGTTTTTAACCTTTCTTTTTCTAGGGAAGGTAAAATAACAGAAAAAAACATGTTTTAACAGATACCATATCTTTGTAGGGGCACTTGATTTTGAGGTTTTTTTGCACTGCTTATACAAACTTCTTTCTAAGAGTTGTCAGTAGTACTTTTCTAGTTGTCATTTTTCAAATTATGGATGAATCTCGTGTGCCATATAACCAAGACCGTAACCGAGAAAAAATATTAAAAT
Organism: Rhamnusium bicolor; assembly: GCA_029963845.1. Taxonomy (NCBI): domain Eukaryota; kingdom Metazoa; phylum Arthropoda; class Insecta; order Coleoptera; family Cerambycidae; genus Rhamnusium; species Rhamnusium bicolor. The sequence continues at coordinate 759,133 of JANEYF010000117.1, forward strand.
TTCATTACAGCAACTACTGTATTATTCGATTCCAATATTATATCCTTGATAATGCTCTCCCTCAAATTATTACAGTGACTTGTTTTTACTAATTTTGTTCAATACTAAGTAGTTATGTAGGTAGTTACCAGATAATCTGTATTTCAATGTCTACAATAAGATAATCACAAAGCTGAAAAAATATAAATAAGATTTTTAATTACCTATTAATATGTCTACTATTATGAAATAAAAGTTTCTCAAATTTAAACTTGTTTTAATCGTTTAAAAACCATAAATTTTATTTCATAACAGTTAATGCAGAAATAACTAGCTATATGTCATTTAAAAGCTTGTAGTGCCATTATGGGTCCCTAAAAATGAAAATGTATTGTCAAAATTACGGAAAAAATGGAGGAATAATTGTGAATTATACATTACAAGACAAATTTTTTTCTTTGATATACATATATTTATGAACATTAAAAAATAACCAAGACAGACCAATAATTTATACTCATCATGGGTATATACAAAATTCTCTCTCATTTACATACCACAAATTTACTTATAATATTTTAAAAAATATACAATTCCTAACAGAAAAAAAAAAGGAAATTAAATATTCTACTCATCGAGTAAAATGTTATGTGAAGTTCTGGAATTTCTTCAGTCTTAAGTCATCGCATCTGCCCACCTTGACCCGCCTGAGGCACTTTTTTATCGCTTTTTTTTTTGACACACGGAATGTGGATTTTTTTGCGTAGCAGCTATGAGTATCAAAGAAAATTATAAAGGCCATCCACCTCCTGATAAAGTTACCGAACAGATAAATTTGAGAATAAAATTGTCAAATTAATAAAATAATAGTTACTATTTATCTATTTTTGCAGAACAGTTGTTGCATATGAGAATACTTCGCTGTGATCAGTTTTTTTGCAAAAGTAGAAACGTAATAATTAATATAAATCGGTTTGGTAACTAACAGCCACTCTACCAAAAGATGGATATACCGGGCCTAAATACTATAAAAGTTTACCTACCATAAACAGATTCCAATTTACTTATATTGCTGATGTGTTCCTTTGATTCCCTTAAGGCCGGTTTTTCCATCTCCCATTAAGTCTATTTGATAAATAAGTTCCATGGAAACAATAATTATTGATACAATTGTATCCAAGGAAATTATCTACCATTTTCTTTCCATCTTCTGTTAAATTTATTTTGTAAACAGTTTTCTTCTATACAGTTTGTATCAATATCATTAATTGTTTATAATAGTAAAACTTATTAGTCAAATAGATTTTAGAATTCGTTAACTAAATCACACTGATACGATACCATAAAAAATTTTGCACATAATTTTTAAAAAAATATTTTTACACGAAAAAAACTATTTTTTACAGGGCGTGTCTTTTTTATCGAAGTACCATAGTAACATTTTACAGAAAACAAGTACCGGTTTTAATTTCCACATTCAGGAGTGACTCCAAAACATTATTGTTTATTATCTGTATTTGATTCAATCAATTTAACTTGAACATATTGACTTCAACTCAACTCTATAAGTCCGATTACAATACATTATACTTTGCTATTTGAACGAGAGAGAAAGCAAAACAGTTTGCTTTCATACCATTGACAGAGCTGTTACAAAGATAGTCATTACTACTACTTGGTTACGTTCCGTTTATGTAACAACCTAGTTTTCAGCACGTAACAGGTTCCGGAATAGTAATTGCTATTTAATAACAATTCCCCATTTTGGTGAATGCTTGGTAGAAGGATCGTTCCCATTACGTAACAGTCGTTAGTTGCGAAACCTTTATTCAACTGATGGCAGACTGCTAAATGAGCTGATTGGGCCGCATCTTCTTCTTTAGCCGGCCACGATTATTTTGCCAAAATTTTCGATGATATTTCCGCATAAACTCTGCTTAATTTCACCAATAACATTGATAATGTTATCTCTAAGCTGTTTAATCGTTTGAGGATCGTAAACTTTTCCCATCAAACAACCCCATAAGAAAAAATCTAATTACGGGTTTTTCTAAGTTGAATTTAAAAGTGTCATTACTAGAGAATCCCGATTGTAACTTAAATAATTATCTATTTTATGGTGTCAAGAAGGTATGTTAAGATTGTGGTTTCTAAGTATAATTTGAAGTGTAAAATATTGGGAAACACCAACAGTAGACTTAAATAAGTCTTTATTGTCGTATTTCAAGAATGCTTATTTGTTGTGAAATTACGCTTATAAAAATAAGTTTTTTTATTTTTTATTTCGCCTTTAAAGAACGTCCGATACATACACTAAAAAGTAATTAGCAAGTTCAATGTGACAGACTGTAAAGGAGCAAAAATACCTATGGAAAATAATTTTCAAGTAAGCGTAACTTCTAAAAAAACTATAAGTGTTCCTTATCGTGAACTTATAGAAAATGTATAAATGTATATTTCAACAGTAAGTAGACCAGATATAAAATTTGCCGTTTCATATTTAAGCCAGTTTCTGGATAAGCCAAGTAGTCAAGTATGGGTCGCAGCTAAAAGAGTAGTTAGATACCTAAAAGAAACAAAAAATTTGGCTTTAATTTATCACCAAGATAAAGGAAAAAAAATTTAGATGCTTACAGTGATGCTGACTGGGCAAATAATAAAATTAACCGAAAGAGCATATGTGGATCAATTATCTATTATTATGAAAATGCTGTTTCATGGCTTTCAAGAAAACAGCAATCAGTTGCTTTTGTACTGCAGAGACACAGTATATATTATATAGCTGCTGCGACTACAGCCTCAGAGTTGATATCTCTAATAGGCATTACAAAGGATTTCAATACAGTAAAGGATATGAGAACAAGACATTTGTTAACAATAAAAGCGCCATAAATTTAATGGAGAGTTTTGAACATAGCAAGCGTAGCAAGCACATTAATTTATTAAGGATCTTATAGTTCAATCAGTTATTCAAATTGAATATATCTCTACTACTGAAATTATAAATGTCGTTGGGGAAGACGAAGCATGAATATTTCAGGAGGTTGGTTGGATTTAGTTAAGAGTCTTATATACCCTATTAAATCATAATTCACGAATATCTCGTTTAGAACTTATCCGATTTGAGTGCGATTTTTACAAGATTTTTCAAAAATATGTATAAAATGTCGGAATGTAATTTTTTTTTTTTGAGTCGTCAAAAAATTTTCGCATGCATTTTAAATATTTTGTATCAAAATTTTTTAACATTCCGACATTAGTCACTGTTTGTAACGTTTATATTTATGTGACCCAACTCTTGGATTAGTTGAAAATAAATTTATTAGAAAACTAAAAACTGCATATCTATATTCCGATAATAGCTGCCATCTCGCATGATATTTCGGAAACACGGATGCACTTGCATACACTGGACTCGTTTGCGGGAGGGTGAATCGGGCACATAGGAACCACGTTGCGATTTGCGTAAACAACAGTGGCGTGTGTATTCTAGAGATATCTCAAATTTACTTATTTGTTATAAAGTGGGTACACTTGATTTCAATAAAAACTGGTACACTTTCTTTTAGCTATGTAAATCATTCGTTCTTTGATTGATATTAATAATCTTACAAATGTCACTTTGACGTTAATCAGTGGCGTCATTATTAAAAATGGTTTGACATCTAACAGATATTCAAAAAATTTCGAATTGTCTCTAAAATTGAAGATGGTTGGTCCATAAGAAGACTTGATGCTGAATACAATGTGAGTAAAACCACGATAAAGAGTGTTAAAAAACAATGGGAAACCAACCAAACGGTATCCCGTGAAGTTGGTTCCGGTAGGCCCAGAAAAAGCAATAATCAAGAAGATGAAAATCTTATAAATTACCTAATAGAAAACCATTTTCAGACTGCAGTAAATGCAATTTCAGAGACAAATTTCCCTGCTTCGTTATCTACTGCTTGCAGAAGAATAAAACTACAAAGCGACTTGAAAAGTTGTTCAGCGGCTAAAAAATACAAACTTTCAGAAGAAAAGAAGCAGGGTAGGATTATTTTTGCACTCAACTATATAATCAATGATGAAAACTTCTGGGGACAAGTTGTCTTTTCTGACGAAAAGGTTTTTAAATCCTGTAACGATGGACATGTTCGCGTATATAGGCCTCCTTCCACTAGATACGACGAAAAATATACTTTCGATCCACAAATATTAGGAAGGTTTTCAGTCAATGTCTGGGCTTGGATGAGCCTAAATGGGTTAGGTGTGTGTTGGAACAGTGGTGGTTATCTCAATTCCATTAAATATATTGAAATATTAGACAATATTATGTTGCCGTCAGTAATAGAGGTGTTTCTGGAAGATAATTTTATTTTCCAACAAGGCAACTGCTCCATACATACGGCCCATCGTGTCAGGCAATGGTTTCTTAATAAAAACATAGAGTTGTTACCGTGGCCATCTAAAAGTCCGGATTTAAATCCAATTGAAAATGTATGGGGACTAATGGTGAAACATATAAGAAAATTAAATAACCATCCAAATAATGCCGAAGAATTGGAATGGATAATTGAAGACGCTTGGGAGAACTTGTCGCAAGAAGTTGACCTTGCAAGAAATCTGATTTTGTCAATGCCTGCAAGACTTCAGGCAGTTTCAGACGCTAATGGAGCAATGACAAAATATTAGTTAATTCTGTATTACGTAATTGAAGTTCATTTATTTTATTTTTTTATTGTATTTTTATGTTCAGTTTGCATTGTTTACATTTTTTTTAATCTCAAGTGGTATTTTTGTATTCTTATTTTAAAAATAGAATTATCATTATTCAGTTAGTATTTTAATTACAACCATTAGTAGAATTATCCGTAACAAATATTATTTTTTTAAACAATAATATGGCAGGCTTGAAAATGTTTTGAAGAAGTTATTTTCTAATTATTTTTTAAAATTCCATTTGAATAAAATAAAAGAGAAAGGTTTAATAAGTTTAAAAACACAAATAAAACCGATCTCCTCCAAAAAACCCAGGTTCGGGGTAAATCACTTCTTCTCCACCCCCCTCTCGACATGCCTGGCCAGCCGTATTTACAGACATATGCACACAACTAAACTATTAAGATTTTCGATTACAAGAGTTGTACCAGTTTTTTTTTAAACCAAGTGTACACCTAGAAAGTGATTATTAGTGCAGTGAAAGAACAATGGGGATAATAAAAACATATCATAAGCGTAAATACCCTAGCAGAAAACCGAAAAACATCCAAAAGAGAAAATATAAAAGAAGTACTAGTGAAAATTTAATTTTTTCGTAAATTAGTAAAAGTAATAATTTTCTTTTATTTCCGGTAATTTCTATAGAGAGACTAATATAAATGAAAGTTTTCCCATTTTGCCGTCTCTAAATATTGATATGGAGAATGAAAGGCTCAATGAAAGGTGAATACGATAATTTTTATTTTTGATTTATTTTAAGCTTAGTAACCTCATGTACAGGGTGATCATTTTAAGTGCACCTTACTCGATTTTTCTGCTGTATTTTTAACCTAGGAAAAAACTTCAAAAATTATACTTATGTGCTTTTTTCTAAGGAATCCGAAAATTAAAAACAATTGAATGTCAAATAAAAAAGAAAACGCCGAAAAACTGAAAAATAAAAAAATTACACCCCGCATTAATATGCGGAAATGGACATATGACATTCCGAATACTGATTAAATATGCGCGTCACATACATATCTTTTACTTGCGGTTTGACCGGAAATTGCCTTAATTTTTTTTATTCTAAATGATATATCCTATATATTCAGCTCAATTTAAAAAATTTCTTTCTGAATTCAGCAATATATGTAACATCATCATAATCTTTCATATTTCATAAAAATATTGGAGTTTAAATAAAATATATTTTTCATATTATTTCATCGCCTTTTCCATTCTGAGTTGAATGATATGACACACATTGATAGTTCCATTTTATAGGAAAAATTTTTAAAATAGTACTATGCATTAATAAGAAACCGTAAAATGGAAATTTTTTTGTAGATTAACGATTTAATTGTTTTGTTGTTTAGTTCTTTAGCTATTTTTAAACAAAGTAAATAAAATAATTTCGTTTTTTTTTTATTGTTTTTACATATTAATTGCAGGACAAGGACGCATGAAGGGTAAGGTTAGCTACTGCTTAGCTTATAAGCTTGACGCAATACAACTTTTTCGTCGGTTTATGTCGTACGAAACCTCTAGTACTCCGCCACTGATAATTCAACATCTCCCGATCTGAAATGTTCCACTATGCCGTTCTGTAACTAGAATATCGGCCACCTTCGACATTCGCCGCGATAATTTCGGTTTGGCTGTATATATGCACCTTGGTCTGCGCGGGGTGTGGTAAAATCGAGACTATATTTCACTTGCATCTGATATAGACTCTTAACGAATTTCTATTTTGTGTGTTTCGTTTTTACCTTGTCACTCTAAAAATTAAGTGTTACAATATATCTAATCCAAGTAGCTGATGAAAGAAAAGTGTCAATTTAACTCAATATTTATTAAGAATAATAAAAGGTTTTGATTTGGTATATTGCTCTTTTAAAATTAACCGTAGTTGATTAAATCTAGTAAACTACGTGTAAAATCAAGAAAATGAATTGTTGGATTCTGCAAATTTGACTTGGTTCACTTGGCTGCCATAGTGAGCCTCCAAATCTAAATAATCTTAATCCAAAATTTAATAAATGTGTACTGAATTCCAAATCAATTCAATATCTTCACGTGGAGAGTCAATATTCCAAAACATTTGTTCCATGCAGATATTTTCAACACCTTGTATCTCGACAAATGATGCGTTCATGTTCATATGAACTCTTTCTCATAATATAAGTGGAGGAATCATTTCCAAAATTACCGATTTTACTTAGGAAACACTCTGTATATCTAGGTCACACCAAAGAACCAAATTTCTATTACGTACCTAATGCAATATGTTATTACTTTCGTTTAGCTCTCTTTGTCCTGCATTAACTCCACCAATAATAAAAATATTATCAATATTAGACATCGTTCTGACAGAATCATTTAACAAAAAATTTGTGCTGTCAAAATTACGTTTTAATATATATTGGTGTGTCAAAATGAAATAAACTCATCATTCCTTCATACAATGGCAAAAATTGGCATTAATGGATTTGGCAGAATTGGTAGAATTTTTCTGCGAACGGCTCTTGAAAAAGATGCGGAAGTAGTTGCTATTAACGAGCCTTTTGCAGACGCAAAATATATGGCGTATATGTTCAAACATGACTCCACACACGGAAGATTTTATGGAAAAGTGTGCAATGATGACAAACATTTAATAGTAAACAAGCAAAAGATTTGTGTATTCACAGAACTCGATCCCAAGAAAATACCTTGGAAGCAAGCAGGTGCAGAATACATTATAGAATCTTCGGGTAAATATACAACTAAAGATAAGGCCGCCGCATTGTTACAAGGCGGGGCTAAGAAGATTATTATATCAGCTCCATCTAAGGACGCTCCGATGTATGTTGTTGGAGTTAATTTGTGTTGCTATTCACCAAAGGATGCAGTAAGTATTTTACAGTCAAAAGTGTAGTAAACTATACTTCTTAATTTTCTCTGTGATTACTAAAATCCACAAAGAAATATTGGATATAGTAGTGTATATCAATATTTTTATTGTAAATTTCCAAAGTTAAAATCGCCTATAAAGTTATTTTTCTACTCTCTCTTCTATGTCCGGTGCGAGCACAAGAATATTTACATTTTCACAACGCTCTGTATCTGAAATACATACGGTGTTCGTCAAATGTATAGAAACAAGCCATTTTAGGTTTTGTAGTATGATTTCCTTTTTGTTCTATTTTGGCTCTACTACTTTAGACTTATGTATATAGTGTTATAGAATGTTATTAGTTATTATTGACAGTATATTTTCTTAAGGTTATATCAATGGCCTCTTGCACAACGAACTGCTTGGCACCTTTGGCAAAAGTGGTACACGAAAAATTCGGTATAGAAGAAGCTTTGATGACAACAGTACATTCAGTAACTTTAACACAAAAACTTATAGACGGAGCCTCAAGCAAGTCGTGGAGGGATGGAAGGAGTGCTTTGTCAAATATCATACCTGCCTCCACCGGAGCAGCCAAAGCTGTAGGAAAAGTTATTCCTGAATTAGCTGGAAAGATTTCAGGTAATAGTTCTGAAAAACAAACATCTGGCATACCATGGGCCAGTGGGTAAAAAATTGTGTAGTTGCATGTTGGATAGTTATCTGAGTACAAAACACTTGTTGGCGAATCCTAATGTATGTATTCTTTCAAGATGGCGATCATAGATCATTTCATTCAATCTTTGATTTGATGTCTCTAGAAAATTAAAATCGTTGACCGAGATATCAAAGATTGAATGAAAAATACTAGCAAACTTTAACCGCCGTTTTAGAATGGACGCCATATTGAAAGAATATAGGTTTTAACTGGACAACAAGTGTCTCTTTGCAGAGATAACCATCTAAACTGATTATGCAGATTTAAAGTTTCTCCCCAAGATGATTCTACCTAGTTCTGCCAATGTTTTTTTAAAGGGACAAGTCATAGGGGGAGTACCAAGAATTGGCACTTATTTTCTTATTAACAATTAAAAAAAGACTACTTGCAAAAAATGTCTACATCTTTTTAGGTATGGCATTTAGAGTTCCAGTGGCAAACGTTTCAGTGGTCGACCTTACAGCACGACTTTGTAAATGTGCAGAGTACGAAGAAATTAAGTGCGCGATTCGCGAGGCCTCGGAAGGCGCTATGAACGGTATTTTAGGTTACACTGAAGATGATGTTGTTTCCACTGATTTGATCGGGAGCGGATGTTCCTCTATTTTTGATGCCAAAGCGGGAATGGCTTTAAGCACACACTTTGTGAAACTTATTTCTTGGTACGACAATGAATGGGGATATTGCCAAAGGCTTGTTGATCTAATTGATTTTGTACATAAAAAAAGATAAGGAGGGAACATGCGAAAAGAAGTGAAAAATTGTGTGTGGGAAGGTGTTGTGGTGATTATTGTGATTATTAAAGGTTGTAAATAAACTATTTCATTGTTTTTCTTTCGACGACTTTCCACTGAATCTGTTTAGCTATTGTAGCCGTTGAAATGATTCGTCTGATATACAGGGTGGGGCAATTGTGCGTCGAACTTCGATATCTCGAGTTCTACGATAGCTAGAAATTAAAAAAAAATACAAGTAAACTAGATAAAAAGTCTATAACCAGAAATTATTTTCAAATATAGAGGGCGAGCCAAGACGAAATTATAGGATCAAGTGCCCTTTTTTTTAAATGGAGTGCTATGTATATCAGTACATTTTTTGAACCCCGTTTCTAGACTCTACCCATTCCTGTATTATTATTGACTATCTCCCACTTGGATGTAATGAATTTTTTGTTGAAATAAGGCCATCTGCAGATGCATATTGAAAAAAATCACCAGTCACAACTATGGGTTTTAAGAAAAACTTACATATGTGAATACCAGTTACGAGACATCTATTAATGTTTTTGAATCAATTTTATTTCCTAAAAATGTACAGGGTGGCCAAAAATTATTTTTCAATTAAGAACTTTTTAAATTGAACTTTCTCAGTTTTTTCAAATGGAGCACCCTGTATATTTTTCAACGATGTGATATAGAAATGAAAAGCGAACATTTTTTGTAAGTACTTCCCTATAGCTAATTGCAACCATTTTCGTTTTATTGAGCAATAAGTACAAAATTCAAGAATAGACTTAAAAAATAAAGGTATCTGCAAATACTTGAGAAAAAATTATAATAAGTACTCCACATGTTGCCAATTTTGATTGACACAAGTCTCTATGTTCTTTGAATCCAACAATACCAAATGAGTGACATTTCAAACGTCAATATTTTTTATAATATAATTTTTAGTTTCCTATTTAAGTGTGCCATGACGGTTCCGATTTATTCTAAATGACCCGTGTAATGCTAGAAAATCGAAATCCCGTCAAGAATACTAAATTACGTGATTTATGAGCAACTGAAGTTCATTAAAATGGTTTTTGGGGCCAAACTCAATTTTTTTCAAATGGAACCATATTGGTACCGTGGTACCATTTATTAGTACTATTAATAAGGAATTTATTCATATGTTGTATTGTAATGTGCGATAAATACAAACAAAATTACAGCTAAAAGAAAATAGGAAAATACAATTTTGTTCTAATTAAATGTTAAGAAGTAACTAACTAAGGTGGCTTTGAAACAATGAAATATTTAGCTTATCAAACATTTGTTGGTTTACCGGTGTTTTTATTAGGTCTTTAAAAATTGTTTAAAATTCTTGTTAATTGTGTTCAAAATGCCGCAAATTTATACAAGAGATGAAAAAGTGGACATGTTAATTATTTATGGGGAATGTAGAAAAAATGCCGTTGCGGCTAGACACCTTTATGCCGAACGATATCCTGATAGACAATGTCCAGCGAAAAATTATTTTAATCGTCTTGAAAATCAATTTCGAAGTGAGCCCAACAATGATCCCGAAGAAATTTCATTCTTTACGAAGGAACGGAAATTAATGTTTTGGCTCGAGTAGAAGTTGATAAGACTGTCTCTTTAAGGCAAATTGGGTTTGAATTGGAAATCAATCACCAAACAGTAAGCCGAATTTTGCACAAATACCACTATAAATCTTTTAAATACCAATTGCACCAGCACTTGTACGAAAATGATTACGAACGTGGGATGGAATATTACAATTCGATTTAGCAGAATAACGTGCAGCCAACCAATGATTTTTTGGGAATGATTTTATTTTCGGACGAGTCTAGGTTTACAAATTTGGGATTATTTAACCGACAAAATACAAAATATTGGTCACAAGAAAATCAAAATTTATTACGGGAAGGTAACTTTCAAGTGCGGTTCGGTTTCAATGTTTGGCTTGGAATAATCGGTAGTAGAATCATTGGTCCAATAATGTTTGAAAGACCCCTGACTGGTGCCAGATACTTGGGATTTCTGTAAAATAAAATTGAGGACAGTTTAGCTGAATAACCTTTCCATTTACGACAGGGGATGTATTTCCAATAAAATGACGCTCCTCCCCATAATTCAAGGATAGTAATTGATTATATTACCTTGAACGGAGATTCGGAGGAAACGTAATTTCGACGAATGGTCCTGTGACGTGGCCTCCAAGGTCACCTGATTTAACACCCCTTGATTTCTTTGTTTGGAGTCATTGAAAAAATATTGTATTCACAACCGCCTTTACAACCCGTGAAGACCTGGAGCTACTCGTAAGACGGTGAATTAATAGAATAACGGCCCAGCAATTGGCGAACGTTCTTCGAGAAACAGCTATGCTAGTTCAGAAGTGCATCGGCGTTAATGGACAGCATTTTGAAAAATTTTTGTAATGTTTTGTGTTCATTTTTTGTATTCCAAAGCTACCTTATGTATAACAAGGTAGGTAATTAGAACAAAATTGTATTTTCTTATTTTCTTTTAGCTGTAATTTTGTTTGTATTTATCACATATTTTAATACGACAAATGAATGAATTCCTTATTAATAGTACTAGTAAATGGTACCACGGTACCAATATGGTTCCATTTGAAAAATTTGAGTTTTTCCCCAAAAACCATATTGATGAACTTTATTGGCTCATAAATCACATAATTTAGTATTTTTGACGGGATTTCGATTTTTCTAGCATTACACGGGTCATTTAGAATACATCGGAACCGTCATGGCACACTTAAATGGAAAACTAAAAATTATATTATAAAAAAATATTGAAATGTTTGAAATATCACTCATTTGGTATCGTTGGATTCAGAAAATTATGCAGAATTCAAAAATGCAACAATATACAGGGTGTTCCATTTAAAAATTGAAAGTTAGTGTCACTTCCGGCGAAACAGGAAATGAAAAAAATCACTCGTGTGTCAAAAAGTGCTGCTTATTATGTATATAAGATATCCCAATTTTCAATCAATTATCTTTTCAAAACTAAAAGAGAAAAGGGGGGTGTACCATGATCCTGTTATTTTATAGCGAAATTACATGCATTTTAGAGATAGGATTTCAATGAATGTAGGAAGATAATTTAATACCAAAATATTCGATAATATACTCTCCCGCATTTCACCAAGAAACTTGGCATCATCTAGAGATGATTCAGAAATGATTTTTGTACTAATTATTAGATGCAGAATAAAAATATCCAGACTTACAGATAATTAACTGGTTTTGTAATGCAATTAAATATAAAATATAATAAGGCATTCTGAAGATAGACTCAGTATCAAGGAAATAAATATTTTTATGAATAAAAAATTCTGTATTTATTTAAATCTATAAATTATATATCTGCATTTACATCTGCAAAGTACGTTTTACGACTTTCAACGTAAATTGTGTGCAGACGATAATAAAGGTCGAATAAAATCACTTGTAAGGAACAACGACCCGCGCAGTTGTATTTGCTATAGAGATAAAAATAAACAGATAAACATACTCATTTGGGCTAGACCAAGAGCAGACATATATCAGAAAGACCTTCATGTTCCATAAGTGACTTACTTTTTTAAGAATCGAGGTCGATGTTCACATAGAATTACAGAATATAATAACTGTTTAGTTCGAATAACGTTTGTAAGCTTTGAAATTAACACGTTGACATTTATTTTCCTGGAAAATAATATAGTACTTCAGTGCAAATCCGTGTTTATAGACATTCCATTGAAAGCTTAAATTAATCCCATGAAAGTTGAAATTTAAATATTCAACATTATAGAGCTGGCAGAAATGTGCGGCTGGGCATAGGTGTACGCATCATAATAAGCACAATAAAAGAAATTAACTACATAGTAACAAAAGCAATAAATGTTACAATTTATAACAATGTATGCACAACTTACCCTCTTAACTAGCTTAATGAATTAGCTTGGTTATCACAAACTGGAGAAAATCTGTAAAAACTTTGCAGCATCAGGTATGTTTCTATCTCAGATGAACAAGCGATTAGTTCGAATATAAATAACAAGGCTGTAAATGTAGTAATATTTACTAATAAAAAAAATGTTTTGGTAGTGGTTAGATCTCATTGATCACTGCCATTATTTGAGTCGGGTTGATTTGTGCGAACTCGGAGATATTGACAGTTGAGATTTTCACGTTTATGGTGCTCGGTGAAGGGTCGTTTATTTCGTAGTTTTTACTGCTTTTAGTTACACACGAGGAACGGACGATCGAGGATGAATACTTCTGTGCATATTCATCATCTTGCGGGTATCTCTGTCTAATTGGCGCAGCTCATCTACCGTCCACTTTACTACTCCGAAGGAGTAGAGCAGAACCGGAACGGCAAGCATATTAGACACCTTGTTCTTCCCCGAAAGTTCGGAGACCAAATCTTTCGGAGAGGGTGTCTGTACTTGCCGCGGAGAGAATCCTTTATTTGTGTTACATCCTGGATGTGCCTTTGTTTCACATCCAGGTATGTATAGGTCTCTACGGCATTCAGATGTCTTAGGATGCTTCCGACTGCGGGCTGCGCATCTTCAGGGAACGCATCGTCCTCTCTTGAGGTGGACGACTGCACATTTGTTCAACCCGAACTCCATACCAATTGCCCGCGTATATTCTTCGACCACCCTAAGAGCGTTTTGTAGTTCACGCTTTCCGGAGGCATAAAGTTTAAGGTCATCCATATAAAATAGATGGGTGACCTTATGCCTCCGGCCGCTGGGTGGTCCACATTGATATCCGCGGGTTTGGCGGAGCCCAGCAGACAACGGTAGCAGTGAGATGCAGAAGAGGAGAGGACTCAGGGAGTCACCCTCGAAAACTCCTCTCCTAAATGCCACCTTCTCTGTCGAAACTCGCTGTGTACCTGATGTAATGGTGAAACGAGTCTTCCAGAGTAACAGCACGACTTGCCAGCTTTAAATCAGTCTATATAAAGTATAAAATCACTTAAAAATCCTGGGATATAATATGTGCACTTTCTAGAGCCAAAAAGGCAAAAAAAGATGCACTTTACGCCCTATCTTCAAGTCAGATTGTGGATTTTTCTTGTTTTTTTTTTAGAAACATGGAATTATATTTGAAAAACAGTATAGGATATTTTGTATGTAATCTCCTTAAACTGTCATTTTCAATATTCTTACAGAACTTTGACTTTATATTATAATTTTATTGTATAATGTTTATATTTTTATTTATTATATTAATGTTGTCTTGAATTGAAACAATAGAGAAGCTATTTTTATTATTATTTATGAAACTTTTAAATACTGTAACTATTATTTTATAGCTAAAACCTTATTGAAAATTATAGTCGACGATTTATGTAAATAAAATATGAAGGAATATTAAAAATATAATAATTTGCAATAAAATATTAATTTGAGACTGCCCCGTGCTAGTTGATTGAATCGATCTTCATGGACGTTTATCTTGAACGAAACTGATATAATTGTTTCATAATTTTAACAAATTATTATATTTATATACTTTCATGGGCATCCTTTGAGGCGAATATTGGTCAACGCTTGCAACCACACGAAAATAATTTGTAGCATGACTATACCATTTATTTCCATGTTAAATCGGTATTCACGCAGGCCTGGTGTTACAGCGTAAACAGGAACTATATTATTAGAGTGACATTAATGTAGTTATGTATTTGTTTTGATGAATAATATTTGTTTTTGATCCATTTTAATTTTTTCCTGCAATTTTTATTTTTTCCATTGGATATCCGTTATTTTTGGAATTACCAGTGCGAACAATTCTACTTACCTGTCTTTTCAACGGCGCTCATGCATACGTAAAGTACCTTGTACATAATAAATTCATTTCGCGAACATAGTGGAGTCCCCAGATGTGACTAACTAGTACAATATTGAACTGGGTATATAAATATGCATCTAAGGCAATAATTAAATAAATAAATTTTAAATAAACTAAATTCTACTAAATATTTCTAGAGATATACGGTAAAGATAGATTTCCAGATTTCCAAAAGTTTGGAATGAAATGAAAATTACCTTGTAGCAACAATGGCCCAACAATTAAAAAAAAAATCAATATTATCCTAAACATAGCCTAACGTTTATATTGGACAAACTTGTAGAAATTTTAAGAAATGATTTGAGAACACAAAACCAGTCTTAAGAATAGAAAAGACGATTCTACTTAAGCTAATTAGTAGGTTGATGGACTAGAACATTCGCTTCTTTGATGGTTAACTAATCAGTAGAGCTGTCCGATGTGCCTGGAGTACAGCCACGGTCTTGCGCTGTCGTCACACGTGCCGATTTAGAAGTGATTTACGCTGCAGTTTTATTTGAAAGGTTAATGCGTGAGGTTGTACCTATAAATTATACATAATGTCAAACGCGCCAAAGGGTAAAAAACGACCGTACGCGGACACAGTGAATAAATTTATGCAAAATAATTTGTAAAGTTTGCAATCAAGACTTAATGTGCTGGCACAAAACAGATTGTCGTCGTCATATCAATACCGTGCAACATCAAAATAAAAAAATGGCATGCCTTTGACAACTCAGTTTATGTGTGATTTATTGTTAATGTTAATAGCCTGTAATATTCCGCTACACATACTGGATAAACAACCATTTCGGGAGTTTTGGAATAAATACAATCCCCAGGTGAACTTACCAAGTCGTACATCGTTATGTAGATATATTCCAGCTGTTCGTGAAGACATTGTAAATAGGATTAAATGTGGATTAAAAAATACACGGCTCTGGTTATGTATTGACGAGACGACAGATTGTAAAAAAAATTCTATTTTAAATATTATAGTACGTGTACTGGACCCTCTTAAACCAACATTTCCACGGCTTTTTATTATGCTGAATATTTTCAACAAATAAAATCTGTGATACTACAGTTCAACCCTAACGAGGCTGCAGCTATTAGGGGAAAGCCAGACAAGCTTTCAAGGCGTTTCCCTTGACACAGATTTAAAAAGTATTAATAACAATTATAGGGGACTACACGACGCAATAGAAAAATTGCAAAATAGTTCGTTGTCGTTAGTGGAATCGCTGCAAATAGTGGACGACGTAAAAACACAGCTACAGGCTATAAATGACGCAAAAAATAATCGCGTTAGTGAAAAATTCGAGAGTATATTACAGAAAGATCCTGATGTTAGCAAATTAAGACAAATTTGTGATGGTGCATCTACAACTTCGTTAAGTGAGTTCACAGATTGTTTTACTTATGCCTGTATTACATCCGTAGATGTCGAACGGTCATTTTCAAAATACAAACATATTTTTCACCAAAGCGAACATCGCTGACAGAGACAGCTGTAGAAACATACCTGATGCTATTATACTATAGATCTTCCCCACTTTGTGATGACGACAACCAAACTACTTCATAAATCTGTTTAAAAGGGTGAGTTTTATACAAATTTTTATAAAATGTAACATTATTGTTAAAATTTATTTCCATTTAATATACTTATTCAAGTATTATGATATGATGTAAACATATGAGTCATATGACGGCTCTGTCGGCCAGGTGACCTCGGACAGCTCTACTAATCAGTCTACTACTACCCTGTGAAACACATTTGAAAGTTTTAGGTAGAGCTATATCCGAAGTTCAAATCAACTTTCTAATTAATTTGACAACATTTTTTCTAAATTTCTTTATTCCTGAAATCTATCTTATTTTTTGTCGTCACAGACCTACCACTACCCTGTGTGGAGTTAAATTGTTTTACCTGATGTAATAAACAATATATTTGTAAGTGGTGATCTTAAAAATTGACAAACAAATTATAAACAAAGCTATAACTACATCAACTGAATGAACCTTGATGAAATTCCTAAAATTAAAAGTGATAATAATATGCACGTATAGCAAGTCATAAGTGGGACTTGATGTACCACATCTGTGTGAAAACACATTTACTGACCCAAAAACATGAATATCAACTCTCAAATTATTCGTATGCGTATTTGTAATGATAATAAAGTAACAAAAATACATTCATCTGAGAATAATAATTTGTAAAATTACGAATTACTTTGTCTATGAATCATAGAGAAAGTACCATAAAAATAGAATATTTTAAATTCTTCCTTATTAATTATATATGCAGCATATTATAGTTCTTGTATCGTTCTTCTTTTTTTAAACTTTTCTTATTTTGTTATGGTTCTTGCTTAATATGCCATAATATCCACGATACTATAAACAGGACAAAATTGTTATATAACAATTTTGTCCTGTTTTGTTTTTATTTGTAAATCTACATTTTGGATTTAAATATCTACATACCTATACAATAAAACGGATGTTTTTTTAAATTTATACAAAAAAAAAATTAAAGAGTTAGAAGAAAATCGCTGAAACATGTGAAATTTCATTTTTTGAGACGTTTTATTTATTTTTAGGACCATATTTGTCAGTTATCATCTCTGGATATGTTTCATAGCAACGCGTATTTTTGATTGCAACATTTGAAAGACGAAAAAATAAACTCTGGAACATTTGTGATGATATCTAGCGGAATACGACAGGTTGTTTGTCGATTTCTTATGTTTTCTATGTTAGGCCTAACATTGTAGAACTTACTCTTAAAGTAACCTCACAAGAAAAATCGAGTGGAGTAGGTTTTGTGACTCAATGACAGCTCAATAAATCCTCCCGTACCAACCCATCTATTTGCGAAAGTTTGGTTCAAGTATTGAGGAACGTTAGTGTCATAGGAGGCGTGTCTTGGTGATACCAAAGAAAATCTGGATCTTTTTGGTTGAGGTATAAAATTACTAAAGCGGGAATAAGTTCAAATTGAAAAAAATTCAAATAGCGCTGCCCAGACAGTGTTTCGTCGAAGAAATAAGCTTACAAAGCCGCCAGCTGTATAGGTGTTAAAATATTTAATTGTATGACAAATGACATAAAATCGGTAGACAAGGAAAACATATTAAAAAAAATTCAAGTTATTTTTAGCTGATAAGTGTACAATAGTTATGACAATTTTAACTAAAATAATATAATTTCTGCCGTATATCTATTGTTTTTTTCTAATAGTTTGTTGTTAATCCGTTTATATTTCGCTTTTATGCTGTAAATACAAATTATGACATTTCTTATGCATATGAGCATATGCAATATTTGTCCTATAAGAATAAAACGTATTTAATGATGCATCAATAACTTGTTTATTGTTGATAGAACGATGATGCTCAAGTGTGTGTTGACAATATCATAAACAACATTACTCTTTTTTCCTGGTACAATTGGTGAGAACTTTTTTTGGATCATAATGAGTAATGACTGTCCTCATCGTGCAAGAATCGTTACCAATGCACTGCAAAACCTTGAAAACCCGGCACTTCCACTCCCACCGAGGTCACCAGACCTTAATTTAATACTTGTTGGATATGTTTAAAAGAACCATATTTGACACCAAAGTCATCCACTGCTCTAGAGCAATTATTTCAGGAATTTGTCACAGAATATAACAGCGTGTTTAGATGATGTCATGCTGTTATTGCAAATTGGGGACATACATCTGGAGACAGCAACAATGTATCGATATTTTAAAAACATCAATGTATCGGATAATAAACATCGATGTTTTGCCATGGACGGTGATACATCGATGTGTCTACATTGAAAATAGGCCGATGTTGACTGATATTTGCATCCGCTTGATAGGCTTTACCATCAGTGGCGGTTCGTGGGTCAAGAGATAGGGAGGTCAATTAGAAAAGTTTACTGTATTACCTACCTTTTAAAGTGATTTAAATTCCAAGTCGATCCTCCGGTCTTTTTGAGATGCAAAGTGGTCAATTACTTTTTCATTAAAGTCTTTTATCTGCTTTATTAATGCCCTTTCTATGGTAAGCATAGCTAAAGAAGATAACCTTTCCTGACCCATGGTATTTCTTAAAAATGTCTTTATTCTTTTTTAAGGTGGAAAAACAACGTTCACTTTCGACGGTAGTCATAGGGAGAGTACACAAGATTATTAACAGTTTGACACTTTCAGAAAAAGTATTGCACAAATTATTGTTAATAAAAAGCTGTAACAAAGCAACTGCACCTTCACTATTGGAAACATCTTCTCGGCTATATAATACTTCTAATTCAGTTTTAAGTTTCAAATGATTTATGACTGGATACTCCGTTTTAACTAGTTTAAACATATCTTGAGGAAAGCTTTTTTATAATCATTAAATCGATCTGCGTGAAATAACTGAGACACTGCTAAATGATTACTGAAGCCAAACCTGTTTTTGATCTCAGATGTAATTATATCACAAACTTCTAATGAAATTCTCCTTTTTTTAATTCTTCCGTTTTACATCTCTGGACAGACTGCATGGATGTCTCCTCCAAATAGTTATTCAAAATTTTATTTCTGATGTCTTCAATTTTACTATTAAAAACGCCAATACACTTATTTACTGTTATGACATCGATATTACATTTTTGTAATTGATTGAACAATATATCACAATGAGGCATAACTAAGTGAAAAAAATTTAACCAGTAAAGATAATGTTCATTTTGTAAGTAGTTTTTTAAACCAATAGCTTGGTTTAGAGTATTGTTTTCTGATTCATTATCAATGATTTTTTTCTAAACAATATAATAATTCTGTTCGATAGGTATAAACAGTCTCTATGCACTTTGTGTTAAAATTCCATCGTGTTGGAGCCGCTGTAGGTAATCTCACCTTAACAACATTATCTAACACGGCTGTTCTTTTGGCGATTTTCCAAAGAATGAAGAAAGCTATGTAAATTAGCAAAAAAAATGTTTATGCTTATCGTCATATTAGGTTTCGGACGGCCACCACCTTTGAATTTCACTCGGTCTTCATAATCCAACTTATGTTCATCTTTCAGTTTTAATATATTTTGTACAACACTCATATTTAATAGTAAACACCAAAAACACTGTTTTACTTAATTTCACGACAAGTAGAGATTTACTATTAAAATGTTCACAAATAAAAACATTAAAAACAACGCGACAGAATTTACCGACCAACGCGTACGTAGTCAGCATTAAGACTGCTCTATTGAACTTCGTGCGTTACCGTTTCCGTAAAATGTGTCAGGGACATTGTCCCCACCAGTGTTCTCTGTCTCTTTTGCTTTCTGACTATTCGCGCATAAGTCTATTTCACTTTAATTCGTTGTAAATTGGGTCCGTAGCTAGCTTTGAGGACAAGTTGTGGATTGACCCAAGATTTTTAAATTCTATAAATGAATAATGTAATGAATATGAATGTAGAGGCTCGGTGCTCGGAGGGGATACGAAATCCTGCGATCTAGATATTTGAATAGTATTGTGCATAGAATGAACTAGAAACTTTAATATATTTTTTAAGAATATTAAAAATATGTTATATATTTTTAAACTTCAGAAAATGAATAGCTCTATTTTTTTATTTGTTTGTGGGAGGTCATTGACCAAATGACCCTA
The DNA here is from genome assembly GCA_029963845.1 of Rhamnusium bicolor. NCBI lineage: Eukaryota > Metazoa > Arthropoda > Insecta > Coleoptera > Cerambycidae > Rhamnusium > Rhamnusium bicolor. The sequence goes on from JANEYF010000117.1 coordinate 779,632, forward strand.
TAGAAGAACCGCCAGTGTTTACCACTGAACTTTGTAGACACGTTAGACATCTATCCACTGATATCAAAACTTAACCAGATACGACACAATTGATACAAATTATTCGCGTAAACTGTAGAAATCTTTAAAAATTATATGTTCTCTAAAATATGCCCATACAGTACATATAATAATATAGTTTATTTACGAAAAGTAGTAAATATATAATGTTGTTAAAAATACTGTAATTGTAAAATAAACTATAAAGTCACAAGGTGGTGTAGGACCACCCGTCCGTGACTAAGGTAACAAATTATCGTGACAAAAAACAAAACAAAAAAAAATTCTAATCATTAGTAACAGATAAAGTAACGTATAACAACACATTAAAATATTAAAATATAATAAGATACTATACATATACATACATGAGATATCCATGGATATGAATATCTAATGGATGTAGAATGAATGTCCGTTAGACGCTCATATTTATTTATTTATTTTAATTTCAGCTATTCAACAGTAATAAAACCAATTACAGGATAGGAAATACAGTTAGTTAATTAATTAGATGTTGTGAAATATTCTACCAATAACATGAAATAATATTAGACAATACACTTACTGTAGAGTATAAAACCAAGTCGATCATGTTACACAAATAAGTATATAATACATACGTATATACATTTTAAAAGAACAAGCATTTAATTTTTGATATGCTAGTGTTAAATACGTCAGTGCGGTCCTGCATAGAAGAATAATTTTGATACATTGTGTGAATAGGTAACGAATGTAGTGTTGTGAGTAGGAAAACGATTCATGGAAATGAAACGGACACAGAAATTTCGCAATGTCTCATAGGCAAAGTTTCCAGTAGGAAACATTGAAACGTTTCCGAAATTTAAAAAAGTTTCCGAAAGAATTCATAATTTTCGTGAGGATTTCATAACATTTCGTGACATTTCTTGTATTTATTATGTAATTTTCTTATATTTTATGTATGTTCGTTATTTATTAATTATTACAGGCAAGATTGTATAATCTTCGAATGATTTTAATTATTGTGTGATTGCCACGAGTTGTGCATTTTTGGCTGTTCAGTTCTTTTTCTTATTTAATTCACTTTAATAATATGTATCTATAAATGACAAATGTAAGTAAGTAGGCAAAACAAATATTTAACAAGAAGTATATTTTTTAAAGTTAATCTCATTATGTCCGTGTTTTCTATGTATTTCAAATAATTTTTTATTTTACGTGAACAATAAGATTTATAACAAGTCAGTAAATTTGTACGCATTCTAGTTGCATTCTTATATTTTATTGCACAGTATTTGCAGATGACATTTTTCTTTACTGAAGTGAAATGTCTCCAGATATAATTTTTTGCCACCTTGATCCATCACAGTATCCACGGAATCATAGTTTAATCACCACAGAACATAATAGATTGACAGTTTCACAGGTTTTACATTTTAAAAAGTGGCGCCAATTTCGAAAATTTCTGAAAGTTTTGGTAATACGGGGTCAATATAGTATATCCCTGGAGCGAAATTCTTTCAAATTGGCAATGACAAACTTCACGTTCTTATTAACTTTTGCAACGATTGTGTGGATGTGATCTTTAAAATTTATTTGTCGGTCAAAAATTACTCCGAAATCTTTAAACATATTTGGGCGCTGTAGACAGTTGTCTTCCAAGCTGTAAGAAAATATTATTGGATTCTGCTTTCGGGAGAACGACACAACACTGTATTTGTTAATGTTCAAAACCAACTTATCTGTTATACACTGGTCATTTATTCTGTTAAGATTGCATTGTAAGTTGACAGTCATCTATGCTATAAATTTAACAGTATATTTTCATATCGTCTGCATATTAGTAAATATTTTATATATAGACTGGACGTGATATCATTTATGTATACGTTAAACAAGAGAAGTCTCAGAACTAACCCCTGTGGTATACCTGATGTAACATTTAATTATTTTGTGTTGTACAAACTGTACTCTCGTGTTCAGGTAAGACTTAAATGAATCAAGCAAAGCGCCTGAGAGACCCACACTATCAAATTTTCATAACATTACGTTGTGGTCTACTCGATCAAAGACCTTTGTAAAATCGATATACATATATTACGTCTACCTAGCCTTGGTGATCAGGTATCGTCGAGATGAACTGTAAAATACAGGGAAGGTTCAAGGTTGTGGACCTATCCTTTACAAATTCGTGCTGATAAAATTTTTCAAAGGATTGAATAAACATGTGCATACATATTTCAAACACCTTTGCAAAATTAGATTTGATCGCGATGGCTCTACAGTTGCAAATGTTTTTCTTGTAACCGTTTTTGAAAATTGAACAGAGGCGTGCTATTTTACATTTTGTGGGGAAAGAGGAAAATTTAGTAATTAACGAAAAAAATAAACTTAATTGGCTTTAGAAATACCGTGGCTTTAACCAGAAATGTGGGGATATTATCGGGACCCGTGGTCATTTTTTGCTCAATGCTCTTTGAGGCTATTAAAACATCGTTGTTAGATACATGGGTAATAGATATTAAGTTCGCGTTTTCATTAGTCGACGTAAAACTTGACGTATATTTAGTGCGTATTTACTTAGGTTAGGTTTGTTGTGAATGGGTCTCAGTAGACCCTCCACTGCGGCCATCAGCAGGCCTATTGTGGCTCACGCCTAATTATATTTCACCCAATAAGTTCAGTCTCTTAATGAAACCGATAACTTTATTGGGTGGGAATGTGTCCGGATCCTCTGGCAGCAGTTGCCCTTTGCAAATATTGAGAATCGGATCCTCTCCACAGCGGGACAGGTGCATAATATGTGGTCTGCCTTCTCATCATCCTCCAGGCGTAGACGGCACTCGGCGTTTTCCGCTAGGCCGAGTTTATGCATATGGTAGTTTAGTCGGCAGTGCCCGGTATATAGGCCTGTTAGAGTTTTCAGGTTTACCCTGTTTCTTATCTCTTGATTTCAAAGGGTATTTTATAAACGCCTTCGAATGAACTAATCCTGGTAACTCTTGCCAATACTGGAGAGTTTTTCTTTCAGCCCAGGTTGAGATAGCCATAGTGTATTTACTTACAAAAAACTCACCTAATCCATCTACAAAGTCTTGTGTATTTCTAAGCTCAACGTTGTTTAATCCATCATCGACAAAATGCTAGACGTATGTTCCATATGTCCCAAAATATCTATGGATATATAATGGATGTATGTGTGCTGTGTAGGTAGGGAGCTTTTTATTGTAATTTTGTATTTGTTACATATTCGACATATTGGAAGCATTTTTCAACCACACCGGTACACATGGCACATCTTATTCGCAAAAGTCGTACATCACATGTGTCACAGCATTCTAAACGTGGAAGTACACGTAGTTTTAAATCATAATAAGGTGAAATTATAATAAGCTCAGCTCACAAACTCATTGTTATTCAGTTATCACAAACTTATTTTTATATTGTAATAATCTCCTGTTCTGTTTACATAAAAAAAAATCTATCAGAACGTATATAAAATATAAAAACATCGATGTTTGCGAAACATCAATATATTGACCGCCTCGACGCTAAGCGGCGATGTTCATCGATGTCGATATATCGATGCTTTCATTAATTTTTCCATGCTTATATATGTATCTATGGAAGAACCGATTTGCAGCTTCAAACGAAATTTGTATTTTTTTAAATTTTAGTTATTTTCTTGTGAATAAAATTGAAAATGGAATTTTGTGTTCGATTTAATGAAAAATTAATGGAAATTTACAAATTGATAGAAATGTAGTATAGCTCCCAAACGAAAATGTAAATATTTAACAAAATAAACTTGAAAAATTTTCAATGACGTATTTCCATGAAATGAATTAAATTTGAAATATGTCAAAAAGGACACACATTTATTATTATTATTATAAATTAGTTATTGCTGTATATTTTTGTTTATTATCTTTTCATGATTTCGGTCTCCGCTTATTAACCTGAAACAAAAGAAATCATTTACTGAAGAGGGCAAAACATTTTTCTAAAGAAATGTGTTGAAATTAATATGCATATTTTTTTAGAAACTAATGAGATGTCTACTTCTAAGCCAATAATCACTTAAATAATGAGCACACTGTGCTCTGCTTTATAACGGAAATTTTTGGATTCAAGTTCATTAACTTTCATTTAACAAATTATTTTGTTAAATAACGGAAATTTGTACATACATAGGTACTCATCATTAGTCATTGTCATTACCAAATTTGCTTAGATTGTTCTTTAAAAACAGTTTTAATGTAATCTATAACATTAACTATAATAGTCCAAGAGCTGGCGTCCAAACTGTGCAAGAGTTTTCTCAAAGCTAATTTTTTGAGATTAGGTTACTTTTTAGTGATGGAAAATAACTGTAGAGTCAGCACTTCCGGTAGCGGGACACCTGGCGCTGGGACGCTCGCAAAGGTGTAATATTAATTAACGTCTCTAAACTGTTTTCTCAAAGCTCAAAATTTATAGAAAACGAGTAAATATAATATAAAACAAGAATCCAACAGTCAGACAGCAAAATATAGGGACACGTGGAGTCAGCGCTACTTCATACCTGTCAAAAAATGACGTGTGTCAAAGTGATTTCTCAAAGCTGATATTCTCCAAAACATTAACTAAAACTATAAAGTTAATAAAGGAGACAGTCAGACTCATTTATGATAGGACCACGTCAGTCAGCAGTCGATAGATGTGAGAACGGTAACTGCGCGCATTAGTACGCCTTTTCTCAATACATATCATTTATTTTATATAAAAAAATAATTTTAATTGTTTCTTAATAATTGTAATTGTTATATATCAGTTATTATATTGATAGATATCAGTTATTTTATACAAGAAAAAAATAATTTTAATTATTTTATAACAGAAAAAAAAAGAATCATTGATTCACTGAAAAAAAAAACACATCTAATCGTCAGAATAATTGCCGTCGTCGTGTTCTTCGCCACTATCTTCATCAGAATAAAACGCGATTGCACCATATTCTTCGGCGCCATCAGTGGTGGTTGATTCCGAATCTGTGTACAAATCAAAAATTCAGCGTTAAGCAATACATTACATTAATAAGTAAGGTTTTGAATCACATTTGTGAGTCGACTGGCAAAAATTACCTGCAGGTGTATCATCCGGTTGAATCAAAACATCAGAAATGAAATTAGGTAGCTGATCGTCTTCGTACCAACTGAAATCATATCGGCCATCGATCAACTGCCAACCGTTTTCCTCTGGAATCATTGCAGTGGGCACTTTTTCATCAGCATGACTCCAAATCTTGGCCAATTTCCTATATCTGAATAGTCATAACATCGGTGTATTATCATTTTCATTTCCTTTGGTTATTTTATCATTATTTTTTGTAGTTTCAATTTCCATTTCAGCTTCAATTTCAGGATATTTAGCACAACCAACTTTCTCATTGTCGTCTTTAAGCACATGCACCATTACACATTCTTCACCGCCCTAAATTCTTCAAACACTTCACTGACTTCACTTTCGCTTTCACTAAAATTTATTTGTCGTTCATTCGAAGAGGAAGACGTCGAAATTTTTACAAACTTTGACATAAATGCCGAACTTTTTTTCAGCTTCTTTCAGAGCTACCATTTTTCTTTTACGATTTTGCGCCCCAGACCATTTCAAAGACATTATTATTTTTTGAATTATGTCAATATTATAACGTCAACAAACACAATACACAACGCAAATTTAGTTTTTAATAACTAACATACAAAGTCCGAAGAAAGCTAGTACAAGCTGGCAAGCTGCAACAAAAGATGACACGATATGTTATATCTATTATACATATATTAATATGCTAACTGAAGCACTGGAAACTTAAAAGCGTACCGTACTATACTGTTATAGTAATAATATTAATATAATAGACTGATTTCAACAATTCGCTTCTTTAGAAAAGAGTAGTTTATTCTTTGTTTTTAGTTAGAGAATAAATAATAAAATTAAATACGGAAAATTCAGAACTCGGTCAAAGAAGACCGGCAGTCGGCGCTCTATATAAAAACGATAAAACGTAAACATCATAGCCACGCCAACACTTTGTACTCCGCCGGCCGGTATTACTTTGATTTTTTGTTATCATACAGTACGCTTACCGATAGGCGGGCAGGTGCGGACTTATTTGGAGTGCGTACTTTTGATTAAAATTTAAATTTAATTATTCAAAAACTACAACCGACTTGCGGCAAGTCAGCGCCCCCAAGATTCAGCGCCCCAGGCGACTGCCTGGCTCGCCTGCCCATCGGGCAGGCCCTGGTAACCCACATTTCATTGAGTTATAAAATAAACGATATGTATTGAGAAAAGGCGTACTAATGCGCGCAGTTACCGTTCTCACATCTATCGACTGCTGACTGACGTGGTCCTATCATAAATGAGTCTGACTGTCTCCTTTATTAACTTTATAGGTTTAATTAACGTTTTGAAGAATTTCAGCTTTGAGAAATCTCTTTGACAAACGCCATTTTTTTGACAGTTATGAAGTAGCGCTGACGCCACGTGTCCCTATATTTTGCTGTTTGACTGTTGGATTCTTGTTTTATATTATATTTGCTCGTTCTCTATAAATTTTGAGCTTTGAGAAAACAGTTTAGATACGTTAAATAATATTACACCTTTGCGAGCGTCCCAGCGCCAGGTGTCCCGCTACCGGAAGTGCTGACTCTACAGTTACTTTCCATCACTAAAAAGTAACCTAATCTCAAAAAATTAGCTTTGAGAAAACTCTTGCACATGTTGGACGCCAGCTCCACAACTATAACATAATAACAACATTCAAAAGAATGGGAATTTTATTAATGAAAAATGGTCTACTGCAAATGGCCTCCTCTTTCGGCAACGCACTTTTCTAAATGCTGTACAAAGTTATTTATTATATTTCATCCTCTATATATTTTTTGAGATCATCAAGTGTTCTGAGCCTATTTTCATGTACCTTGTGCTTGAGATAACCCCAAATAAAGAAATCTAGTATTGTTAGATCGGGCGATTTCGCTGGCCACGGCAAATCTCCGCCCCGTGAAATTATTGGTTGCGAAAAAGTTCCCGCAGAATTTTCATGGAAATTCTTGCCATACGACTTGTAGCACCATCTTGTTGGAATCAATATTCTTCAAACAACTGTTCAACTTCAGGCCTAAAAACATTTCGTAACATGCGCACCATACCGTAACTTTAGGTAAATGGAGTGGTCTTTGGTGAATTTTGCATGGATCTTCCGTAACTCAATACCAAACGTTTTGCCTGTTAACGTAACCATTTAAATGAAAATGGTCTTCATCACTCATAAAGAGACGTTTCACGATACCAGCATATTCTCTTAAGAAATGCGTACAAAACTCAAGACGAGTAAGTTTTCGGATAATTCTTGGACAAGAACTATTTTGTAGGGATGGAATTTCATTTTGTGTAGTATTCATTGGACACTTCTGCTGGATAAATTTCGTATTGATACGACAATTATAGAGTGTTGCGGACGAGAAATACGCGGCTACGGTAGACCAAGTGTTGACAACCTCCTCAGGCTATAATGAATCCTTCGGTCTCCAACTTAAACCCAGTTGACCTTAAAAATGCGAATGTGAGCCTAGTCGATAAACCCAGTGTTTCTATGTTCTTATATAAGACACCATGTTGGGGTTTATCGACGTGTATCGAAATATTATTATTATTATTAACATGACCACATTCGCATTTAGAAATTTTGAATTGGCATTGCTTCTGGTGCCATCTTTGAATATTCAAAAACTAATTTATTATCAAAAATAAGTTCATTCAACTTGAATTTTGTCCCGACTATTAAACTCAATTCGTTCAAATCTTAGGGGAGGGGTGGGGACTTTAGACGGAGAGTGTACGATTTTTTTAAATTAAATCTATTCTGAGAGATTCGTATTATTTATTGGTGCTTGTGACGGAATTCTTTAACTTGAAATAATATTTTTGCTGGTGATTAGCATTTGTGCAATATATTATTAATTAATTTGCATAACCTTTAAATTGCATCGTTCGCCATTTCATATAATCCGAAGAGTTGCTAATAAATTGTAGTTTTTTTTTACCTTATTAATATTAAGTTTTATGGAGAGGCTAGGCTATAAAATGCCTAACATTTTGTTACATAATGTATTGTAGATATATTACCTTTATACCGTCATTTATATTGAAAGGTAGAATAGGTAGATAGTAATAAAAAAAATATATTTAAAATATTCTCACAAATCATCGAGGAAGATCGACAACGTTAATAGCACTGGTTTTTAGACTAATTATATATTCGGTGTTTTTGCTATAACTTGACACATGTATGTGGGAAATTTTACCGGTAAAAGGAAACACGTGTCCGTTAATGATATGCCTCAGTAATAATTACAAATGAAATTAAAAATTAATTAAGCATACTAATAATCGATAGATAAAATGTAAGCTTTTACTTTGTATTGAAAAATATATTTTTTAGAGGAATATTTTCCATATAATTTTCTTATCACAATATTTATTGCTTTTATATACTGTGTGATACTGAAATTGCCACAATCAATATTACATAACGAATTTCTGAAAATTTGGTAAACAAAGGATGATATTTTTTTGTAATTCTTTCTTTTTCGGCGTTATAACTTTGGATAGGTTTCAGCCTCCTTAACATTTTTCCATCCAGTTCTTTCATTAACTCTCCATTTCCAGTTATCTTATGTCTGCTTATCACAATTGTGTCATCTGCAGATGCACCTAACTGAACCGATTTTGTTCCTATATGGCCTATTATTTCAATTTTTCATTTCGCAGCTTTCAGCACCACATTGAAGAGCACTATAGATGGAGTATTTCCTTACCAAACTTTTCTGTTAATATAGTAATAACTCTATATCGACTACCGCTTTGGATTTCTTCATCGTGGCCAAGGGCAGATGAAGAGGGAGGCGCAGGGCCACGTGCTCCCTGTCGTTTATTTAGCAATAATAAATCGCTTTACAAAAATTATATTTCTATATGTATTTAATTGTAATTTTGCGCATATGTGATTTCAATATCACGAACATTTGGAGATAGCGTTGGAATAGTGCTTCAGCATTTAACATGGGAAATTATACCTGCGACTAAAAGTCTCTCTCTCTGCCTGGACTGGATTCAGAAAAGTACACAAAGTTTACCATTATTCCTTAAAAATTGTTCCAGAAAGTAAATGTTCCCAATTACTCATTTTCGTTTTAAAATGAGTTAATAATTCGCCAAGGTAAACCATAATCGCCGCACTCTAGATTGCACTCGGTGCGCATGCTTAATAAGAATACATTATTTATATTCAGAAATATGTATCGTTATTCAATCCAGCTTTGAAAATTAAGATTATTTTAATGGCAGAAAGTTATAGAATCCCAGAAGAAATTAAATGGTCTGCGTTTCCTGAATATCAATAAAGATGTAAAAATAGTTCAGGTCTTAGGCGTGTTGTTAAAGAAACATACAATAAAACTTCAGATGGAATTTACACAAAAGAATTGAATTGCTTTACTTTTTTGTTTTTTATTATTAATGCCTACTATCTTTTAGCATTTGTTTTTTTATTGAATAAATAATGAACAATATTAATTATCATTATTCTATATATATATATATATATATATATATAAAAAAAAAAAAAAAAAAAAAAAAAAAAATATATTTTTTTATAAACATACTAGGCAAATGATTATTTGCCTAGACATATGCTGAGGGCAAGGGAAACAGTAAAATGAGTCAAAATGTTTACCTTGGCCTTTTAGCATATATACCTAAGCAAATGATTTATATGTAAACATATTGTGAAAAAAGTCTGGGAGACTCTCCGGGACTTGAAGCTGATTTCTACATTTGCCAGTTGATTTTATTATGTGCCCCCTGTTATTTCTTGTGGATCCGCCCCTGCGTAACCTTGACTAGGTTCACTAGTTTCAACGGTATACCCAGTAAGACAAGATAATTTATAATTTTTCTCCATCTAGGCTATCAAAAGCTTGTTTATAATGAACGTACAGTTGTACACACAGGTGGTCTGTGGCTGAACGGGTTGATGTTGTATTCATATGCCTTTTCCTACAGATGCCGTCCGTTGTAGACCGGTTGGGTCTAAATCCTGACTGGTAATCGGCTAGAATATATTCAGCATACACTTCTAATCAGTTTCATATTATTATGCCTGATAGCACTTGTAAATTATACAGGGTGCCCCAACCAAAAGTAGGTACCCTGAATAACTTTGGAGATAAATTTTTTTTGAAAAATTGGTGAAACACGTCGACCTTGTTTCCGAGGGGGACATATTTTAATGTAATACTTGTATACCTATCATCATCTCTCTACCCTACACGGCCACCCCTCAAAAAAATTCAAATGGTAAGGGGGGGTCGAGTGATAAATATTTTGAAAGGTCTTTCAATTCTCTACATAACTGTGTATTTTTTTAAACTTTTATCGATTCGTTCCTAAGAAATAATTGTTTCATTATTTTAGGTTCGGGATAAAAAAATAAGAAGCAGTTTAAATTATCGTATGTATTGTTCAAAATGACCCCCACCGACTTCCGTACAGTAGTATAATCTATCTTGAAATTCTGTACGAACATTTCTGAACACATCTGGAGTCAATAAACGGCATTCTCGAACAATTATTTCACGTAACTCTTCTAGAGATGCGGGTTCTATTGCAAATACCTTCGATTTCAAATGTCTCCACAGAAAGAAATCCAAGGAAGTTAAATCGGGTGACCTAGCGGGCCACTCCACAGGACCTCTTCTTCCAATCCATCGCTCAGGAAACCGATTACCCAAAAATTGACGGAATGCTATAGCAAAATGTGGGGGTGCTCCATCCTGTTGAAAAAACAGTTCGCCCTCTAAAATATTATCGTCTTCTTCGAGGATTTGGGTAATCATTAGGTCGATGTTATTTTCTAACAGATCAAGGTACCTTTCGCCATTTACATTGTCAGGAATAACAAACGGGCTGACAATGTGATCCCTTAAGATGCCAGCCCAAACATTTAACTTCTGAGGCCTTTGGTTATGAGTTTCCATGAACAAATGTGGATTGGTTTCATTCCAATACCTACAATTGTGCCTGTTTACCTCCCCATTTAACTGAAATGTCGATTCATCAGAAAAACACGTATTGTACAGTAGATTGGCATTACCGTTTAATTGTTCACTAAAAATCTCACAGAATTCAAGCCGACGATCGGGATCATCTTCGTTTAATTCGTGTACCAATTTAAATTTATATGGATGAAATTTGTGGGCCTTTATAATTTGATGAACACTGCTTCGTGATACACCGGAAGCCTCAGCTACTTTCCTGATCGATTGAGTATTATCCATCTGCAAATGACCCAGAACTGCCACTTCGACTGCTTCATTTCTAATCGGTCACTGAGGTTCATGCTTTTTGTTTCCTACAGAACTTGTTTCCAAACATTTGTCAATAATTGTAAAACATACTGAGAATCAGCCCGTCTATCTGGGTGATTTCTATTGAATATGCGCTCCGTAGCTCTAGCACAATTATCGTTTTTAAAATAAATGCTGACAATTTCTATTCTCTCCTGAGGGGGTATAAACCATTTTGAGAACTCACTCTGGTCAAATGCATCTCGATTTAAAATTGGTTGTGAACAAATTAATTTTCAAGGACCATCAAATACTTATGAGTCTTTTATTATTCTAAAACTAAACGGACAAGGAAAGTGATTTTGTCGAAAAAACTCGTGTTGATTTGAGAGCACTAAAAAATGTAGTTTTTTTTATAAATTCCAATACCCAGTGCCGTGTATTTTAGATTTTTTAAACGATTTCGATTGTGTGTAATCATCAAAAATAAAATTATTTTTCTTAAGAGCGAATAGACAAAAGTTAAAAAAAATACACAATTATGTAGAGAATTGAAAGCAAAAGATGGATTCTCTTCCATTGCGAGTTATTTCCGTTCTTTAATAATTCCGCTATTATTCAATCTTTGCCCGATACCTTATGCCTTCTCACTCAGACATTTTGTTACCTTCAATAATTCATCATATATAAAGCCTCCTATCCTAGGATCTGCCGTGTTAAATTCTATTTTGTTCATTTATGTTCTCGCCTATTCAAATGTCTTCAAAATATTCGTTCCATCTAAATGTATTGTTTTTCTATTTATACATTTCCTCTTTTTTTCTAGATACATTGACCTTTGCGGCCGGAATTCTCTGGTTCTTTTTACATTTCAGTTTATGCCAGCTTAACAACTTGTTGGGAAAAACCCCATCACAGAATAAAATATTGAAAATTAAAATCTGTTTCAACTGGAACTGTTCTTTCGAACGATCACTAACCTTTGGCAAATTTCTCTTTAAAAAACTAATTAGTTCATTAACAAATTAGAAGCAGGAGCGGCGCATCAAAGGGCAGAGGGGACCTGTGCCTCCAATTTTTTAGAAACAAAATACGCAATTGTAATTTTGCTAATAAAGAAATGACAAAATGGAAAATTTATATTTTTAAATTTCCATTACCAAGTAGGAGTATAGTATTGTTATTGTATGTAGTTTTTTCTAGATTCTCTGTTTTTCTATCTTATACTGGTTTTGGAATTTTATTTACTTATTTATTTCAGATACACCATCCAACAATATTTGCATACTAATTTTAGGATGAGAATACAACATAATTACAAAAAAAAAAAGAAACAATACAACTAAAAAAAAACAATAATTAGACAATTAAAAATTGACAAATATTACAAAGTATTTGCAGCAACAAACAAATAAATAAAAAATATGAATCACTTTTTATAAATACCTTTTTGATTGAGTTAATATTACAAATAAAAACATTTAAATTATCTTGAGCACAATAATAATTGCGGCACAAACCAAATTAAGGAGACAATTGAGGGTAAATTGGTCTCTAGAGTTTGTAAATAAAAACTGACAGTGTGTCTAGTTGTGATTGACGAAATATTAAAATTAAATTACTTAAAATAGAAAAGACTGCCTTTCTTACTATGAATAATATTAAATAAGAATATAAGAGAATTCTAGGCTGAACATAATATGCCTAGTTAATAGTTCTTGATATGGCGCTCCAATAACTGGGTAAATTCCATCAATCCTAAATGACACATACTTTAAAAATTTGAGTTTATTATATTACTTTCTAAATTACTACTGTTTGATACCCGGGATTCCAAATTATACAAGCTTATTCTAACTTAGAACAAAAGAATTGTATAATAATTGTATATAATAATTGTAAATATACACGGTAAAAAATCTAAACTATATTAGGACTAGTGATGGGACTCGAGTGTGAAAATACTCGAGTGACTCGAGTCAAAATCCTATTCGAGTGATTTGAGTCATATGGCTGTTCAATTCGAGTAAAGTTGTTACTCGAGTCGAGTTATTGCTACTCGAATCAAGTTTTAACTCGAGTCGAGTTGCAATTCGAGTAAAGTTATTACTTGAGTCGATTTATTGATATTCGAATCAGTGAGTTACTATGATTCAAGTTTTAAATCGAGTCGAGTTGCAATTCGAGTAAAGTTGTTACTCGAGTCGAGTTATTGCTACTCGAATCAGTGAGTTAATATGATTTAAGTTTTAAATTGAGTTGAATTTGACTAGAGTCTAGAGTCAGGGCAGAGTCGAAATCAAACTCGAGGCGAACTATAGAGTAAGTGGTTGGAGATTATTCAGTGGTTTGCTAAACGGTAAGTTTTTTAAAGTGTATTTAGGTTTTTTATTTTGGTAGTCTTTCAGTATTTAAAACACTACCATCTAATTCCAACATAAGTTTGAAAAATCGAAAGGATAAGCATAAATCATAATAATTGAAATACAAAATAATAAATGGACCCAGGTCAAATATTATTTTTCTGGCAAATCAACACATTTCAAATACAAAATTAAATATTTAATTAACATTGTACATAAAATGACATTTAAAGAAAACCAACATAATTTTTTTTATATTAAATTAACATTAAATTAAACTCTTGTTTAGCACAAAATATTAAATAAATATAGTATTTAATATTTAATACACACCGATTACGGTTTTTTATTTATTTCGAACTAATTGAATCGAAAAACAAATCTTTATGAACATGATTGTGCCAGTTTGATTGCTGCAGTCGTGTGAGTCTTGATTTTAAAGAATTCTAAGTTCTAATTTCTAATTTTCTAATACGTCGTAATAACGTCCTATGTAACAATTATAGGTTTGTACGTAGAGGTGATTTGTGATAGTTTTCTGACTATAGAGATGCGAGTATTACGAGAGCTCTGCAATAACAAACGTTCTGATTGAACAAGCGCATCTCTACAACAATGTGCGCATGCTTCTGATAGTTTCAAACGGTTGGAAACTGCTCTACGAACAAACCTTTTAATTAATAATTATACAATCTGACCTACAAACAAGAAACAACAAACCTGGAGGGGAATTCCCGATCCCGATGACCCGATGATATAGTAATTGATTAGTGATTTCATTCATAGTTACATGTTTTCATCTTTATTACTTTTACAAGATTAGTGTCTTCAGTGCCTTCATGTAAATAATCTTTCATATTTATATTATATAAACAAATCACACTGGCACTAAAGAATATTTAAAAATATTAATAAAACCATAAACAATTAAATTAAAGAAACTTGACTCGAGTCTAAAGGCGACTCGAGTCAAAAAAGCGACTCGATGCAAAAATCAACTCGATTCAAAAATCTACTCGAGTCAAAAAGCGACTCGAGTCAAAAGTCGAGTCGATTTTTTTGAGTTTTACTCGACCTAACTTTTGACTCGAGTTTTATAACAATGAAACCGAGTTTCGACTCGACTCGAGTTTCAACTCGAGTAAATTCGAAAACCTACCGAGTTATTCGAGTGAAAAAAAGTCACTCGAGTCCCATCACTAATTAAGACTACTATTCTTAAATTAAGACATTATTGTACTCATATATCCGCAAGAATAGATATTTTTCCATCAAGGAAAACGTTATTCTTAAAAGTCATTATCTTAGTCTCCTTCTTTTAATGATAACTAATTATCAACTTTAGAATAATGGTTCTACTTCAGCTAAGAGGAAGTTTCGAACAATATTCAATACTAACTTATACTTAATCTAAGATTTCATTTATTCAGTTCAAAAGAGATATTGTGATCTATTACATTTAACACTTAATGTAAGAAATGGGTCATTTCGTTCAACAACTGTATTATTTAAACAAAACTGATGAATTACTTGAATCAATAAATATTTGATGTTGACTGAAATCTTTTCTTTCTTGATTTAATATTGCGATCTATTAAATTTACCACTTAATGTAAGGATAAATTTCATTTCGTTCAACAATTGTATTATTTAAATAAAACTTTTTTCCTTTTCTTTTTTGGGACTTACTACCACATGAATAATTCTTCGTTATCTAAAAAATATAGTTAGTTACCAGTATGTTACTGGAAAAAATAAACCTCTGCGCTTGTGACTTTATATTAAAAGATTAGTCAGAGGGTGTTTTTTGAAACGTTAAGGAATTATATTATCATTTTTTGTCTCATATTAGTTGTCAAAAAACACCCTCTGACTAATCTATTGACGTAAAGTCACAAGCGCAGAGGTTTATTTTTCCAGTAACATACTGGGTAACTAACTATATTTTTTAGATAACGAAGAATTATTCATGTGGTAGTAAGTCCCAAAAAAGAAAAGGAAAAATTTAGAGAATGCCACAAATAATGTTCAGACAATATTTAAATAAAACTGATAAATTATTTGAATCAAATTTGAATTTCTGGGATTGGCAAAGGACTTTTCAGAATTAGAAGAAGTTTTTATGAAGAATGACGTTTTATTAAGAAACCAAAAACAAAATATTTTACAAGTATAAGTCCATTCGTGAACACATTGTATATGAAACTTCAAATTTACCACAGGAAGGCACATTATTTCTTTATAAGCTTTTAAGTGTTTTATGAATTTTATTCTCTTTCCGATTTGAAGAATAAGTTCTATAATCTGTTCTTCTGAAATTTCAAGTAAATTGTCGAACGTTAGTTAATTTTCTTGACCTGGAAAACAATTATTCATGTTATTAAAGTATAAATAATTTAAACAAATCATTGTAGCTAACTATATAATAGAAAAGTATGCTCGAACTTTCAAACAGGTATGGCATAACAAGTTTTGTACATATGAAACCGAAATTTTTAAGCCCATTTGAATATTCACAAAATTTCCATGCATATATACAAACTGTAAATAGGCAGCTAAAATACATAATAATTAATATGTTAGCCTAGCATTTTTGGCAAGAACAAAGAACTTTATCCTACACTGATAATAAATTAATATCAATGACTTCTGAAAGTCATTGATTAATAATGTTATATATAGGTACACATCAAGGTGCATGACTGGTAAGTCGCCGTATTCCTTTCAAGGGATGTTAGTAGAGCTCATTTGCAACTGATTTAACTATAATATGCATAATACAAAACCTAACAGTTTTTGAGATATTTTATTATTATTATTTTTTTTAGAAACTTCCTTTGCCCTTATGTGTTTCAAAAAAACATGTGTCATCGCTTAAGCGGAGATTTCTCACTCAAAAATAAGACAAATAGTTACTATCAACATGGGTCCATTGCTGTTTCGTACTTGAAATGCAGAATGTTGAAGTTTTATTATTATTTCGGTTAATTTTGTAAAGAAAATATATACACCACTGACTTATTTAGTTTTAGATGGCACAGTTATGTAGACAGTTAATTGCTGAAAAGAAGTCACCTCTTGATTTTTGTTAGATTTAGATTTCGTGTAGGAGATAAATACAATTTTTTTATGTAGGGTACTTAATAGCATTATTTTATTATTTTTTTAATAGACTTAAAAATACTTTAAAAATTGCATTTATCTTCTACACGATGCCGATATCTAAAAAACGTCAAGAGGTGACATTTTTTCGGCAAATAACTTTCTACATAATTGGGCCATCAAAAACTAAAAAAATTAGTGGGGTATATATTTTTTACAGTTAACGCAAAGAAAAATAAAACTTCAGTATCTCAGAAACGATGCAAAAATGGACCTATGTTGATAGGAATTAGGTATATGTCTTATTTTTGAGTGTAGATTCTCCGTTTAAGCGATGAGCCATGTTTTCGAAATATCCTGTATCTCTTTAATTTGAAAACAATGGACGCTCTACCTGTACCTAGTATTTTTGTATTATTTATGGAAGTAAAATATAGTTTTTAAAACTTCATATAAACCTCATTCGAAAAATAGAGAAGTTTTTAAATAATTTGCATATTTAATGCATTTTCAAGTTTTAAAAATAATTTCCTATCAATGTACAGTTGGGTTGAAATTTTTTTCACAAATGTAGTTTTTTAGCTCGTCATTTTATCTTATTAAAGTATTTAACCTAATTTTTGTTACATAATTATGTAAATTAAAGCAGGAAACTGAAATATTAAAGACAATTTTATTATTTTTTTATTTTAAAAATAAAATATCCCAAAAACTATTAGATCTCTAAATCAATTGCAAATGAGTTCTACTAACCCACCCTCAAAGGAATAAGCCGACTTACCAGTTACCCTGTATATGTATTGTATAATAAAATGCCACTACAATAAAAATGCAGATCTTGACTATAGATTGTATATAATACACAAGCAAAAATTATCAAAAAGGAAAATAACTTGGGAAATATATACACAACCTTAAACTTCAGATGAATATCTTTTCACCCACAATATAGTGACGCTGTGTATTCGTTTCTTGTAAAGTATAACGTAATTAAAATAGCTTGCATGCAGTAAAATCAGAATTATTAAACTTACCTTCTAATATTGAAATTAAGGACTCCCATTCCCAATCTGCTAATAGCTCTTCCATCGTAGCCTCATTATCTTCTATTTAACAGTTCATAATGTTAATATACTTCTTTTTCAAGTGTAACTTTACAAATATAACTTATTTCATAATAATCAAAATCTATGAACAAAGTACAGCACACACAATTCGACGCGTAGTAGGTAAGTTATGTCGTTTTTATTTGGCAAAGGCATAGCATTCTACCTCCCACCACTGCGCGATTCACTTGTTCCATCATTATTTTAGAACACTTCGCATTAAGATTAGTAAGTATTCAATCAAGAATAACAGTTGTTGGATTAATATTATGTATAATTCATCCAGTAAAGTTACTTGTAGTTTTATTCCAAGAGTAGTATTCTTATGTCAAGAAAAACATTTAAATAAGAATTTACTTCAAGACGCCCTTATACTTACTCTCACGGTTAACAGTACTCAAAAGAAGTGTACTATTAAGAGTATATTTAATACATATTTATACTTCGAAAGAATCAAACTTATACTGATTTAAAGACTTGCGCCAATGAAACTCAAAAATATATCCGTTCTTGGTTTAGCATTGGTATATTATTGAAACAATAATAATTTATTATGCCAAGTAATATTATTCTAGTGACAAGTATAAAAATTTAAGAATAATCGAATCGTTTACATTGATATAGAATAGTTTTCTTTCCGTGTAAGATAATTTTTTTTTTGCGAAAGGCAGAACGTTACACTTTTGCACATTTAATACTAAAATGCATGATTTTTTATGTCTGTCTAAAAAAAAGTATTTTTCGGTCGGAATTATTTTTGTAAATGGCTGAAAAATAATAAAAAAAATCTATTGTTATTTTTCTTTTCTTTTTTTTAATTTTTTTGTAGTGTAGCGGCATGCATTCAGTTACAAAAAATAAGCTGAAAATCAGGTTACGTTAATCGTATTTTATGGATGAAAATTAACAAAACAATTTTTATCTTTATTTAAACACAGGTTAAATTTTGTATCTTCAATATTTTGTTCAAAGTTTGCTTCCTTCAAGGAAATAGATTTGAG
This sequence comes from Rhamnusium bicolor, assembly GCA_029963845.1. NCBI lineage: Eukaryota > Metazoa > Arthropoda > Insecta > Coleoptera > Cerambycidae > Rhamnusium > Rhamnusium bicolor. The sequence continues at coordinate 798,621 of JANEYF010000117.1, forward strand.
CTCGGTTTTATCGAATATAAACATATTTTACTCTGTACCTACAATTTCAGGCAAAATTTCGTCGATAGGATCTGTATTATTATTATAACTTCTAAATTATTAATCGGTTCTACTCTATCTACCTTATGACAAAAAAGAATAGGTACCTAAGTTGGCGAAATCAACAAGTTCTTGAAATTTTTGAGCAGCTAATTCTATACAATCGTCAACATTTTCAATAAAATTTTCGTCTTCCGCATCTTGCAGGTCATCCTTTTTTCATAAAAATTGTCTGCAAGCTTTTCCAGCTGCCTCTATGTCAGAACTTTTCGAAAATATAGTTTTTTGTCCACTGTGCTATAATTTGAATAAATCATAAATCCTAAATTTTTTTTAAACCTCGCAAATTTATTTTTACGGTTTTTCACTGCACATTGATATGATAAAATGTTTGGTTACATATTTACCTATTTCAGCAAATTTCAATCAAAATTACTTTAATCTTCTTAAAAAAACGATTTTATAGTAGCCCCCCGACACGCACGTGGGGCAACAAAACAAACATCTTCCACTATATCCACATTCAATACCTACATCCCCATCTATGGCCAGCAAATTTAAATACGATCATTTTCAGGTCTTGTTACGTAAATAACTATTGTAGAAGCAAAAAAGTTCTTATATTACTTCGATCAATATGTTGAAATGAATTGTATGTTGCCCCAAAATGTATTTCTATAGAATTTCAGATCTACTTCGCTTGAGGAACATCTCTCTTGAGAGTCCACTGGTTCGTTAAGCCATAATCAAACGTGTATTGGTCAATATTTGATCTTCGTCAGTGAAAATTATGTTTCCATTTTATTATTATGTGGAAGATAAATTAAAATTACAAATGTCCGAAAATTGTATGCAAAATTCAAAAAAAGTCAGCTTTAACAAAGTAATTTATGTAAATATTTCTATGATATAAAAAATGAATCTTATTGTTGTTATTATTGCTCAAATAAATAAATTCTGCTTCAATTTATGTCATTCCTTGTTTAAAAAAAACTGTGGTAAACGATTCATTATAGCACTAGTGCGGTAATAAAGATTTTAACGAAACAAATTGATTTGTTTAAGAGCCTATAATAACACCGACGTAAATAAATGGAACGACTTTACTGATCCCTTATGTCACTTTACCGGGCTAGACCACTAAATATGTATTTTCCACTAAAAAAATTGACCAAAAACAGTTAACTGTCTAGGCGGATGCGGAAAAAATATATATCACCTCAAATGTGGACCCTCACTTTTATTGGCCATGCACCGTCCCTGGCCAGAAACATATTTTTTTGAAATGTACCTTTATATAATACAAGATACATTTTTTGGACCTCTTTTTGTACTGGTTGATATTATGGTTCATGAATCATGCATGATATAATGACGTAAACTATAAATACGAAGTTTGCTAGAAAAAACAAAAAAAAATCTGTTTACGTTATCTCTTTTTATTATATAAGCTGAATATTACAATACAATAATAATTAAGAATTTTTACAAAGTTATCGTACGAAAATGAGAAGCAGGTATTTAAATCTACCGGTCATTAGTAAAACAACAACAAAAAACTCATGTGTAGACAATTAAGTTGCTATTTTGACCTTTATGATATTTTGTTATAACGTCAGTATATGCAAACGAAATTTTTTAGTCGATTAATTATTTCACAAATAAATTAATGCGATGTAGGTGTTTACGCATTTATTAATACAAAGTATGTAAATTTTTATCAGAATTGTTAGTAATGACACAACCAAATTAAAATTATTGTTTCGATTTATTTATACGTTATCGAAACACTTAAGATAAAAACCGCAAATGCAAATCAGTTTATTTGAGAATCAAAACTAGAAAAATCACAAAATATAAATACGTCACATCATTCCTCAGTAAATAAGCTACTAGTGTTTGACCTAATCCTCATTGACAACTTTTGCCAGTTAATAAATACTGACGTATTTTCCACAAAAACACCAAAAACACGATATTCTGCAATTGACGCGCGTTTCGTCAACCAAGTTGGCATCATCATAACTAAACTAATTTTCAGACGCTGATTGGAAAACACTCGACTTATCTGTTCTACTATATTTGAAAAGAGCCATATGCTTCTTGAATCTAGTTTGAATTGATCGTCTAGTTTGTTCAACATACTTTTGATTACAGTCCTTAAAGCTAATTTCGTAAATCTCAATTCTGTCTTTTGGATTGCCTAAAATTTGTTGTAGCTTATTTCCTGATTAATGAGGCCCTGTCATATCTGTATCTTTAAAAATCTTAGAATTTAAATTTACGTTTCCAAATTATTTTGTCAATTAAACTTTACAGAATATCCGTCACGCAACACCTTTTCCTTTTCAAATCTCTTGTTATTAAGGCTGTAAACTAGGAAATTAAAACTCAAAATTTTGTGTCAAGTATAATGGTGAATCCTTAGGGATATATCTTATTTTTAACACGATTTTATTAGCTTCACCTGTATGTTTGCTTGCTTGCTTGCTTGCTTGTTTGCTTGTTTGTTTGTTTGTTTGTTTGTAACCGACTCTTTGGACTCGATTTTGACACACTTTAAACGGACAGATTTAATTGAAACTTTGTACACTTACGAAGAACCGGTAACAATACAATAATTTGATAAGTTTATATCATTATCCTGATCAGGATCGCCAGTCCTTTCCTCACGTATTCTCTGCGTGAGAGCAAGAGGCTTAATATTGACCGGTGTGAAGACAGCAGCCCAACATAGCAGCTCATATGTACGAAGTCACCCGAAAGCCCATAGACGTTCGTCAAAATTAAAATAGGGTCATTTATAAGCAATATGGTGTATTAGACATAAAATATTAATGAAGTAAATGGATGCCGGTACGGAGTTGTAATGTTTATTGTTGTCCATCAAAAAACAAGGGTTGAAATTGCCCTTGGAAAAATATAACATTTGATTATGCGCAACAAATTAAATGTACACATTTTAATTTGCGGTACGCTTGCTTATGGCATGTATAGCACATGTACATTTTCTTCGACTTACAAATGGTTCTAGGGGTTGAAATCATCTTTTGATTATATTTGATAACATCTATGATTAATAAAAAAATATTGAACTCTGTAACTAATTAAATGCGCATATTTAAATTTTGACTAAAGAGATGTATGAAAAACATTTACATACATTTTTTCCCAAAGGGAGCACGGGGAAGAAACAACCCCCGAAATAATTTTAAAATCATAATTCGAAAAACAATTTCAGGCATATCATCAAGAGCAATTATAAATTGACTGAATAATTAATAGGCGCAAAACGACATATTGAAGTACAGGGGATGAACAACCCCCAGGTAATAAAAAACCATAACACAGAAACTACAGTCCAATCCATAATATTATCTTTAGGAAGTATTACGAGTGACGTAAGTACTGTCTATATAAACTTTCATGGACTTCCAACGGGATCCAGGGGATGATATTAACCCTCAGAAAAAAATGCACAGAATTAAATCTAAATTCCGGCTCATAACTCCATCATAAAAAATTATTAACAATGACGTAGGTATTGAGTATATAAATTTTCATGCCCTTCCAAGGAGATGCAGGGGAGTGAAATTAACCCTCGAAAAATAAAAAAAATCATAACAACGAATTTACATTTCGGTTCATAATGTCGTCTTCAGGGGCTGTTAATAGTGCCGTCCGTATTGTGTATGAAAATTTTCGTGGATTTCCAATTGAACCCGTGCCGTGGGGATGAAATTAACCACCAGTACATAAATAAATTCATTACATCGAAACTACATTCCGGCCCACAATTTCATCTTAAGGGGAAATTACGAGCGTCATAATTATTATCTGTACCAATTTTCATGGACTTCCAAAGGGATCCAGGGGGTGAAATTAACCCTCAAATGATAAGAAAATTCATAATATTGAAATTACATTTCGGCCCATAATATTATATAAAGGAGGCATAGAGAGGGACGAGAGTATTGTGTATAAAGATATTCATGTACTTCCAACAGGATCCAGAGGGTGAAATTAGCCCTCAGATAATGAAAAAATCATAACATTGCAACTACACTCCGGCCCATAATTTCATCCTACTGGGGTATTAATAGTGATGTAATTATTGCGTATAAAAATTTTCATGGACTTCCAATGGGATCCAGGGGGTGAAATTAACCCTCAAAAAATATAAAAAAATCATAACAACGAATTTACATTTCGGTTCATCATTTCGTCTTCAGGGTGTGTTAATAGTGCCGTCCATATTGTGTATGAAAATTATCGTGGATTTCCAATGGAACCCGTGGGGGTGAAATTAACCACCAGCACATAAATAAATTCATTACATCGAAACTACATTCCGGCCCACAATTTCATCTTAAGGGGAAATTACGAGCGCCATAATTAATGCCTGTACAAATTTTCATGGACTTCCAAAGGGATCCAGGGGGTGAAATTAACCCTCAAATGATAAGAAAATTCATAACATTGAAATTACATTTCAGCCCATAATATTATATAAAGGAAGCATTGAGAGGGACGAAAGTATTGTGTATAAAAATATTCATGTACTTCCAACAGGATCCAGAGAGTGAAATTAGCCCTCAGATAATGAAAAAAATCATAACATTGCAACCACACTCCGGCCCATAATTTCATCCTAATGGGGTATTAATAGTGATGTAACTATTGCGTATAAAAATTTTCATAGACTTCCAATGGGATCCAGGGGGTGAAATTCACCCTCAAATAGTAAAAAAAATCATAACAACGAATTTACATTTCGGTTCATAATTTCGTCTTCAGGGTGTGTTAATAGTGCCGTCTGTATTGTGTATAAAAATTTTCGTGGATTTCTAATGGAACCCTTGGTGGTGAAATTAACCACAAGTACATAAATAAATTCATTACATGGAAACTACATTCCGGCCCACAATTTCATCTTAAGAGGAAATTACGAGCGTCATATTTATTGTCTGTACAAATTTTCAGGGACTTCCAAAGGGATCCAGGGGGTGAAATTAACCCTCAAATGATAAGAAAATTCACAACATTGAAATTACATTTCGGCCCTTAATATTATGTAAAGGAGGCATTGAGAGGGACGAGAATATTGTGTATAAAAATATTCATGTACTTCCAACAGGATCCAGAGGATGAAATTAGCTCTCAGATAATGAAAAAATCATAACATTGCAACTACACTCCGGCCCATAATTTCATCCTAAAGGGATGTTAATAGTGATGTAATTATAGCGTATAAAAATTTTCATGGACTTCCAATGGGTTCCAGGGGGGTGAAATTCACCCTCAAATAGTAAAAAAAATCGTAACAACGAATTTACATTTCGGTTCATAATTTCGTCTTCAGGGTGTGTTAATAGTGCCGTCTGTATTGTGTATAAAAATTTTCGTGGATTTCTAATGGAACCCTTGGTGGTGAAATTAACCACAAGTACATAAATAAATTCATTACATGGAGACTACATTCCGGCCCACAATTTCATCTTAAGGGGAAATTACGAGCGTCATAGTTATTGTCTGTACAAATTTTCATGGTCTTCCAAAGGATCCAGGGGGTGACGTTAACCCTCAAATGCTAAAAAAAATTATAACATTGAAATTACATTTCAACTCATCATATTATGTAGAGGAGGCATTAAGAGGGACGAAAGTATTGTGTATAAAAATATTCATGTACTTCCAACAGGATCCAGAGGGTGAAATTAGCCCTCAGATAATGAAAAATCATAACATTGCAACTACACTCCGGCCCATAATTTCATCCTAAAGGGATATTAATAGTGATGTAACTATAATGTAGGAAACTATAGATTGATGCATATTTTCATATTTAAAAAAAAATTGGGGACGAACAGAAGCAGAAAAACAAATAAGTTGTTTTTTGTTTCATCATTGACTTATATTCAAAGTTTAGTGAGTAAAGAAATATATTAGGGTCTTTTTCCTCACCAGTCTTAGATTTAAAAAAAATTCAGACAAACGAATAAAATTAAAAAAAAAGTTTTCAATAATTTTGACATAATTCGCACAGATTATTTTTAAATTTTGATGCAGGTTTAATATTATTTGACATTTCGTGATCTGACAGAATACATTTAATATGAGTGAGACGAAGGCACATGTTGCATTTAAAGGAATCATCCAATGCCTCTCTATTGCAGTAAACACATTTGTCTTTCATAATGGACGATTCTTCCAGTAACATACTTTTAATTTGACTCCTAAATATATCCATATTTTTGTAGACATTTAAACATTTATTTTCAGAAATATTCTGAAAAAAATATATTATATATATACCACAATTATACGAGTCCTTTTGCAATAAATGATCTACAGTAACAGAATTCCAATTTTCTAAATCAAAAAATTGTTCATTTCGTTCATTAACTAAATTTAAAAAGTATAAAAATCTATCTAAGTACTTTCTACTTTTAAGCCCTGAACTTCCCAAAGGATCGATCAAATTAAAAATTTTGTTTTTCATGTTTACTACTGCCAATACATAATGTTGGTAGTTTGCTATTGGCATTACTATACTATTTTTCTCAATTTTTGTATTTTGTATTAAATATTCTAGTTCCGTAGAATCAGAAAATATTAAAGAAGATTTCTCTGTGCTGATAATTTGAAAATAATCGTTTTTATTAATTAAATTTAAACAGACATCTACAACAAAACTACTCAAATATTCATTTGGATTCAAGGTTAAAAAATCATCTATGATTATTTCTTTAATTGGGCAAGTTAAATTTTCAAAATAGGCTACTGTATATCCTCTTTTACTTTTTAATAATTTGTAGTATGTAATATCGTTAACCAATCCGTTTTTCAAAAATTGAATTTCTTTTACTGTTCTCCATTTTCGATCTTCAGGCAATGCATATTTATTTGGAGACACAATGTGTGGTAGCATATAAAAATAATAAATTTTTTTAAAGTTGGTAGCATTTTTTTCCCAAAATACTATATTTCTTTTAACTCGAATACATTTAATATCCCTGAATGTATATATGACTAAATCGCACCATTCTCTATTCAAAACTTCCAACAAACCCTGAATTTGAAAGTGATAGTTGTGACTAATTTTTATTGTGCTGTCGTTATGTAAAAATTCAAATTGTATGTCATAAGGATTGTCATATCTATATTTATAAGGGCATTTAATTTCAATGACTCCCTTATCATCGATTAATCCATCAGGTGAAGCTGCAATAAAGGGATACGTTTCATGAATTACTAATCCACTTTTAGCACAGACAACATTTTTTCTTTTTACCATATTGATAACGCGCTACCGATTCATAGTATCGTCCATGATGAACGGAGTCCACGTTGGTACATTTTGGTTCACTAATATCTTTAACAATATTTTCGTACGAACTCTCTCTTGCTTTACATATTCTACCAAAATGAGACGCAGTTATTCTTATTTTTCTCTCTTCTTTCCATTCCTCACACTCATACTGATCTACAGTTCTAGTTTCTAAATTTCTTCTTTCATCATCCGTGAGGGAAATTTTTTTAATAAAAGAACCACATTTTAGTAAGAGATCATTACGCGATGCATCCGCGTTAGCTATGCATAGTTTGCAAATAAACTTTTCAGTAAAAGAAACATCCTCTGATTCGCATTTTTGATGTATCCACTGCTGGCATTTTCCGCACTGTACAAGTAAACTTGTTTCATTAAGTTTGGCTAATCCACAATAGGCGCATTCAGTTACGTCATCTATTTCAACAATATTAGATTTGTCATGTTCTAATTGTGTTTCGCCTCCCTCAAGTCCATCGCAAACTAAAGAAACTGACAAATGTTTGATATGTCTTGCCGTAAAATGAGTGTTTTCGGTTTTTTGTTTTTTTATTCCAAGTTTCTTGTGAATAAATTTCGTCTTCGCGATCTATATTTCTTGCTCTACTTCTTTTAGTAGTTAGCCTGTCTTTTTCTATATGTAAACTACATTCCTTGTATAAAGATATAACTTCTTCTCTATATAGCCTGGCGAATCTTGAGCATTTCAGGTTTTTTTCACCATTCAAAATGTTTCTTTTTAAATCTCCAAAGTAATTTTCCACAACTGCATTGCTGATTCTATCTCTTCCTACCAGCATCATACCACTCCATAGGGGGCAATAAGGCATATATTTGTGAAGAATAAGAATGAGCAACTTTTTTATTTTCGTAATAGTTTTCACTATCTGTTTCAGTACTTATAATTATATTATCGGATATATTTCTGTATCGTTTATAAAACGGACTCTTAGTATAAAGCCTTTCAGTGTCATTAAAATAACTGATCTCATTCGAGAACATTACATTTTCTTCATCATCTAAATCGCTTTTACAGCATACTTCTTTCAGGCATTTTAAAGCATTTCTAATTTCTTCATTGAAATATTTACTAGACAACAACACGACTACGTTTTTAAACCACTTATCGAGTACGTCAAGTTTTTTGAATTTTAACAGCTGATGCTATAATATCTTTAAATAGTAATTTCTGTTTTTCATTTTTCGATAGCAAATCGATATCTTTTGTTGCCATCTTTAAGAAATGAGCACAGCAGAGATGTATCGTTACAAAATCTTTTATTTTCGATGCTGTTATAGAATCTCCTGATAGTTTTGCCATACATACTTCTAAGTATTCCAGTAATGTAATTCTATTAAATGCTTTGGTTATAGCGTGTATGTTAGCAAAACTAAAGTCGGTAACTACACCCGCAAATACAGGCCATTTTTTATTCTCTTCGCAGAAATATCTAAAGTCATCTAGAATTTTAAATATGGAATGCGCATCATGAGTAGAAGATACCATACTGAATACAGGCATTGTTCTCTGGATCTTTAGAACACTGACAACACCAGTATAGAATAGTATTCTCTTGTTATTGCCTTCGGGATTTTCAACAAGTTTGCCCGTTGCATCAAAATAAATATAAGGTAAAACTGTACCCACCTTTTGCCTTTCCAAGATAGTAAGTTGTTCTTTACTGTATAATTTAACGTTAAAAGGAAAAGATACTTCTTTTATGTATTCCGGATGATCTGCTTGCATTTTTATAATATCTAATTTTCTATCTTTATCTCTATCTTTTTCTGACTTTGCTTCCGATTTTATTTTCCTAAAAGTGGAATCAGATTTAATTTTTTTCAAATTTTTAGTTTTTAAAATGAAGCGTGTATCTTCCCTCCTGATGATTTCCTTCTTGTAAGTCAGAGGTTTTTTATTTATAATATTTTTTCTTTACAATATGTCTTTCTATCCCCTTAAGATAAGAAGTCATACATTTTGTATGATAATAATTTATAGATGTACTGTACACGAACACTTTCCTATCTTTCACAACAATTTTAAATTTTTTACATTGACTGTGAATACATTTAGCATAAATGTTTATTATCATATTTTTTTAAATATTTAACATATTTGAACACAATTTGACAACTATTGTTAACGTATTTATTAATTCTGTTGCGGAAGTAGTAAGGATAATATTTTGTGTCAAGTTTACCGTTTTTAAATATTTGAAGCCATATATCTGCAGGAATTTCAAAAGTACCCTCCAACATTGTACAATTTTTATATTTAGAATTATTTAAAATTTCTCTGCTCAAATTTTTGGAATTAGGTGGCAGCAATTGAACTACATTTTTGATCCATGGTCGTCTGATAAATTTAAGATTAACAGTGGTATATCATCGAAATTTTCTTTTGATAAGTTAAACTTATCTGGGGAATATGTGACAGAATTAGGTGCGACATTACTTTTACCAGAAGCCGAATCACCTGAAAATGCAATTTTTTGAGGAGTAGATGTAACAATGTTATGAACACTGAAATCTTGGGAGAAACTAAAATCACTATCTTTCTCTTGGTTTTCCTTAATTATTTTTATACTTTTGATATTTCTATTGATAGAATTTTCATTACAGATATTTATAGAAGAAGATGAACCATATCCAACATCATTGCTGCTGGTGACATAAATATTTTTTAGTTCTTTTTAATTATGTTATGCCACATTTTATAACAGCGATATCTATTATTCAGTATATTTTTCTTTTTAAACTACCACATAATGCACCATAAACTGATTTTTTTCTCTATACTTCAAGGACATTTGACGGTTAAACTGAATTGTTTCGAGAAGGTTTTTTAAATTTATTTGTTGTACATTTTTTCTCTCCATCCTCAAATGTCATATTATGAAAATAATGCTTGAACGCCTTATTGTAATGAACAATTCTGTACACGACGCTGGGGTATATTTTTATTTTTGTTTTTGTCGTATCAAAAGAAGATGATATTTGTTTGAAAATATTATCATCAGATTTGATAAGTAAGACATCTTCAAAAGTATAATGAGGAATTTCTTTTATAAAGTATAGTGCAATATTCTTAATAATATCTTTTTTTATCGATTTAACCATTTTCGTTATTACTTGATACCTTTCTTATGAAATAATGTTATATAGTAATTTAGATTGCATATAGAAAAGAACAAATTTGATCTACAACGACAAAATTTCGTTTAAACTTAAGGATAATATAGAAATAAACAAAATCTTAATGAATGATAATTTACTGAATACTCCTTCGATACAAAATTATTATTCAACTAAAAATCTACCATAAATTTTTATTTATGAAAACACACCATATAGCGAAGCCCCAACGTACAGTAAAACTAAAAACTACATATTCAAAATCCAAGAATTAAAACAAATACAAAATTCTTATATAAATATACCATAAATAAACAAAAAAACCTTAGTAAATAAATAACAGTATGTTCAACACAAACAATAGAAACTATAAAAATCCAAGATGCGACAAAAACTAAACGAAAAAACTCAAAAATAAATTTAACGCTATACCAAATAGAATATGCAAAGCAATATTAGAGTAGAAGAAAAATAAGTACGTGAATAAATGAAAACTAAAAACGAAGTTATTATCTTCACTTGACCTAAGAAAGGTATAATCAATTTTATTTTAGAATAATTTTAAGCAAAACTTTCAAAACAACAATGCAATAATATTTATATCCAGTAAAGTACAAAATATGCGGAGCTGTCCTATGTTACTCACAGAATAAGAGATCACTCAAAGCGCACGGTTTATATACTATACGGTTCTAGTTACAATGTTGGTGGGGGATTCAATACGCCAACAATGTTACCTAAGGCTCCGTCTACACGCAAGCTGTTAAGGGGATTTTACTTTTAAACGAAATTATTCAGATACATTATAACAAATTTAGTTTGTTAGGCTGCTCTAGAGGAATTACCATTGCTAGTTATAAATTATAAATATTACTGCATTGTTATGTTTTGAAAGTTTTGTTTAAAATTATTGTAAAATAAAATTAATTATGCCTTTCTTAGGTCAAGTGCAGGTAATAACTTCGTTTTTAGTTTTCAATTATTCACGTACATGTTTTTCTTCTACTCTAATATTACTTTGCATCTACTATTTGGTATAGCGTTAAATTTATTTTTAATTTTTTTTGCGTTTAATTTTTGTCGCATCTTGGATTTCTATAGTTTCTATTGTTTGTGTTAAACATACTGTTATTTATTTATTAAGGTTTTTTTGTTTATTTATGGTATATTTATATATATGCCGCTTCACCTGATGGATTAATCGATGATAAGGTAGTCATTGAAATTAAATGCCCTTATAAATATAGATATGACAATCCTTATGACATACAAATTTGAATTTTTACTTAACGACAGCACAATAAAAATTAGTCACAACTATCACTTTCAAATTCAGGGTTTGTTGGAAGTTTTGAATAGAGGATTAGTCATATATACATTCAGGGATATTAAATGTATTCGAGTTAAAAGAAATACAGTATTTTGGAAAAAAAAATGCTGCCAACTTTAAAATTTTTTTAATATTTTTATATGCTACCACACATTGTGTCTCCAAATAAATATGCATTGCCTGAAGATCGAAAATGGAGAACAGTAAAAGAAATTTAATTTTTGAAAAATGGATTAGTTAACGATATTACATACTACAAATTATTAAAAAGTAAAAGAGGATATACAGTAGCCTATTTTGAAAATTTAACTTGCCCAATTAAAGAAATAATCATAGATGATTTTTTAACCTTGAATCCAAATGAATATTTGAGTAGTTTTGTTGTAGATGTCTGTTTAAATTTAATTAATAAAAACGATTATTTTCAAATTTTCAGCACAGAGAAATCTTCTTTAATATTTTCTGATTCTACGGAACTAGAATATTTAATACAAAATACAAAAATTGAGAAAAATAGTATAGTAATGCCAATAGCAAACTACCAACATTATGTATTGGCAGTAGTAAACATGAAAAACAAAATTTTTAATTTGATCGATCCTTTGGGAAGTTCTGGGCTTAAAAGTAGAAAGTACTTAGATAGATTTTTATACTTTTTTAAATTTAGTTAATGAACGAAATGAACAATTTTTTGATTTAGAAAATTGGAATTCTGTTACTGTAGATCATTTATTGCAAAAGGACTCGTATAATTGTGGTATATATATAATATATTTTTTTCAGAATATTTCTGAAAATAAATGTTTAAATGTCTACAAAAATATGGATATATTTAGGAGTCAAATTAAAAGTATGTTACTGGAAGAATCGTCCATTATGAAAGACAAATGTGTTTACTGCAATAGAGAGGCATTGGATGATTCCTTTAAATGCAACATGTGCCTTCGTCTCACTCATATTAAATGTATTCTGTCAGATCACGAAATGTCAAATAATATTAAACCTGCATCAAAATTTAAAAATAATCTGTGCGAATTATGTCAAAATTATTGAAAACTTTTTTTTAAATTTTATTCGTTTGTCTGAATTTTTTTTAAATCTAAGACTGGTGAGGAAAAAAGACCCTAATATATTTCTTTACTCACTAAACTTTGAATATAAGTCAATGATGAAACAAAAAACAACTTATTTGTTTTTCTGCTTCTGTTCGTCCCCAATTTTTTTAAATATGAAAATATGCATCAATCTATAGTTTCCTACATTATAGTTACATCACTATTAATATCCCTTTAGGATGAAATTATGGGCCGGAGTGTAGTTGCAATGTTATGATTTTTCATTATCTGAGGGCTAATTTCACCCTCTGGATCCTGTTGGAAGTACATGAATATTTTTATACACAATACTTTCGTCCCTCTTAATGCCTCCTCTACATAATATGATGAGTTGAAATGTAATTTCAATGTTATAATTTTTTTTTAGCATTTGAGGGTTAACGTCACCCCCTGGATCCCTTTGGAAGACCATGAAAATTTGTACAGACAATAACTATGACGCTCGTAATTTCCCCTTAAGATGAAATTGTGGGCCGGAATGTAGTCTCCATGTAATGAATTTATTTATGTACTTGTGGTTAATTTCACCACCAAGGGTTCCATTAGAAATCCACGAAAATTTTATACACAATACAGACGGCACTATTAACACACCCTGAAGACGAAATTATGAACCGAAATGTAAATTCGTTGTTACGATTTTTTTACTATTTGAGGGTGAATTTCACCCCCTGGATCCCATTGGAAGTCTATGAAAATTTTTATACGCAATAGTTACATCACTATTAATGCCCCATTAGGATGAAATTATGGGCCGGAGTGTGGTTGCAATGTTATGATTTTTTCATTATCTGAGGGCTAATTTCACCCTCTGGATCCTGTTGGAAGTACATGAATATTTTTATACACAATACTTTCGTCCCTCTCAATGCTTCCTTTATATAATATTATGGGTTGAAATGTAATTTCAATGTTATGAATTTTCTTATCATTTGAGGGTTAATTTCACCCCCTGGATCCCTTTGGAAGTCCATGAAAATTTGTACAGACAATAAATATGACGCTCGTAATTTCCCCTTAAGATGAAATTGTGGGCCGGAATGTAGTTTCGATGTAATGAATTTATTTATGTATTGGTGGTTAATTTCACCCCCACGGGTTCCATTGGATATCCATGAAAATTTTTATACACAATACGGATGGCACTATTAACACACCCTGAAGACGAAATTATGTACCGAAATGTAAATTCGTTGTTATGATTTTTTTTACTATTTGAGGGTGAATTTCACACCCTGGATCCCATTGGAAGTCCCTGAAAATTTTTATGCACTATAGTTACATCACTATTAACATCCCTTTAGGATGAAATTATGGGCCGGAGTGTAGTTGCAATGTTATGATTTTTCATTATCTGAGGGCTAATTTCATCCTCTGGATCCTGTTGGAAGTACATGAATATTTTTATACACAATATTTTCGTCCCTCTCAATGCCTCCTTTACATAATATTATGGGCCGAAATGTAATTTCAATGTTATGAATTTTCTTATCATTTGAGGGTTAATTTCACCCCTGGATCCCTTTGGAAGTCCATGAAAATTTGTACAGACAATAACTATGACGCTCGTAATTTCCCCTTAAGATGAAATTGTGGGCCGGAATGTAGTTTCGATGTAATGAATTTATTTATGTACTGGTGGTTAATTTCACCCCCACGGGTTCCATTGGAAATCCACGAAAATTTTTATTAACAATACGGACGGCACTATTAACACACCTTGAAGACGAAATTATGAACCGAAATGTAAATTCGTTGTTATGATTTTTTATATTTTTTGAGGGTTAATTTCACCCCTGGATCCCATTGGAAGTCCATGAAAATTTTTATACGCAATAATTACATCACTATTAATACCCCAGTAGGATGAAATTATGGGCCGGAGTGTGGTTGCAATGTTATGATTTTTTTCATTATCTGAGGGCTAATTTCACCCTCTGGATCCTGTTGGAAGTACATGAATATTTTTATACACAATACTTTCGTCCCTCTCAATGCCTCCTTTATATAATATTATGGGTTGAAATGTAATTTCAATGTTATGAATTTTTTTATCATTTGAGGGTTAATTTCACCCCCTGGATCCCTTTGGAAGTCCATGAAAATTTGTACAGACAATAACTATGACGCTCGTAATTTCCCCTTAAGATGAAATTGTGGGCCGGAATGTAGTTTCGATGTAATGAATTTATTTATGTACTGGTGGTTAATTTTACCCCCACGGGTTCCATTGGAAATCCACGAAAATTTTTATACACAATACGGACGGCACTATTAACACACCTTGAAGACGAAATTATGAACCGAGATGTAAATTCGTTGTTATGATTTTTTTTACTATTTGAGGGTGAATTTCACCCCCTGGATCCCATTGGAAGTCTATAAAATTTTTTATACGCAATAGTTACATCACTATTAATACCTCTTTTGGATGAAATTATGGGCCGGAGTGTAGTTGCAATGTTATGATTTTTTCATTATCTGAGGGCTAATTTCACCCTCTGAATCCTGTTGGAAGTACATGAATATTTTTAAACGCAATACTTTCGTTCCTCTCAAAGCCTCCTTTACATAATATTATGGGCCGAAATATAATTTCAACATTATGAATCTTTTTATTCTTTGAGGGTTAATTTCACCCCCTGGATCCCTTTGGAAGTCCATGAAAATTTGTACAGGCATTAATTATGGCGCTCGTAATTTCCCCTTAAGATGAAATTGTGGGCCGGAATGTAGTTTCGATGTAATGAATTTATTTATGTGCTGGTGGTTAATTTCACCCCCACGGGTTCCATTGGAAATCCACGATAATTTTCATACACAATATGGACGGCACTATTAACACACCCTGAAGACGAAATGATGAACCGAAATGTAAATTCGTTGTTATGATTTTTTATATTTTTTGAGGGTTAATTTCACCCCCTGGATCCCATTGGAAGTCCCATGAAAATTTGTACAGGCATTAATTATGGCGCTCGTAATTTCCCCTTAAGATGAAATTGTGGGCCGGAATGTAGTTTCGATGTAATGAATTTATTTATGTGCTGGTGGTTAATTTCACCCCCACGGGTTCCATTGGAAATCCACGATAATTTTCATACACAATATGGACGGCACTATTAACACACCCTGAAGACGAAATGATGAACCGAAATGTAAATTCGTTGTTATGATTTTTTATATTTTTTGAGGGGTTAATTTCACCCCCTGGATCCCATTGGAAGTCCATGAAAATTTTTATACGCAATAATTACATCACTATTAATACCCCAGTAGGATGAAATTATGGGCCGGAGTGTGGTTGCAATGTTATGATTTTTTCATTATCTGAGGGCTAATTTCATCCTCTGGATCCTGTTGGAAGTACATGAATATCTTTATACACAATACTCTCGTCCCTCTCTATGCCTCCTTTATATAATATTATGGGCCGAAATGTAATTTCAATGTTATGAATTTTCTTATCATTTGAGGGTTAATTTCACCCCCCTGGATCCCTTTTGAAGTCCATGAAAATTGGTACAGATAATAATTATGACGCTCGTAATTTCCCCTTAAGATGAAATTGTGGGCCGGAATGTAGTTTCGATGTAATGAATTTATTTATGTACTGGTGGTTAATTTCATCCCCACGGCACGGGTTCAATTGGAAATCCACGAAAATTTTCATACACAATACGGACGGCACTATTAACAGCCCCTGAAGACGACATTATGAACCGAAATGTAAATTCGTTGTTATGATTTTTTTTATTTTTCGAGGGTTAATTTCCCCCCCCTGCATCTCCTTGAAGGGCATGAAAATTTATATACTCAATACCTACGTCATTGTTAATAATTTTTTTATGATGGAGTTATGGGCCGGAATTTAGATTTAATTCTGTGCATTTTTTTCTGAGGGTTAATATCATCCCCTGGATCCCGTTGGAAGTCCATGAAAGTTTATATAGACAGTACTTACGTCACTCGTAATACTTCCTAAAGATAATATTATGGATTGGACTGTAGTTTCTGTGTTATGGTTTTTTTATTACCTGGGGGTTGTTCATCCCCTGTACTTCAATATGTCGTTTTGCGCCTATTAATTATTCAGTCAATTTATAATTGCTCTTGATGATATGCCTGAAATTGTTTTTCGAATTATGATTTTAAAATTATTTCGGGGTTGTTTCTTCCCGTGCTCCCTTTGGGAAAAAATGTATGTAAATGTTTTTCATACATCTCTTTAGTCAAAATTTAAATATGCGCATTTAATTAGTTACAGAGTTCAATATTTTTTTATTAATCATAGTTGTTATCAAATATAATCAAAAGATGATTTCAACCCCTAGAACCATTTGTAAGTCGAAGAAAATGTACATGTGCTATACATGCCATAAGCAAGCGTACCGCAAATTAAAATGTGTACATTTAATTTGTTGCGCATAATCAAATGTTATATTTTTCCAAGGGCAATTTCAACCCTTGTTTTTTTGATGGACAACAATAAACATTACAACTCCGTACCGGCATCCATTTACTTCATTAATATTTTATGTCTAATACACCATATTGCTTATAAATGACCCTATTTTAATTTTGACGAACGTCTATGGGCTTTCGGGTGACTTCGTACATATGAGCTGCTATGTTGGGCTGCTGTCTTCACACCGGTTTAATATTGTAAGTATATTCCGTGATTCTCAGTTTGGTCGTTGGCCGAGCGGGCAAGTCTTAGTCGACGCGAAACGACGGACTCCTCGGGCGTGAGTTCAAATCCCATGGCTGAAATAAAGAAATATTTTTTTTTCAGAAATATCTGTTGGATCGTAATATGTTATAATATCAGCATCAATAAGCAATATAAATATAGTTTAAAAAAAAACTACAAAACACGCTTTCATAGCACATCAAACTAAAAAGTGAAAAATAAATATAGTTTAAAAAAACTAAAAAACACGCTTTTAAAGCACATTAAACTAAAAAGTGAAAAATAATTATTAAAATAAACTGAAAACAATAATGAACGAAAAAATACTAGTATTATTGTGAAAAAAGCGTGGGGCGCTTTGTGCCATATTTTTCGTATATCGAGCAACCCACGCTTTTTTCACAATAATACTAGTATTTTTTCGTTCATTATTGTTTTCAGTTTATATTAATAATTATTTTTCACTTTTTAGGTTGATGTGCTTTAAAAGCGTGTTTTTAGTTTTTTTTTAACTATATTTATTTCGGTATATGTCAATTTCTGAATTATTTTCACTATTTCTAATTATTAATACATTTAAAAATATTATTTGTCCATGTTTTCAATTTTATATGCGAATGTTATTTACACGAAACGACTGTTTAATTTAGAAACAAAGTTGTCAATAACTTTTGTATCAAACCAAGAATGTTCCGATATCACAGACCTTGAACTATCATGAGGATTTACTCAAATTAAACAGTCTCAGTCAAGATCTATTAAAGTAACAGAATATATTCAACTCACTAAGCTTGTTATGAAACAAAATTGCTTTCGAATCAATTATAATTTCTTCGAATAACATGAAAGGGCAGTAATGGGTAACTCTATCACTATTCATTGCCAGTCTCTTCACGAACAGATTCGAATCAGAAGCAAAAGAAGAATTCGAGTATTTTCCCAGGATTTAGCTTACATTAGTGGATGATATTTTTGCAGTGTTCGATAACACAAAAAATGCCTAGTTCGGCTGAATGTAATGGAGAGTATGATAATAATATACCAAGTGTTCTAGATGAAATACATCCTAAGAAAAAAGCACGACCACTTTGTATACAGTTTCAATAGTCCAGTTCCTGTTTTCTTTGTCCAAACAATAAAACTCTATTACTTGGAATGGACAATAAATCTGCATTGATGGCATTCTGGAGTTGAAAATAAATTATTTAAAATGTTTAGTATAGTGGGTACCCGAACCGCACAGAGATTTGTATTATGAGATTATCAACACTTGGAAGATCAAAAAATTAAAATCGAATAGATCCGAATGATTAAACAGTAAAAATTATAAAAATTAGAAAGTTTTTGGTTTTTTTTCTCTTGGTGTCATTCATGTTATTATTACGTTTTAAAATTTTTATATGCTTATTTTTTGTTTACTGTGAATAAAGTATTCCAAAAAACACATCTCATTATTAAAGAAATAAATGCATTCTAAATTTAAAAAATTCATGAAAGGACCCAAGTTACAATTTTTGTTCTTTTAATTTTAATCAAAAACTAAGTAAAACGATATAACTATTAATACTATAAATACTAAAAAATTGAAAAGAAGCAGAAACTTCAGTTTTAACCATAGTAGAATGTTCTTTGTGTTTTTCTAGTAATAAGTAAAATCACTTAAACCCTTTCAGAAATAAACAGATTCAATTAAAATGAATAAAATAATATACACAAATTAAATGAGATAAATATGACAAATAGATAAGAGAAATACATGAGCTACATAAGACAAATAAGACAAATAAGAAAATGAAACAAATAAGATAAATGAGATAATTGAGGCAAATGAGATATTTGAGGTAAATGAGTTAAACGAGACAAATGAAATAAACGAAATGAAACAAAATAATATAATACATTTTTCAGTCATTTCAAATTGAATATGTTGAGGAAATACTGCCGAGACTGATTTTAATTTTTTAATTGAATGAAATTAATTATAAATCTTTTCTCCCAGTAACGCTTAATCTTACGTGAAATTTTCAAGAGTTATTTTCGTAACATTTTCTCATTGTGAACAAGTTTTATTTGAAACACGTTCGCAAAAAAATTCGCCCCCTTTGGGATGTGCCTTCCCTAGTACACCAATTTCACTGATATTCAATAGCAATCCCATTGGACGTCACAGATATTATATTAGTACACTGAAAAACCGACAAAAACGTTTCAAAAAATTTTTTAAGGTACAACCACATGGGACCTTCACAGAATAATAGATTAGGCCATTGGCCATCTAAAATGGCAAATTACAACATTTTTTGGGAGGTCCAACTTTTTTTATTATGAAAAATGTCATAAATCTGTCAAAATTAATTTTTCGTACTTTTTCACACATCCCTCACGATATCTCCGGAACCAATTGAGATAATCAAGTTCTTTTTTTTTTGTCGATAAAGAAAACGTGAGCGGAGGTGACTGAATTAATTTAGTCTTTATGGAAAACCCAGTTTTTTTATAAAATTAGATAATACTTTAACATTTATTTTTCTTGCAGTACTTTTTTTCAGTAAGCGAAAAACCTTTTTTGTTTTAAGAAATTTTGCTACAGTATATGCATACGGAATAAAATTAACACATCAAGGGAAGTTTTTTTAAAAAAAAACACAATACTCTACGACTTGTACGTTTCAAGTTATTGTTATTTGAAATTAAGTTTCTGCGGGCAGGATATTTCCCCCGGTTCTACTGTGCTTTAATCAGTGTGCTATGCGTGTTGTGGGTGCATACTATTAAGTATTATTTTTGACATACCTTTAATATAAATTTTATTTTCATAAGCACTTAGCTTTTACTTATCATTATTTACATTGCACATTATTTAAAATTCATTATATTTATACAATAAAACCTAAAATTGAATTAAAAAAAAAATACGAAATAATTATTTATTTTAAAACATAAATTTAAAACTTGTCATAAAAATATTTTAAAAATCGTCAACGTCGGAATCTAAAAATATCTAGACAGTTCCTTGGTTGCAGCAGTTTGCATATTTGCACTCACTGCAGCATTTCAAACCTTGAGCAAAACAGGTACATCTGTTGTTACAGACCCTGTCGGAACATCTTATTGACAAACTTTGCCTTACAATATCGGGCACAGATTTTTTGACTAGAAAAAGTTGCCTTCCAAACATTTTCTTCAAATGTCCAACCGTATCGAGTTGGATCTTCCATCTGCATGTATTGTATATGGCTATTGTACTAAATTTTTAATTGATACAGACACCTGGCTCCGTGGTCTAGAGGTAATGTACTTGCCTCAAAACTTCGGGGTCCCGGGTTCGGTTCCCGGTCGAGGAACTGGGATTTTTCTGTGAGAGAGATTAATCGTAGTATACTCGGACATTGGGTGTGTGTTCATTGTCTCTAAATCTGTAGTCCTCTCCCACACAAGGTCATTCCAGACCTTCAGGGATAAAGAGGGTTGTAATTTCATGTGGTGTTATTATTATATTATTATACCTAAAAAGAAAATAATTACATGTAGGTGTTTTGTTTCTTTTTTAATAGGTATGGGCGATCTAGAAAAATAATTATTACCTTTTTAAATGTTGTCTAAAAGCATGGTCAGTAGGAGGCAGCTGAGAAGCTGGCCGATTTGTACTTGTTGTTAAGTCCCATCTCATTCAGGGATTTTATATTTTTGTTTTTATTCTTATATAAATAAAGCGTATATTTTACCCCTAATTCCATCGCTTTATCCTCTGACAGAAAAGGAAGGTTTTCTAAATCTTTTAAATTATTTAAATTTTTATATAAAACATAGAATGCCGTTTTCTTCCCTATTTTATACATGGCATTAGTTGTGTCACAACCAGTTAGGCAATGAATCGTTAATACTTTCTTGCAAATTTCCTCTCCTAAATTTGCCACAATATTGTTAATTGACAAAAAAATGTATTTTCTTACTATGTCCTAATTGTATAAATATATTCCTTTGGGACATATCTGGTGTTTCACAGTAATAATGTAAAAGCAAAATCAGGACATCAGTATCAACAGATTTTACCAGAATTGTATTACCTGATTTTAATTCTGATAACATAAAATAAACATTCCATTGTTAAGCATTAAATAATATGTAAAAACTCAATAAAAATAATACTCATTCGCATTCACATTACACAAAGAAAAGTTTGTTTCTAAATGACAATATATGTATAATATAAGATTACTTGTATTCAATAGTCTACACTCTACACACTTGAGTGGCGCCGCAGTGAGGCGCATCTAGGATCGAAAAACTCGTAACTTTAAAAAACAAAATCTCGAAAACTATAAGTCGTAGAGAACTGACTTTTTTTTTAAAAACTTCCTTGAAGTGTAAGCTTTATTTCATACACATATGGTATGACAAAATTCCTTAAAATAAAAAAGTTTTTCGCTTACCGAAAAAAATGCAGCAAGGAAGGTAAACGTTCCAGTTTCACCCAGTTTTACAAAAAAATTAAATTTTCCATAAAAACGAAATTAAAGCAGTGACCTTCGCCCACATTTCCTTTATCAATTAAAAAAAAATACCTATAATTATCTCGATTGGTTCCGGAGATATCATGAGGGATGTGTGAAAAAGTAAGAAAAATTAATTTTGACAAATTTATGACATTCTTCGTAATAAAAAAAGTTTGACCTCCAAAAAAATGTTGTAATTGGTCATTACAGATGGCCAAGAACCTAGGCTATCATGCTGTGAAGGTCCCAAGTGGTTGTACCTTAAAAAAATTTTTTCAAGAAGGAAGCTACTTTTCCCCCGTTTTACGGTGCACTATATGTAAAATGTTAGAATTGCAGTAAATGCAGTCACAACAAATGACTAGCGACACATAGATAAACAGACGGCATGCCAATTCGGATGAATTTTCTATTTTCGACCTCAAATTTTCGCTTTTATTATAATATGGAATTTGTTCTTTGTCGCGATGCCAATACTTCCACTATGGATAGATGAGTAAGTAAAATCAGTGCATTACTTTTAATTCAGCCGCAATAGTAGTAGTCCCTTTAAAATTTTAAGGTTTTAGCTCTTAGGTTTTAGGCTCTGCGTTGAAGAGTCAGTAGGCCAGTGAGGACACTTTATATAATAGCGAATATGACATTTGATTTGATTAAATCAAATTGGTACACTAATAGGTATGTTTCAGATAACAGAGACTTCTCGTAGTTCAGGAGGTTTTCAGTTTGTTCGACCCTGACACGGTCAGGCAATGAGGGCTACCATTTTTAGGCTCATCAGCTGGTCGCTGTCAAAATTTATTGTTAGGCGCGGAAAAAGTTTATAGGGTTTTATTGTAATTATTTTGTACACCAGTAAATAAAAAAACTTGTTAATTATGTCTCAGTGTTGTGCAGCTCCATTTTGTTCGGAAACAAAAGGCGGACATATGCTTCCGAGAGATAAAACTCGCCTAGAACAGTAGTTGGTACCGATTCGCACAGATAACTTTACTCTTTCGAAACATTCATGTGTTTGTAATGAACATTTTAATCCTGACGATTATGCGTTACCAAAGGAGTCTACTACAGAAAATCGAAAGTAATAATCATGCATATTCGTTGTTTTCATCATGCTCATGCTTGATATAACCTAACTTTAATGACATAAGACACCTCTGATAGGTACAATAATTTTCCTACTGAGCAAGTAAATTACTACTTTCCCCTTCTGCCATCATTATGTTAAATGTTTTTCACCTAATTTTTATAAAAATTACTAAAAACTCGCGTTAAAAAACCATAGCCATTAACGTTCATTGACATGGACCTTACCCTACACTAGCGCCTCTCGTGGTGAATTCAAGCGCGGTAGCCATCATTGCGATGCGATGTATCGATGAACCACGTACAGTCCTAAATAATTAAGGCCGCTACATATGTTACGATAAAACTGCACAAGCAAATCTACGCAGTTAAGTCGCACGCTCATGTAAAGCGCTTACAACATAGATAATGTAGTTACATCTGCGCAGATAAATCTCTCAGTTTTATCATAACGTGTGTAGCGACCTTTAGACTAATCATGTACACTTTGCGGATGCAAACACATGGTGTCAACCGTTTGTATCTGATGTTCACTTGTAAACATAAATTTGACCAATAAGTGTTAGATGATTTATTTTGTTCTAAGGGTTGCATTTTTTCATTTGGTTTGACGTTTGGGAAATGATCCCAAACACTCGTTTCAAGAAAGTGAAAGTAGTTTCAATGTGTATTTTTTTACTCATTTTTGAAACGTCTACAAACGATTTGTGAATATTAAAGAGTAAAAAAGAAGCTTACGAAAGAAAATGTTTTTGTTTTATGTTATTTCTTCCAACATACCAAATATATACGTATAAATATTACATATTTTTTTAGACACATTACAGTTGGCAAAAATTGTTTTTGGTAACTCGGGCAGCTCAAAGAAGTTGCCCGGTAGCCAAATTATGGTTGTCAGTCCAGACCTGAATGTACTAGAAACTATAACTATTATAAATACGTACCTAAAATAATAACTTCGTCATGCGCTGAATTTTCTACTCTAAGGTAAACTAATGGTAACTCGCTATGGAAATGAAATGATGATTTTATCTAACACCCGGTTATAATTTAAAACGAATTTTTAATTACCTTTGGGTTTTTACTACAAATTGTGGAATATGCCGATAGAAATTAACAACTAAATAATTAATTATATCAATCAATATCTTACAGTGTCATCCATGTACTCTTGCATATTGTATTCGTTCAGCAATTGATCAAAGCGAATATTTTGGCGGCAGCGCCGGTGTTTTTATAAGATAGCTAGCATGAAGCTGTAGAATCCGCTTTATCTATGATGACAACTAGAAACGAAAACAATTACCATTTTATGAAAGTTATTTTTAGAACTAATAAAAAGAAATCCAGATATCAGTTTTGTTAAATACGCATTTTATTTGAAATGGTCTAATTGTTTTCGAGGAAATCGCCTTTCTGGTGCAAAAAATCTCCAGCTCTTTTAGTCGAAATTTGAAATAATATACTGTTATATGATTAATTCATCAAATGAAATAACAACTTTTTGGTAATGTAATTAAATGTTTATTTGTTAAAAAAGAAAGTAATTAAAACACATACATACGTAGATAAAACATATTTTTAGAAGAATGATATTTTTATTCATGGTTATACTTAAAATTGTTACTAATAATTAAGCCTGGCCAAGCGATGGTAGATTCAGGGTCGGGCGCAATACCAATGCCATCGGGCGTTTGTTTACGATGACGATGACACGACACACTTCAGTTGTTATCTGTCAGTCGATGCATAGAGTACTAATAAATAATAAATAATGTTGAGCGTAAAGAGTAGAAAACGACCGTACTCTGATAAAGTGAATAAATTTATCGGTGAATTTCCGAATTTATTCCATGATGGATGTAAAATAATTTGTAAAGTTTGTGATCAACACTTAATGTGCTGGAATAAATACGGCTGCAAAATTCATGTCAATAGTAACCGGCATAAAAATAAAAAAAGGCGTGTCTTCTTTGGAACCTCAGTTTATGTTTGATTTACTGTTAATGCTGATTACCTGTGATGTTTCCCTGCACATATGGGTAAACCAGCATTTCGGGAGTTCTGAAATAAATACAATCCCCAGGTGAATTTACCAAGCCGTTCATCGTTACATAGATATGTTAGATATGTACCAAGTGTTCGTGAAGACATTGTAAATAGGATTAAATGTGTATTAAAAAATACACGGCTGTGGTTATGTGTTGACGAGACGACAGATTGTAAAAAAAATTCTATTTTAAATGTTATAGTACGTGTACTCGACCCTGTTAAACCAACATTTCCGCTTTTACTAGCTAGCAAAAGACTAACTGCGTGTACTGGCGAAACAATTACGCGGGTGGTGTTGGAGACTTTCGAAGAATTTGACTGTCAACAAGTCAAGTGTTGATGTTTGTGACCGACGGTGCTGTGACAATGCGTTTGGTGGGCCGTTTTCTTCAAAGAGACGATTGTAGGTTTTTACATGTTATGTGTAAAGTGCATGCGTTCCATCTTGTAGCAGAAACGATTCGAAAATGTTTTTTAGGGGTAGATGCATTAATAGCAAATACAAAAAAAGTTTTCTCAAATCTCCTAAACGGCTTCGAGCATTTCACGCACTGTGTCCTGGTATTCCGGAACCACCAGAGCCGATTCTTACACGTTGGGGAACGTGGTTGAGGGCAGTTTTTTATTATGCTGAATATTTTCAACAAATAAAAGCTGTGATACTACAGTTTATCCCTAACGAGGCTGTAGCTATTAAGGAAAGCCAGACAAGCTTTCAAGATGTTTCCCTTGAAACAGATTTAAAAACTATTTATAACAATTATAGAGGACTACACGACGCAATAGAAAAATTGCAAAATACTTCTTGTCGTTAGTGGAATCGCTGCAAATTGTAGACGACGTAAATACACAGCTACAGACTATAAATGACGCAAAAAGAAGCCCGTTATTGAAAAATTCGAGTGTATTACGGAATTTTACCAAATTAAGACAAATTTGTGATGGTGCATCTACAGCTGCATTAAGTGAGTTCACAGAGTGTTTTACTTATGCCTGTATTACTTCCGTAGATGTCGAACGGTCTTTTCAAAATACAAACATATTTTTTCACCACAGCGAACATCGCTTACTGAGACAACTGTAGAAACATATCTGATGCTACACAGTTATTATAGAAGTGCTCCAGTTTGTGATAACAACAACCAAGCTACTTCATAAATCTGCTTAAGAAGGTGAGTTTTGTACAAATTTTTATAAAGTGTACCAGTATTAATAAAATTTATTTCCATTTATTTTATTTATTTATTTATTTATTATTAGTTATCACTTAGATATACAATGGACATGTGTGAACGTCATTTAACAGTTTAATAATAATGTCCAGCACTAAGCAAAATATAAGGAAATACATAAAAAAGAATTTAAAGCGAACGAAATAGTACAAAAACATACATCACAATATATAAAATATTTTTGCTTTTATTATTGTACTTATTAAAGTATTATGATATGATGCATACCCAGTACGTCTCTGTAGGATTAATGACCTTGGCCAGGCTTACTAATAATGACGAACAGTAATAATTAGTTATTTTGTATAATATAACATATTAAAATTCAATAATTTCCTCATGATTAAAAATAGTTATACTTAGATAGATATAATTATGTTATGACTGAAGTTTTATAATAATATTATTCCAATATTTCAAGTGCCTCTTCATCATCTTTAGTAGATTTGAGTGACAATCTTCTTACACCACTTTCAAAAGGATCTGACGAAATATGAAAAACATCTACGTTAGTCACATATCTCGGGTATTTTCTTACATGGTGCAATCTGAATTGTTTATAGTCTTTATTACATGACTGCTGTTTATCGCCAAATTTATGTGCATTAATTTTTATTCTGGAAGACATTGTCTGAAAAATAATGAAAAATCTCTGTATTAAACCCTCTTGGTCACCAGTTATAACAGCTGTATTCTCCGCTGTTTTGACATGATTGGTCAATAATTACGCCCATTTATTCACGAAAACATTTTTGCACGTATAATTTCTTTGTTACTGTCTCAATCCTATCTTCAATTTTTGCTGATAATTTTTTTAAGCGAAAGATTATATGAAATATGAAGAACCAATTCCATGTTCCATAGTGACGGTCTGTGATAATTTTATTTGGGGGGCTCTAGTTTCTTAAAAAATATGAACAACATAATAAAGACTTACCTTCAGTCCCTCGGTAATTTCATCCAAGTAGAACTACGATTTTTGATAACAAAGGAATAAGTTTTATGCACATATGTTCAAAAAAAGTTCACAATATAATAATCACGTAGAAATGCGATTAAAAATGTTATTGCTTATACATAAAACCAAGTCTTCTGTCATTCTGGGAAATAACATGTTCTATGACTTTTTCGTCAAAATTTCTTATGTTATGGATAAAGTTCTTTTCACTGACATCATTGCTAGGGTGTTTTTCATTCATAGTGTTACTTAAAAATGTCCTTATTCTTTTAAAAGTTGAAAAACATCATTCTGATTCAACAGTAGACATCGGAGTTGCCACAATAATTTTTAGTAACTTGACCGTCTTGCTAAACATTTCATTTAAACCATTTTCAGACAGCCAAGAAAGCATATTTAGGCCACCTACAATATTTTTGAAATTCAGTCCTTAATTTGTCTTGTTGTAACATTGGATAAGATTCAACAACTGATTTGAAAGTCGACGTCGGAAATTTCTTTGAATAATTAAGAAAATTGTTTACATTCACTAAAGATGCGGCTTCTAAATGACATCTGTATAACAATCTTTCTTTCATTTCACAAATTACTGTATCACACATTTCTTTAGCAATTACGGAATTTCTATTTTCAGGATTAATTTTTCTCCGTTTATTCTCATTCTCAATATTAGTAATTTCTTTTTCTATCTCATCAGTTGAATTTCTAATAGATGATATAATTTTTTCAAACTCTACAACTTTTTTTTAAGTTCAATACTGTCTGTATTTCTACCTTGAAATTGATTAAATAATATGTCTACATGTGGAAAGATTTTGTGAAATATTTTCTTTAAAATATACCTATTTTTAATCGTTGCTCGTTGTGCTTTATAATATTTTGTCTATAAACTGAATCTAATTGAATTGCAATATTTACCGAGCCTAACAAAGATAAATCCGTGCTGCACTTTTTATTATATGCAGAAATTTCGTGCTTTTTTCATTTTCTGATTTAAATGTTTTAGATCTTTAAATCCTGTTATGGACCATATCTTGTCCATTCCGACAGAATCGGAATAAAATAGAACACATGGAAAACAAAACAGTGCAATTACCTTATCACATCCACAAATCCACTGACATTCTTTGTAAATTTCCTTAGAAAAATGCCTGAAAGTACCTTGTCTTGTTGGTTAAGAGTCAAATCTGGTGTTGGTTGTCTGAGTTTCTTGATTTTTACTCTTTCTGCTAACGGCATAGTTTTAAAATTCACTTGCAGAATATTATTTATACTATTCTCGGTCATTTTGGAATCAACCAACTTAAAATAACACAAAAACACTCAAAACGGTGAAATCACAAATACTATTAAACTACACAAACATTAAAAGCGCACTGCGGCTCTGATAACTTGAGCCTTCTGTCGCGTTGGAAAAACCGTTCTCCGCGATTGACAATTTCCGTGCTCGGTTCGTTTCTTCATATATTTCCTTATGCAAGGAATGGCTCATATGAGCTGAGCCTGCCCCATACTCTCTGGTTAGAGTTATAAGTTGACGGTCAGTGTCAGTACATTATGCGACTTTATTGTACACATAGTTGTCGCAAACGGGTAATAACTATGTTACCCTTATTCAACAATGTAAAGTAGAAAGTCCATATTTGAAGGAATCTTTATTTTCTGAACGTTTCTGTGCAGTTCTAAATCGTTTATTTCGCTGGGTTTAGCTCCACATACTCCACAAACAGCTCTAGATGAAGTATCTAGCAATACGTGGGAATTTTTTACATCTATCATGGTCAAAAGATATTTTTACAATTGCTCTATGACACTTTATATAGAAGCTTAAAAATATTTATATTATTGTGGTTGTTTAGATGATTACAGATGAAAACATCTTGCATCAGGTAATAAACAGTCACAATACATTTTTTTCTAAGTATCTCAAAAATATTTAAATATAAAAATATGTGTATTCGTGTAGTCATGTCAAGATTAGAGATGAAGACACCTTTAATCATTTAAAAAACAAGCGCAGTAAATAATATCTATAATCACATACAGTACAAACTATACTATTGGAAACATGGTAAAAATTAGGGTAAACTACGAGTGGTAGCCTGGCTAAATACGAAGGCCGAACGAAAGTTAACGATTGCGTATTAGAGTCAGGGCGCTTGCCGAGAGGAGCAGACAACGAGACAACCAACTAGCAGATTTCAGTATCACATCGATATTCGCGCTGCAGTCGGCCGATCGTGCTGGCAACAGATGGGCGACTTCAAAATAACTCGTCTATTATGCGTCACAGACCATAACTATTGTAGTAAGAAATATTGTAATTTTTGAGGGCTACACGTCTGCAAAAGAATAATTGAAATCCCTGGCCTACTTCTCCAGTTGTAACTTTGTTATTTTAAGAGATATATGAAACTTGTTTAGGTGATACTTGACAACAAAATAGAGCTCTCTCACCCTGCACTAATAGAACAATCAATATTTCAATACATTTTACTGTTCGCCCGAATCTAACTCTAAATCATTTAGAATAATTATTAATGATACACTTTTATGCTAGTGCCAAAAAATAAGTGTTATAGTGCAATAGTGTTTTTTGCTAAATGTTCAGCGTTCATCAAATTTTGGACATTACAAAAATCACCCGTCAAAAGTATAAGGTAAGATATTGTCTATTTTGTATTGTATATCATCTTAGCACGTGAAAATATTGGTGAATGTCACACATGAGCTTATTCCGCCACTACTGATTACCGCGAAATGACTACCTGAGATACGGTTTATAGTGATTATATCTACAGGCAAGTTAGCTGCCAGCTTTATTTTAATAATTACAGGGCATTACACCGACTGGTGGGCTGACTGAACATTGTGTACAATAGATGTAGAAGATGTGATTTAGAATACGAAACTGCTGAGCATACGTTGTGTCACAACCTGTATTCTACACGGAAAAAAATCTAAACTATATTTAAGACTAATATTCTTAAATTAAGACATTATTGTACTCATATATCCGCAAAAATAGATATTTTTCCATGAAGGTAAACGTTATCCTTAAAAGTCATTATCTTAGTATCCTTCTTTTAATGATAACTAATTATTAACTTTAGAATAATGGTTTTACTTCAGCTAAGAGGAACAATAATCAATACTAACTTATACTTAATCTAAGATTTCATTTATTCAGTTCAAAAGTAGAGATATTGTGATCTGTTACATTTAACACTTAATGTAAGAAATGTCATTTCGTTCAACAACTGTATTATTTAAACAAAACTTGTGAATTACTTGAATCAATAAATATTTGATGTCGACTGAAATCTTTTCTTTCTTGATTTAATATTGCGATATATTAAATTTACCACTTAATATAAGGATAAATTTCATTTCGTTCAACAACTGTATTATTTAAATAAAAGTTTTTTCCTTTTCTTTTTTGGAACTTACTACTACATGTATAATTCTTGGTTATCTAAAAAATATAGTTAGTTACCAGTACGTTACTGGAAAAATAAACCTCTGAGCTTGTGACTTTACATTAAAAGATTAGTCAAAGGATGTTTTTTGAAACGTTAAGGAATTATATTATTATTTTTTTGTCTCATATTAGTTGTCAAAAACACCCTCTGACTAATGTTTTGACGTAAAGTCACAAACACAGAGGTTTACTTTTCCAGTAACATACTGGGTAACTAACTATATTTTTTAGATAACGAAAAATTATTCATGTGGTAGTAAGTCCCAAAAAGAAAAGGAAACATTTAAAGAATGCCACAAATAATGTTTAAACAATATTTAAATAAAACTAATAAATTATTTGAATCAAATTTGAATTTCTGGGATTGGCAAAGGACTTCTCAGAATTAGAAGAAGTTTTTATGAAGAATGACGTTTAATTAAGAAACCAAAAACAAAAAATTTTACAAGTATAATCCCATTCGTGAACACACTATATATGAGACTTCAAGTTTACTACAGGAAGGCACATTATTTCTTTACAAGCTTTTAAGCGTTTTATGAATTTTATTCTCTTTCCGATTTGAGGAATAAGTTCTATCATCTGTTCTTCTGAAATTTTGAGTAAATTGTCCAACGTTAGTTAATTTTGTTGACCTAGAAAACAATTATTTATGTTATTAAAGTATAAATAATTTAAACAAATCACTGTAGCTAACTATAAAATAGAAACGTATGCTCGAACTTTCAAACAGGTATGGCATAACAAGATTTGTACATATGAAATCGAAATTTTTAAGCCCATTTAAATATTCACAAAATCCATCCATATATACAAACTGTAAATAGGCAGCTAAAATACATAATAATTAATACGTTAGCTTAGCATTTTTGGCAAGAACAAAGAATTTTAATCCTATACTGATAATAAATTAATATCAATGACTTCCGAAAGTCATCGATTAATAATGTTATATATAGGTACACATCAGGGTGCATGACTAGTAAGTCGCCGTATTCCTTTCAAGGGGTGTTAGTAGAGCTCATTTGCAACTGATTTAACTATAATATGCATAATGCAAAACCTAACAGTTATATTTTATTATTATTATTATTCTTAGAAACCTCCTTTGCCCTTATGTGTTTCAAAAAAACATGTGTCATCGGTTAAGCGGAGATTTCTCACTCAAAAATAAGACAAATAGTTACTATCAACATGGGTCCATTGCTGCTTCGTACTTGAAATGCAGAATGTTGAGGTTTTATTATTATTTCGGTTGATTTTGTAAAGAAAATATATACACCACTGACTTCTTTAGTTTTAGATGGCACATTTATGTAGACAGTTAATTGCTGAAAACAAGTCAGCTCTTGATTTTTGTTAGATTTAGGTTTCGTGTAGGAGATAATTACAATTTTTTTATGTAGGGTACTTAATAGCATTATTATTATTTTTTAATAGACTTAAAAAGACTTTAAAAATTGCATTTATCTTCTACACGATGCCGATATAAAAAACGTTAAGAGGTGACATTTTTTCGGTTATTAACTTTCTACATAATTGGGCCATCAAACACTCAAAAAATCAGTGGCGTATATATTTTTTACAGTTAACGCATAGAAAAATAAAAGTTCAATATCTCAGAAACGAAGCAAAAATGGACATATGTTGATAGGAATTAGATATATTTGTCTTATTTTTGAGTGTAGAATCTCCGTTTAAGCGATGGCACATGTTTTTCGAAACACCCTGTATCTCTTTAATTTGAAAACAATGGACGCTCTACCTGTACCTAGTATTTTTGTATTATTTATGGAAGTAAAATACAGTTTTTAAAACTTCATATAAACCTCATTCGAAAAGTAATATATAAAGTAGGGAAGTTTTTAAATAATTTGTACGTTTAATGCATTATCAAGTTTTAAAAATAAATTCTTATGAATGTACGATTGTGTTGAAATTTTTTTCACAAATGTAGTTTTTTAGTTCGTCTATTTATCTTATTAAAGTATTTAATCTAATTTTTG
Organism: Rhamnusium bicolor; assembly: GCA_029963845.1. Taxonomy (NCBI): domain Eukaryota; kingdom Metazoa; phylum Arthropoda; class Insecta; order Coleoptera; family Cerambycidae; genus Rhamnusium; species Rhamnusium bicolor. Next base: position 831,577 of record JANEYF010000117.1, read on the forward strand.
TCACATAACTATGTAAACTAACGCAGGAAACTTTAGAACACTTCACATTAGTAAGTATTCAATCAAGGATAACAGTTATTGGATTTAATAGTATGTATAATTCATCCAGCAAAGTTATTTGTAGTTTTATTCCAAGAGTAGTATTCTTATGTCAAGAAAAACATTTAAATAATAATTTACTTCAAGATGTTCTTATACTTACTCTCACGGTTAACAGTACTCGAAAGAAGTGTACTATTAAGAGTATATTTAATACACAGTTATACTTCGAAGGAATCAAACTTTGTATTGACTTAAAAACTTGCGCTAATGAAACTCAAAAATATATCTGTTCTTCGTTTACAATTGGTATATTATTGAAACAATAATAATTTATTATGCCAAGTAATATTTTTCTAGTGACAAGTATAAAAATTCAAGAATAATAGATTACTTTGATATAGAATCGTTTTCTTCCGTGTAAACAAATACAGCCAGCATAAACGGCATTCCGCTAGGGTTGATCCACAGATCCATATCACAGTCGTTGTGTTGGCTTGAGGAATGAAACAATACTGAGGAAAAGCCGCCACTTCTTGCGATAGCATAAAGGACCCAGTATGCGTTCGCTAAAGTAGAATTTGTTTATTTTTCAATAAAAGAGGTAAAGATCTCTGTATCTGAGTGTTATCAGTATTTTCATAACTTTCATGTGGGAAGGGGGAAACCCACGAAACTCTCATCAAAAAGAATCTTTCACACGAAACCTTTTTCTCTTAATAGTTTCTGAGTAAGTGCATGACGCGACGATTGTAAAAGAATCACTTGATCATATAAAGTATCTCTGCATTTGTGAGGACGCCTACCTATACAGGGTGTTTCAAAAAACATCCACCAAGTTTTAAAGCATGATTCTTTGGCGAAAACTTCATATACACATATGTTCTAAACGGATTCGTTTATCAGATACAGGATTTGCAAATAAATTTAAAATTCTTACTGCAAAATCCCAAAATAAATATAAAAAAATGTTTTTAAATTTCATTTAATAACTCGTAATTGACAGTGACAGCTTGTACATTTTGTTTAATTCATAGCACACTATGAATATTTCTTCGGCTACGTTTTTTAATTTCAATTTGCCATTTTTATGCAGTTTTAATGAATAATACCTCAGGAGTTATCAAACTGGATAAAAAACAGTGCCGTATATTTTTCTGTAAAGATATTATTGATGTTGATTCTATGCATGCACCGGTGAAAGTGAAAAAAATGTGATTATACATGAAAACGCCACTTACATGGTACTAATATGTACCCAATCAATATTCTAATTCAATATATAAGCATTTTTGGGATCCTTTAGAAAAATCGATTTTGTTTTTAATTTTCGACACTCTGTATCTTCTAAACGACGCCGTTTAGAACATAAGTGTATATGAAATATTCGACTAATCCTGTACAACAATTTATTTTCCGTTTATTGCATCAAAACCAATTGTCAACGTTACTTTTTAACACGCTTTTATTAGCTTCACTTGTATGTTTGTTTGCTTGTTTGTTTGCTTGTTTGTTTGCTTGTTTGTTTGTTTGCTTGTTTGTTTGCTTGTTTGTTTGTAACCGACTCTTTGGACTCGATTTTGACCCACTTTAAACGGACAGATTTAATTGAAACCTTGTACACTTACGAAGAACCGGTAACAATACAATAATTTGATAAGTTTATATCATTATCCTGATCAGGATCGCCAGTCCTTTCCTCACGTATCCTCTGCGTGAGAGCAAGAGCTTCATATTGTAAGTATATTCCGTGATTCTCAGTTCGGTCGTTGGCCGAGCGGGCAAGTCTTAGTCGACGCGAAACGACGGACTCCTCGGGCGTGAGTTCAAATCCCATGGCTGAAATAAAAAAATATTTTTTTTTTCAGAAATATCTGTTGGATCGTAATATGTTATAATATCAGCATCAATAAGCAATATAAATATAGTTTAAAAAAACTACAAAACACGCTTTCATAGCACATCAAACTAAAAAGTGAAAAATAAATATAGTTTAAAAAAAACTAAAAAACACGCTTTTAAAGCACATCAAACTAAAAAAGTGAAAAATAATTATTAATATAAACTGAAAACAATAGAAAAATACTAGTATTATTGTGAAAAAAGCGTGGGGCGCTTTGTGCCATATTTTTCGTATATCGAGCAACCCACGCTTTTTTCACAATAATACTAGTATTTTTCGTTCATTATTGTTTTCAGTTTATATTAATAATTATTTTTCACTTTTTAGTTTGATGTGCTTTAAAAGCGTGTTTTTTAGTTTTTTTAAACTATATTTATTTTAAACTATATTTATTTTTCACTTTTTAGTTTGATGTGCTATGAAAGCGTGTTTTTTAGTTTTTTAAACTATATTTATTTATTTACTGATCAATTTAAAAAGCAATTTTAAAGTAACTATCCAAAACGCATAAATTAATACGAACAATATCTTGTTTCTTAGTTGTTTATTAGCTAATCAATCATGTATTACAATATCTAATTAATTAACATTAAATAATCATATAATTATCGTGAACGTCTACGAGTTTATTGCTTAAGTTTATTATTTATTTACATTACTAGGTGTCAAGTTTTTTGTAGTACAACAAATATACTTTAATATTTAGAAAGTTCCACTATTAATAATGGTTAATCAACAAAGCATAAAGTTTATCTGTAGAGTTGCAAACATTTTTATAATTTTTTTTAACAAGCGGATTATGAAATGCTATAATTTGAAAAGGAAAAAAATAGCCAACATGCTTTTACAACCAAGTTTAAATCGTCAGTATCTCTGAGCTGGTAAGTGGTAAAGTTTGAGTGCTTATTCTGTTTTAATCATCCCCAGATGATGTTCACTTGATTGGTGGAACGCGCGTTGAGTAGTTTTTAGATGTTTGTGGAAGCTTCTACTTCATCACATCCAAGTTCAAACCCACTTCGGTTGGAAAATCCTTCCCTTTTTAAAAAGTATAGTTTGAGCAGTATTAAGGGCATTTTAAAAATATTGTTGTAATTCGTCCTATCAAATTATTAAAAAATTTGAATTTTTCTTAAAAAGCTGACTAATATTAAAGTTTATACGAAGTCAATTGAAATTGGTCAGTTTTAAAGCACAGGACTGTGCGCACTTAACTTGATATTTTGTCCTATGTATTTAGCAATGGTATCGAGAATCGAATGGTAGTTGAAATTGTGCAGGCGAGTCCGAGACTGGCAATGTAATCAGCCTGAATGAACCATCTACGACTCCACGTGTTTAAAGATAATAAAACGGACAGGTCTACTAGTATAAAAAAAACTCGTTAAATCGTTTCTCAGCAATCAACGTGGATTTGTGAGATGTGCCGGTATTGGCCTTAGTTTGAGGATGATGGGCGACGATTAACTGGGATCAGGATATTCGACAGTCTGGTTGGTCGGTGGGTGTTTGAGTTATATCAGTCAGTAGTCAACGTGGACTCGATGATGTAACCTAGTTCTTTATAACATTGGTCCAGTGCAGTGCAGTAATATGATACTATGTTTAAGATATCTTTATGAAATATATGTTTATTTATATGATACTATGTTTAAGATATCTTTATGAAATATATTATTTTAACTAAATGAGTAAAGTCACGTAGGCGCCTCGGTAAATTCCAACAGGGGATTCAGGGGAATAAGTCAGGCAGTTGATGTTTAGCTATCGCCAAATAATGTTTTAAATCGACTTTTATAAAATTAATTAACAGAAATATAATTCTTGGGTGAAATAGTGGATTTCTATTTTTATTTCTAACACCTGTTATTGTCGAAGAAGCCGAAATAAATTTAGAGTTTCAAAATAAAGATTTACACGTACAAAGTCAACGCATTATTTTAAATATATACATATGAACGTTTAAAAGTGAAAATCGTGAAAAATGTGAGAAAGAAATAATAGAACGTATTAACGAATTAACTAAAATATCAAATTCAACAATTTATCGTGTAATTAAAAAAGGAGATGTTATATATCACGGTACAAATAGGAAAAGGAAAAATATGAAATTAAAAAATATCGATGATGCTACCAAAAATGTAAACGGCGTATAATTTATAATATGTATAAATGGTTTTCAGAACAGCTTTTACCAAATATTCCGGGTAAATCGGTAATTGTATTAGATAATGCTTCGTATCACTCGCGAATATTAAATAAAATATCAAACATCAGTACAAGAAAGGAAGACATTTTAGAATTCATGAGAGAAAAAAATATGGAAATTCCTGTAAAAGTTCCAATAAAGCGCGAATTACTGAAAAGAATAAAAAGAACAGAATTTCAAAAAGGAATATGTTATTGATAACTTATCCAATATACACGGTCATACACTTTTGCGCTTACCTCTGTACTATTGCATATTTGATCCTATCGAGATGGTTTGGGCAACTTTAAAAGATCGTTTGCGAAAATGTAATGACTCTCCAACGTTAAGCACGCTAGTAGTTGATCATATAAGAGAAGTAATAAATGACCTCGACAATACTGATTAATGGAAAAATTGCGTTCAGCATGTAATTAATAAAGAAAATCAATATCCAACACTACACCCCCATTGCGCCGATTATAATTCAACCGGGTAATG